>CM034151.1:718235264-718907812 GCA_019776745.2 Taxus chinensis | reverse complement strand
CATTTTCTTTTAGTGTTAATAACATTACAATATGCATTTTTTTGTAAAGGAAGGAACATATTTCCAATCAACAAACTTTCCTTTCAAAATGGAGTTACAAAAATTTCATTTTAAAGGAATCATCTATTACAAGATTTCATTTCCAAGGAGCTTAAGTTCAATATGCAATATATTTCCAAAATACATGAACTACATCAAGAAAACACATTACAAGTCTCCTCTCCAAGATTAAAGGAAGGATTACACAACAAATGTGACTCAAATTTACAAGTGATTCCAAATACAAAAATGAGGATTTTACAAGACAAGAAACTTTCCACATAGCCATATCCATAAGATTACAATGAGAGTAATGTTCACAAATTTGGAGAAAAAATGAGAAGCCAAGATGATCAAGAACCTCCAACCATCTTCCAACTTGAGCTCCAACTTTGAGTGTTTTCCAAGAGACCAACACAAAGAGAAAATTCTTGTTTTACCACCCAACCTATAGGCATCATTACATGTCTTTCCAAGGTTGGAAGACATGCTAGCCTCCCCCAAGCCCATGGGAGAGAGAGCTAGCTTCCACAATTGTGCACAAGATATAGGGAGACATAACAACATTAATTTCACATACAAGGCATAAGTCCATGCACTAAGAAAAACACAACATTTTACAAACAAGGAAAGGAGGAGAAAACCATATTCATCCTCCAAAATGGGGAAGAGAATATGAGATATCCAAAGGTGCCAAAAGTGTGGTCCAACCATAGGATGCACACAACAAAATTTCTTCACAACCTCCTTATTCCTCCAAATCAACAAACCCTCCTTATTTCTCCACCCATTCGCCAAAATCCTTCTTGGGAGGATTTTCAAACCCATTGGGTTTCCTCTCCAAGAATGGGGAAGGGGTTTCAAACCATATGAACCACCTTCCCCACCTCAAACCATATGAGGGGAGTAAAAAGAACCTACATGGCTTGCCCATCAAGCCATGAGGTTTGAGAGGGAAAATCCCTCTCTCTTCCCCCATAAACTCCAAAATCCATCAAGCCATATGATGGATGGATAAAAATAAACATAAAAACATACTCAAGCAAAAAACACACATGAAACAAAACACACATTTCAACATAAGAAAGGCTAAGATCTAGCATAACATAAAACATAAAATGAGCTCAAAGAGCCTACCTCCAAAATCTCTCCCAACACTCTAATCTTTTCCACTTCCTTATCCAAGCAAGCTCTAGCTCCAAAAGTCTCCAAGCACCAAGCAAAAGCTCCAAAAAAAGTTCTCTTTCTCCCCCATGAGGGAGAATTTGAAGAGAAGCCAATAAATTTCCTCACCAATGAGGGGGTGACATGTGTCACCCCTCTCTTCCCTCCAAGTCAAAGATTCTCAAAATAAAAAGAAGAAAAGATAAATTCACTTTAAACACCCTTCTCCCAAAATGCCCAAAATGAAAATAAAACAAGTTTGTGCAACTTTCTACAAAACACACATACCAATCCATCTTACATGGATGGTGACAAAAGAGAGGAAAATGGGAGGGAAACTCCCTCTATGCCTTGAAATTAAGCCTCCCTACCTATTAGGTAGGGTCCAAGGGCTTATTTTCATGCTAAGTGAACTCCCAAACTAAAAGGGGTCACTTAAAATGCCATAAATAACCCAATTTCGGGTTTGACACATTTGGGCACAAGTGTAGAGGATGTGGGGCCCACCCAAGGGTTCACATGTGACCCTAATCCTCTCTAATTAATACACAATTACCCAAATACCAAACTTAATGCAAGTGGGGACCATTAAGTCCCCAAACCAAGTTTACTTAACAAAAAAGCAAGACAACCTAAACATAAATTAATTTTACATGACATACTACATTACAAATGAGGGTCACTCATGGTGCCCAAATAATACAAACATACACTAAGGCCTCATACAGCTAACATGGTTAGGAATTAGCCCCATGGGCCACTTGTGCACAATTTGCGTAGCCGCCTTAAATCCCCATGTTCTCCTGTGACTTGTCACCTGCACACATCAATGCACACATTAAACACACATGTCTAATACATTGTAAATCAACTACTCAATAAGAGATCAATGAAATCTATGATATCATAACATCATCATGGAATCGTAAATGCTGAAAACATGCATCAATTACACATAATTTACCATGAGTTAGCCATAGAGATAAATATAAATGACATACATCCATATAATCAAGACATGTGACTAAACTAAGTATCCAACATATATCAATTAGGTCCAAACAACATCGCAATAAGTTAGTATCTGCAACATCTAATGAAAAGGTGTCAACATACTAATCAATTAAAATTGGCGCTATGTGCCTATATCACCATACATGTCCAAGAAGGTCAAATGTCATAACATAATGTTCTAAAATATATCAAATCCCTATCGAAATCATGTCTATGAATAAAGAATTCAACAGGTAACTGAGGCTATAAAAATGTCTTTCCCTTGTATGGATGTGTTAGATGTATTCCTTGTAGTGCTCTTGGTCCCTTTGTCTAATCTTGGGTGCTAATAGATAATACTTATATTGCTTCGAATTTTATTTATAAGAAGTAACTAAGTATATATATGATTACCTTGTTTGAATTTTTTAATTGACAACTGAAAGGCCAGCCCAAATTTTTAAAAGGTGACCAAAAGGTGAAAAGGACGCAAGAGTAAGAAAAAGGAAAAGAGGGAGAGAAGCACACAGGATGTACAGAAGCTCCTAGGTGCTTCTATCTAGGTACTAGTGTCTGAGGTCATAAAAATATAAAGTAGTCAAGTGCCGACAGAGATGTAAGATTTGCAAAGCAATTAAAGTGCAAGAGATAAGAAATCAAATGCAAAAAGGAGTTGTGAACCACTAGTTTTCTTTTTTAGGAATCATGTATACAATAGTATGCTTTAGGACCTAGTAATGTACCCAAGTGCATAGATATTATGTCTACATTTGCCCCCACTTTATGTTGTTGAGTGAATACTCAATAGAATAAAGTAGATAGAAGATGTGTACCTTATAAATTAGATAGAAGTGTAGTTGATAGTGTACTGAGTGAACAAGCAGCTAGGTGAAGTGTGGAGTGATCATAATGTGAAGTGTGGCAACTAAGAAAGGGAGTTAGACCCTAGCGGTGAATTGTATGTGTAGTATCGTGTTTTTTGAGCTTGTACTTGTTACTGTGAGATTTTTCTTTTTTTTTGTAAGGAAAGAAGAGAAAAAGAGTATTCAAAGTCTTGTATATGAAAAATCATAGTAACGTATGTATAAGTAAGTAAAAGTGTGTAAAATTAATAGGTAAAAAGTGCACCTAATGTATGAGAGAGTGTAGGATATAAACTTATCATCTTTACTTATGAGATGTTGTGGAGTTGGGTATCCTACCACCAAGAGTGAGGTTTTTGGGCAATTTGATGCCAATAGCAAGTTTTTTTAGTGATCTCATGCCAAGAGAGACTTCTTTGGGTGATCTCACGCCAAGGGTGATTTTTTTTTATATCTCACAGCAAGAGAAGATTTTTGGGGAGATATTTTTATTTTTCTCTCCTTCCTTGATGCTTCTCAAAGTTTCATTACAGATTAGTACGTCCCGATTTGTAACCATATTGTAACTAATTTATAACTGAATTGTAACTAAATTTTAGTCATATTGTAACTATAATGTAATTATATTGTAACTTAATTTTATGTACATCCATTCTATAAACTGTTGGAAATTGTTTTGAATTGATAAACTATCTGATTTTTCCCAAGGACAGATCAGTCCAAAATTTGACTTGGACCAAAAACAAATATTGGCACTATCTATTTTTGGTCTAATTCAGATTTAGGACTGATTTGTGACTATGTGCTTTGTCCAATTGTGTACTATGTTGTTTTGTTCTGGAACTTTATACTATTAGAAGGGTGGTTTGTTCACCCAATAGTTTCCCCTCATTTGGGGTGCATGTGACAAATGTAGGAGGTAGCCCAATTGAGAGGGCCTGAAACCGATATACATATCTAAAATTAGATACTTATAGGATGTAGGGAATTTGTATGGTATAAACCAAGGCACATGCAAAAAATATAGTCTAGAGACAAGTTTTAGTGTAAAAGAGATGGCATGCAATAAGAAATAATGTATCAAGAAACTATGAAGACAAGAAGTACCACAAAAAGATAATTGTATATATGGTAAGTCACTCACAACATCACAAGGAAATTTGGGCTGAAGAAGTCATAAGAAAACAATGATCAAGCAATACACACGGCATATCCTGCAAATAATATCAAACAAGAAGTAATAGCTAATCATGGTTGTATAGAATCATGCTTGGAAAATTATACACACAAAGCACTTGTTAGCATGTTAGAAAGATAAGTAGTATGTCAAAGCATGTATATATCAGTGAAAAGTAAAGTTATAACGAAAAGAAGTAGTAAATGTTATAACAATAGGACCTATGAGTGTGGAGTGTGAGATTATAAAATGTAGATGCCCCCAGAATCCTCGGTGGGACTGGTAAGAAGAAGTGTCAAGCATCATGCATTATGTGAGAATCTATAAAAGTCATAAATTCACCTCAAAATACCATGTGAATGCACATGTGTGTGTAGAAAATGACATATTAAGTATCCAAATAGCATAGGAAACCAAGTGTAGCATGTAGATAGTATAAGTTAGCAAGAGTAAATGTAACCAATATGTGTAGATTTTGTGTACATGTGGTTGTGTGTTACGATATGCAAGATGTGTAGATGGGAGGAGCCATGTTTCTCCCCAACGGATTTGTGTGAGAAAATTTTCATGAAGAAATACTCCCTCAACAGTCAAGTATGAACCATAGAACATTATTGTGTCATCGAGTAACAAAGTAGTGTATTTGATTGAGTTTAGATGCTAGGAAATATTTACCGTGAATCACAGAGCATGGATTTTAGTAGATAATAGATACATTCAATAATGATATAGGGAAGAGAAAGTGCAATACCCCTAAAGTTTTCAAGCAAGGTTCATTTAATGCCCTCACTAGTCATGTATGGACCTGGAGAAAATGAATGTGTCATTGAGTGGAAAATATATTGTATGTGATTGAGTGTAGATTTTAGCTACCATGAATCATAGAGTGTGAAGTGTAGTAGATAAGTGATGATAGATGATAGAAAAAAAATATTGATAGAGAGGAGAGATTGTAATTCCCCCCAATTTTGCATGTGATGGAAAGTTATCTGATGATGGAGAAGAGAGGGGGGGCCTTATTTGGTATCCAACAAGTAGGTGGTTTTGACCATGGTCTAAAATTGATGGTGTAGGAAATTAAGTATTTCTATGTGACGGAGACTAATGTGGTAATGGAGGTGTGGAAAACCTATAATAATGGGTTTCCCGAGTAGGGGACTTAGGCTGACAAGGTGGAATAATGGACCGGTGAGGAAAATGATTTTGTGATGTAGGGCCATGTACAACTAGGAGAGCTAGGTGTAAAGATAGATTTGAGAGGTGTAGGAGCTCTAGATGCCCCTGACTAGGATTGGAACAAAGGTGATAGTAGGCCGATGTAATGGCGTATGTGGTGGAATACCTTGAATGGTGAAAATTTTCTTGTTATGAATGAGTTTAAGACATAAGTGGAGCATAGAATCGATAGCTTGCGCCAACTCGAAGCCATGGGAGACCTAAGACCATGTCATAGCGCTTGATTTCAGATGTAACGAGGAATTTTTTGGTATGGTAAGGGGACCCAACAGTAATGGCTAGAATTAAATTGTCGTAAGAGTTAGGGACTGGAAATGTCATTTTAGAGATTGAAAAATTGATAGCTAGTAAGAGTTCCAGAGAGCATACATTAGAAAAGGACCTAAGGATGGACCATGGTATTGTTGACTATATGAGTACTAATAGAAGCATCAATATGTATATCATTAGAGGAAAATGTAGCATTGTAGTTGTGATTTGAAAATGTAATAACTGGTGGTGGCATGTCAGTGGTAGCAATAAGAAAGTCAAGGGGTATCGATGAAGGATGAGGCACCACATGATATGTGTGATTAGGAGAGGGAATCAGTAACCAGATTGTTATGTTTTCATTGTTTCATTGAATATTTTAAGCTTTTGATTATCATTGACTAGTTTAGAAGTAGACGGCTCTAGAATCTCGATTACATTATTATCGATAAGATCTTGAAAGATATGTTTGATTTTAAAACAATGATCAATAGAATTACCATTGCATTGGTGATAATCACAATGTGTGTTTTCATCATAATTGACTTCCACTTTCTTGAGAAGGATCTATATTGAGAAGTGGAAGGAGGATAATCAGATTACTTTCAATGAGTTATAGTAGTAGGAGGTCAGGTGCACAAGGTATCCTAGAAAAAGTGTGCCTCGTGGATTTTAATTGAAGTGTGGCTGGTGTAGAAACAATGTTAACAGTAGTTTTAGAGTCGATGGGCTTAGTGGATGGTTTAAATGTGGATTTAGCTTGAAACTTTTTGGAATATTATGGTGGAAAAAGTATCATGATATTTCATCTTTCCCATAAATAACAATTTGTTTTTACGTAATTTGAGTGTATAACATAATTGATCAAAAGAGAGAGAAGTCCATAATATGACTGTAGACACAAAATCTATGCACTTGGGGTAAATTTCTAGGTCCTAAAAGAATGCTATCATTTACATATTTCCTAAGCAATAAAACTATTAATTGATAACTCCCTTAAGCCTTTTTCTTTTTCTTATGTACTTTTATTGGCTTTATACATCTTGCAATATTGTCATCTTTTGACTATTTTATCTTTCTATGGCTTCAAACACTAGTGCCCAATTGGGGACACTAGTGTCAAGAACTCATGTCCTCCTAGGAGATCATGTCCCTCTTTACCTTTTTCTTATCTTTTTGGACCCCTTTCTCTTCTTAATTACTTTTTACTACTTTTGGTGGTCCTTTCATTTGTCAATTACAAAATTCAAACAATGGAATCATATAAATACACAATTATGTTTTCAAAATAAGGGATTAAGCACTAAGCATTACATATTATCACCTAAGCTTGCATCCAAAGGCACAAAATCACTTCAAATCATCCATCTAGAAAAATCATTTAAAGGAAAAGGGTTGCATTCTTTTGCATACACAACATTGGAGGGGTGAATTTTATTATATTCCATCACGTACATTCTATACATTTGCTACATTCTAGATCTGTACTGATATCATTGGTCCACCTTACACAAGGGCATACTAAGGAATCAATGCACACACACTCATAAAAAACTACATTAATTCTAATATGTAGTACAACACTCGGTCATAAGTTCACTCTTCAAGTGACCTCCAGCGTCAATCTGACTCCCCATTCTGCATTTTCCTTTTTAGGTTTGATGCGGTTTATGGGTATGTGCAGGTGAACTCCTTTATTGTATGTTACAGGTACATCATTCACATATCAGACAAAAAATACATAATGATAAACATAAAAATATAGTGAACATCATCTAGACCTAAAAGAAACCACATCTGCAGCATCTACCTACACACAAGCGCCCAGATCTAGAAACTAGTGTCAGGCACTCCTATCCTCTCCTAGGCGCTTCTATCATGTGCAATCTCAAATTCCAGTAGTCACAAAATAATTTACGACACTCTTCCTAGTCTATTTCAACTATTCACATGCTCATATCTCTTCTAAACTACTAATAAATCAGCTAAGTCTCTTTATCTCCATCTCTTGTTTAGGGTTTTCGGATTTATATGCTTATTTTCTTTGTCTTATTATATATTATCATTTGTACATTATTAATTACAGTATTTACTCTATAATAATATTTAATTCAATTTATATTAAATCATCTGGTGGAACCCCACTCGTGACTAAACATTTGGATCGTTATTTTTCCTATTATATATGATATTCTTTCATGGCTCCTAAATTATCCTTACATCAATTACTTCAAATGCACCCACCTTGCAAAGATGTTCTCCAAAACTCCTTGGACACTATGTAACTCCCTTTCAATATGACACCTGCACAAGTGAATTCCATTGTCGATATCTTTTCGACTACCCTATCCTTAGTGATACCACAACCAATCAATTCAATTCAAGCTTTACATTATTTATTTCAAGATAAAATTCAAGCTATCGAAATCATGATTACATCTCTCATATTTGAAATCCAACATCTTAAGGATGCTTCTTAAGTCCATGCTAGTTATTATTCTACACCTCATCCTACTCCTATGTCTTCTACATGTGCTCATATAATTGAACCCCAAGTCTTACCCTTACCAGAACCTCTCAAGTTTGATCGAAATGTTATAGCAACATGATATTCTTCCTGAGATCCTCAATCACCAGTTGATCAACTTCCCAACTACTCATTGCTACCCTCCTTATCAGCTTTCCACATACATAGGTCTCCCATTTTAAAATTATTATCATCAACTTAATAGACATCATGAAAATGATTTCTATAATTTAAAATGAATAAATTAAGCACCTTGAGCATCAGGGTTTCATTTAATTTTCTATACAATAGTCTATTACATGCTCATTTCTAATTTTTAAATCCCACTGAGCTCCCAAATCTGATCCTTTTATTTCTAATGAGCATCATTCCATAGTTACTAATGTTCCTTCTTTGCTCAATTTAGAGTCACCCATCTAACCCAATGGAAAACCACCTCTCAAAATTTGTACCCCATCACCTCCTCATATCAAGCCTTATAGAGTGTTACCCATTCCAACTAAACAACCTCCTTTAAAAATATATCCTCCATAATCTCCTTTTATCAACTCCACTACATCAATACCAAATAAAAAACCACCAACAAAGAAATACCAACCAATTCACCCTGTGATATCTAACCTCTTTAAACTTTCTCATGTCAATCCACAATCAGATACTGGTCATACCATTTCTCCTACCAACAATTATGGAAACCATATATTTTCTTATGACATATTTCAAACTCTTTCATAGATCTCCATCACTCACACACTTAGGGGGGCTCTCACTTTTTCCCCTTCCTCTATTACTATCAGCTATCTCTAGTGTCTCCCATTTCACTTCACACTCCATGCTTCACAATCAAATACTTCTTAAACACTCATACATCTTTGGTACACACATTATATCACCATTACCTGATGACGCACTCTACTTCTAATGTTACGGTTTGAAATTTATTGTTGAGGGCATAATTCATCAATGAATCTCACATCATATACTTTATCTACACTTCACGCTCAGTGCCTCACGATCTATTTTTCCTAACATCTAAACTTCACGCTCTATGCTTCACGATATATCTTTCTAGCATCTACTCTCGTGTAGCACATTCATATCCTGATAACACACTCTTGTGCTACATTTCACACTTAACTATTGAGGGCATATTTCATCAATAAACCTCACATCACATGATTTTTATGTTATGTGTTTCACGATACATCTTTTATAGCATCTACTCTCATGCAACACACTCATATCTCGATGACACACTCTTTTTATGGTTCATTCTTGATTGTTGAGGGATAATTTATAAATGAACCTCATCTCAAACACTTCCACTGGGGGAAGCCTTGCTCCTATTATCTGTACACCTTTCATATCACACCATCACACTGATACAACATTTACATATCTTGGTTGCATTTACTCTTTCTAGTTTATTCTACTTACATATTACACTTTGCATACTATGCTATATAGATACTCAGTATGTCATTATCTTTATCATATACACATGTGCGTTCACTTGGTATCTGGAAGTGAATGAAAATATATTACATATCCTTACATGATGAATTTTTCTTAACACTGAATCCCTTTTCAGTCCCTCCGAGAATCCAGGAGGACATCTACCTTGACTACTCTCACACACTATAGGTTCTATTGTTTCAAATTTTACTACTTATTATAACTAGCACTTGATTTTTTCTAATATGCACATGCTTTGACATACTCTGTATCTTTCTAATATGCTAATGTTTTCTTCATGTGTATCATTTTCCTTCCAGGATTACAAAAAGCAATGGTCATCTTATACACTTCGCTTGATATTTTTTTCTATTGTATGCTATTTTTTGCGGGCTATGTCATATGTCTTGTGTGATCATTGTATGTCTTTGGACACTTTGACCCTAATTTTATTGTGAAATTTTGAGTGATGTCCCATGTATGAAACCCACTTCTCATGGTCTATCTTGTCTTTTTAGTTGTTTTTTACATTGTCTTTTATTGCATTATAGCTATTTTTACTACTAACACTTGTTACTAACATCTCTTGTTTACAATTAATAAAAAGATAGAAAATTCTTGAATATGTCACACTCTTAGAGTGGAGGAAAAAGGATTTGAATGAATAGATCTTAGAATTCTGAATCAGCTAGAACATTGGTCATTTTGGCAAGTTTATTATTATATCACAAGACATAGTTCCAAGATGTTCATTAGATCCTTGTTTGATTTGAGGGAGTTGTGCATAGCATATTTTAGTGATGATATTGATAGAAAAAATGAGAAAGGAATGCATCATCTATATATCTAAAATATGGTTACCGAATGGACCAAGTAGATCATACAAACATCGCATAACATAGTCATGTAAGATTTGAGGAAATAATTTTTCCAGTGGTGTAAGGTAATCAGAATGAATAAGACACGTAACATGAAAAGAGTGAAGGTGTTCTTGAGGATCACCATGGCCATTGAAGATACAAATATTAGGTGCAATGAAGTTAGGATGCAGCAGATAATGGGATATGGATGGTGAAAAAATACTATGAAGGAGTGAAGAAACTAAAGATGGAGAGGACGATGAAGAGGCTCATTGTAACTGACAAATTAGGGATTACAAATCATGCTGCATTAATGCTAGGTCCTAGGTGTCAGAAGAGGAGGTGTGTCATGTGTGATAAGTGATGGGGAGGGTAAAGTGGGTTGTAGGGGTAGTCATAGAAATGGGGACAATGGATGTGGGTGGAAGAGTAGTGGCGGGAGGAGGTGTAAATGTCCCAATAGGAATGGTAGTATCATTAGAGACCGTTGGGTTGAGCTTAACTAACTACTTGATCTCATCACCAGAAATGAAAAATAAATTCTTTTGGGTGTTTAGCAAGATGATCATTGAGATCATGGAGATCTGAGTCAGTTAATGGTTCAGAAATATCATCCACAGAAGGTAGGGTTCGAGAAAATGGGTTCACTAAATTATTTAATCTAATTTGAATTAAGTCTTAATTTCAGCGTAACTATTGTAAAGAATGATATCCATATAATAAAATATAGTAATGTATAAGTAATAAGCATTCAATAATGTAAAACCCCTATAATAAAATGAGAGACAAAGATAACATAGTTGATTTCATGCAACCTGGGAATGATATCGACTAAGTATCTACTAGAACAAGGCAGAAACAGATCGTCAAGGATCACTGAGGGTTTAGAAACCTAATATTGTATAGGAAAGAAGTGCCCACATAAGGACAAGATCACCTCAGGTGCTAGTGATTGATCTAGGTGTTTGTGTCTAATCAGATGCTCAAGTTCTAAGTTTTTCTTGGTCGGAAGGGTCTTCACTTTATTTCTCTAAATTTGATGTTAGGGTTATGATCACACTTGTAACTTATAAAACATATCACTACCTACACATGTCCACAAAACCACATTAAATATAATAAAAAATATGTAGAATGTGGAGTCGTACTAACCCCCAACAGTCACCTAAAGAGTGAACTTACGACTAATTTTTTCACTACATCTCAGACTCCATGTGTATATTCTTTATGTTTGTATCTGTGCCATGTGCCCTAGGATTCCCTTATGCAAGTTACATGATGATATTGGGATAGATCTAGATTTTCCTAAGTATGCCAAATGTGTGTAATGGAATATAATGAACTCACCTCCTATGTAGTGTATGTAGAATAACCGCAGCCCTTATCCCTTGTATGGATGTGCTAGATGTATGCCTTGTAGTGCTCTTGTGCCTTTGTGCAAGCTTAAGTGGTAATAGATAATGCTTATATTTCTTGGCCCTTTATTTAGAAGAAGTAACTAATTATATATATGATTCCCTTGTTTGAATTTCGTAATGGACAAGTGAAATGCCAACCCAAATATTTAAAATGTGACCAAAGGGTGAAAAGGACCTAAAAGAGTAAGAAGAAGGAAAAGGGGGACAAGAGCTCCTAGGATGACTAGGATTTCCTATAGCTTCTATCCTATCTAGGTGCTAGTGTCTAAGGTCATCTAAAGATAAATCATTCAAGTGCCAACAAAGCTGTAAGATATAAAATCCAGTAAAGTGCAAGAGATAAAGTAATAAAAAGGCCAAAAGGATTTATCAACCACTAGTTTTCTTTCTTAGGAATCATGTATACATTAGTATGCTTTAAGACATATAAATGTACCAAAGTGCATAGATTTTATATCTACATCATCCTTTTTCGAATTAATTCATTTAGAAGACTTCTTGCACATTCCATTTTCCATGGGTTAGAAGAAGGTGAACAAGGGAATTCATTTGTTGATGTTTTTTCCTTTATAAGACAGATCAGCTGGGTTGGAGGATTTAAAAGGAAAATTAAAAGATAAAGCAATCTTCTTTATGAGGTCGGTCATGGGGGAAACTCCCTCATTAGATTTGACACCACCAAAGGGATATAAAAAGAGGTCACTTTGCCTCATTTGGGTATGCATCTTTCATATATTTTTATATTACTTGGTTTTGGGATTAATTACTTAATTTTTATTCCACTAGAGGGAAGAAATCCTTATGTGTGGCTTCACAATGAAGACGAAACCCTTCATTGATAATTGGGTAAGTGCACGAAGTTGGGGGGCCAAAAAGTGGAAAAAACCCTTAAAAAAAGAAAAACGCGTACGTTTTATTATAACACGATCGTTTTAAATTCTCAAGTTTGGGATTTACCAAAGCATAACGCATAAGTACATGTACATGTTATGTTTGCTATAAAAAAAAGAGGCCCAAGCCTCTATCATTTTATCTCCCTCAAACGCGAGTTTCAGAGCTTAACAGTGCCCTTGTGTTTTTTCATTCAGTTGGATCTCAAGCTCAAAGGATCATTTTTGGATCACCAGAAGATCTGAATCGACGATGGCACCACGGAGAAGAGGTAGGCACAATTATTTTCTCAAAATTGCATTGAAATATGATAATTATAGATTAAAATTTGAATTGAATACATTTTTTTATTGTTACAGTTCGAGGTCGAGGGAATCAACCACAACCAAACCCTGTTATTCCTGTCATCCCTCCCAACCCTCCCACAATTTCTCAACATCCCCTAGGTAGTCAAGAAGATTTAGCAGCCCACATAGTTGAAAACAAAATTGAAATTGAGGATTTAATCAAAAGAATGAGGGATTCACAATCTACAAACCCCCACCGTGACCTCTCTTACAAACACATTGGAGGCATTACTTTCTCAAGTTGACGTGGAAACGGGGCAAATTGATCATTGGACAACTTACAGAGAGGGTTGTAGGGTTTATTATTCCAACAAATTGTCATATGTGGATGTAAAGAAAAAATAAATTACAAAAGACCTCATATGCGCCTTATTCACGGACCCCCACACTAATTTTCCTGTTTCGTTGTCATGTAAATGGTTTCCCATCCATTGGTGCAATAATAATTTGATTAAAAATAATTTTTGGGACCGATGGTGGATGGTGTTTGATTTTCCACCTTGTAATAACAACGAGGTGCCACTATACTTTCTGAGGAAACTCTATTGCGAGTTTATCCTCAACGAGATCCCAAATTATTTTGATTTTCGAGATTTCCAGGGCCGAGGAAAAGGATCTACACAAGATCGACCAGGTGCACAACATGCACCTATTCAGCAGGGTAGAGTCCCCGCACAGAAGCCCCCTCACCCTGAGATTTTCCCTCAAGCAGTGAAGGAGACAATAGAGATTGATACACTCCACACACTTCAGGGGCTATCTGTGACCCTTGTTCGACATACGAGGGAGATTTCTAAGCCAGATGCTCATGGAGGTACATAGAGTATTCCCTCAGGGAGTACTAGCATGAGGCCACATCTTTGCTCGTCATGTGGTAGCATATGTTTGGGGCCCGAGGAGGACGATACTTTCATGCGTACTGATTTTGGTGGAGTTGGTGCTAGGGGTGCACATGATAATGTCACTATGTCAGATGCCTTTTTGAGTGAGACATTTGGATTACAGTCATCGGTGTCACCTTCGCAGGTATTTGTTATGTTTTATTATGTGTGTTACAAAAATTTTGGAGTACTTGATTTACTTATATATATGTTAAATTTTTGAAATAATTGTATTTGTACATGTACATGCATTGATATTACAATGCACGTGCAGGAGGCGCATCTTCATCCCGACCACAGGCGGCGAGCACCATGCATACACATACATTCACAGAGGTAATTTAGAATGTTAATTGTGTAAAATTTTCACATACATGCAAATATATATATATATATATATATATATATATATATATATATATTATATAATATATATATATATATATATATATATATATATATAAGTTTTGAAGTCAAATATATGTATGTTCTTGTATGTCCATCTAACTCACGTGATACATGTTTGATAAAGATGTTGACTTCACTAGACACCCCACCATCTCTGCGACAAGTAGAGAAAGGTGTTGCCACTATGATTTCATCTGCGCAACAACTCACTGAGGTATTCAAACAACATGTAAATTTTGTTAAATTTCTCGTGTAATTCATATTATATTAAATTACATGTTAGTAATGTCTTTCATTGTAGAATTATTAAATTATGTTAATAATGTCCTTCATTATGTATATGCAAGAGTTACCTGTGACAGGTAGCAACCCTGTTCATTTGATTCACAGGCGTGGTGGGGTAAAAACAATAGTTCTATATTGATAAAATTAGTTAAAATATTGTCATTACACATACATGTACTTAGTTCTATTTTTGCTAATTCTGATGTTAGATTTTCTGATCTTATGTGTATGCAGGGAACTTTAACCCCCTCCATTTTGACTTCGAGGGCACGGAATCCTCCATCTTTTCGATCTTCGTACCCCCGTTCGTACTCCAGGAGCTCCCGATGACTCATCTGAGCATGAGATGCAAATTCAGTGTGATCAACAACTTGCGGTAAGTTTTTTTATTTATGTAAATACTTTCATTCTAGCATGGTCTTAAATACATGTTGAAAACATATATAAATTAAGTTTTGACAAAAAAACATTGTTTGCATTTACAAGCTCATCTACAAGCGAGTATTCAGTGGAAGAGGACTCGTAGCATGGGCTCAGACGATCCAAAGTCATCTCATAGATCTCCATCTTTTTCTAAGGGAGGGCCTTCTTCGAGCAAGGCCAAGAGAGGGATAGATTTTGATGATTAGGAAATATATATGTCTTACATGACATTTTTTTGTATGCCTATGTGCATGGCATTGTATGTACACCTATATGGCATTTGAACTTGATGGTATATGACCTATTTGGGAATTTTTATATTTATTATGCACATTAAAATACTATTTGGAACTTGATATTTTTGTATGAGACCTTACATTTCTGAGATTATTTTTGCATGAAACTAATATGATGTGCACTTGACAATATTTAAGACATTATGGATTATTTTTTCATTTATTGGTGATGTACATGTACTAGCATTTTCAATGTATAATATGCATCAAACTTTGGAAATCAATATTTATATAATGTATGTATATAAAGAGTTACCTAATCTGAGTAATTATTCATTCAATTTATCAATGTGTATATGTGTATTTACCTTACTTGTGCTTCTTCTTGCTCATGGTCTCTTTGTACTGGTTCCTATCTTATCATGCACTTACTACATTCTTCTATGCTTCTTAGTCTTCTCCCCTGTTAAAACACCTGAGAGTCATCACAATTTGATGCCTTTCATCTGTTGATATTTTGAGAATGTCTCTCCATATACATTACTCCAATGCTTGAGAATGTCTCCAGATGCAATGACATTCTGATTCAGACACTCAATGATTCTTGATTGTCTAATCCTGTCCAATTCATGTTATTACCTCTAAATTTGTATGTATTTCAAGTTATTTGGAAATCACATCACACCCTTCACTATGCTTGATGACTACCCCTATCCTTTTGAAGGCGCTTTTGAAAGCATCTATGGGTTTATCATAGCATAAATTATCAATGAATGGAAGGTCACTAAGTCGTAGACCAACTGAATCCCATTCAAAACTAAACAAGAAATATTTACTATGTGATTGATAACTCCCGTGTGTTCTTAGACATTCCCCTATCAAATTCATTCTTAAGCCAATCTAGTCATTCAGGGCTCTTAAGGGCCTACGCCTGGACGAGGTAGTCCGAAAGCACGGGGAGCATAGGGAACCAAAACAAATACTCCCCTAGCATTCACCAGGCCATCTGGACATGTTGGCGTAGTTGGTTCGGCGCCAAGAGCTTCCATTTGTAAAGTATTGCGTCTGGCAGCCTTACACTGACTCAGACTGCAGTATTTCACGTGTTTGCAAACAATAGGATAGCGAGAGAACCAAATGGAGATGGATAAAACTATGATAGGATTTTGTAGAGGGCCCCAACATGGAGGTTTAGGATCTGATGAGACATCTCTAGGTGCCACGGAGTTTGAGAAATCACTCGTCAAAGATATAGCATGTTTTGGTCTCAAGGCTCTTAAGGGCCTACGCCCGGATGAGGTAGTCTGAAAGCACGGGGAGGGTAGGGAACCAAAACAAAGTCTCCCCTAGCATTCACTTGGTCACCGTGACATGTTGGCGTAGTTGGTTCGGTGCTAAGAGCTTTCGTTTGCAAAGTATTGCGTCTGGCAGCCTTATACTAACTCAGACTGCACTATTTCACATGTTTGCAAATAATAGGACAGCGAGAGAACCAAATGGAGATGGAAAAAACCGTGATATGATTTCAGAGGGCCCCGACATGGAGGTTTAGGATCTGACAAGACGTCTCTAGGTGACACGGATTCTGAGAAATCACTCGTCGAATATATAGCGTGTTTTGGTCTCAGGGCTCTTAAGGGCCTACACCCGGACAGAGGTAGTCCAAAAGCACGGGGAGCGTAGGGAACCAAAAAAAATCCTCCCCTATCTTAACCTGGTTCGTTCACCTAGCCACCCTGACATATGTGTTGGCGTAGTTGGTTCGGCGCAAAGAGCTTCCGTTTGCAAAAGTATTACGTCTGACAGCCTTATACTGACTCAGACTACACTATTTCGCATGTTTGCAAACAATAGGATAGCAAGAGAACTAAATGGATATGGATAAAATCATGATATGATTTTTCATAGAGGGCCCTAACATGGAGGTTTAGGATCTGACGAGACATCTCTAGGTGCCACGGAGTCTGAGAAATCACCCGTCAAAGATATAGCGTGTTTTGGTCTCAGGGCTCTTAAGGGCCTATGCCCGGACGAGGTAGTCTGAAAGCATGGGGAGCATAGGGAACCAAAAAAATCCTCCCCTAGCATTCACCTGGCCACCTTGACATGTTGGCATAGTTGGCGTAGAGCTTTCATTTGCAAAGTATTGGTCTGACAGCCTTATACTGACTCAAGAGCTTTCGAGTGTTTGCAAACAATAGGACATTGTATGGATCTGCGATAGCCTTTCGTATAGAGCCCTAACATGGAGGTCAGGATCTAATGCACTAGGTTCCACGGAGTCTAAGAAATCACCCGTCAAAGATATAACGCGTGTTTTGGTCTCAAAATTTTGCTCTTGAGGGCCTATAACGCCTGGATGATATACGTCTGAAAGCATGGGGAGCGTAGGGAACCAAAACAAATGTATCCCCTATACATTTCGTAGAGGGCCTGACATGCAGGTTTAGGATCTGATGAGACATCTCTAGGTGCCACAGAGTCCGAGAAATCACCTGTCGAAGATATAGCATGTTTTGGTCTCAGGGCTCTTAAGGGACTATGCCTGAAAGAGGTAGTCCGAAAGCACGGGGAGCATAGGGAACCAAAAAAAATCCTCCCCTAGTGTTCACCTAGCCACCCCCGATGTGTTGGCGTATTCGTTCAGTCCCAAGCTAGCGTTTGCAAAATTGCAAAGCCTTACTAACTCAGACTGCACTATTTCGTGTGTTTGCAAACAATAGGACAACGAGAGAACCGAATGGAGATGGATAAAACCATGATATGATTTTGTAGAGGGCCCCGACATAGAGGTTTAGGATCTGACGAGATCTCTAGGTGCCATGGAGTCCGAGAAATCACTCATCGAAGATATAGCGTGTTTTGGTCTCAGGGCTCTTAAGAATACTACACCCGAACGAGGTAGCCTGAAAGCATGGGGAGCCATAGGGAACCAAAAAAAATCATCCCCTAGTGATTCACCTGGCCACCCCAACATGTTGGCATAGTTGGTTCGGTGCCAAGAGCTTCCGTTTGCAAAGTATTGCGTCTGGCAGCCTTACACTTACTCAAACTACAATATTTCACGTGTTTGCAAACAATAGGACAGCGAGAGAACCAATGGATATGGATAAAACCACAATAGGATTTCGTAGAGGGCCATGACATGGAGTTTTAGGATCTGACGAGACATCTCTAGGTGCCATGGAGTCCGAGAAATCACCCGTCGAAGATATAGCGTGTTTTGGTCTTAGGGCTCTTAAGAGACTATGTCTGGACGAGGTAGCTCGAAAGCACAGGGAGCGTAGGGAACCAAAACAAAGCCTTCACTAGTTTTCACCTGGCCATCTAGATGTGTTGGCACAGATGGTTCGGTCCCATGAGCTACCATTTGCAAAATATAGCGTCTGGCAGCCTTGCACTGACTCAGACTACACTATTTCGCGCGTTTGCAAACAATAGGATAGCAAGAGAACCGAATGGAGATGGATAAAACCTTGAAATGATTTCGTAGAGGGACCCAACATGGAGGTTTCAGATCTGATGAGACATCTCTAGGTGCCATGGAGTCTGAGAAATCACCCGTCGAAGATATAGCGTGTTTTGGTCTTAGGGCTCTTAAGGGACTACACTGACGTGATTTCTCAGACTCTGTGGCACCTAGAGACGTCTCATCAGATCTGAAACCTCCATGTCGAGGCCCTCTACAAAATTCTATCATAGTTTTATCCATCTCCATTCAGTTCTATCGTTGTCCTATTGTTTGCAAACACACGAAATACTGCAGTCTGAGTCAGTGTAAGGTTGTCCATTGCCAATCACCTGAATAATATAGGTGGTTCATACAATATAGGTGGTGAAATGAGAATTTATGTTTGTTGTTCCTTTCTAATATTTAATTTATCTTAGCTTCACTTGGCTTCAAGAATAATAAATTCTCTACTGACAGTGCCAACCACGTGAAGGTGGAAGCTTTTTTGGCACCACTAACCTACATAAACATGTTAGTAAGCAATTAAATAGAATTTTAAATCATACAGAATTTAAACAAAATCATTTAAGTAAATATTCAAATTAAATTCATGAAGAACATACCTTTGCAAATTCAATCCAATGAACCGCAAGGATCAACTCTACTCTTGACAAGTAGCAAGAATTGCTTCATGATCTGATTCATGAACCTTCCACAGATTCTTGTTTAATGGCCGACCTCGATATTTGATCAATTTAATATTTGTTGCAAGGACCAAATGTGAATAGTGAAGTATCTTTCGATGTACTTCATAGTCTTCAAACAACCAAATGTTTGATTTTTTGATAGGATATCGTCGAAGCCAAGTTCCAGTGACTACCACTGACCCAGTGGGATACTCAAGGTCTTCACCATCAATGACTGTGGAAGTCAATATTTTCCCCCTCTACACAATGAGACAAGAAGTAGTCTGTTCCCTCTTCATTAAATTATGTCGCAATAACTGTAAAAACGTGCCCTACATCACAAAGTAAAATTGTTCAGTCAAATTTAAAATACATTAAGAGTTGACCATTTAATAATTTATAAATCTAAAACATGGCATGTACATATATGTATGTACCTTGTTGCACTAAATCAGAGACTTGGTCAAAGTCAGGTGATGTTGTCATTTGATCTGAAGACCCTGCAAGTTGTAATGCTCATGGAACTTGATGTGTGTCGAGTGAAATTAGAGGTCTACAAGTCCATTCATCCACCCACTGCTAGTGACTCACATTCATTCCACGTAAAATCAATGCATGATATACAAAAACATGCCATGCACCTAGTATAAATAGTCCAAGCATTTGCATCTGAACTACGGAATGAGTGCATATCACTTGATCCTACAACTGTCATACAATCTTCAAAGTTTGTCCAAATGTTGTTCCTCTATCAACCAAAAATATCTACGAACCATTGATCTCTCTTGAGATTCATGGCCCATATTCTTGACACACCAATCAACAATGTTTTTTGCATTTGTAAATTTAGCACCATCCTTGAACTTTAACTCTTCTCTTGCAAGTGCTCTTTTCACACATGCTCCTGCACCATCATGCTCTCCTTTTCCATGCCCTGCCTCAGTAAAACTCCAGATATGTTGTACATTTGTTTCTTTGTGCATCCTGCTTAGCCAATAAAACATCCTGTGCATTCTTGAATTGTGATGTGCAGCTGTCCGACCAAATGTAATGTTGATCAAAACTAATGTTCCTCTCATTCAAGTTCGCATAAAACACCTAGAAACACCCTTGTACATATTCTGTAGAATGTGTCCGATCATCACTGATGTAGAAATGATACTCTCTTAATATTTTTTTATTTTTCTCAGTGCTTTCTGGAGAGTGCATAAATGTTATATGCACGAAAATAACAACTTGCACTGAGTTATAATATTGAGACTGAACCTCCATTTGTGGCTGCAATGTGTAATTCTCTGTGAAGTCAACTACTAAAACAATAGTACCAAGTGGGAATGTGTCCTTGCTTAACTTGAATTGTTCATCCAACCATCGAGCTCTATGTGTGTGCCTTGCATACTCATAAAAAAATTTCTCTCTGAATTTGACCATATATTCTGATACAGGTAATTGTTTTGTAACAAGCTCACACCTCTTAGATTCTTTTCCATCTTTTAATTGATATGCCACCGATTTATATTTGGTGAAACCAACCAATTCTTTTCCTATTGAATATGTACCCTCCTCATGGATACAACTTTTCAGATTTGGCAAGCCACCACATACATTGCACGTTCCATCCAAACATGTTTTGTTATAAAAAAATTGTCTAGTTGATTTTTCACAAAATATTGTCGGAATAAATTCCCTTGAAGATTTTGGTGGGACATTTAATCCACACTCCTGCAACATGATGTCAGTATGCAAAACACGACGTATTTGACAAAAAAACATCATAATGCATTGAAAATTCAACATGATGCCTGCAACAACAAGTGGTACGTGAGTGATTGATTTTCACATAAAAGGGTTTGCTCATTTCAAAGAATCTTTGGCTAATGTTAATTTATGGATTTTCATTCTTAAACTTAGAGAACAATTGTGTTTGAGTCATATCTAAGAAATGTTTTACACATGATTCATGATTATGAGAACCTATTCTTCTTTTTACTGTATCTCTTCTATTCGGTGACACCCTTGTGTTCTCATTCCAAAATTTTACAATTAATTCTTTTAGAATATCAGATGTATTCTTGTCTTTTCATGGAAGTCTACTAGAGAAATCCCAATAGTCAGTGTTATTGACTGACTCAAGACGTTTACGTCTCTCTATTGCTTTCATTAGTGTTTTTCTGTTTAGCTTCAAAGCACTGCTTGTTTTTCTAATCAAGTTTATTAACTGTTTTATCACTTACTATACAATTAGTAAGTGTACGCCGTGTAGCATTACTATCTTTGGTGTGTCTTTTTCCACCTACAGTTTGGTATGCTTTATGTATGTTTTCAACAATTGACGCATTTTGATCAACAACATTAGATGTTCTTAACCCCAGGGTCTTCATTATAGGTCTCATCTTAATTAATTTCATCAATGTAACAAATAATTGACATCTTTGTGTGTCATTTAAATTCTCAAAGTAATTATCCCAAATTCCACTAGCTTTTCTTCTCGCATTTCTTTCAGACATTTTGTTAGGCATTGGTTTTATAATGTTTTCATCAATTTCAATTAAGTGAATTGGTTTTCTTCGTAAAATGGAAGGAGGTGTTCTTAGAGGTGAAGATTTGTTTACAAGGTTACTTTCTTCATTCAGTGTTTTCATACAAATTTTGGGGTTAACATTTGGATTCTCAGGTAAGGGTTCAACAATTGGATTCATATCAATTTCTTCATCCATACCAACATTTCAATCATTCAATTCAATATCATTATTCATTGCAAAATCATTATTCTCTACATTTTCATTATGTATTTCATCCCCATATTCTAATACATTAGCTACATTTGATATAGCAGATGTACCTTGCCCTGCACGAAGTTTTTGCATTCTCTTCAATTTCTTTATTCTCATCTCTTCCAATTTCTCTGGTGTCTTGTTCTTGACTTTCCTCTTGTCCTTAGCTCAAATTTTATCGCCCATGATTAGAAAAAATCAACTAGTGGGGTAGGGGACAAAATGAACTACTAAAAAATCGTGATGCAAGAATGTACAGAAAATTACAGACCAAACAGAATGTATGCAGAATTCCCGTGAAAGAGATGAAAGGGACATTGGGGGGCCACAATATATAAACAAAGAATAACGCGTACGCGTTATTATGATTTTTACCTTTTCCAACACATGCCTCAAGGCTTGGGATCCGGTTTGGATCCCCAAGCCTGAGGCATGGACCTGCACAAACACAGCAAACCGTGTGTTTTTACAGAAAAACACAAAAATCCAACTTCCGTCATGATAAATCAACATCAAATGATCGATTTGTTTAAAAAAATTATACCACAACGTAAAGCAGAGTTTCTTCTTTGTATAAATATTATTTTTCAATTTTTCTAACAAATACAAGGTTTCCATATTATTTATTTTCTTAACTATGCCTTTTTATAGCTATTTTTTGAAGTTTAAACATGTCTATCTTTTTCGTGTATCTTTTTTTTTACTCATCAAAATTGAATAAAAAAAATTTAGGCACAAACTAGGCATAATTATATACATATTCAAAAAAAAAAATCTAATTTTCGATATTTTTTGAGGTAGTTAGGGGGGGCACGGTCGGAGCTCCGTTATTTTTCAAAACATAAAATTTCTGTACTAGAAAAATCATAAATAAAAAAATATTTGCTAAAAAAATCTAAAATAAATTCTAACACAAACTAGATGCTCCTAGCTATCTTTCTACCAAAGGGTTTTCAAAAATATGGTGCTAAATGGTGGAGGGGCACAAAAGTCACTCTATTATGTTTTTTAACAAAAACAGGAGCACATGTTGGTATTTTAGTTGTTTGACCCACTTAAACTTATCTGTTTTCAATAAAATTTAGTAGCTTAGAAACTAGACTCAAAATTCTACGATTCATATTTCTACAACATCTTCCAATTTTGAGTGTAACTATTTCGAAAAACTTGTACAAGTTGAAGTTTCTTTTAACTTCATTTTTAGGGTTTGGAATCATTCATTTCCATCCATTTAATAAGGGCATACTTTTTTGTCATTTATATAATTTTCATCTATGTTTAAAAGTTGGTTTCTTTGTTGATAATTTTCTAAAATATTCCTAATGTGCCTCTATATAGTTTAAATATTATCAATGGTGATATTTTGATGAATTCTCAGTTTTTCCTTGCTACTGTTTTAAAAATCATACTATTGTTCAATTTTATTCTATTTCCAGTTGGATGATTTAAATGTCAAAATATATTTATTTCAATTTTGATTTGTGTTATTTCATTGCTTTTCAATTCAACCTTAGAAAAGGACATTACAATGGTATCATAGATTCGATCTTCCAAGCCTAGAGGGTATTCAATCAGAAGGATAATATTAAAATAGAAAACATAAATTTTAATGAGACTAGGTTTGAGAGGTTTTTCCAAGGTCAAGAGAGGTTGGCCAATATAATAGCATGGCTTATCCATTATATACACCCACTAAATTCTCTAAGGAAAGAATTGATTCTAAAGGTAGATACATGGTGTTCAGTATGACATAATATTGTGGCCATCTATGAAAAATATAGGTATCTTCAAAATAAAATCCATGATGTTATTTCGCTTTCTCAATTCATAGGGGTGAGCAAGGGAAGGTCAAGGTCGGAACCTAGATCTCATGCACCACAAAGGGATCTTCAAAATGCTTTGGGGAAGGTGGCACTTTCCACATTTGATGGCTCTAAAAAAGGGGATAGCCATAACATGTATGAAGATTCTATGGTTAAATCTTAGGACACAATAATACACCAAGGAGCCAAACCCAAAGAGGTTTCTCTTGAAAGAAGAAAAAGAAAAACCAAATCTGTAAGGGGGTTTTTAGGTAGAGTCCCAAGAAGACCATGTTGAAGGACATGAACAGGTGTTGCTAGATGAAGAACCAAAAATTGTTTTTGATGCATTATAATCTCCAAAGAATGAGTAATAAGTCATGGAACATGGCTCAAGAAAAGAACAAAATTTTGATTTGTGAATATGTGGAGAGAACTTGATGATCAAAGTTAAATCTCCAATTGATAATGATGGTGTTCAACTTGTTGGAATTTTCAAAATAGTAGCTCATAAGAATCAAGTTGAGGGTGTTCATGGCATTGGAAATAACCACAAAGAGGCTTCATGCATGTGCCAAAAAAATATGGATGAAGCAAGATGGGAAGAGTTTCACTAGTTTAATATGAAGAGATCTCAACCAAGCTTCATTTGGAAAAATAAGATGGACAAGTTGAGGATAGTCCAAGGTATGATATTGATAATCACATTTCAAATTTGTTAATCCTTCCTATATTGATGCAATAATTTTTATCATCATGAACAAGAATCTAAGGAAGATGAGAAGGTTGAAGATACATCTTGTGGTAAAGAAAAAATAGGTTTTTTTCCCAAATGCAACAATGTTTGAGCATAATAGTGTGGGATCCTTGTCAATATGAAGTAAATTTCAAGAATAGTGTTAGGGTGCATAACACCACTTGCAACTATGGACATGGGGTTGGTTTAAATCAAATCCAAGATTGCTTTGGCATGGGGAATTTGGATGATCTTTTGAAGACCAATGTAAATGCCTCTTTTAAATTCTCCTTCTTTTGTTCTTGGTATATGAGAAAACTTATGTGAATGCATATGAAGCTTCTTGTGAATGATAAGTTACTACAAAGATACCACATAGTTCCTCACACCATAAAGATACAACATCTAGAGGACACATTTTGGGTTATAAGAATGTGAAAGCCTTTACATCCCATAATTACAATTGTATGGACAGCTGCCCAAAGTTTTGAGAAAAGTCATCATGTTATTAATATGCTTGCAACTTAGGCATTAGAACAAGTGGAGCCAACTATGGTAGTGGTAGTTGAAAAAAATAGAGGGAAGGTTTCAGGGACAATATATTTGTGGGTAAGCCCTACATTTTTGTTTGCATTACAATAATATTCTCGTGGGAATATTCATCTCTTCTTCGATTCACATACCCCTATAAAAAATGTTCTACAGAAAATGGATGTTAAGCGCATGAATTTCATGTTGGAAAGAAAGCAAGATGAAAATTATCTTATTGTCTCATTCTTGGGAGATCATACGGACATTGAAGGTATGGTTGTGAGTTGTAAACATGTAGATTTTTGGAATTTTGAGCACGTTGTCATAAGATGTTGTATTTTTATCATAGACATTTCCATCTTTTCTATAATATTATTTGTTGTCATAAAAAAGAGGAAATCCATTAGAAGGGATAGTTTCAACAATTTTGAGGTATTTTTTAATCATTGACAAAGTGTTTTCAGCCTCCACTATGTTGTTTTTTGCAAAATTTCATGAGGGATATTTAGTATGATAGCAATTATACTTATTTTTCACTTAGTATCCATGTAATTTATAGCCCCTTTATGTTATTGTTAATACACGTAGAATAATTTTTATCCATTTGGGTGAAGAGTGCTAATAATGGCAACATGCTTACAACTATCATAAGAGGTTTTCCATCTACTTTCATTCTAATTTTTTAGGGGAAAAGCATGATTACAGCTGTGTTTGGGGAAGCATGACTGATTTTTTGGAAAATCATCACTTGTATGAAGTTTTTGAGAATTTTGCAAGAAAAAATGAGTTGGCCATCATATCTACAAGGAATTAAATGAAGAAGAATATAGCTTTTTGTTTTGTCTAATAAGTTTGTTCCATGTGTAGGTACAGGTGTGATGAAGGAAGAGCATCTAAATTTTCTTTTTTCCCATACAAATGAAGGATAAAATGAGATTACAACTGTAACAGAAGATGACATTATGAAGAGTGTCACATTTATGGTCACATATAATCACCCTTTGCAAGGAGATTAAGCTTCTTCCATACTTGAGTTGAGGCAGAAAATATTGGAGACATTAAACAGGCAAAGGGGAAAAGTGAATATGCAGCCTGAAATTCCTTATTGGCAACCACAAATCAACATTTTTGGATTGTAAACCAGTTCACTACAGCAAGATATAATGACTCACAATTTGGTTATCTCTATCCAAGCATATAGGAGAAATAAGGGGTGATGTTTGGTTACTCCCAAGTGTTAGTAAAAGCATCCTTATGATAGTTATGATCCCATTTGTACTCAATAGCATTGTTGACATCATTTTTGACATCCCTCATTCTTTTTCAATTGCATTCATGCATGTGATTAGATGGTGTTCTTCCACCATAGTTAACAAGGGTGAGATGGAAAGTAAAGATACCCCATTATGAAATTCTTTTATTTTTCAAGTTGAGCATTTTTTCAATTTTTTGCCCTTTGTTTGAGCTTGCAGTTGGCTAGAAAGTGTTTTATACAGTTGAGTGTACAAAGGAAGAAATTGTTACTATTATTGTTGAAATGGAAGATGAAGAGGACTTTAATGAAGAGGGGCAATAAAGGTATGATTTTTTGGGTTGGATCTCATTCATTTAACATTCATGAGATTCAGATTATGGGAAAACTATAACATGTTTATCCACCTGGTTATAATGATACTTGGGAATATGATTTTGCAATTGTTAGGGTAATAATGTCAAGTGCATATACCTTTTGGTGGACTGCCACTTCATGACCCCTTTTTTTTTAATTATTTAATAAACTTGAGGTTGGTCTTTCACAATTAAGAGTGAAACGATATGACCAATTTCACCCATCTTTTATATATATATATATATATAAGATGATCCCTCACGGGATTGATATAGAGTGTGATGGTTATTATTATTATTATGTTTGATTATGAACATCAAGATCATTGTCCTATAAAATTGTGAAAAAATGTTTTGCAATTGTCTCTGTGAGACTGAGGAGTGAAGTGGAAGTGTTTGGTTAAAGTATTAGTAAAATTATTAATAAAGGCAGTGCTTTATTTCAGTGGGTTTTTTTCCTTTGGGTTTCCTCACTATAAATCTGGTGCTCTCATCTCTTTACTTTACTATTATTTTCTTTCAGCTCTTATTATATTTTGTAATCTGTAATACATAATCAGCTAAATCTATGGTTAATTGAACTACACATAATAATCTATAATCTTCGGTAATTTATTATGTGAATCTAAAAATTATTAATTATATTTTCTCATCATTTCTCTAAAATGGTATTAGAGCTAGTGATTATGCATGTGTGGGATCAATCTAAATGATTTTGATTTACAGGAGGGAAGAAGTTTGAAGTTTATTTACAGATATGTGAAACAGTAGTTGTTTCGCCATCGACTTCAAGCCAATCAGGTGAAATTTTTCAATTTTTGCCCAAATATTGGTTAATTAGTTGTTTAAATCTTGTTTGTGCATTTGTGTGCATAGATCTGTGTTTCTGCGACCTATTATTGGTCTCTCACAGTTTAAATCCGTCGTCTACAAGTATTTTTTAAAGGTTTTCACATTTTTATAGCCATTGTAGATATTTCTGGTTGTGGACCCGAAAGCTTTCTTTAGATCCAGTTAGTTCGATGCTTCTAAGTCTACCCCGACATTAAAAAGCTTTTTTTTGTGAATTTCATTTTTGCGAAGCTTTAGCCAATAAGAAGATTTTGTGTCAAATATTTTTTGGTTCTCTCAGTCAGTTGTGAAGTTCGAGCCAATCATTAAGCTCCATATAGCTTCGTTATGTCATATTTTTTATTGATCTTTTTGTTTGGTGTGAATTACAAGCCAATAAGGGCATTCCTCACTCTTCACAAAATAATACTTTTGTTATCTTGACTTTGTCGCATGTAAAATCTAATCCAATAAAAAAGCTCCAAGTCGCTTCGTATTTCGTAAAATCAACCTTGTGTTAGCTTGCCTCTATCGCTTGCGAAATTCAAGCTAGTGGAATTGCTCCAAGTCTCTTCTATTTTCGCATTTTCAGTATTTTTATATCGTGGAAATGGTTATCCAATAGGAATAAGCCACCATTTTTACATATTTAAGTCTTTGTCAAAATTGTGAAAAGTGAGCCATTAAGAAGATTCCTCGTGTGTTAAGTTTTTCTTTGGTCATTTATTTTACACTGCAAAGTACGAACCAATAGAAAATCACCATGTACATTTGTTTTGTAGTGTCATTATATTCTTATTGTTATCCCAAATTCACACCTTGAGGTAAAATTAGATAACCTGTGTAATTTCTCTAGGCTTGAGCAAGTATAATTGATTCGAGGCCCAAAAATCAGGTTTTGCGGGTCCCTTTGGCTCTTCTCTAACTTCCCTATCTAAGGAAAAAATTCGAGTTAGAAAAAATTGTAAAAATCTAGAAAAAAAAAATGGCTTCTTTTAGTGTATTGTGGAAAATGCCGAAGTTTTTGTCCCAAACCGCACAAGTTCAACCGAGACAGTCAGGCTCCGAAAAGTTGAAATAGTCAAAATACAAAAAAAGTAGTGTATTGCGGAAAAAGAAAAAAATTTCGGCCCAAGTCGCATAGGCACATCAGGACAGTTGGGACCCGAAAACCCTATTTTGTTGAAATAGCCGCAAAAGGAAGGAGGCTTGCAAGTGAAGCGAAGAAATTGGTCCGAGACAGCCATAATTTTTTACCCAAAGCTCCGATTTTCATGAAATTTGACTTTTTGGAACGGGCACAACGTCCTCTACACCACAGAAATAGGATTTCTTAATTTTGATGAGGATAGATATATGAAAATAAAAGAAACACCTTAATCTCCAGTTAATCAAATACTCATTCCCGTTAAATGACAGAAATCCCTGACAAACTCAAAACATTTGCCTAAACTCATAATGCCATATTTTTTGCAATTCTCAACGAAAATGCACAAAATTGGTATTGTTGGAATCATGGTTCTGAGCCCGATGCACAGAAATAAAGAAATCCAAAATTTGATGAATAATTGATAGAGATTATTCTGAAAACGTGGCCAGGTTCATAACAGTGTTTTATTTGGTAGTTGGGATGCATTCAATGAAGCATGGGCAGACATTTCTCATTGCTGCAAGTTATGGGACAGTATGGGGGGAATTTTGCAAGCAAAATACCATAATTTCAATCCATTTATGACATCTTGCAAGTGGTAGGAAGATATATTTTGGGATTTTCATTTCTCTCTCTCTATATCTCCTCTCATAATTCTATGAATTGGAGTGTTTGGCTCATTGTAAAGGGAGATAGTTTTGAGTAGCCAAAATCTATAAAAAAACTTTGTGAATTAAATGTGTTACAAGCCCTTGTAGTGGACTCATTGCATATTGATCCAGGCCCTTATCTTGTAATAGATTAAATTGTGCATATCTATGAAGCAATAGATGCAAGTTTGTGGATGTATCTTCCCCTGTTGTGTTTGCTTACATTCTTCTTGCCCTTTCAAACTCATTACAAATATATTGTGTCTATTTATTCTCTTGCAAGGATTCATTATCATTGTGTGTGCATGAAATATTGTTGTGAATGTAGTTTCTAGAATGTGGAGAGCTGTCATCACCCCTTCTAGTATGCATTTTGTTTCTCTTTTTCACACATTGGATACTATTCTCATACCCTCCTTTTCTGGTGTATCACCGCTTTAGTGTAGGCTTTGTTTTCATGCACACTCTCTCCCTGGTCCCTTGGAAAATTAGATTAGGATTAGATAGTTTTTCTGCATTAGAGTAGATTGTGGCAAGTAGTTTAGGAGCAAGAACCATCTTTCTCTGGAGGATCATCTCAAGCCTGCAAGTCCCATAGCTTGAGAGGTGATCCAATGTTACACAAATTAAACCAAATGCCCCACTCAAATATAAGGCCATTCGAGGGTGATGTAATTTTTTGATAACACTTATTTTTCACAAGTGTTATACTTTGTCGAGCTTTCACAAATTTCAGTCTCTATTTGTTCTTAGCCATTGAGATAGTGACACCTATCGTTTATTTCCTCAGGTCATTCGGACATGAAATTTATTTTAAATTAGCTCATTTCTGGGACTTCAAGTCCACCTGAATCCATCTCTTAAGAGTTTGGAAGAAATATGCTAAGTGTCCTCTTTTGGTCGTTATATTTTTTCCAAGTTGCGTTAGTTGATTGGTTTTTTTTTCATTGTCTTTACTTTCACGTCTTCTGTAGTTATTGCTTAGACCTGAAAGGTAATATTTTCTATTTTATTTCACGTATTTCAAGTCCGCTGGGCTCATTTGGGAAGGAAAGTTTTCGGAAAGGTGACGTGTGTCCCCTAGGCTATCTTTGACCGATTCAACCTTCTAAGGACCCAAAAAAATTTATCTTCTGTTTTTTCGCGCGTGATTCTTTTTCGTCGCATATTATTTCAACCTTGTTGCGGACCTAATAAACTATTTGTCTTATTTTATTTTGGGGACTTCATGTCTGCTAAAAGGATCTACTTTAGAATTTTCCAGAAAGTCGACATGTTTCCTATTGCTTTGTTTTGAATGACGAAATGTGTCGTATCCTTCTTCATTCGCAGGTTTAAAAATTTCTTTTTTGCCGCAAATTTTTAATTTTCTTCTTCCTGTGGGTTTTCTAAGATTCTTTGTACTGCAAGCTTCAAATTTCCTTTATCTCACAGATTCCAAAATTTGTAAAGCTTATATCTCTACTCTGGGGCCTTTTGTTATCCTTTTTTTTTTTTTTTTGTTAAGTTCTTTGCATGCGTATACTGCTAAAAATTTGTAGCTTGTTTTTTGTCTCTACTTTGCTCTCCTATAAAGAGTTGGTTCATTTTTTAAATGTATTTGTTTTCATAGTTGTCTATGCATTTAAAATGGTTGGTAATGCTAGTTTTTTTATGGATAAATCTCAGTTATTAAATGGAACAAATTACAGTATTTGGAGAGTAAGTTTAAAATCTAGTTTCATGGCTAGAAATCTATGGGATCTTGTAACTAGTATGAAAAAATGACCCATCGGAAGACTTTTAAATCCTAAAAACCTTAGCTCCTTCTCTCAAAGATCATAGGAAGCTCTGTCCATCCTATTAAAAAGCATAAAAGATGAATTTTTAATGCTTATAGGTCATATGGATTCTCTTTTTGATGCCTGGAAGCAATTACCGACTATGCATGAAGGAAATCATCTTTCCAAGATGATTAAACTGATTTTGGAATTGTCTACAACTCCCATGAAGGGGGATGAGAAAAATGTTAATTACTTGGCTTAAATTAAAAATATTAAAGCTCTGTTGGATGGATTTAATTGTAAATTATTTCAGAACAAGATTATGTATTTTATCATTTAGATAAATATTCATGAAAAATTTAGGAACTATATCTCCATTCTTAACTCTAAACATCATAATGAGAATAATCTTCATGATCTAATGATGCAGGGGCATCATCTAACTGTTTGGAGAATATGAAAAAGTGTGAATAAGCATTCTTGAGGCATTCTTAGCATGCATTAGGAGTTGTCATAGATTTTCCCTCCAAGTTCTAGTTTGAATGTTTAAACTTGGTGCTGTAATTATTCTTTACAAGGGTGCTGAAAGTGAAAATAGGTGGAGCTATTTGTTAATAAATTTCTAAGTCTCTATTTGGTACATAGGAAGGAGATTAGTTGTCATAATTTTTATGTGGATCATGGAAAGAGTCATAGTTAGAGGTGGTTCCTTGTTTCATGCATGTAATTTGAGGAAATGTCTCAACTATACCTTAATATTAGGATTAGATTAATTCTAATGAAGAGGATAAGGGAGTATGAGGTCGAATAAAATTTGGAGAGATCAGGAGATGGAATTCTAGCCTCAAAAATCAAGTGGAAGTATGAAGAAATGCAAGGAACATGTATGAAGAAATCATGTATTTTCAATCATGAATGAAGACATATATGGGTTTTATGAATTCATGGTGATGTATAGACTTTCTATCTTGCCTATATGAATGATCTCAAATGTATACATGTTGATTTGATGGGCTTAAATGGTAAGACTTTGTTAAGGATTTTAACAAGGAAGTGAGGGAGAATTTAACAATTGACTTAATAAGCCACCAATTGATCTACTACTAATTCAAATACCAAAGGGAAGGCCTTTAGAAGTCCATTAAAATTTAAATTGGATCTTGAAATTCGATTTTAAAATTTTTATAGCCATATAAAGGTACGTTGGCCCAAATTAGGGCATGTGATAGAAAATAATCTAGCCAATGGAATTTTCCAAAAAAATGCAACATAACTTTCTCCCTGCTAGGAGAACATCCACACAAAATTTCAGCTCAAAATAACATGTACAAAGGAAGAAATCAATATCAGAGATTCTGCAGGTCGTGTGGATAAAAAGAGGGTTCAAGTCTGTAAGTTTTGTTATTTCCTTGATCAAATTGGAGTGTAAAGCTTCTAAATTTGAGGAGATCAAATTGAATGACATTTTAAAGGTGATTTGAATAAGTTTAAGGTGATTTTAGTCCACTAAACCTTCATTGTTGATAAATTAGTAAATAGCATCAAAAATCATAGTCTTCGTAGATTGTTTTTACCTTGTTTACTCAATTTCTTAACAAAGTGACATTATGTGCAATCCATTAATGTCTTAAGGATCCATAGGTTTATAGACAGGGTTAGAGTAGAATATGTGTTAAGAGAAGACTTTCTTGAGGTCATGAACAGTGAATTGGATCTTCGTGTACAAATCAATATAAAATTAATGACAGATGAATCTCTTGTGAAACATAGCCTCTTCAAGCTTTATTTTTTGGGTCATTCAGTTGGATTCTCATGTTTTGAGAAAACTTGATTCTTTATTGTTACCCAAAAGATTATGTAAACTCACATATGTTTTATCCAATAATAGTTTCTCAGTGTATGACCACACAAGGATCATATCTCAGTCAAAATAGTATCTAAGATAGGAGGACTCTTGTTGCAAGAGGGTGTAAATCTTTAACTATCATTCAAGTATAGTATGTTTGCAGGGTTGGAAGAAGTTTACCTATAATGGAGAGATACTTGACTAGTGGAGGTTCTTATGTACTAATTGTCAATGTTGAAATAAAATATGCTTAGAAGGATTTAGAAGATAGAGATAAATTTAAAACGATGGCAGGTTAAATATGATAAGGGACTACATAATAGAGGAGAGAAATCAAGACTCCATTATTGATCATTTGTATCTTGAGAGAGTTGCATGTGAATATCTGATTGGCATAGTATTTGTGAGCACCTAATTAGAGATAATCACTTCTTGTTCATCAAGCATAGACCTAGGAGAGAAATTGACTTAGTATGACTATGATACATGATATAGAAAGGGATAAGATTGATTTTCTTAACAAGTTTACATGGTGAGTTGTTAAGGTTTCATTATCCATAGACCAAGATCCTCATATGCAATTAGTTCATTGCTTAAATTCTTGGAAGGTATGATGAGTTACAGAGAAGTGATCAACTAGAATTTTGTTTTGAAGTATAAGAAGATGGCATCATCTGAATACTCTATCTTCTCTGTTGATTCAAGAAGAATGAGTAATGGATAATTTTGATTCAAAATTATTAGGAAATGTTCTCTCATAATCATAATTCTACTCAAACTAGGAATATTAGCAATTCTAATCATAAGTCTAATATCAGCTCAAGATGTAAATCCAATCCTAAGTCTAATTATGCTAAAAACAGATAGAACTTTAAAGTCAAATTTAATGGCATATGTAACAAGTGTGGAAAATTTGATCGTAAAGAGTATGATTGTCGTGTAAAAAAAAAATTGTTAATAATACTAGAAATAGTAAATCTAATAGTCAAAAGCAGGGAAAATTTTAGTGGCAAATATTCATAATATGGTGAATATTCCATTTTTGAAAATTTTGAAAAGGTGAATTTTCTGGCGCGGGTCAGTGACCTGTTCGTCTAAAAATTACACTTTAATTTTTTTTAGGGGTTGGCTTTGCCTACCCTTGAAAAATATCCCCTATATAATCCTAGATTATTCGCCAGGTAGAACACTTCTACTTCACATTTTGTCAAAAATATAATATATCTTGTATTGTAGACGCGCAACAAGGGGGTAAGTTATTAACGCGCGACAAGAAGGGTTTGCAAATGCATGACAATGGGGTTATTTGTTGACGCGTGACACTGACGGATAGTTGACGTGCGACAAGGAGGTACTACAAATATTGACACATAGCAAACACACGACACTGACGGATAATTGACGCGTGACAATGGGATTATTTGTTGATGCGTGACACTGATGGATAGTTGACGCGCGACAAGGAGGTACTACAGATATTGACGCATAGCAAATGCACGATACTGACGGATAGTTGACGCGCGACAATGGGATTATTTTTTGACGCGCGACACTGATGGATAGTTGACGCGTGATAAGGATGTACTACAAATATCGACACATAGCAGACGCACGACAAAGAGTTTGTTGACACGCAACAATGGTGTTTTTTTCGATGCGCAAGTAGATGGCAGAGGTTGCATATGCGTAACAGTAAATCTCCCGTCTCGCGTCTGTAGCCTTCTGTCACACCACTTGAAAATCAGGGGAAATTTTTTCATAAAACCCCCAAAAAAATTGCCTTCCCGCGAAACCGGTTCCGGGGATATTCGCTAGGTATTTTCCACCACCAATTTCCAATAGGTCTCTTAAAATGAACCCTAGTCAGAAGAAAGATCAAAAGTAAAATCATGAAAATAATATTGAACAGTCTATTGCCTTGTATATTTCTCTCTCTGCTTCAAATGAAAATGAATAGATCCTATATAGTGGTGCCTCCAAGCACATGACCTTTATTTATGGTATCTTCTCAAATGTTTTTAAATGTGAAGAAAACATAAATCTAGGATATAATTCCATCATTAGATCTAAAGGTTATGGGAATGTTAAAATGTCAAATGGTATGTTCCTCAGTTGAAAAAGAACTTTTTATCTTTCTCTCAGCTAACTAAAGAAAACTATAAAGTTGTATTGTTGGAAGATAAATAAATGGTATGTGAAAATAAACTCGGTAATGTTGTTGCATCTGGTATACATAAAAATTGTTATATATTTTTTATGGATTTGTTTCTAAAACTTTCTTTTCTTCTTCGTCTAGAAATGATCTTCAACTTTGGCATTAAAGATTAGGTCATGTGAATTTCAGATTTTTTTATGAAATGTCTCACCTAAATATTTTAATAGGTCTCCTTAAGATGAAATTTGATCATGAAACATGTGAAATTTTCTAGCATGGTAAGCACCATGTTGAACATTTTCACAAACATCATGATCCAAATTCCTCTCATCTATTAGAGTTGATTCACAGTGATGTGAGAGGTCCACTTGAAGTTCTTACTCTCAATGGAGCTTTTTATGTTGTATGCTTTATTGATGATTTCTCTAGGATGACATGGTTTTATTATATTAAGAAAAGGTCTGATGTCTTTTCTAAATTTCAATAATTTAAATCCTTAGTCGAAAATTCTTCTAATATGAAAATAAAAAGAATCAATGTTGATAATGGAGGTGAGTATGTTAGAAAAAAAATTGATGAGTTTTGTGTGTCATTTGGGATTCAAAGAGAATTGACTACTCCTTATTCCACATAGCAAAATGACATTGCAAAAAGAAAAAATAGGACCATTTTAGAAATGGTTAGGACTATGATTCATGCATCAAATGTGTCTAAATTTCTATGGGCAGAAGCAATGGACACTGATATTTATATCCTAAATAGAGTTCCCTCTAAATATCTTCATTAAGTTACTCCTCATGAAGTATGGACAAAGAAAAAACCAAATATCTCTCACTTAAGAATATTCGGTAATCTTGCTTCTATCTTCATTCCAAAAGTTAAAAGGAAGAAGCTTGACCCAACCTCCTTCTCTTGTATTTTTGTTGGCTATGGTTGTGGAACTAAAGGATTGAGATATTATGACCCTTTCAAGCATGACATAGTTGAAAAGAGGAATGTTTATGTCTTAGAGAAAACATTATGTGATGTTTCTTATGAGCCCTCCTCTGTTTCTCCTGAAATAGAGCCTAATAATCCTTCTTCTAACAATAAGAAAACATAAGTTCAAGAGAATGATTATCCTGATCTAGATATGATGGAGATTGAGGAGGAGTCATCTAAAAAAAAATTGCATCCCAATATTCTTAAATGGGCCCACAATCTTGTTAAGGACTCTCGTATTGTTAGTCTGAGAAAACTAACTCATAGTTAGCATTTTTATCATGCCTTGATGACCCTATATGAGGTTGAACAACAATATTTCAAAGAATCCTGTCAAGATGATAGATGGATTCAGCCTATGAAATATGAATACAATGCTTTGATTTAAAATAACACTTGGGAACTAGTTCCTCCTCCTTCTAAGCGAAGAATTATAGGATCCAAGTGGTTGTATAAGATTAAGTATAACTTTATAGGATGAATAGATAATTCAGGGAAAGGATATTAGATCGTGTTTTCACTTAAAAACCTAGCCTTGACTATGTTGAGACTTTTTCTCCTGTAGCTAAGATGAGCACCATCATAGTTCTTTTGGCTTTGGCTGCCCAATATCGCTGGGAGATTCACCAAATGGATGTTAAAAATACATTTCTTAATGGTGATCTGAAAGAGGAAATCTACATATGTCAGCCTAAAGGTTTTGAAGAACCTGGTAAGGAACTATATGTCTGTAAACTAAACAATTCTTTGTATGGCCTTAAAAAGTCTCCTAGAGATTGGTATGTTAAAATTAATAGTTTCTTTCAAGATATTGGTTTTTCAAACCGATGTTTTGATTGTGATTTATTTGTTAAATTTGAAAATAATCATATTATCATTGTTGTTCTATATGTTGATGATCTATTGATTACTAGCAGTGATAAAAAATTAATTGTTAGAATCAAAGAAAGATTAAAGCAACATTTTGAAATGACTTATTTATGTTTGCTAAATCATTTTTTAGGCATGGTTGTATTTCAAGATCATAAATCTATTGTTACATCTCAATCTCAATATGTTATTGATTTACTTAGAATATTTAGCATGATTGACTATAAACCTATTACCATTCCTATTGAAGTTGGTGTGAAATTGGATCCTAAATATGCATGTGCTAAATTTGATCCTACTTTATATAGACAGCTAGTTGGTAGTTTAAATTATTTAACTACTACTAGGCCTGATATTTCATATGCAGTAGGATTTTTTTCTAGATTCATGTAAGATCCTTATGATGATCATTGGAAAATGGAAAAAATAATTCTAAAATATGTTAAAGGAACAGTAAATTATGGTTTGTATTATTATTCGTGCGAGTATGCAAAGTTATTTGGACATTGTGATTATGATCATGTTCGTGATGCTATAGATAGAAAATATATTTCTTGGTGTGTTTTCAAGTTGGGTGCAAGTGCCATAACTTGGAGTAGCAAGAAACAACCAATATTGTTTATCTGTTTCTACTGAAGCAGAGTATAAAAGTGTTATGGAAGCTGTAAAGGAAGCTATGTAGCTGAAAATATTGTTGGATGAATTGCATATGGGCGTCAAAGGGAGCATTACTCTTCTATGTGACATCTAGAGTTGTATTGCTCTTGCAAACAATCTAGTTCAGCATTAAAGGATGAAGCATATTGAGATTCATATGCACTTTATTCGAGAGAATTTCCTAAATGGTGATATTGATCTCAAGTTTTGTTTGAATGAAGATCAAGTTGCAGATATCTTCACAAAGCCACTATGTGCTATAAAGTTTTGTAATTTTCGTGCCTTATTAGGCCTATTAGAGTTGTCATTGAGGGGTAGTGTGCATGAGAATGCCACCTCTTAACGGTTGTTGCAAACTTCTAATACTTCCTCCATTTTGTAATAAGATTAATAGTCATAGTATGTGAGTTTACTTGTAAATCCTAACGAAGCATTAATTATAGAAATGTCTTGTTTTATAAAATTATCCATAATATGATATAAGTCTTCATATATAAAGCACTTGTCCTAAGAATTTGTGTGTGGAAATATCTGTATGATTTCCCTTATTTACATGCTAGCTTGAATCATTGTTGATGATTTATAGATCTGTAAATCCTTTTGTAGAAAAAGGTAATTTGGCATGTTTTGTTTTTTTCCCACTTAACATTAAGGGGGAGTGTTGTGGTAATAATGTCAAGTGGGGATACCTTTTGGTGGACCACCACTTCACAACCCCTTTGTTTAAAAATTTTATTTAATAAACTTGAGGTCGGTCTTTCACAATTAAGAGTGAAACGATATGACCGATTTCACCCATCCGACATATATAGGATGATGTCTTATGGGATTGATATAGAGTGTCATAGATGACTATTATTATGTTTGATTATGATCATTGAGATCATCGTACTGTAAAACTGTGATAAAGTGTTATGTGATTGTCTCTGTGAGACCTGATGAGCGAAGTGGAAGTGTTGGGTTAAAGTATTGGTGAAATTCTTAATAAATGCAAGTGCTTTATTTCAGTGGGGTTTTTTATTGCTTCAGGTTTTCTCCACTATAAATCTGGTGTTGTCGTATCTTTACTTTTACTCATTTATTTTGTGAAGTTCATTTCATGTTATTACATCTATGTATTCTGTAAACTATAGTCCTCATCATACTTAATATGCATGTTTGATTAATGTTTTAACTGCATTACATTATTCTATAATCTAATAGCAGAAGCGTCCCACTCTGTGCCACCAAAGATTTGTTTATACACCTAATTTTCTCACTTAAGGGCAAGCAATTTCAGGACTTGAGGACTATCAATTTCCCATTTATTGTAGATTAAGGGTACACTGTATGCATCTATTTCTAGAGTGGATGGCATTTTCTGTGGGTCTACCGGGAATTGGAAATGAACTATTCACGTACTCATTATGGGTTAGAGATCGTTTTCACAGAGAGCATTGTCACTATTTGGTATTTTAGCCTTAGTTTTCCTTGCACTGAGTTAGGTCGGCTAGGTCCTCCTAGGAATCTCATAGGTAACATTACAAGATCAAGCAAGCTTCTTGCTATGCATCTCACCACTTTGTAAATTCCTTGATTATCCACATCCATGAAGCTACGACAGGGATATATTTTTAGTTCTCCATGGCACATTTGGCCATGCATATTTATTATAATTTCGCCTATGTCATCGCCTATGGGTGATGGTGTTGGTGTTACTATTTTCCATTGGCCGACGCTATCGCCTGCAGAGCAATGACATCCTATGGTATACTCACCTCACAGGGAAGACGAAACCCTTCATAGAGAAAGTAAGCTAGAATAAATTGAACTGCCATCTACTCTGCTCTTTTGCGCAAGTACTTCGCATTTGCTCGCCTAGCTCTTGGCATCATTTTGCAATCTTGGTTTGGATCTAAAGGTGAAATTGGATACTCTTCCTCTTGGATGGTTGCTTGACACATATTAGGTCACCTATAGGTGAGTTCTAGGACATGACATGGTGTTCCCCTAAACTCACCTAATAGCGATTCATCTCTCAGAGTGCTGCTTCTTTCGAGAGATAGATGTATTAGTGACGACGCTACAAGTACAAGGTGAGTGCTCTGGAACCATTCATTTCCATCTATTTTGCATAGATAAGTTCATACTCTATTCCCTCATTTGTGTTAATGTATAGCTTAGTACTACATATGTTTGGATGCTAGGTTAGCATAGTACTCTTATTCATTATCACCTCCTTAGATATGCTTATACTTTCATTTCAGTCTTATTGTGCATGCTTGTATTTTGAAGAATTATTGTTTTTCCATACCTCTCCTTACCCAACTATCGATATCTTAGTAGGTTCACTATCCTTCTATCTTGACCGCGGGCTGATATGGAAACCAAAATAGGTTGACCTATTGTAGGGATTATTGCCCTCTAGCTATGCGACCCTAACGCTCGCTGTAGCCCCTTTAAGTCTGAACCCATTGTATGTCGGTTCATTGTGTGTTTCTTAACTCGTTGAACTCGATACCCTTGCTAGAATGGATGATTCTAGGAGTGCAAGTTATTGATTACAGCATTCTTGAGATCAACACTATAAGCTAATATTGACCATGTCCAGAAGCCATCAAATAACGTTGTACCAGGGTCTTTCAATGCTAAACAAAATTTGAAAGCTCTTTAGGTGAATGAAGAAAAGGAGTACTAACCTACACAATGAAGGGACAATAGAAGAACTCCCTACACTATTGTCATGCTCACATGATCACATTTTGGCAACAAACACTTTAGCATGTAATTCTTAATCATTCATTTGCTTATAATTTTTTTAAGCTTAAAATGTTAAATTTCATAATACTTTAAGACATGTTTCCTTGATATTCAAAATTGTGCAGTATCTTTTGTTTTAACTTTTAGGTGTCAAAGCCTTTGGTTAGGGTTCAAAATGTAATGTCCCTTTCTAGGGGACTTCCAAATCAAGAGCTAAGGGTTTGGCCTGAGAGATGACTAAAATGAACTTTCAAATATGAAAATATACCATCAGCACTTTCAAGCATCAATATGAAAATGATTAAAAATGCATGCTTGGAAACCCTATTAAAATAATCAATAAACAGTCCTTCCTAGGGCAGCGAAGCTCTCCAGGGAACTTCGCATTAACATTTAATCATGCAATACACTAACTGAAAATATGCTTCTAAATAATTAATTCAAGCTCACGACAATATTTATTACAATCCAACATTACATTGAAAGATATGAGAGAAAGCTAAGTGATTACACTGCCCTAGACTTGAATATATCAATTTTTATGAACCCTTGTCAACATAAGTTAGCTTTAAACCAAGGGCATGGAAATTTACCTAGATAAACTCCTTCAAAAATCACCAAAATGTAGGATTTCAGCCTTATAAAGTATGAAGAATGCAAATAATCCCAACTCAAATTGCTCCAAACAGTGCCCTCAAAGATGTACATCATGACCCTTCACCGAAACAAGTTGCCCTAGGGTTAGAAGGGATAAAGAATAAATGACTAAAATCCTCCTTAAAGCTCACGATGTGACTTGACCGGGTGATAGCCACCATAAGTCACATCAATGAGGGTTTCTATCCCCAAGTGTGACATCCTATTGAAGGGTTTCGTTCTCAATAGGTTCATCATGAGGAAGGGTTTTCGTCTTTCAATGACAAGATAGAGAAGCTACACTAGCTCCAAATTCCAAGTAAATGTCGATAATTAGATAATGATGATAATGTTCTCCTCCATTCGAACCTTTTTAAGTCCCCAAGACTTTTTGGCGCTATCAAGGATTTTCATCTTTGAAGTGAGTCTCAATCTTCATGGCCGACCTCCTTAATGAAGGGGGAGGACACACTGTTTTAATCTTCACCTCACTTAAGAAAAAATAAGATTCAGCATCATAATAAGTTTCTTTTAATTATTTCTTTCTCCCTTGTAGCCTACATGCTCAAGAAGACCGACCCTATATTCTAAGGTGAAGATAGACGCTCCTTTTTCGCTATTGCAATATCCTAATCGAATCATTCCAAACCATAATTAGTAATTAAATGAATAAGGAAAATATCTACTTGCATATAATGGTATCCCAATGTTCACCTCCCTTGCTTCCTTCCTTGAGGTCCACAGAAGGTGGAATGGGCCCAAGGCCTTAAATTCTGATTAGCGCCAGAAAATGGGACATTACAGTCCTCCCTTCCCAAGATTTGTTTGTTCCTCAAGCAAATGCATGTACCCGGAGTCCCAAATGAATCTCAGCTGCTCCTCCTTTGATGTTCTTACACATGAAGTACACACATGTATCAAGGAAAACAAGAGTGTTCAACAACACTTCTTACATATCTTTTCATCATGCCTTATGGATATGATAGCTAACTCATTCTTCCTTTGCTTGCCAACTATCTCATAATTTCCAATCCAAATGATTGGATGCTCCCAAAATGTTAGCTCATGCTGTCCCAAACACCAGTGTGAATACCTTGCATTTTTCTCTTCAAAAATCATGAATGTTAGTGGCTGGAAACCACCTTAAATCAGTCATGAACATGTACCAATGTCAGTGGTAGAATCTTGGAATTCCTTCAACCATATGATTGGAAGCTCTTTTTTCAGGTGTCTTATAAGTAGGACCAGTAGCTGGAAAAGTTGTGAACAACAGATGAAAGGAAAATACAACAGCTCTAAGCATTACATCTCTCCAAAAATTTCCACACTATCAATGACATGGGGGCTAGAAACAATCCAACATTGATGGAATATGCCCCAACAATATCCAAGAACAACCATTTACTAACTCCAATGATTGGAACTACTTGTATGACATCAAATATAAAAAGAACATATGGCTTACCCACTTTCCATATCAAACATCTCGCTGCTCTGGTAATGGTGACTATCTTTTTACCTCTGGTTTTCAAATGTGAAGCTTGGTTCCAAAAAGTGATTTGCCTTGCATCTCCGAAGACCATCCGGATTCTCCATGTCATAGTCAGTTTGGACTTGACTCAAACTAGCTCTATATCTATGGCTGAAAGTGGTGTTTCTCACCCCATTATGCTCTACGGAATTCACTTCATAGTAATAAATATTCTTACCAAGTGTGAGCAACCTTAGTCGTGGAGAATTTTCTGATTGCAAGTGCCTTACTTACTGCCCCAAAACAATTGTCCTATGTTGTTCCTTCTTGCCATGAATGCTGATTTCTTCAACTTTGATACATAATTTCAGTTCTTTATCTTGATAGTTAAGGGTGAACTCCCCCAATGCTCGCAACTATCGAATCCCAACAACAATTTCATCATTAGCTAGTTCAATCATAAAGAATTTATCACATACCTCATGATCTCCCAAAAGAATTGACAACTGTACTATTTTCCTTGCACAAGGTGTGATGGTGTTAATTTGTATTAGCATGGTGACTCCTTGGTTATGAAGAAGACCCTTCATCCAGAATGGATGATAAGTTTGTGTGCCACACCTTAGAGTAAGGGTGCTGCCCTTCCACCATATTCTCTCTAGCTCTTCCATATTCATGGAATCATGGAATGAAAAATCAGACTTACCAACATGCCCTTGATGCCTCAAACATAGATAACCTCCCAACATTGCACCTATATTTCACATGCGGAAACAATTTTGAAATTGAGCTCAAGAATCCACACAACAAAAAATACTTCTTACCTCATTATTCCGTGGAGTATGAGGTGCCTAATGATGTCCAATCAGCGATGATATAGGAGGACATAAAAAACATGAAATTTAATCACCTTTCCCAACCAGCTGTGCGTGAGGGCAACATACCAGCAATGACATATCAACAAGCAACAAAACTGAGATAATCTTATACCAGGGGCTGCCTACGACACTCTTATGACTCAGAATTTCTGAGTTAGCAACAACACTCAAAAAATACTCTAATGGTGCCCTTCTTTCACGCATGATCTCATCCTCATAGGTCCTTAGTAAATTTGATTTGACTCCATTATGTGATTGTACTATGTAACCATTAGAATCCAATAAATTATCATAGAACATCAAAGGAATTTTACCTTTCTTTTGATGATAAAAAAATTGGGATTGTTCTTTGTTGATATCCCCATTGATTGGCTCCTTGGTGACTGTTATTTAGGACAATCCGGGAAGCTGAATATTTTTAATTTCACTTCCTCGTTTTTGTAAACCAAATTTGTAGTAAGGGTATTCTTTATGATGTCCAAAACATTGTAAAGACATAGAATGTAGCAAATCCTTGTTAAGAAGATGATGAAATAGCTTCCCATAGGTCAATGTTCTGAAATTTCCCATGAGTTGAAGATTAAGATGAGCATTAAAAGAGGCCATCATTATATGAGCATGTCTCCCAACAATATCACCTGGGATGCTAGCTTCATTAACCCCATGCGAACTTAATTTTCCTTCATTCTTAGCAACATGAGGATTGCCCTTTTGCCATAATTTGCTATGGAGCAACAAACTTGCTCCAAGGTCATCTTTTCCAATAAATTGTCCATGAGCGTAATTCTGAAACAACATGATAGAAATCGAAAAATCTAAATTATCCTCATACCTTTGATGGTCTTCATGAGAAATTGTTGTATTCTTCTCCGTACCCTTTGGCAATTGAGCTTCTTCAACAACTTACAAATCTAAATTTTCTTCAAACCCTTGTGTCTTCGTGATGTTTCCCGGAGAATCCATCAAGAGTTTGTTAGGAAATAAGGGATAGAATATGCGGAACAATCCCTCACAGAATCACAACAATAGAAACTAATATGCAGAAAATATTACAGATCTCAAATAAAAGTGAAAAATAAAATAACACAACACAAAGAGACAATATTTAACGTGGTTCACCTAATTTGGGCTACATCCACCAAGAATCACTTGCTCAAATTTTACAACAAGTCACCGCTCTCTCAATACAATACCCAGATCTATTTGGAGCTATGTTCAACAAACTCTACAGAATTCACACCTGAATTCAAACACATCTGCAATGTTACATCATGCCTACCATATGCACAAAACCACATAAGTAGACAACTACTTGAGCAGTTTTACAAAACCGTGGGTATCAAAACCATGGGCCAAAACCGCCCCATAAACCTATGTGTCAAAAATCTCGCCCATTTGATAAAAGCATGTTTTCCGGTATATCGGGCACGTTTTGTTTAGAGGCAAAAAAAATTCAGGGGTTGCGCCTCCCGACCCCTGCTTAGGGTCCAACCCGGCCTTGAACCCCGGCGAGAGAACTGTGGAAAGTGTACAGTATTCTTAGTGTACAGTCTTCAACAATTTCACACATGAAAACAGGGTCCACAACCTAACAGAGTTCCACTTGGGCAAGAGTGTTGGGGGTTTTTAGGACTCCCAAGGGTTTATCCATCTTGGTAACCAACCATTACGGCGTATATTCTTTCTTCTTTGCCTTAGAAGTATGGCAATCCTCTCCATCATGTAGCTAATCCGCCACATGCTCTTTTACTTGGTTCTTTATGAGGGAAGGTTTTTTTCCTTCTATGGTTAAGTGGCTCTTAGGCCTTGTGCCAATGCCCACTCTATTATTCTCATATTCCACGAATTTCTCAAAGGACATCATGCATCCTTTTCGAAAGAACTTGGTACTCTTCTGTCAAATTTTCAACCATTAAAACTTTTTTCTCTTTGAGTGAACCACCACCCTGCATATTTTGGATGGCTAGGGTAAGCCTATCCAGTGCATCCGCTATCATTCCTTGTATTCTCACAAACCTTTCTTACTCGTCCTCCATGCTTCACAGGCTAGGAGGATAATGTTATGATAACCATTGTAATGTCCTTTTTGGGGAGGCTTCTGGAAATAGATAAGGTTGAATGAGAGATTATTGAAATTAATTTTTGGGTGGTTGTAATCAGACTTCCGAGGGCTGCATATGACTGAAAATGCACATGAAAACCTATAATTTTCCCTTCTTAGGGCAGCAACATGTTTTGGAAACTTCCACTCACTTTTGGATGCCCTAAACTCGCTAAAAATTAATTTTAAGTGCCCTAGAATTGAAGATATAAATTTCTATAAAACATGTCTCCAAATTTACTTTAAAAATTCACAACTTTACCTAAGATTATGAATAATGAATAATGCAAATATCAACTCAACTTCTCAAACATGTCAAATATGACCTACAAGCAATTTGCCCCTCTTGGAAATAAAGAATTAGTGGCTCAAACATGCAAATAAATGATTGCTTTCACCTTTAATAATTAGTGTAAGTCCATCCATGCAAGAAATCATTTCATACATCTATCAAAACATATCCAATATGCTCATAGTGCATGTCGCCTAGCACTAGATAGAAAGATATCAACTCCAAATTCCTTGAGATATTTAATAATTCCAAATATCCTTGCTTGACGGTTTTTCGTCCCCAAGACAAGTTCCACCATCAAGGGTTTTGTCCTTGAAGTGGTCTCAAACAAGGTTTTTGTCCTTGATGAGAGAGAGGAAAGGTACCACCTTTACCCCAAAAAAAAACTCAACATATACATAATGGCCAATCATCCTCCTTTTATAACATAAGGAGTTCTCCATCATAACTTATCGCCGACTTTGTTTTTTTTAATTGTTTGATTTGTGTTTGGAACCTACGTGCTCAAAATACTTTATATTCTAATTAAATAAGTTCTTCTATTGGAGCGCTTGGCTTCCCAACAAGAATACGTGATAATAATGAAAATATCTACTTAGAGAATGCAATCCAAGTCTTCCCCTTGCTTCTTTTCTTACCCACGAGGAGGAAGAATAGGTTAAGGTATTCAATTCCACTAATCTCCAAAAAAGGACATGACACAAAACTACTACTATTTGTAAAAGGTGACAAATTTTCAAATATTGTTTGGCCATTCATCACATAAGAAAGTGTTGACAAAAAAATCAATTGATACATAACCTAAGGTTGTTGCTTCAATAATATAGTTAGTTGTTTAAGATGTAATCTACTATTTAATTTGTGTCAGATCTTAAGTATTAACTTTCTAAATATGATATTCCCTATAAGATTTGGCTCTCCTATTTGGGAATAGATGTTACAAATAGTGAACTTTAAAAAATAATAATAATAATGCAGCTATTCAAAACAATAATATTAAAAAAACAATATTTATTTAACCTTATCAAGTGTTGGAAGAAGACTTCATGGAGTTCTTTCTTGTTGACCTTTTCTCAAGAACATTATTTGCACTATAAGTAAACAAAATCACTAATTAAATTTGTTTTTAAACTTGAAAAACTTTCTAGGAAAAATATAGCAATGTTCTTATTGCATTGCTATTTGTAATCTGCCAAAAAAAAGATTTAACGAGAATTTGTTTTAAGCCGCTTTTACTTTTTTAAATAGTTCATGGTCATCTATTTTCTTTAAAATTTTAAATTTCCATTCCTATAGGTAGTGTGTCATCATTTTTATTGTCTTCTCATATCTGTTTTCGTTTCTTTTATTTTGTTATTTACATATTAGTTCCTTTGAGTACACATTTATTTTAATTTGAATGCTTTTAATAAGATAACTTTCAACAATAGTAATAATTAGTTGTGATAAGTTGCGTCTAACATTGGATACAATTTTCTGCTTAATTTCAACACCTGGCTGCTATGTAAACCTTGTGAACTTACCATTTCCGTTTAATTCTTTGATTATGATGCCCGTCACATTCCTCGTCATTCCTGATGTGTTTTTCTTATTGTTTTCTTATTTTGCTTTCCTTTGATAAACTTCCTTGCTTATTAATACAAATTTATAATAATAAAAATAACTTCAAATTTTTACCAGACAGATTCACCCAATGGAATGCCCATATCAAGAGAGCGCAATAAATGTTATCAGATGATTGAAAAAAATGATTTGCATGATGGAATGCCCATATTAATAGAGATGAACCAATAACTGAGCATGGATCAGTAGTTTCGAGGGTATTAAATATCACTTTCCAAACTAAAATTTGAAAAAAGAGTATACTCACAACAAATCTATTTTTTAAAAAACGCATATGTAATCACAAAAGACATAGCTTAATGTACAAGTTATAGACCAACATGTTTTTCTTTGTATTTAAAATTTTTACATATTACAAATTTTCTCATCATAAAATTTTTAAAACAATCATCCACATAATTAAACATTTGAAAAAATACTATTAAAATTAGAGAAACTTTAAGTTGGTTGATATAACTCTAAATGAGCTCAGCTGACCCATCAACATAGGGTGTACAACTATTGGTTCCTCTCCCTTATCAATAGACAGTAGACCCGTTAACATAGGGTGCACAACAATTGGTTCCTCTCCCTTATAAAACAGTATACCTGTGAACATAGGGTGCACAACTGCTGGTTCTTTTCCCTGGTCAATAGTTTTTCATATCAGAATATGATTGGAGGAGTGAAGCAATACTTTTCAGCGATCTATTCATTCTATAACTACCAAACATACATGGACTATATTATTTGATGGTTTTTAGCCAAAAGCCTGATTAGCTCAGATCGGCATGTTAGATACAGAATATGATTCATTTTCAGTCTCTTTCCTCATCAATAAAAAGAATGGACTCCATTGTAGCTTTACAGAGAGTAGCAGTAATTTTGTGAAGGTGATATATCACTAATGTAATAAATGAAGGCTGTAACATCTTTCCTTGTACAAAACATGTAAATTAAGGTATTACCATTTTTCATTTGTACAGCTCTGTAGTTCATTCTTAATGTGATCCTCTAATGCAGGTAAAGTTTATTATCAGAGTAACTTATCTGTCAAACTTGCCATTATTAATGACACAATCAATTAAAATGGTAAGCTGTCCATGCTTTCAAGTTTCAATAATACGCTCCAGGCCCGACCTGTAGCTTGGATAGAGCAGCTTCACTTTTAGCTCATCTTTCAATCTTTTATTGGAAACCCTCTTTTCTGATATATTCATCTCATAAATGGCCTCTCTGCTTGTATCACCTGTGATAGTTCCACTTTCCACTAGCCATTATTAATGACATAATCAATTAAAATGGTAAGCTGTCCATGCTTTCAATAATACTCTCCAGGCCCGACCTGTAGCTTGGATAGAGCAGCTTCACATTTAGCTCATCTTTCAATCTTTTATTGGAAACCCTCTTTTCTGATATATTCATCTCATAAATGGCCTCTCTACTTGTCTCACCTGTGGTAATTCCACTTTCCATTGTTTCCCATTTTTTACCTGGCCATTTTGTCTGAAGTAAGGACATTGCATAGGAAGAGACTTCAGCACGAGGAGTCGGATCATCATCAACCACATTGTATATTTTCCTGATAAAGACCAGACATAAATGGTAAACTGTAAAACATAGCAAAGCTTTGTTTTCTGTTTACAAAACATTGAATTTTAAAGGCATGAAAACTAGAAATGTTACATACCTACAAGCTGCATATATCCGATCAAAATATGGTAGAAGAACAGAGGAACAATTTCAAGAAAACTTCTCTGTGATGGATTTAAGACCTCAGTCTACCGTCAAGTCTAATATTAGAGCACTCCAAACAAGTAGCTGGATTTTACAACTGTTTAGCTTTCCTTTTTAAGTTTCCTAGCCTTTTTTACGTGACAAAATATATACAGGTACTGATTTCTGATAGAGCTTTAGCAATTTACCCTAAAGAGACGAGCAGTAGCAAAATCTTTAATATTCAATATTATGTTAGAATAAAGCGATAAGTTACTAGATGCACAATAATTCATTACAAATTTCTGGGCGGCTGAGAAGTCTAGTTATAGATTGTCTATTTTTGGAAATAAGTGTTGTTAATTTTCTTCTACTCTAAGCACTGGAAAAGTCTATAAATCAGACAGCACTTGGGGGTAGAGATAAATATACATATAATGAGACTGTGCTCTTCTTATTTGCAAGAAAAGGATAAGTGACCTGTGTAATTTCCATTTGTGCTGATTGGGACTCGCTAGGAGTGGATACTCTGTCATTGTATTGTAACCACAGATTCCTAATAAGTGAATAATACAATTGAGCACTCCTTGGTTGCTGGGTTTTAACACAAGCTCACCATGAGACCCTTTCTATCCTAGATGATTTCCTGGGGGCTTAAAGGGAAATGCAAGGGAAGTAGTTTATCGTTATATTTTTAAGTTGCTTTATTAAGCCTTGTAATATTTATAGAAAAAACAACTTTAAGTTATAACGATTAATTAAAAGGGGGACTTTCTATTATTAAAGTGACATTATGATAAAGTGTATTCATAAAGATGAAATAGAAATAAGGAAGTCACTTTATAAATTAAAAATAACTTTTAGTCCCACATGGAGCATCGAACTTGGAAAAAGGTAAGAAAAGGTTATAAAATGAGGTTTGAGTATTCATTTGAGATCATCTTTTGTCAATCTATTTCCTATCATTACATGTTAAGCTATTTGCTTGCATCAAATCTTCTAAGGACGAAACCCCTCAAGGAGAAGGAGCTTGGGGGATGAAAACCTCCAAGGTTTGAAGGGTTGGGGAACGAAAACTTCTCAACTTTGTGAGGTGGATCCACCCGGGATTCACTATTGCGCTACAGTTTAGAATTTCAGTTATTAGAAGGTTGTTTTTTTTGGGGCTGTTTTCAAATTTATTACAGCTAGGGTGTCATCTGCAAGTTTGATTTTCAAGGTTTTTTGTGTTGGGTCAGCCAACAATTAGTTGAGATTCACTTGTGACATTTTGAGCTATATTTGGCAACCAACGTTTTTCATGGCTTTCACATCCATTTCCAGTTTGATCTATACATTTGGAGATTTCAGGATCATTTCAGGGGGTCTTCCCGTAGGTTGGAAAAATCTAAGGTTTGCTTTAATTGATAGCTACTATTTTTGTGATCATTTTGAGCTATCAGGCTGCATTGTCACTCCAAGTATTCCGGGAGATACGAAATTTTGAAGTTTCAGCTATATTCCAAGTCTAGGGCATAATCTGCATGTCCTTGATTTTCATAAGTCTTTTTCAGTTGTTCAGACATATTGCAAATTAGTTAAGTTTGCAAAAAACTTGTGTACAGAGTTTGTGTTGTATTTGGCAAGTCCAACGTTTCATGGCTTTCAAATCCATCTCCAATTTGACCCATCATCATTTGGACATTACAAAATAAAGTTTTGGGGGTGATAAGATAGCTGGAAAACTCTAAGGTTTGGTTAATAAATAACAATTATTTTAGAAAAATCATTAGTAGTCGAGCTGGGATCCTAAGCATAGAGAAAGGTACAAATATTCCGGGACTAAGGAGGAAAAATTTTGGAGTATAAGCCATTTCCAGGTAATGAAATAAATTAAGAATAAATTAATATCAAAACATGAATTTATGCAAAGTAAAAGATTCATTATTAATTAATTATGACAACTATACCCTAGTGTCAACAAGTTATTTTGCCATGTATACTGCTACTAAGGCACGTCTCCCAGATCAGTTCATCAAGCTTTGTGGGTATTGTCGGGTATCCCCATCCTACAAGTGAAATCATATGTGTTGTATCCAACCTTTCCCAAGTGTTTAAAATATGAAAACAAATTCATGAAGATTCTTACTGAGGCAGTGCTTCTTAAGGTAAGTTCTTTCAACATAGCTAGAAATCTATTTCTAGCCTTTGCCAAGATAGGCGGGACATAGTCTTCCGGGCAAAGTTGAAGGCCATAAATTCATCGAGCAAGTGGTATTGAAGCTAAGAACATGAATTGCAAGTGATTTAGGAAATTTTGGAAAGATTGTAGGTTTGGGAGTAAGTTCAGTGAAAGCGGGTTTTTGAAGGTGAAAGGAGCTTGCACTGCAAAAAGTGTCCTAAGCTTCGGAAGATGATTTCCGATCTCCATAAATGAGTTGGAGGTCAAACAAGATATCATTAGAAAGATCTAATTCAATTTCTAAATGATGGTGCTTTCATGATTTTTCACAAGACCAAGGAGCTTCTTCCCACAACCCATGTTTCAGCAGACACACCATGTGGTCCCGAGAAAAAAAAGGATATTTTTTAGCCCTTGCAGGTAGAATCAAAGAATGAAACCCATTCCGTGTCGGTCTTGAAATATTGTCTTCCACTCAAATTCATATAAATGAAATGCTCAAAAAGTCCTTATGGAGTTCCGGGAAAACTTCATCTTCAAGCTCTCTCCAAGGGAAGCTTTCAAGACTTGGAAGATCATTTTCAGAGGTGGACAGCGTGTCAGCATGAGAATGAGGTGCACTTTTGTGTCCCTCTCCCTCTTCCAGACAAATGGGACAAAAAAATGGAATGTCCCAGGCCACTATTTAAGCCCCTCAAGGAGGTCCCTCATATGACCTAGTAAATCGGCCTCGTGCAATTGGTTGAGTTAAGCTCCTTCTAAGGAGTTTTAGGAGGTTCATGGCAGTCAATTTCACAAGTAGACACCTGAGCTTTCGGGTGAGCGTGCATTCCTATCTCACATGTACTCCGTTAAGGGAGTTAGGAGCACAAACGCCCCATGATACTCATTGGAAAGCTTAGTTCTCCAGATTCACTAAAGGGTGGCTCCGTCTTAGCTATTTTTCAACCATTCCAGGACATTCTGTTCTACAACATCATTCTCAGCATGCGCACCTTGTGACTCCCGACATGAAATAAGCCTATTTTTCTAGAGGAGGTTGTCAGGCATGAATCACAGGTATGCAGACCCATAACCATTGTCTTCACTCCAGGCTCTTTCCATGCATTCTTCATAAAAAAACCTAAGCTCTGTGCAAAAGACTTCCGAGAGCCTTCCCAAGGTACGCTATCGCAGTCTAGAAACTTTTTCAAGTCCACAAGTGTAATATGAGGTTGAGGCACATGCTTCTGTGTTGCTTCTGTCCCTGTGCAGTTCCAAGGGGACAAGCAAATCACTGCATTGGAAATCTGGAGATCTCTCTCCATTGTGATTGCTTCTAAATCACACTCACATGACCCTAGGAGGCCTTGCCAGAGCTCATTTCGCAAGATTGCTAGCCCCTGCCTGCACCGACGAAAGAACGCCACTTGTCAACATGAGGGGGTTGCAGGCAAATTTTTGTGTCCCTTTCCCATCCCTTTGCTTCAAAAGGCTCATGGGGGACAAAATCGATGAAATGTCTTCCCCATCATGCTTTGACAAATCCTGGGGCACGGATTGGCTAATGTGAGGTTTTTTGCAATGCTTCTCTCTCAAAGTATGCTTCCCAGGAACCATTAGAAATGCACCAGGAAGTTAGTAGAACTTGTTTTCACTCATTTTTCCTGGCCCGTAGAATGCTGCTTAACAATTGGACATTAAAAAATTTTGTGCCCAAAGAAACATCAATTATGCCTAAAATTGATCCGATCATATCCTTGTTGCAGGTCATGATACAAGCTAAGATTTTTTCACTACTCAGTCCACCCGGAAAACCGTGATCCAATACTAAGGAGTTGAGCTTTCATTCCAATCGTGAGGTGAACATGGATGACTTGATCATGACCCAAAGCTCCAATGACTCCATTAATGGCTGTCATGACATAGCAGCGAAGGACAACGAGGCACCTCTTCACTTCTCAAGGTTTCCGGTGAGCGAATCATACACGAAAATTGGAGGAAACGATCCCTGAAAAATCTAGTTTCGCGTGAACTAGTTTTCGTGTCATGAAGTCCCTATTATTTCGAGGGTTATGGAGGACTGCGTTTTTCATCAGCATTCTGCCCTCTTCGAAGAAATCTTCACATTCCCGAAGATTCTGACAAGGTAATATCATCCGAAAATTCGCATGTAAAGGATCACTTCAAAAAATCTAGTTTCATTTGAACTAGGTTTTGCGTGATGAAATTGCCAATTTTTCGATGATATGGAGGACAGAGTTTTTATCAATATTCTTTCCCCTTTGGATAAAAATCTCATTTTCTCGTTTGCTTAGATGAAGGAATCATCAAAAATTGGAAGAGGGATCTTGAAATGTGTCCCATGAATTTCAAGAACTTTTTCATTGCAATCCAACACCTGCAGTGTACTTATGCTAAAAATAGCATGTGTCCATGTTGAGGCATGGCTAAAAATAATAAGTGGTTGAATAATGCAGAATTCATGACATTCATGGTCCTCCAGACAAGAAAGAAACATCAAGGAATGAAAATAGGGTTGATGGGATGATCTCCATGGTTCAAACAAAGGAAATTAAACTTCCACAAGGGTCTTGCAAGCATCATCATGATCTAACTTGGGGCGAAAAGCAAGGTGAGCATGCAAGGCGCAGCAGCGGATAAGCTGGGTGGTTTGAAATGAGTTAGTTGGAGTGATCTCAGTGAGCTAAGGGAGTTGATCAATCAAGTCATCAAGAGGATCATCATGAGCAGTGCATGCGGTCATCTTGAGCTCACATCAGGGAAATCTTTCAACAGTGTTTCTAAACACTCATTTGACAACCCGACAGTGTGTTCTGTGCATCATGCAAAAGGAGGAGATTGTAATCATCGTCAGCAAGTTCTTCATCAGAAGGGTGGTCTTCAACAATGTTTTCAATCAATCCCTTCTCTTTCTCTTCTCCTCCCTTTCTTCTAATTCTTTGTTGTACACAATCATTGTATTTTGTCCTATCCACTTAAGTGACAATATTTGAAATTTGTAAAAATTATTCCCTCAAAATTATAAGAGGGATATTAAATCTGTCTCTTCTAGGGGCAATTGAAAGGTCACAAGTGGAATAGGAACACGAAGTAGTCATGTGGGGGAAGACTGAAAGATCAATTCACACGGTTATAAATTGGGATGGACTTCTCCATTCCGAAGGATCCTAAAAGTCAGTATTTCTTGGTAGCAATTGTGAATTGTTGTAGATTGTTTGATGCTTTGTATTCATCACTACGCAAGAAATGAAAGCTACATTCTTCCTTTTCCTTTGCTCATGTTTCTTCTATTCTCTCTTTTGCAACTATTCTCTCTTTTGCAACTTTGCAAGTATGGTGATCAACTAGACTGCACGGATACGGATACGGGTACGGGTACGGTTTTGGTAAGCTAAAACGGAAAATTTTTAAAAATCGCAGGTACGGTATGCTTTTGGGTACGTTTTATATATATGTATATAAATATGTATATGATTTATAAATTTAAATAAGCATTTGCATACTTCTTGAAATTTAATTCTCATACATTGCATACTTATTGAAATTTAATACTTAGTCATGGTGCATTTACACCTATATTTGGCGAAGTCTTTCTTTTCACATTACATCATGTAGTAGCAGAAGAGGTCTTTTACCACTCATCTATAACAAATCAATTTACAAAGTATCAAATTACTGATACATTGCTTTTCAAAATAAATAAGTATTTAGATTGTACATTCTAAGGAAATGATCAATAAAACAAGTGTGGTAATAAAAATTATCTGAAAGGAAGGAGTTGAACATGGCAACTCCATTTGCTTCATATTTCTCTATCACAGTTATTTATCTTAGTGACTGTGATAAGATTCAAGGAGTTTTGATTGTTCATGGTGACCTTCCTTGATCCACTTAGCACGATAGTATTGTCTAGCATATTTCCCGAAACATCATAACTAAGCAAGAAAATTATGTATCCAAGCTGGCAGGTGGGACGATTAGTCTGAGCACAGGAGAATACTCGCCGAGTTTTGGCGAGTACTCGCCGAGTTTTGGAAAGCTATCCAGTATTTTTAATTACTAATCTGTCTTCAGGAGATCAAAGCTCGTGATTCTTTTAGAAGATTGCAAGAAGTTGCTTGGTCCAAAAAGGTGCAAAAATGGATTTTATGAAAATAAGAAAAATATTGCCATCAATGTGTAAAGCTCGAGAAAATATACACTTTTAGAGAAAACGACACCTGAAATGGAACCACAGAATGAAAGTTATGGCACATGCAAGTTTTTGCTGCTACATCTTCCCGGACCCTTTCCAAAAATGGCAAATTTTGTTCTCTTCTTGTGTTTTCTTCACCAAAAATCCGAAAAGGAAAGAATTGCCAAAAAAAGGAAAGAAATGTTGTCTTTGGCGAGTTTTTAAGTTTTGGCGAATTTTTGTTGGATAGGTACGTCTGAAAACGTACCCACAGACACAGGATACGTTACAGGTACGGCAAAACCGTACACATAACGTACCATGTGTCTGTGGGTACGTTTCCGGACATACCCACAACGTACCAGTCCCTGGTACGTTTCCAAGTTGGTACGATGACCTATATGGCATTTCCGTGTGGTCTAGGTGATGAATCTAAAGAACTGTGTTCTAGATTTGTTAGTCTCACTAAATGGTTTCATTGTTGCTTTCCTCTAATTGAATGTTGAACTACTCACAGCAATAACCTTCCTTTGTCTAATTTATCTTCTTCACCCCTCACCTCTGCAATGTCCTCCCTTGTATCCCGTATAAGCACTTTGTCGCAGGTTCAGTGAAGTGTTCTTGTGTGATCCCCAGCCTATTTGGCCACCCCACAGCAATAGATAGGATTAGATTAGTTTACATTCAATAATGGGAGCCTCCCCATATATAAGGAGAGGCGTAGTCCTATGAGCGTTGGTGGAAATTAACTAATTTTCCATACGACAAATTATTTCACCAACAATATCCTTATTAGAAAAATTATTTTCTTCCATGTTGATGTTACTAGAGGTCTCCTAGATGTTTTAAGCCTTCTGGGTATTGTGGGTTGTGGGTATTTTGATAAATAAAGTGAAATTTCAAATTGTTGTACATTTTTTGTAAAGGTTTTAAATAAAAACAAGCTGTTGTCATTTTTTTATAAGGGTTCCATACAAAATCCAAGTTTCTTTATTTTATGTCTTACGGGGGCATTACAAAAGGGTTCTCCCAAAGGTATATGTTGTGTCCTATGTGAATTATATATGATTGCAAGTTGTTACAACTTACTTGCATTTTTATTGTTCTTAATGAATTTGATAGATCTAGGTTTGTTTTGCACTTCTTTCCTCCCAAGATTAAATAGGAAGTTGTTCCACATTTTTCTAGCTTCCTTTCAATTTTTTCTCCATACTCAAGAAACTTTGAACAGCCTAAAAAGTCATCAATCTAAATAATTAATATTTCAACCCACTGCTCAAAGTATTAGTGTAGGACAAACACTAACCCCTCTACCTAGCAAGTGCAACAAGTGTGCATTAACCCTAACACTATTTCCGTTTCAAATCTCCACAAAAATTGCATTGTTGAAATATTTTCCTTCTTTGTGTCCAGAAGTGTTGCGAACTCCTGCAATGGGGGCGTTATTTTGGATGGCTTATTTCATGTTGTGGCCAAAGTCTTCGACAAGCAATCAAACGCATGAGCACTACCAACTAAACTTTTTATTTAAGAACCAATGGCTTCTTCCCCTGCCCCCACATCCACTCTCTAATTTCATCCTCATAACTACTGAAACTCATCTTTCTTATAAAAAACCTTAAAATAGTTTACAAAATATATAGTGAATATGTACAAAGAACAAAAATGAACAAAATTATTAACACAATGAGTTTTGAAATTCAGCATATGCAAACTGGAAAAACAACAGAATTACCAAAATGAAATGACAATACTTGTCATTTTATGCTTTGAACCGAAGTCACAAGGTTTGAGTTCAACAATGATAAAATTCAGTTCAAATTTGCCCAATGGATAAAGTTCAGAAAAACAAAATCGCAATTAAATTCGAATAATAAAAAATTATAGATAAAAATAAAATATAAGTTTCAAAATTTAAAATTTTAACACTAAAATAAATATATTTTTTGTAAAAAACAAAAAAAAATGAATAGATTTCATACATTAAAAATAAGCAAATAAAACATCATAAACAATTATATTTTGTACATTAAAAAATAAAAGTAAACAAACAAATATATAAATAAACAAATAAAAACATTAGAATAAATATAAAATCATAACAAATATTATGGTGATAATGATTCACTTAAAGTTTAAAATTAAAACATAAAATAAATTTTTAGCACAAAAACATCAAACAATCAAAGAAACTTAATTAAAAACGAAACATAAAAAATAATAAAAGACTTTTTCGATTCTAACTTCTACCTATCCATGAGCACACAGGGCAGGAAGTGCAAGGCAAGGGCTCTCCCCTGATCGATCTCAATTGTGAACCACTGGTTGATGTTGGAAACAAAGGCAGGCACCACAATTGCAGTATCCATCCCCTGCATCTGCCAGGCTATCACTATCATAGACAACACCAACTAAACAATGATCAAACCCTAAAACTGGACCTGAAAGATCTTGATTGATTACAATGCTTGGGTCCCCTGTTTTTGATCTCAAGATATATAGATCTGTCATCTGATTATCCGTGACCTAAAGGTGAGTGAATGAGTGGAGTGACAATGTAGAGAGCCCTTTCTTCCCACAATTTCCTCAGTGAACTTAGGCGATTTTTAGTTTTAAGTCACAAGTTTGGCGAATTTCAAACTTCAAGTGAAAATTTTGCCGAACCCCATGACCAAGCTCTGAACTAATGAACAATGTATTAGAAAATCAGATTTAAATTTTTTATTAAAAAATATTAAAAAAAAAAAAATTTAAATAATCACAGATTCACAATATTCAATTTCATGGTTCATAGGTTCAATGTGTTAAAGAATATTGAATTTTTAATTACAAAATATAGAAGGAAAATAAATTCTAAATACCTTTTAAATAATCACAGTATTCAATAATTATTATGACCTAAGAGCCATTCAAAGCATAAATATATAAATGCTAAATCCTTGGAGCCAATGCATTGCTAAGGTGCTTTAATTGCTTTAGCAGCACCTTAAGATGGCATAGCCTTGAACGGCAAGGTCCAAAAAAGGAAGGGCTAGGTCCATACAACGTGAAGCCAATCTGGTAAATAAAGATAAAAGCAACTCCCACTTTTCACTTACTTCAGTGTTGAACTAAAGTGGAAATAGTGTTTAAATTACATACATTGAACATTTTATAAACTATAGCCTATTCCCTTAAAAGCTCTAGCTGACACTTGTCTGTGCTCTTTCCATGGAGAATGAAATTTTGGGGACTAATTTTAGTATGTTCACATATCTATGAGGGTTTACAAGATTTAGCATGATGAATGTCAGAACTAAAAACTTTGAACAAAACGATGCCATGTGTGGCCTAATATTACCTGGCTGAATGAATGGCTTACCCTGATGAAGGCTGCTCAATACATGCAAGAATTGCTTGGCATATATCTGCAACATGAACACGAGATGTGTAACAATGCAATCGACGTGCCTTCTGACTTCTTGAAAGCTTCTGCTGTTTAATGATGGTGTCTAAAGCGCTGCAGCAACAAGGATCATTGTAAATCACTATAGCATCATTCATTGTTCATTTTACTAGAAATGCCATTATTTTTATTAGATAGAGATCACTGCTAGAATGAAAGCAAAGAAAGCTATTTGCAACCAAAAAAGGGGGAGCATGCAAGCATATTCTTACTCACAAAAGAAGCATATGTAAAACAGCATGTGAACAGACATTAACATATCCACACTGGTGACCAACAATCAATATATGCAATATGTCATGATTTATCAAAAGATAATGTGAACTGCCAAAGAAGAAGCTATCAAAATAAAGCAGAGTCAGCGCCAATTGTATTAAACTTATTAACTTTTCAGCATAGTTATCAGGTAGCCTTAAAAGATATTTATAGCTACCTATTTTTAGAAGTGTTGACTAGCAGGATCATGAATATGTGCTAATCCTTATTATAAACATTACTAACCCTATTAATTGAGCAATGGATATTAAATGCACGCTTAGATCATTAACAACAATCAGAATGAAACTCCTGACAATGGGGATGGTACTAGAAAGCTGCCAGAACAAAGTCATTTCAAGTGGTAATTTAAAATAAAAAAACAAATTGGAACAACAGAACAAATAGACCACAGCTTTTGTATAAGTTGCACCCATACTTATACATGAGTGACAACTTTGATCTTGTAACGGATGAATTTGTCCAGGAAAACAGAATGCCAGAGCATTCTTTTGTATTGGTTCAATCCTCACAAACCTATTTTCTCTAGGAGCGACAGAGAAGTCATTTGCATTGGTTCAATCCTCACAAAACTATTTTCTCAATTTGGCGAGAGGGAAATCAATAGATGGATTAGAAAAGCAAAGGCCGTCATTATCTCTAGTAGTGTCTTACTATTTGGCTTTGAAGGAAGTAACTAGAAGACTTTTGGCATCATTCTTCGCCTAAGAATGCTCCAAAGAAAGCTCAACGAACAGTGGGAACGAACCTTAAGGATATTGTATTTACTCCTCAAATATGCAGTCATTGTAATTATGAATTGTCCTTTTTCATCAAAGATGTGAAAGAATCTAGTGAAGATATGGAGGATTTCGATGAGAAGGCGGAGCAAGCATTGAAAATGATTTTGATTTTGAGCAGGTAACACTCACGGAGTTTGCATAGTGTGGTAGCCAACCCAGAGGTTTTCCTGTGTCCTCAAATCATTCTTGATATATGTAACCATTGTGAACTGAAAAGTTATGATTCATGCACCCAGTTGAAGAATTGTGGTAGATTTAACATGTTTTGCCATCAAATGGATATTAAAGTTACTTGAACCATAGTGTAATTACAATCTTGAATGAGTTAATGAGTGGCTTACATAGTATAAATTATATAAGGTAGTGAACGAATTGTCAGTGAATCCAGAGGAGTGGAAGAAAAAGCCCGATTTGTCTTAGTTTGTTCGTTTTTATTTTGGCCTCAATCAAAAAGGCCATGATGCTATTTAACCAGTTGCATGGAAAGGACAAGACTGAACCGCTGGATGTCCTTTGGGTTCCTCTAGTGAACGAGTTTCAGGAAAAAGGGAAGTCGCTTAATTGGGCAGAATTAATCTCCTTTAAATTGGTAACACAGTTTCATGAATGTAAATCGAGGAAATTTCTTCATGGTATTTTTGTTGGTGCTTGAAAGTGTCTGCTCGTGAAGATTGCTTCACCATCAACACAACATGGGATTGTTTCTCAAGCGTGGGACTTGCGACTTGAAGCAAACCTCTAGAGAGAGTTGATTATCATCTAATTCTGCTCCTAATGCTACCAATAACTGTCCTAATCTAATAGTTGCGGGGGCGGTTGGGGAGGGTTAGGAAAAACAAGCAAAAACATTGGTGATGCGCTAAGAGTGAAATTGGAATCTTTCTTGCTCTCAATTTATGAGGATAACAAGGTATAGTGAATGAATGAAAGTACCACACACCCTAAATCACAACATGACAGTAGGTAAGAACGATCTACAAGAGATTTAAGAAGACGAGAAAAGAGAAGGGCAAATATAAGCCACAACAACTTTACTATTGCTAAAATATACACAACTGCATTAGGCTATAAAATGAGGCCTTGGATGCATTACATTCATTAACATAAAGGCTAAAACACTATACATAGAAGACAGCAATTCAAGTGAATTCCAAAGAAGAAGAACCGTTAATACAAAGCAAGATCTACTGTTTATAGAAAATGGGGAAAGAGGTCCCGTGAAGCAAGTCTCATATGCCATGAATGAAGAACGATAGGATGTCCCGTACTAAAAATCTGAAATCCAAAGTGACAGAAAGATCTCTTCTTAGAAGATAATCAGAGATTCAGACAGTGAAGAGTGGATTCGGAGGTGACAAACATCCGTCTGAATCAGATGTCATCCCAAAATATCTTATGTCATAGAAATCTGCATTGACAACACACTCGCATTGTGTTAAATTGCACATTAAACTTTGCAACCCCCTGAAGTGGAAAGAAACGTCTTCCCTGCATTATGCGGTGTTTTCAGGTTCTCGGGTTGGTCCGTCTCATGAATAGGAATTGACAAGAGTGTGTGGGGAGTAATCCACAGTGCCTACCAAACGATTAGTTCTTCGCGGAAAAGCATGTGTTGCACAGCATGTTGGAGAGAAACAATGCATAGGGAGAATGTCGTGGCTTGGAATAATGGTTCATGGCTAAGCGAGACTTCCACAGCTATAGATAGGTTTTTGCAGCTTTCAATAGAACAATGCAACATAAGTAGTGCCGCGTGGCAGAGCAGATTGCTTCACGGCATGCAATAATGCACTATGGCTTGGCTGCAGAACCCATGCCTATGCGAAGGGTGGAGCAATGCAATGGTGAAAAGTGTGACACTCGGGAAACTCTCACGGAACGCATAGATTAGGTTGCAGTATCAACAAAATATCACAGAACATGTAGGATTTACAAAATGAGAAAAGTGTCTGGGTGTCTATCTTTCTAGAACACAAGGTTAACAAAAATGTGGAAGGGGCACATTTTGGTTAACAGTATCTTAACTCATGGATTGTACCTCAACAAAAATATTCAATTCATGTAGTATGTATTGTAGTGTTGCTCAAAGACTCGTCTCCAACCGCAAAAATGTTTCTCAAAGACTGGCATTCATCTCGGAGACTTACATTACAATGTTGTTTTTAATATTATATTTTGTACTCTTGACCCTATATATGATGAGATATTGGAGATGAATATCAATATAATTACTCTCATCTTTTGTCAGCATTAAATACCTTTAGTCTAAAAAGTTATTAATGTTTTTCTTAGGTTGTATAATATTGTTTTCTCTAAAATTTACACATATATTTAAATATATATATATATATATAAATATAATTGCTTTTTTTTACGTCTACTAATACCCGGCAGATTGCGTCACTGCCTGCAATAATGCACTATGGCTTGGCTGCAACAACCATGGCTATCCGAAGGGTAGAGTGATGCAATGGTGACAAGTGTGACACCTCTGAAACTCTCGCGGAACACAGAATAGTTTGTAGTATGAACAAAATGTCACAGAATATGTAGGATTTACAAAATGAGAAAAGTACCTTGGTGTCTATCTTTCTAGAGCAGACGGTTAACAAAAAATGTGAAAGGGGCACATTTTGGTTAACAGTATCTTAACTCATAGATTGTATCTAATTTTCCATAGTGGAGACCTCGACAAAAATATTCAATTCATGTATTATGTATTGTAGTGTTGCTCAGAGACTCATCTCCAACCGCAAAAATGTGTCTCAAAGACTGGCGTTCATCTCGGAGAATTACATTACAATATTGTCTTTAATATTATATTTTGTACTCTTGACCCCATATGTGATGAGATCTTGGAGATAAATATCAATATAATTACTCTCACTTCTCTGTTAACATCTAATATCTTAGTTTAGAAAGTAATTAATGTTTTTCTTTGGCTTCTCTCATATTGTTTTCTCTAAAATTGGGCATATAGATTTAAGTGACTATAGTAAATAGACATTACTGTTTTTTAGGTTTCCAAAGACCCGCTTCACAATCTGTACACACAAAATGGCATGATTGAATTATGTCTACAAAGGTTGGAATAAGTGTGTATCCAGTAAACATCTCATGAGAAATATGAATTGTAATGCCTATGTGATAGGCGTTACGCATTTAGAAATAGCTATAGCCAATAGTTGGTAAGATTTCCAAGGTAGAATAACAATAGGAAAAACTGCAAGGCTTTAGTGTTGAAAAGTTTTCATTGATGTTTAAGGTGAGTTCGATGTGATGTCATTTAAATGTCATAGATGAGCTCAGTTTCCTATGTTTAGGTACCAGCATTAAGGTTGAAGTACAGGTCAACATTGAGAACCTCGTTAACTTCCATGGTATATGTGACTATTTACAGCATGGCTACTTGATAGAGATGGGTGCATACAGGTATGTAGAAGGCTATTGCTACCATTTTTTGAGGCGATGGAATTTTTTTTATAATTCATTCCGAAAAGGTATGGAGTTAGTTTCCTAGGTTAGTTAAACATTGCTATGTAAACCTATCAGTTGTACATAGAAAAAGTGATGAAAATCAAGTCCTAATGAGGTCCATGAGGCTTAGTTTCCAAGGAAATTATGGCATGTGAGATATTTTTGAGAGGGTTGTAAAATGTTTTTAGAAGCCTAGGCATTTTTATGTAATTTTAAAGTATGTCACGGATTGAAGGACCCAAAGCATGAATTTTTATCTAAATGTAGGTCTGTACTTAAGGGAGGATATCCTTGAGATTTACCTATCCTAATGTAGGTAACTTAGATCAAACTCCCTCAGTTCATAGTATGCTCACAAAAGCATAAAATAACATAATCCAAACACAGTGTCATATGTTAGCTGAGAGTGTTTATATAGGTTATTGTCCACTACCCTTGCCTACCATCATTGAGTTTTTGGTCAAATTGGATATCTTGAAAACAGTGTTTCCCAGGTTGAATGCTGCACTTCTCTAGTTTCTCTTTAGTGTGACCTAATATTTTGTCATGTTAACCTGATATATTTGGGATATAATTTGTACCCGTGTTGTAACATAAGAGATTTTTGTCAGATTACGTCGACTTTCAGTACCTTCTGCTGGTCCACATATTTATGAACAACCATTAACGCACAAAACTCAGTCTAAAACCCTCCTATGTTAACCCTCAGTTTCTCGAGCCCTTCGATAGGGAATATATCTGATGGACTTCCAATCTCATCCAGTGACTTTTCTTAAATAATTTTTTATGTTTGGATCATGCATAGGAATATTCAATATATTCCTAGGTGGTTTTTTTGTTGTTAGATGAAGTTCATTGGACAACTTCTTCATCCTCCATTTCTTATTCTTAGAAGAATATGTTCAAACTGCAAGTCTATACATTAGAACGCTGATGAAACAATGGATGCTTTGAAGGATGACGTGGACTTCATAATTTATCTTATATTGGCACTCAACTGTATATACATTTGTTGGACACGTATGCTGCCTAACTCCTTGTGCCTAGCCTCATGTCAGATTTGCATAGAGACTGGTTCCTAACAAAAAATTGGGTTTTGAGGACTAGTACTTTGATAGTGCTCGTCTACAACTTGCGAAAAGAGTTTTTCTTGAGGCCTTATGTACTCCTGAGTTCTAAGTATATAATGCAGATATCAGTGATGTTTAATGGATTCATGTATTACTTGTTCACATGTATTTTTTGTCATACATCTGAGTGATCTGAAGTTTTCAAAAGATTCATCTTCGAAGGTAATTTTTTTAGGTATGCAGTCCTATATTAGGACAGTCTTGGTTTTGAGATGGTTTCATGGTGAAAATGCATGTAATTCAGAGTTTTTCAAGCAAAAATGGTGAAGGTCATAAGATATGCCCGTCTCCATGTACACATTCCTATTATTCTAATATTTTAACAGCATTTTACTGAAGACCATATTTGATCAAGAAGTGTCCTCATACTAGTACCAGTTATTTGTACTCGTCTCCTAGTGAACTAATGTTTCGTCTTCTTTCACTCAAGCACATATGTAAGGTTTGTGCATTCTCAAACCTCTAAGAGATCTGCCTTGCCACCCTAGCCTTATCTTGATGTTTTGGGTTCATCATCATTGGCAAATTCTTCACCATGATCCTAAAACTAACCAGTGTTATTGTGTTTCTGAGTCATAGTATATACATATAAAAAGTAGTCTTATTGTTAGTGCCCAACTTGAGGAATGTATGAGTGACCTATAACCAGGATTATGAGGTTTGCCATGAGGTCTAACATAACATGAATAATGCATTCATACTGTTGAATAAATGAATTTTAATCATTCTTGCAACACCAAGCCTTGACCTTTATTTCATGTTCACTAGTGATGGTGAAGAAGAAGAGCAAGTAAGAAAAAAAGGTACCCCTTATGACTTCTTTAAGAGCAAATGTGAAAGGATGATGACCAGAGTTGCACGATGTTTGAGGATAAAATAATTTGTGCTACCCAGTATATTTGAATTAATTTTTATGTGATTTATGTATCAGATATAGAGGGTATACCAAGAATAAAAAGAGAAGAAGAAAGAAGAAGAGAAAAGTAGTCCATCATTTGAGATATGGTGTCACCCAGATTTCATCCTGAAATCTGTGACTACCCTATCCGAAAAAATTTCGTACTTTTAAAATAATGGGTCGTTTTGTGTTTTTATTGCCTGAAAGTTCTTGTATTGTGTCAGGATATTCCTCAAAGAGCCATATTAGCCTTTTTCGCCAAATACCCAGATGCCCAAAATTGTTATATTCTGTCGTCGGGATTTGTCTGCGGGAAATTTGTATTTAATTATTTTGAGCCCCGTTTGAGGCTATTTGCGCTCCGTTTTAACTCTGTTATGATCGAACATGTCATTATTCCTATGTACCAGAAGGGTTTTAACTTGGAATAAGTTTTGGGCTTTATTTGTGACTTTTGGCAATTTTTCGTGTTTTTGTGTTGTCCCGTTTCGTTTTCTGTGAAATTTCTCTAGAACAATTCCTTTGTCGGGTAAGCCCGATTTTTGGCCTGTAGCAGCTGGATCACATATACGCACGTTATGCCCGGAGGAAGTCACCATCGGAGGTCTGGATCACTGGGAAAAAGGTGAAGTCGTGCACGGAAAAGCCCCTGCGGGGTTGGGCGCATTTTTGGAAAACAAAGGATTCAAGCTGCAATGGGAAAAATAGAAGCAGCAGGCAAGGTGGGAATTTTGTACCTGCCTAGCAGGGTACTTTTTCCCATGATATAAAATTCACTTAAGCTGCAATGGGAAAGTTAGAGGCAGCAGGCAGGCGGGAATTTATTGCCTGCCTTGCAAGGTAAAAATTCCCATGATGGAATAAAAGAAAGTCACTTAAGTGAAATCATGGGATTTTATTGTCTGGCAGGGTAAATAATCTTTGTCAGGGTCAAATCACTTATCATGGGATTTCCATTGTTGCAGGGTAAAGAATCCCATTGTGAAAAATTCTTAAAAATAGAATTATATTGTGCAAAAAAGTGCGCCCCCTTTGGTGAGAAGATGGCAGCCTTTAAGTGGATTAATTTAATTAATTTCTCCTTCTAAAATAGGCACCCAAGCATTGGAAGAAAGTCAACAAGGTTAAAAGGGAATAAAAGAAATAGATTTAAATGGATTAAATTTAATTTATTTAAAGGCTGCCCCCTTCATGTCAAAAAGTGCGCCCCATTTGGGAAGATATTAAATGATTTTTTAAAGCATTAAATCATTAAATTAAATTCTATTTTCAGTGGCTATGGTCAAGGCACACTGTGAAGCTTAAGTGAAGTGAAGTGTGAAGGATTAAATTGGATTAATTTATTTATTGGATGGTTGTCCTTAAACATGCTACCCCATTTAAAGAGAAAAGCATGATTTTTAATTAATTAATTGCCAGGAATAGGAAAGGCAATTATTAATTATAGAATTGTGAGGGTTATATAAGCATGGGCTGCCATAAGGGTGAATTATTTAATTCACAGGTAAAGAATTGCAGCCAAGAGGAAAAGTGTGCCCCAATTTGAAGAAGGATTTTTACTCAAAAGCAAGGTGAAATCAAGGCTAAAAGCTTCCAATTTGGCGCATGCTTTGAAGGAGGTTGATTTTGTCTGCATAATTGTTTGCATAGGTGTTACAGGTGCTCAGGTGTTGTTGAAAGGATTCATGCTCTCTTTATGTGCAAATTAAACATCAATTTTTGGGGCAGCAAGCTTGAAAAGTGCAGATTTTTACAATTAAAATTCACTATTCATGCTCCGGTGGCCATTTTTGTCTGAATTAATTATAGGAATTCATTACAGGTGCTTTACAAAAGAAAAGGAGCTTTAATCAATGTCCAATACATTGCATATATCCTCCGAATCTGAAGAATTATCCAGATCTACACCAGTTTTGAAGAAATCCGGCCAAATAAGAAGAAAAAGAATTATTCAGACAAAGATAGACAAAGCCATGGCGAAGAGAGATGAAAAAGAAAGCACGATGGAGTCATGCATCGCTTCCAAACTTGCATAGACATAGGAGACACAGATCTAGGTCCGGAACCTCTTTCCGAATTGATTGATAGATCTAGAGCGGGAAAGACTTCACTCATGCGTGCGGTTAAAAGCAGTGGAATTATTCGAGCTGCAGCCTTTCCATGCACAGCCCAGTTGCCAGAGTTTATTATGGAGTGTGCTAGATCTTACCATCCTTCATCCAGATCAGTGCGTGATGCTACGGGAAAGACAATAATTCGTTTGGACGCAGAGTTCATCAATTATTGTTTGAAGATTCCAGTGCGAAAGGTGGTGACTTCCATTAGTCTTCAGGATGCCGGCAGCAGGTGGGAGAAGCATAGAGTTGATTGCGTGAGCATAATGAATAGCAGATACATGAAGAAGCCTAGATCTCCTTCAAAGTTCCCAAGAACTCTTCCGCGGTCCAATTTGGTGCAGGAGGTCGATGATATTGTCAAATTGTTATGCAGGATTAATGGTGAGGCGAATGCTTACACTTTCCGTACATGGATGTATGCTTTCATCAGGACCATTGAAGTCAACAAGGTTGATTCCATAATCAATTGGTCGGAAATTATTAGCGACAACATTGGTGAGCAACTCCGGAACGTGAAGCGTACTTTCAGCTTCAAAATGACTTCCTACTTGGTGTATGTTGCAAGCTTCACAAGGCGTCTTTTCCAAGCTGGATAGATGTGGTGTTCTTTCTAAGGACCCCATTTTCGAGTGCTACCCACAGCTTACTGTACCTGCGTGCGAGAAGGATTTCAAAGTGGTCAATGATGAATTCTTCTACGATTTCATTTGCAGGCTAAACAAAGACTTGAAGGCCAACAGGGTAAGCAAGGAAGCGTGGGAAGCCGTGTCCAAGATTGGCAGTCTATTCATTCAGTTTGCAGATTTCACATACCTCAGGGTTACGGGCTTTTCTGGAGAACCAATAAAGATGCCCAGGTATCCGAATGATAGATTGATCACCATGGAGCTGAGCAGGCAACTTGTGGAGTTACACGACCTTCAGTCAAAGCGGCACAAGTCTACGGGCTTCTTCCCAATCACTGTGGGACATTACAGCTGCCATTAGCATTCATAGAGCTCGAGGGATGGAGACGCAGATGTTATCCGAGTATGAGCAAGAGTTCTTCCCTGCACGGCTGAACTTCGATCCATTTGGAGTAGCCAGGAAGACGATCTCCCAGGAGTACGCACATGTGCCTTCATTAGAAGATTTTTGGATGAAGTGCAAAAGTGAGTACGAGGTTAGAAAGAGAGATTTCAGCAGGCTATCAGCAAAGCAAGTGTTCGACTTTGGACTAGCGCGGATACCTGCGGATCTTAAAGATGATGGGAATGTGGTACTTGACACTTACCATCAAATGGGAGGAGATAAAGCCGTACTGCAGGATAACGTAGGAGGCTGCCATACAATTGAAGAAAGATCTGGAGCTGTTTTGGTGAATACTTCAAACTGGTTGCTGACGAAGGGATATTGCCTTGATGAAGCATTGATGAATCAAGTCACGGGCAACTTCGGCGCAGGAGATTCCCTCAAGCGGAAGCACGAAGGAGAAAGCAGCAGAAGGTCCGAGAAGTTGAAAGTACACAGAAGATCTCAATCAAAGGAGAAGATCACTTCTACGACCATGGCTTTAGCTCCGGCTTCTCCAGCACCCAGTACTTCACCAACTATTGCACCGCAGCAGGGATACTTCCATGCCTCTACTGAATCCGGCACATTCATCTTCTCTCCTCAGCCACTCCGTTCAGCACCTGTTCCAGAAGGAGATGTTGAAGCTGCAGATGGCGGAGTTCGAAAGAGCTTTGTCCTTGGATGATTCAGAGGATGGCAGCCATAACACTGTGGCACTTTCTGATGGAGAGGATGGCAGAGCGGGAGATGGTAGTGCACTCAGCGACTTCTCATTCTCCGAGAAGTAACTTCTCGGAATGGTTGGCTTCGCAGTTGGTTCCAGAAGCGAGAGTGGAGATGAACTTAGAGGAGCACGACTTGTAGCTACTCCAGAATCTGGGCGGAAGAGATAGAAGGCCTAAAGTTGCTAAGGTAACTTCAAGGTTGATCATCGAGGATTCAGGAGAGAAGTTTGCTGAGATGTCAATTCCGGCAGAAGGAAAGAAGGAGGATGAGCTCACGGCAGAAGATGTGACAGTAACCAAAGTACCCCTCGGTCAAGCCACCACTGAAGGATTGAAGCAAGACACACAGACATTGATAGATGCTCTATTCCTTAGGCTTGACAGTGAAAAGGCGGAGAAAGAAGAGCTTCAGAAGCAGGTATCTCAATTGTGCGAGATCATAGCCAAGGTTGCTAAGCCTTCCATTCAACCCATTTCAGAGCAGGTGAGTGATCATCTTATGCAGGAAATGGAGGATGCAAGCAATCAAGTAAAAGCTATTGACGAATGGAAGGATTTGATTATTCGTCAAGCTTCTGTACAACTTGGAGAAGTGCCAGCCCGCCTAAAGGTTATGAATGATGCGGCAAATCAGCTGAAGCAACTGGTGACGAGCATAGTGGACATGAACATAGTTGCTGAGAGTAACCTGAGTATTTTGGCCGAGATCAACAAGCTGCCGGGAGATGTATTGGTTGCAGAAGCAAATTGTACCAGATGGATCAGTTGAGAAGGGGAAGCAGTTGGAGTTTGCAGTATCTTTCCGTTTGGAGATCTGCAGAGTTTTGCTGAAGAGGATGCAGGCACTTGAGAGTAGGACGTCATCCTTACCAGACAGTATCATTTCTTTCACTGAGGAGGACGTGGTCGGAGGTGTTACTTCATACGTGCGGATCGTTCCTAGCAAGGTGCCTAATTCCCTGGAAGGGTCTCTTCTGATGGTACAAAAGAGAATTGATAAAGCTACTAAGCCTTTCACGATGAATTCTATTAGCAGACTGGTGGCACTGCAGGCGGATATTGCGAGGTTTGGGCCAAGCTTGGAAGATGTGGAAGCATGCATCAAAGTGTTGAATGAAGGATTGCTGCAGTTTAGGACAGAGAAGGAAGCAGTGGCTAAAACAGATGGGAAGATGTTGAATCACATGTTCGACAAGTATATCCGATATCAGAACAAAAAGAAGACATAAATGTTACAGCTGGCATGACTTCTTCTTCATTCTTTCTTCTTCTATTTTCTATGTTCTCGGATGAAATTGTAAAACTTTAAGTTATTGGTTTTGCAACCATTACTTAAAGTCATGTGGAACAATTCTATTAGTTAAGTGATACATGTGTCACTTAAGGAGAAGTTAGTTGAGGATGATTGCCAAATGTCATCTTTACTTGTTTATGTTTCAGTTCAGTTAGAGTTTCCCATTTGTACTTTCCCTCCTACATTCTATAAGTAGGAGAAGAACCTCCGGGTTAATGATCAGAATTTGTAAGCAGCAATCTTGTGTTCTAGACTTTGTGCTGAACCCCTGAGAGCCACTTGGAGCAAAGGAATACAAAGGAGCAGGTTTCCGGAGAACTTTGTGTCACGGTGTACTGTGTTTCTTGCTTTTAATCTTAGATCTCTTAATAAACTTTGTGTTATTTTAGATCTGGATCTAGAGCTGCCTTTGTTTTATAATTCTATGTTTATATCTATTGGTTTCTTCTATGTGCATGCAATCAGCTCTGCCATCTACTAATTGGGATGCACATCTTCCCCATTTCTTCTATGTGTTTATGTAATTTTCCTTCTTCTATAACTTTTCCTTTCTTTAAACAGCTGCTTACTTGCTGCAGAAACTGTTCAGTTATGGTTCATGAACTGAGTAGTTAAAGTAAAACCCCATTTAGATATTAGCATATTTAAATTGACAAATCTGACATGGGAGCCTCACCGGTTAAATGAGGGAGATTTATCTCATGACTGCCTAGGTTTTGTGCTATGCAGAAAATCTAGCCAACAAGCCCACACAAAATTGGTGGAATTGCCTTACAAATACAATTGAACTAGAGATGATACTAGCAGATAGAAAGTGCATTTGTGGATTCATCCCCACATTGTGTAGAATTTTGAAACAGGTGAATATCAGGCACTAGTACATTACCTAAAGCTGTTTGCTACGTGTGAGAAACATGTCAGATCCAAATGAATTTAATAGTGGCAATTACATTCACCATTCCTTTATCTGATAAGGCAAATAGATTAACATTTATGCAAAGTATAAAAGTAAGTGCATGGGTTGGGTCTGTTCATAAAGGATTAGATATCCTGAGACAAGTATATTCATAGCACAAGTACCAAATTTCTACACCAAAATTAAGGTAGATCTGAACTAACATGTTGTATAAGGCTTCTTTAGACCTAACACAAGATACACCATCTAAGTCATGTAGGTTTCCAGTTGAATCCGAACAGCACATACTATGTAGAATCCTCGCATTGTCAAGTCAAAGGTGGTTTAAGTGTTCCATGCAGTGTTGGATCCTAAAAGGTCTGGGAAATGAAGAAGATGCAGAATTCACCAATTCATCATATGCGTGAAGGTGACAGTGGACAGTTATCCTGTTAGCGTACCCCAGATAGCAAGATAGGATTTTAAGATACTGATGTGTTGTTTCCCCTTGACCTTGGATTGAACAATGTGTCTGTACTCAACACCGACATGATGTTGATGAATTATCAGTAAAATTCAAAACTATTTTTGAGAAAGTTTACTATTCTAAACTTAGCAAGGCATCATTAGATCTGTTCATGGATGGAATGATTGAGCATTTAGTTATGCATCATAAGTCCAAGGTTGCAATGGCTTGCATAAGTATAGATTCTTGATGATTTCTTAAGTGTAATGTTCATTAGAAAGAGGACAATTGTGTCAAAGTTATGGGATTTGTGATATCCCACATACGTTAGTGAAAATGGATCCAGAGAAGGTCTACGCAATATTTATTGGATATTAAGTTGAGATCTTTCAATATCACACAATTTGGGCATTGTTATATAGACAAGTTTTTAATAATTCATGGATGAATTTAAATGTTGAAATTACTATGATGTCATCCTATTCATAAGGGAGTCCATGGTAGAGTGGAATAGGAACATAGTTTTTGTCAAAACATGTACATAAATAAGGTTTTGCAAGATTTCAAAGATCGGTTATGGGTTGTCTAAATTGTCCCTCTATTGGATGCAAAACTTTCATAACATAGATTGTGGAGATCACTCTTAGTTGACATAAATTTGATAGTGTTAAATCAAGAGTTTCATAAAGTGGCTAGCTTCATTTCATGATGACGACAAAGGTCGAACACTAATTGGAAGAAGCATGTCTAGGCAAGTTGTATATAACCAAATGCAGTTCGCACCAATTTGTGCGAAAATCATTGAATAATTTTATGGCACGGTACCTATTTCCACAAAGAAGAATTAAGATAAGCATTTATCATCGAGCATTGTCACGTTCATGAAACAATCAGAGGATATTTCACTGAACTCACCTCCAAATACATCCTGAAGTTTTCTTAGAGCCTACAAGGATAGAAATTTATGTGCTAAAACACGAGCGAAACAACTAACATAATTGAGGATGTGTTGAGTAGGTGTAATCTCTTGTTCTGATAGACATGAGGGTAAGTTTTGGGATTTGAATCAATGTAAGAGTTGTACCAACCCATGAAGACTTCCCGTGAGGCAAGGAGAAAGCAAGGGGAAGATCTGAGCTTCGTAGTTGCATCATTATTTTGATATCTATTTCATTTATATAATTTTGTATTCTTGTTGGGACGATTAGCACTCCAATAGATGGCTATCATAATTAGGAAATAAAATAAGTATTTGTGGCATGTAGGCCCAATACTTCATGAACTTTTAAAAGATCCTCCCTTAAGAGTTCGGCCTTTCTAGATTGCATTGTAATAAGCACCCCTTATGTCTATATAAGGAGGTTCGCTTAGTCATTTGTAAGGAAGCTTTTGGTGAATCTATCTTATTGGTGAAGGTTGCTTGTGGAAGCCCTTTTTCCACCTCATTCAAGGACGAAAACCCTTGAATTGAGTACTTCCCAAGGAATGAAAACCCTTGAAGAGAGGGTAGTGTGGACGAAAACCCATATTATCTCATTTGTGTTGATCTTATCGTTGGTTATAATAGATTTCTTCCCTAAGCGACTTACTTCAGAGGTATGTTTTCAAAGATATTGTTGGTTTCTATGTGATTTCTTTGCATGGTTGAGCTCCCTATGCTTTATAAAGGTGAAATATTCCATTTTATCAATTATTGGTGCAAATTATATTTAATTTCAAGAGCGGCGATCTATATTGGAGTGATGTTTTGGTATGTGCAGTGACATTTTGGCAAATCTGGAATTCTCATCTCATTTTCTATATTTTATAAGGCCAATATCTCAAGTTTCATGATTTTTGGTGTTTTTTATGTTGAGTTATGATTTTTTAAAGATACACTGCAGACAAGGGTTTTATGAAATTCATATCTTCATATCTAGGGCATTAAAAATCAGATTTTTTGCATTGCATGATTGTTGAGGTTATAACATAATTTTAGAAATTCAAGTGGGGTTAATTGAAGGGTTTTGAATGCTCAAAAGTGAAGTTGAATTCCACAAACAGTTCGCTGCCCTAGAATATTGCAAAAAATCAGATTACTTACAATTTGTTGGTTTCTAAAATCAGATTTGGAGATCTTTGGTTTTGAGCTAATTACCTTAATTTTCAGTTTTGTTCCCGAAAGGGACATTACAGTGGTATCAAAGCTTGGAACTTCAAAGGACCTAGGGTTTCAATGGAAGAATTCAAGTTTGAAGAATTAATGGCACAGCTGAACCATATCACACCACAATCCGAGGAAGTAACAACGGTGCATGGAAGGGTAAGATCTCTATTTTTGATGGCACTAACAAACTTTCAGTGAGATCATGGTTGTCAGAATTGGAGGCATACTTGCAAACAAACCCTATGTGTGTGGAGGATGCCCTTGAATTCATCCCTTGTCATTTCGAAAGGATAGCTAGAGATAGGTGGTACAATGTGATAGAAACCCAAGGAAAAGAATCGGTTTGCTTCTTTGATGATCTCAGTCAAAAGATCATAGGAAGGTTCGATGTGCAAACTCGCAAGGACAAATCCCAAGGTAAAAGTTCATTGGTGTTTGATGATATTCCTTTGGTCTCTAATGATTGTTTGTGGCAAAGTGTTGAAGAAAACCCAAAATTATTGGGTGGTTAGGGAGCAGCCCTTAGAAGCAATAGAGGCTTCCAACACTCTTGCCAAAGACAAGTCGTTGACTGATATTCAGAACACCAATACAAAATAACATGTTTTTTTAGGAGAAAACCATGGAACATGAACCAAAAGAAGAGGAAAAATCATATTCGCATATGGGTAAAGTGAAGTTGGCAATGGAGGACCAATTTCCAGGTGTGAATGAAGATAATGAGCTTGCTGGAATTTCTAAAGCAGCAGCTCATTGGAGGCAAAGTGATGATATACATGACTGTGGTAAGAACCATGAAGAAGTTCCATGCATGGACAACACAAGGTATGGCAGAAATAGTCACATTTCATATTCTTTGTCTCCTCCTATGTCGCTACCATACTTGTTTCATCATGGGCAGCTTGTTGAACGGGAGAAACACATGGCAAGTTTTATGCTTCATGGTGGCCATTATGAAGAATACTCTAAAAAAGAAGGATTCAATAGGGTTGTGGCTAATGAGTGTTTGTTTCCATGCATATGGTTAGAAGGAAGATTTATGAAGGATGTTATGCATTCACACCACTTGGTGAAGAATGAGATGATGCAAATTAATTTCATCACCAAGGGGCACCAATTATTCAAGCTAGCTTTGGGAAGGCACATGGTAAGCTCCGCATTTCCATTTGTTATTCAGCAGTCGTTTGATTTGGATTTGTAGTTCCTAGTCAATGCACATATTCATAACAAGATTCCTCCAATTGTAATAAAGGTTGTGTGCATAAAGTTGGTGTTTGAATTGAAGTGGATTGAGTGTTATTCCTTTGATCCGGGCATTGTAACTCAGCTGAGTTTCAAAGGTATGATTGAGAGCAATAAAAGGATCGATTTATGGTGTCTTAAGCTTGCCATTGCAAGTTTTTTATGCTGTTGTTTTGGAACAGCAGTCACATTACACAATGATTCAATTCCTTTCATGGATAATCCATGATGAGAAGGATTCTATGCACCATATATTGCTACAACAGTTGCTTCAGGAGGTAAATCCGTCATTTACATTGTTTGGATATGATGTGAATCATCCTTTACACTCAGATTTATTGCAGCAGTCCTATCTTGAAGTAATTCCATTCTTTTCATGGATGATATGTTATGAAAACAAGCCCCTTCATTCCATTTTTGAACAGCAGTCATATCGGGGAAGAATTCCTCTCTTACCTTGGTCAAAGTGTGTAAGGAAGGTCCCTATACTCGCAGGTTTTGATCAGCAGTATCATCCAAAGAAAGTTTCACTTGTTTCATGGTTGACACATGCTAACAACTCTCAATTTCCCATTGAGTTGGTGCAGCAGTCATTGAGGAGTAGATTTCTGCTATGTCACCATGTCAAAGAAGCTAAGAAAGACCCAAGAAAGGAGAACAACAAAGGGCCAATAAATAAGAGCATGGAAGTTGAGATTGGTGGACTCCTCTTCGCCATCACATGAATTCCATACCAGCTGGATACCCATGAAGAAAAGGTATGTGTGATGACTAATTTATATGTTGTTAAGTATGGTAGAAGCACTACTACTTCCCATAATTGCTTGGCCCCCTTTGTGTTCAAATCTATGCAAGTTGGGAATATTATGGTAAGAGTTCCAATTCACAATTTCCAGATGTCTTGCAATCCTATGCATACTTTCCATGATTCTTATGACAGCAGTGATTGGTCTTCAATGAAATATTTTTGGCATGAAAGAACTTGTGTGTTCATGTTGAAAATTAGAGCCAAAAGAGGGGCTCTTGAAAGGGGAACAACTCAGCTAGCATTGGTTTTGTGGAGGCAACCCAAATCCACCCAAATGCAACTCCAAAACACTCATGCTAAGGGGTCTAAAGTGCTGCTACAACCAGGTAACCATGGAGATTAGTTTTTAGATCAGTTCTACAAATATGCTAGAAGGATTTTCCAAACTTCCCTCATGATGCGTAGAAGCATGAGCAATAAAGGAGAAGCCATAGAGGGAATTTCAAGCATGAATGGGAATATTTTTATGACAGCAGTTGTCCCTATTATTTTCAACCCCCTTTGCATACTTTGGGTTGAGGAAACGGAAGATTGGGTAGCAAGAATGATGCTAATAGTCCTCCCTGATGTTTCTAAGGCATGGGCAGCTATTTGGCAACATGTTCCCACTACTTTCACGGTGAGTCATGAGGAGGAAATGCATAACTACAGCTATGTATGGGACAGCCATAAAATGCACAAAGTTCATGGAGCTTCCACAAGCAAGAATGGAGAGTCAATTCTCATAACTACAAGGCCTAAGAGAGTGTTGTTAAACACTCATGTTTTCTTTAACATGTTTGTTTATTGTGTAGGTACAAACATAAAGATCATGGAGCAATTGAGATTCATTTGGAATCCAGGCACTTGCAATTCCTTGAGGACAAGCAATTTCAAGAGGGGACGACTGTCATGTCCCCTTTTCGAGCTAACTCCAATTGAAGACCTTAACCCATTTTCTCCCCGTGGGTTTAAGGAGAAAGCAAGGGAAAGATCTGAGCTTCGTAGTTGCATCATTATTTTGATATCTATTTCATTTATATAATTATGTATTCCTATTGGGTGATTAGAGCTCGAAAAGATAGCTATGTAATTGGGAAATAAAATAAGTATTTGCGGCATGTAGGCCCAATACTTAATGAACTTTTACAAGATCCTCCATTAAGAGGTCGGCCTTTCTAGATTGCATTGTAATAAGCACCCCTTATGTCTATATAAGGAGGTCACTTAGTCATATGTAAGGAAGCTTTTGGTGAATCTATCTTATTGGTGAAGGTTGCTTGTGGAAGCCCTTTCTCCACCTCATTCAAGGACGAAAACCCTTGAATCGAGTACCTTCCAAGGACGAAAACCCTTGAATCTCATTTGTGTTGATCTTATTGCTGGTTATAACAGATTTTTGCCCTAAGCGACTTGTTTACAGGTATGTTTTCAAGAATATTGTTGGCTTCTATGTAATTTATTTGCATGGTTGAGCTCCCTATGATTTATAAAGGTGAAATCTTTCATTTTATCAATTATTGGTGCAAATTATATTTAATTTCATGAGGGGCGGCCTATATTGGAGTGATGTTTTGGTATGTGCGGTGACATTTTGGCAAATTTGAAATTATCATCTCATTTTATATATTTTATAAGGCCAATATCTCAAGTTTCATGATTTTTGGTGTTTTCTATGTTGACTTATGAATTGTTAAAGATACACTACAGACAAGGGTTTCATGAAATTCATATCTTCATATCTAGGGCATTAAAAATCAGATTTTTTGCATTGCATGATTGTTGAGGTTATAACATAATTTTAGAAATTCAAGTGGGGTTAATTGAAGGGTTTTGAATGCTCAAAAGTGAAGTTGAATTCCACAAACAGTTCGCTGCCCTAGAATATTGCAAAAAATCAGATTACTTACACTTTGTTGGTTTCTAAAATCAGATCTGGAGATCTTTGGTTCTGAGCTAATTACCTTAATTTTCAGTTTTATCCCAAAAAGGGATATTACAAAGTAAGTCTTGTTCCTTACAAAATCGGCTAGCTGGTATCAATGAAAAGGTAAAAGATGATGATGCAAAGATAATTCTTTTAAATAACTTGCCTAAAAGTTTTTCTAGCATGGTATTTACTTTAAGCAAAGTTAATATTAGTCTAAAAGGAATTATTCTACTCTACTTCATGAAGTAAATTAGGGTGCAAATTCTGACCATGAAGAGCTTGCATATGTACAAACTAAGGCAGCCAACTCTTCAAAGAAATGCATGCCAAAACGAAAAGCTCCACAAGGTAAATACAGATGTTAGGACTGTAAGGAACCTAGACATGTAATACTGAATTGTAAGAAGAGAGCAGAAGATCTCTTTGATGACAAACTGGTTCACAAAATTCTGATTGCAGAAGATGATGACATAGAAGACAACACTCCCTTTGCAAGTGAGAAAGACTCTTCTCATCCAAGTGCAGAAGATTGTGTACTGATCAATGCACCTTGGAGGATGGAGGCAACGGAGGAAGGAGGTTCATAAGTGACCTCTCGTCAATTGCTAATGAAGGGGCCGCAAAACTGGAGTATTGGCACCAAGAATATTTAGTTTTGCTTTGTGTGATGTGTGTGTGAATAAGAAGAGATGATCTTTCTTGTTCATATGTTCGTAATTTCAAATGTAATCTCTTGAATGTGTTGTGATATGGTGTGGAAGGTACATAGCTATAAAAAATATGTATGTGAGAGGAAAACAATCTACTATGATATGTACTTTTAGTGATACACCAGTGTGAGGTCACTGGAGGTGAAAAGCGTGAATAGGAGAGAATTCACGTATAAATATTATCACTGGAAACACGTGGTCGGCCGGTAAGGACGAGCTCACTGGAAGTGAAAGCATAAAGAGTGGAGAATATATATCTAGGTGACCACAATGGGAGAAATCCTGAGTAGAGTATGCAAACGTATAAATGTTGGGATACACTATTGTTTTCAGTTGTTCATTGCCCCATGTTCACACTAAGGGAGGGACTGTTAGGAATTAGTTAGTGTGAACATTAGAATGTGTGTAATAATAATCTTATATAGAAGATTTGTGAGGTGTACTTATTCCAATACAACTCGCTAGAGATATACTAGGAGATAGAGTTATTTGTGGGATTTCGATTAGTGTTGACTCCTCTATATGAGAATATCACACTATATATTGTAATTTTGTTTCTTGAATTATTAATCCAAATGAATGTATTGATGTGTTAATTTTATTATGTGAAATCTGATCCAAAATATCAGCACCGGTTACAATAGTTGTACCATGTTCCCACATCTTGGCCTATTCCTTCCTTACATTCCTTTAGAAAACGTATTCCTTCCAATGGGCTTTTGAAACATGGGTCCTCATTATACATGAAGATATTGTTGAGTGCTTGCATGCAAAAACTATGTGATTTTCTTTACGCAATCCCTTCCAATCATCTTCAAGATAATTGAAAATAACATATACAAGAGAAGGCGCTTTTCAGCTTTCTATGGTCATTGTTTCTAGCTCTTCTTGACTTTTATCTACTTCTACCCTTGATCTTTGTTCACTCTTTCCTATCCCTTATGTTGGACATCAAGGCTTTTCTCCAATGGTCTCTCATGTGTTACACTTTGGGTCTATGCATGGTTCCTTTTGCACTTTGGGCTCTTATTTTTCTGTGCACGGTTACTCGGCACATGGTGATTTTTCCACATTCATGACATCAAGACATCTATTGTCATTGAGATTTTATGTTTTCTCCTCATTCCCCACTAAATTGTCAACCTTCATCTTTGCTTCCTTTTGTGGGGTTCACATGCTACACACCTCACTTCTTGTCTCATAAGTTATAGGTTTCTAGTCTAGTGGCCTAATGGGTGATCCTGACTCTTCTTCCTCTTCCTCACCAACCTTTTTCATTCCCTATGCACATGGCTTAGCCTTTTGTTTTTGTTTTTGTCTTTCCTCTTCCTTTTCTCGTGCATTCCTCATCTTTCTCCTTCAATTACTTCACAAGTGTTGCTCTTTTCCACCATTTTCCACTTTCAGCTAACGAGTCAAGGTGCGATTTATTCCCATGCCTCTTATTAGTTGTGAAGGATCTATTGCACACTATCATCATTCGATGCAATTTCCTTCCCATTACTTCATACTTCTTGCCAATTCCATGATCTATATTAATCTCCTCTATATTCACATATGTGCAAAGAAGATCCTTATTTTGTTCAACCCATATACCACGCTCAGATTCCATATGGCAATTTTATCCTTAGGCTCATCTTGCCATGCTTGTCAATTATATTGACCAGTATGTAATTTGCAATTGCGTAGAAGTTAGCAAATCCATCTTACATTCGTGGCACCTTGGCTATGGGGTTTGCTCTCATTTACAAAGGTGATAATCAAGTTATCATAGCATTTCTTAATCTTCTAGTATGCATAGGTCATTTGGTTTTCACATTGGTGCACCTTGTACCTAATTATAGGTGATTTTTTTAACTAGGTGTGTTGTGAATGATAGCTTCTCAGGGATTCCCACTTGTACTGACAAGGTTAGGATACAGATTATTCCCCATCTAAATGTTCCTCCCCTTTGGTGCACGTCTTCTGCCACATAGTTAATTTCCTCCGCGATGTATTGTGCATAGTTAAACTTTACCTTTTGCACACCAACCTAGTCTGCTATATAAACAATTTCTTTGAAAGCTGAATTCTAACGCCCTGCCATGGTCAACTTCATGTTGATCAGACACATATTGACTCATGTAAACTTGTCTTTTATTTCATCTAAAATGAAAGTATATCCACCTCTTCTCAAGTTAAGGCGTTCACTTCATTGGTCTTCCTCATCACAATGCACATTTTTCCCCCTTCATTCTTGAGTTTTGTTATTTTGCTTTTGTAAGCGGGAAATATTAGCATTCTCCATCCCGTGAAGTATGAGCCTTCATGTGCGCGGAACGATTAAAACTTCACAAACTCATTTCGATTCCCAAAATATAAGGTAGTTCCTACAACTGCAACACCCCAATTTCTTCAAGGTGTGTTCTATCAATTATGTTGCTTCCCTTCTTTTTTGCAGCCTTCAACTACTTAAACACCTCAAAATAGTCATCATCAATCATACATGCCCTCGAAAAAGATGCCAATTGCTCATCATTCAAAATTACTCATTGGGTAATTAATCAATGGCATCAAAAAAGGTACTCCAAATTTCTTTTGCTTCTTGGCTTCCTTTGTAGCTTTCATCAAAGAGGCTTCTACCTATTCTTGTGATTCTTCGCTACCCACACTTGTGCTCGGTCCTACACTTTCTTCTTCGTACAAAATGTATCTCCTTTGTTTTTGCTTCTCAATCGTAGGTTTTATTGACCCTCTTCAGCTTCCTATGATGCATACTTTTATATAAGCAGCTTCCTCAAATGAAATCTCTTCAATGCAATAAAAATTTATCTTCTTTAGCCTTTAATGGTGCCCTAGCTTGCAGTCCTAATACCCTAATTCACTCTACAACACTTGTTCACATTTGAATCTTGTTTGATGCCTAGTCTCTTCATTCGATTGCTTGATTGCAAATGACTATTTGTAATGCTCCCCCTTCCTTTTATACCCTACGGTGGATTAATGGCACTCACCTAACCTCATCCACTTATATCATTCAGCTGCCATAGTGACACCCCACTTTTGTGCTAACTCCATTACAGTGCAAGTTAAGACTTTCCCTTTCTGCACATTCCTGGGACTTAAGCAACACTTTTACTCCTGCACATCCTTTGCCATGCATTTCTCACGTAACTTGAAACTTGGTCTATGTTCTAACATGTCAACTATTTTCTTACCTTTCTATAGACAATTCTTTTGCTCACTTGTTTTTTCACAAACCTCTTACCAAGCGACTTAACATCCCCCTAACAATTATGCGCTAAGTCCTCTCGTGCATTCTTTTATGAAAAAAATTTGTTCGTAGCTTTAAATAATATGTTGTATACATCAAATAGCTTGCAAGTATTTTACAATTATACATGCTTTTACCTCCATACTTGTACATTTCAAGCCAAGCTCTCTTATTTACCAAAAACAAACTAATGAAAACAACAAAAAGCAAGAAATATTTTTGTACAATACTTTTCTTATGGCTAGTGGCCTTATTCATTGTTTTTCAGTTTCCCATGCATGATTACACGAAGTAGGACTTGATCCTACTCCCACTGAAATATGCTTGCAATAATTTAGAGTTTAGCTTGCACAAATTGAATCTACCAGTTTTCAATATGTTGTGAATCACAAGGTCCCATCCATCTTACATGGCTAGCAATATTTTGGCAGTTATGCACAACTTCTTGCTTTTGATGTGCTTGTCATGCCGTGCTTTTTTTCTAAGCTTCAGCACACCTTGACTCCATCTAACCAATAATCTTTGCTCATCCAATTTTATTATCTCCACAACCTTCCATTGATCCACTATTGCTCACCAAGATCTCATACACTTATAATGCTTGCTGATGGTCTGAAAACTCAACTATTAACACAACCTCTCTACTATATACCAACTGATATGGATTATATTGATTCAACCATTTATATGTCATCTTGTACGCCCATACTACAAGCAATCCTCTGTCAACCCGTTCTTTATGCCCTGCATCACATTTCTTTGAGTGTAAAGCCTAGAATTAACAGCTCCATCGTACCATTGGCATGTGGGTTGTAGGGTGTTGTCTTCTGGTGCATCTTCACAAATTCCTTCAATAGCACACACATCCTTTCTAAAAGAAAATGGTTCCCCCAATCACTCGTCAAACTTAAGATTACATCCATACCTTGCAATGATATTTTTCCAAACAAATCTGGCTACAATTACTACTATACAATCCTTGATTAAAACAGCTTCAACCCAATGCATCAGATAGTAATTGGTTGCTATAATATATCGAGCACCACTTTGTCACAAGGATGGATTAATTGGACTAACAAAATATACAACCCACTTCACAAACATTCTTGTGTGTTAACTAGAATTAACAGCATTTTGTCCTGTATGTTGAGTTTTTGTAATGTCCCCTCTACCTGCGTGAGCCTGGGCGAAGACCTTTGGCCCTTTATGTCTACCCGACGGCCAAAGGGAAGTTTTAGGGTGACTTATCTTTATTATTTTATTATAATGTGCTATTGTTTCAAAAAAATAATAATATCATGAAAAAGCACATATAATAAATAATAAAGTATAAGGATGAATTAAAATGTCAAAAATACAATTAAAAATAATTGTATTAGAAAAGAGAAAGTGCGACTTACCTTAGGGAGTCAAATTTTGGGAAATGTGCCAATCAGCCCAAAAGGGAAAATGCGCCCAGCATAGGAGAATGAAACAATTTTTATTGGCTGATTTGGGGGTGGTGGTTGGCTGATCTCCCTTTAAATAAACAAGTCGTCTTGTAGAGAGACATCCAAATTTTTATTATCATCTATTGCATTGCTAAGAGCTCTGAGCTTTTACCAGAAATTCCAAGGACGAAAACCCTTGTGAATCTATCTCTTGCGGACGAAAACCCCAGGAGATTGAGAGGGGATTTCACTCAGAAATTCCTAGTGTTCTTCATCAGACTTCCAGGTTCAGTTCAGCCATGTGTGGAAAGGGATTTGAAGGTATTTTCCAGTGATTTTGCAACCAGCAGTTGGATCAGTCCCTTGTAAACAGTCTAGCAGCGAATTCAGAGGTATTTTCATCTGAAAATATTTGTCAAATAATTGCCATCATTCTGTAATCTGATCGCTGTACTTTTTTATCATTTCTGAAGTGTATTTTGAAGATTTTCAAGCTGAATAATAACAGGCCTCAGAACTGATTTTCTGGGTTATTTTGGGACTGTATTAAGTTCAGTTTTTATATAAATCTGTCCCCTAATATCTGAACAGTCATTAGATATCAGAAGTAATTTTATTTGGCATGATTTATACCATTTTCTCTCTTCAACCCTAGTCGCATTTTTCAGATCTGCACTAGGAGCTTGACATAAAATACACAGAAAACTGTATTTGCTGTTTTTGATTGATTAAAATCAGTTTAGTGTAAGAAAGATCCATCTAGGGATCTTTCAGTGGTATCAGAGCATCAATCCTCCCACCTGGAGGGTTTGTTTTGTATCTGTTTATGCAGCCTATAGAAGTTGGGCCACACCGATATTATACAAGGAGTCAGGCACGTCTGAATATTGAAGGTATCATGGATAGAGCACACACTCCTCCACGGCGTGAGCGGCCTGATCCGGATGCCCTTTTTAGCGGAATGATCGATTCCCATCAAGAAATGATTCAGACCATGAGGCAGCTGATGGAGAATTTGACTGTGGATAGGGCAAGAAATCAGCATGATAGAAGGGAAAGATCTGCATCCATAGCCAGCAGCTACCGAAGGCACAACCGGGTTCCTACAGAAGTGGGCAGCATAAGAGATTCCCCTCCGCGAGATAGGAGACATACAGAGGAAAGAAGACCCACAAGGACTGCAGATCGACCTATGCAGCCTAGATTCCTACCAAGGGAGGAGCCGCCACTAGTTGAAGACCCACTTGAAGACATAGCCTTTCAAGATAATGTAATAGTAGCTCATGATGAGTGGAGAGCACTACCAGAAGAGGTGCGAAACGCCTTTCCCCTCCACCAATATTGTATGCGGAAAAGGGAGAGCTTGAAAGCTAGGCAAGCACAGAGGCCTAGGACCCAGCAAAACAGAGAATTGAAGCAGGTTACCAATAAGGTGACCCTTTCCACCTTCGATGGCAGTGGGAAGATTAGTGCCAGGGCATGGATTCACAAGCTTGATACATACCTCACTCTCAAACCTATGCAGGAACAGGAGGCTATTCAGTTTGCTACTCTTCACTTAGAGGGAGTGGCATATGATTGGTGGCACAATGGGCTTATCACACAGAGACATGACTTACTACAGTCATATAGGGAGTTTAGTGAGAAGTTGATTGCCAGATTTGACCACAAAGATGTGGAGCTATATTACAGGGATTTGGCACAGCTACGATAGAGTGGGCACGTTGATTCTTACATCAACGAATTTCAGCGGATTGTAGTAATGGTCCCCAAGATGCCTGAGAGACGTGTGGTAATGCTTTTTATTGAGGGCCTGCATGACAGGTTAAGAGGGTTGGTCAAGGCCCTTAGGCCTACTACGTTACATGATGCTATCCAGACAGCATTGAATTTGGAGACCACTCCCACTTCTTACCAGCCTAGTAAGAAGCCCTTCACAAGCTCCAAGCCGGTTTAGCGTTCCACTACTCAGCAAAGGAGTGTACCCCCTCCTAGGATGGATCAGGAGACTCGGAATGAGTTGAGAAGAAAGAAACTTTGTTTCCATTGCAAAGATCACTGGGAGCCTGGACACAACTGCCTTGGGAAAGGCAAGGTGCATCTTATTGAGGTTATCTCGGATGCAGAGGCAGATTCTTCAGCAGATACAAATACAGAAGACAGTGGTCAGGGTGCACATGAGGAGCAGCCCCAGGTAGAGTTAGGAGATGGAGATGCATCAGGCTCAGGTATTATTGCTTCACTTTCTGGAGTCCCTAGGTATCATCCATTTCGGGTGAAAGGAGTACTTAAGGGCCAACGAGTTGTTTGCTTGATTGATAGTGGTGCTACGCACAATTTCCTTGATGAGGGATTTGTGATGAAGCGGGGATTACAGGTGGAAGAATTTGAGGGGTTTAGTGTACGAGTGGCAGATGGCTTTACTCTAAGCTGCACTAGACGAATTCCACAGCTTAGTATCCAGCTAGGAGACTACACACTAACAGATGATTTTTACATAGTTGGACTGGGAGAGATAGACGCAGTTTTGGGGATTCAGTGGCTTCAGTCTCTGGGGAGATATGTGTAGGATTTCAAACGAATGGAGATAGAGTTTATATCAGAGGGGAAGAAGATTGTGCTACGAGCTCTTTCGGATGGTGGGCCTAGAGTTGTTTCAGCACATAGGATGGAATCTATTATCAGTCATGGAGAGGTTGCATGGGCAGCCCAATGTTTCATTTCATCCAAATCTTCTCCAGATGGTGGACAGCAGTTGCATACAGATATTCAGACCATAATAGATAGGCACGGGCAGGTTTTTGGTGATATTCCTCCAAGGAGACTACCAGACAGAGGGTTTGAGCATGTCATAGAGTTGGAGGGTGCCAAGCCTGTGATCACTACACCCTACCGTCATCCTAAGAAATTTAAGGATGAGATAGAGAGGACCATCAGAGAGCTTCTTGACATGGGGCATATCCGTCCTAGTTCTAGCCCATTTGCTTCTTCGGTGGTGTTGGTGAAGAAGAAGGACGGGACAATGAGAATGTGTATCGACTACAGGGCCCTCAACAAGAAGACCATCAAAAACAGGTATCCCATTCCCCGTATTGATGAGCTTTTGGATGAATTGCATGGAGCCATTTATTTTTCGAAGATTGATCTTCGATCGGGATACCATCAGATTCGGGTCCGAGAGGAGGATATCCTCAAGACAGCATTCAGATGTCATTATGGGCATTACGAGTTCTTGGTGATGCCATTTGGTCTCACTAATGCACCTGCCACTTTTCAGTCATGCATGAACCATCTCTTCAACAAGCAGTTGAGGAAGTTTGTGCTAGTTTTCTTTGATGACATCTTGATCTACAACAGGTCATGGGAGGATCATTTGAGGCATTTAGATGAGGTACTTGGCATTATGGAGATTCAGTCTCTATTTGCTAAGATGTCCAAATGCGAGTTTGGACTTACTGAGATACTGTATCTGGGACATGTCATTGGGGCCAATGGGGTCAAGGTCCATCAGGAGAAGATACAGGCTATGCAGGATTGGCCTCCACCCAGGAACATATCAGAGTTGCGGGGATTCCTAGGGTTATGCGGATATTATCGGAGATTTGTGAGGGGTTATTCAGATATTGCTGCACCATTGACAGATCTCACAAGGAAAGGCGCATTTAGATGGACAGAGGAGGCACAGAGAGTATTTGATGAGCTCAAGATGGTGATGAGCACATGTCCAGTCCTTGCTCTTCCAGACTTCTCCAAACCATTCATCTTAGAGTGTGATGCTTCAGGCTCAGGTATTGGTGCAGTCTTGATGCAGGACCGTCATCCCATTGCCTATGAGAGTAGAAAATTGAGGGAGAACGAGAGATTGTATTCCACCTATGACAAGGAGATGCTCGCCATCATGCATGCATTGGCGAAGTTCAGACAATATTTGGTGGGAGGAAAGTTTGTAGTGAGGACCGACCATAACAGCTTGAGGTACTTCTTGGAGCAGAAGGAACTCAATGAGAGGCAGCAGAAATGGGTCAGCAGGATTCAGGCCTATGATTTTGACATTGAGTATGTCAAAGGAAAAAGGAATGTTGTGGCAGATGCACTATCGAGGAGACCCCATGTTGCTGTCCTATATTCTATGAGTGAAATTTCTGCAGATTGGAAGTCTCAATTGCTGGTTGAGTATTCAAAGAACACCTTAGCATGTGAGATCATGGACGGCAAAATTCAGGATGGGCGCTACCAGGTAATTTCTGATTTGATTTATTATAAGGGTAGGATTTATTTGGTACCTGAATCTAAGCTCAAGGGGAAGATTCTACATGCACTCCATGATGCACCATTAGCAGGACATCCAGGGTATTTCAAGACATATAGGCAAGTTAGAGAGAGATTCTCTTGGAAGGGTCTCAAGGAGGATGTTCTACAGTATATTCGAGAGTGTGTGACTTGTCAGCAAAACAAGTCCGAGCATACTTTCCCTGCAGGCTTATTACAGCCCTTACCTATTCCAGAGCAGAGGTGGGAGAGTATATCTATGGATTTCATTACAGGACTACCAGTTGTGCAGGGCTATGATCACATTTATGCGATAGTTGACAGGTTGACTAAGTATGGACACTTCTTTACCATCCCCACGAGTTTTAAGGCACCACAGGTGGCTGATTTATTCTTTAGGGAGGTATTCAGGTTACATGGGCTTCCGAAGAATATTGTTAGCGATAGGGACAGCAGGTTTATGAGCACATTTTGGCAGGAAATCTTCAGGTTGGCAGGCACTGAGTTGACTCCAAGCACTAGCTATCATCCACAGACAGATGGGCAGACGGAGATTGTGAATAAGTGAATTGAGGGGTACCTACGCAACTATGTTTCAGGGCAGCAGAGAGCATGGGTCAAGCAACTTTATTTGTGCAAGTATTGTTACAATACTACGTACCACATGTCCATTGGGATGACCCCTTTTCGAGCTTTGTACGGTTATGACGCGAGATCCTTCGTGGATATGGCGTTTGGAGATAGCAGAGCTCCTAAGGCTCGAGAGTGTTTACAGGACAGCCAGGATATCCTTAAAACCATTAAGGACAATATGCAGCACGCCCAAAATCAGCAAAAGATGTATGCAGACAGGCACAGGATTGAGCGATCATTTGAGGTAGGGGATATGGTCTTTTTGTGACTCCAGCCTTACAGACAGAGTACTCTTAAGAAGAGTGGAGCGGAGAAGCTTAAGCCTCGCTTCTATGGTCCATACAGGGTAGTGAGGAGAGTTGGACAGGTAGCTTATGAGTTGGAGTTACCTTCTGAAAGTAAGATACACAATGTTTTTCATGTATCTTGCTTAAAGAAGGCATTGGGACAGCATGTGACCTCTTCAGTAGAGTTACCCCCCTTGGATGATGAGGGAAGACTGGATTTGGTTCCTGAGGGACTTCTGGATTGGAGGGAGAGAAGATTGCGGAACAAGGTGATACGGGAGTACCTGGTTCGTTGGAAAGATTTACCCTTGGAGGATGCCACTTGGGAGGGTGAGTCTATTCTTCAGCACCCCGCGTTGCTACAGTTGCTTGTGGGCAAGCAACTCCGGGGAGGGAGGACTGTAATGTCCCCTCTACCTGCGTGAGCCTGGGCGAAGACCTTTGGCCCTTTATGTCTACCCGACGGCCAAAGGGAAGTTTTAGGGTGACTTATCTTTATTATTTTATTATAATGTGCTATTGTTTCAAAAAAATAATAATATCATGAAAAAACACATATAATAAATAATAAAGTATAAAGATGAATTAAAATGTCAAAAATACAATTAAAAATAATTGTATTAGAAAAGAGAAAGTGCGACTTACCTTAGGGAGTCAAATTTTGGGAAATGTGCCAATCAGCCCAAAAGGGAAAATGCGCCCAGCATAGGAGAATGAAACAATTTTTATTGGCTGATTTGGGGGTGGTGGTTGGCTGATCTCCCTTTAAATAAACAAGTCGACTTGTAGAGAGACATCCAAATTTTTATTATCATCTATTGCATTGCTAAGAGCTCTGAGCTTTTACCAGAAATTCCAAGGACGAAAACCCTTGTGAATCTATCTCTTGCGGACAAAAACCCCAGGAGATTGAGAGGGGATTTCACTCAGAAATTCCTAGTGTTCTTCATCAGACTTCCAGGTTCAGTTCAGCCATGTGTGGAAAGGGATTTGAAGGTATTTTCCAGTGATTTTGCAACCAGCAGTTGGATCAGTCCCTTGTAAACAGTCTGGCAGCGAATTCAGAGGTATTTTCATTTGAAAATATTTTTCAAATAATTGCCATCATTCTGTAATCTGATCGCTGTACTTTTTTATTATTTCTGAAGTGTATTTTGAAGATTTTCAAGCTGAATAATAACAGGCCTCAGAACTGATTTTCTGGGTTATTTTGGGACTGTATTAAGTTCAGTTTTTATATAAATCTGTCCCCTAATATCTGAACAGTCATTAGATATCAGAAGTAATTTTATTTGGCATGATTTATACCATTTTCTCTCTTCAACCCTAGTCGCATTTTTCAGATCTGCACTAGGAGCTTGACATAAAATACACAGAAAACTGTATTTGCTGTTTTTGATTGATTAAAATCAGTTTAGTGTAAGAAAGATCCATCTAGGGATCTTTCAGTTTTCCAACCCTTTGGCATATGTCACACTTTTGCACGTAACCCTTTGTATCTTGATGTAGCATTTGTCAATAGAGCTCTACCAATGGAATATTACGAGAAAGTGCCTCTATTGCATAGTGTCTTTCAGCAATCCCTTCCAGAAACTTGCGCATAACGATTGTGGATTTGTGCTCTAGTATGCATCTGCGCAGACCTTCATCTCGCCCTAAATTTATACAATTCCCATCCAATCAGTTCGTAAGGCACAAGACTGACAGTAAGTTGTGTCTTATATTTAATCATCAAATCACTTGGAAATATTTCTGATGTAAGAAAAGTTATTTGCACCAACTCTTTTGAACCTTTTGCACATGATACAATTGTGCATCAGGCATGTCATCTTCAATCAAATGCACAACCTCACTTGCCTATATTTGTGATATATGATCAGGTCCAGCATTCATTATTCACAACTTTTACCACAATGGAAAACTAAAATTCTTCAAACAATACAGTCCATCGGCAAATTCTTCCATGCAATAAAGGATTGTCGACTAAGTAATTCAACGCCTCATGGTCGATAAAAATCGACAAACATGGTAGCAAGAAGTTATAACCTGAAGTTTTGCGATGCACAAACCACTGTCAACGCTTCTCGCTTCGTAGTGATATATTTCCTTTTAGCTTGGGTAACTTCCTACTAGCAAAATAAATTGCATGATCAACCTTCCCTTCACTAGGTTGTGCACGTATCACCCCAAGGCCCCCAAATGCTATCCCAGAAGTATCCACATGTACATTTAACAGAGTCTTCCAATCTTGGAATTGTAGGATTGGTATGCTCGTAATCTTTTCCTTTAAATTTTCAGGCAATAATTATTGTTTTTTGGTCCACACAAAAGGACAATCCTTTCTAGTAGTATGTGCATAGTTTTGAATGAACTTGCAATAGTATCTGAAAAGTCCAATATTTTGTTATGTACGTGTTGCCCCAAGTCATAAGATCACAACTATCTTTGATGGATCTACTAACATACCATTTTTGCAAATTACACATTCAAGTAGCATGCCAAATGGAATTGCAAACATACAATTCAACAAATTCAAAGAGATTTAGAGTTGTTGACACCTTTCAAACATCAAGGCCAAATTTTGATAATAATCCTTCACAAGTTCATATATTGTCCAATCATCAAGATAAGCTTGAAGGAACTTGTCAATAATTTCTTTGAATGCCTCCACAACTATGTGCAAGAATATGGCTAACACATTCTTTAGTCCAAATGGCATCCTGTAATAGGTAAATGATCCCTATTATGTAGTAAACATAGTTTTTGCCTTGTCTTAATCAACAATTTGAACCTACTGGCAATTTGAAACCCATATGTAATGGTGTAGATCTCACAATCTACTGCTCCCTCCAACACTTCTTCAGTAAACAGAGTGGGCAATGGATTCATCATGCATGTCAAATCCAATGTGCAGTAATGAACACATACCCTTATCCATCTGTACATCTTAATTAATATTGCCATAAGACCCGCCCAAATCAAACTCTTCCACTGGTTAAATCACTCCTACAACAAGCATCTTATTGATTTCTTCTTTTTCCTTTGTACATAAATGGGGATTCATGAGGTATGGCCTTTTGTTGACAAGTCATGTGGCTTCACGCCAACTTGATTTCCATCTTTCCGGAGGATTTGTAAACTTCTTTCATATCACTATAAATTATTGGAAACAAGTTTTGAAATTCCTAAATTAAATCTATGACGTGAGTCAATCCCCCATTCGTCCAGTAGTCACCTATAGTGGCTATCTTAGATTCAAAGTCAGTCCTAATATTTATCTCTTTGGTATGTAAAGGTTGACTATAATACTTCTCATTACTTTGCACATCTTCCACTTTCCTTTATCCTTTCGTTGTTTCAATATTCAAAAGGGGCTATGTCATCCCCAGGTTTGTTATCTTCCTTCACTATGAAGAGATATTTCACTCTAGCACTCCCCCCTACACCTTGCCCATTTCGTATGTGCAGTCCAAAATCTCTCTCATTCTTTAATTCTAAGGAAGGATCTGAATTTTCTTCAAACAACCAAGCATTGGTATTCTTCTCTTACGAATTACACTAACTCTTTCTTTGATTTGCATATTGTTTTGGAATATTGGTTCCAACATTATTTGCAGTGGTTTCCTTGAGTTGGATTATGTGTAGGAAAACTTGAAATTCCATGTGATGACCTTCATGACATCCCATTTTGTTATCTCTCTTGAGATCTCACTAATGACATACCATGCAAACATGCATGTCCTAAGAGTAATATACAATGCATGTACTTAGAGCCTACTAGGAAGAATGAATTCAATTTTGTACCACAATGTATAAACAACCATAAGCTGAAATGTCCTTCTTTCTAAAATAACCCGTTGAAGACCCTTAGCCCATTTTGGTTTCCTCGATGGCTAAGGGATGAAAAAAAGGGAAACTTTGGTCATAATAAATTATTATTAAGTGCATATAAAAAGAAATATTATAAAAAGTACTTATATTAAATTATTATAGGCTAAATAATAAAATAAAATAAGAAAAGGGAAAATTCACTTTCTAATGTTTATTTCTCCTAGAGAAAATGTGACCCCCTTGGTGGATGAAATAAAGTGGAAAAAAGCATTAAATAAGGGAAGTGAAAGTTGATTGGAAGTTGAGGGTGGCTATTTAGCCAAGTTCATCTATAAAAGCAAGTTGACTTGTTTGTAGAAGGTATCCTTTTCTATTTTATAAAATCTGAATTTGCAAGTGGAGCTTTGACCTTGCATCAAAAATCTTCTAAGGACGAAAACCCTTAGAGATTCTCTCTTGAGAATGAAAACCCTCTCGAGATTGAGGAGAAGAACGAAAACTCTTCTTCTTGGGTATTTTCCAGCAGTATTTGAAGACTTTGTAAGGCTGATCTGAAGGAGGGCTTGAAGGAGAAAATTCTTGCTGTGTTTCTTCTTTGTTTCCAGCCTTTTTCTAGTTGAAACAACCTCCTTTGAGAGTTGTTTGGAAGTGTTGGGAGTTGACAAAAATCAGACCTGAGCTGCTGTTATAATTGTTGATTTTTAGTCATCCTAATCAGCATTTTTGGAGTGGATTTTGGCTCCATAACATCATATTTCCAGCTGTGTCTGAAGACAAGGGTTTGCAGATTTTCAATAAATAAATCAGCCATCTTTGGAGTCTCAAATTGGTTTTTTTTTTATTGTGTATTTGCATTCTAAAATCAGTTGTTCCATTTTGATGGTTAAAAGTGTTGTTTTTATTCAGTTTTGAATAATTTCTATATCCTAGGAAAGTCGCATTTTCTGGAATTAATTCCAGATCTGCAATTGCATAAAAAAATTGTGGTGCATTCTAAAATCAGAATTTGGCGAAATCCATTATAAGCATTTATATGTCCATTTGGGGACATAACATAAGCCTATCTCTAGTTGTATGTTGCTACCTACAGTATGTCGAAGCTCTAATTGCGAGCTCATGTTAGACCATATGGCCCACTCAAGCCTTTGTAATTGAACTGCTCTCTTTTATAATTGTTGTACACTTCTTTGGTTATACAATACACTTGTCTTGCTCCAATGTACACCTTTGGTGTTGCATTGTACAACCCTTTGAATCTAACTTCTACCTTGACATACGCTCAAGTACTTACACACTCATTTGTATCAACATGCTCCATTTTTTCTATAGGGTTGTACGACCAAAGTTTGAGCACGCATTCGCCTTCACAATTTAATGGCAATTTGTTGGGAATGATTTCTTAGCTTTTCCAATACAAAGCAATCCAAGAGAAAAGCAAGCATTGGCAAGTGTTACCAGGGTCGAAAGTTCAAATACTTGTACTCAAAACATTTCTCAGCAGCCCAAAATTTTGACTTGTACTCGAGACTAAAGACTTTCTCGGCAATTACTTGGCAAATTAATAGTTGCTTTAGAAAACACATAAATTCATAAAATAGACTTGAATAACATATAAAACACTATTAATTGACATAAGAAATGAATGTAGAGAATGCATAAGTATATTTTCAATTAATTGTCAACCAAAATAGAAAGCACAATCATAGACTATAGTGACATAGTCATCATTGTACCAAAATATATTATTATGGAACATATAATCATCTCCAACACCTAGTATAAGTCTAGTACCCCCTAGAAGTGGAGGGTAAAGATTCCTCCCTTACAATAATATCATCCGAAAAGATATTTCCATCCTCACCAACCCCTCCAACTCTTTATGCTTATGCTTCCTCTAATGCCATAGCTTCCTCTGCTTCCCTCTCCAACTATGTGATGTCCTTCTTGATAAACATGGGCTCCACATCATCAACAAGCTGGTTGGATATGGATCAATATCGTCTAAGTCAATTGGCCCATGACTCTCTGCCCCATCCACTTGTCTCGCACAAAGATGAACATTGTATCGCACAAAAACAATGTTGTTGAGGCGGTGTGTTGTTAGTTTGTTGTGCTTCTTTGTGTGAACAATTTCAAACATGCTCCAATTCATTCACACCCAGAAGCACTACAAGACTGGCACAAAACATAGATGGTTAGCCTATGAAGATTTTGTGTTTTGCACCATAATATTCCCTCCTCAAATCTGCAAATAGAACATTTGTAATTTTCTAAGTCAATTAAGCTTGAATAAATGAAAGAATTCTAACATCTACGCATAACAAGACTAAAATCAAATTAATCAATTCGTTTTTAGTTAGTTGAAAGGTTGTAATATCCCCTTCCCAATTGAAGACCTTTGGCCTATTTTGTCAACCCAATGGCCAAAGGGTAAACACAAGTGTGACTTAAGTCATAATAAATTAGTATTAAGTGCCTAAAAGAAAAATATATATAAAATTATTAAAGCACTTATATTAATAGAGAAAAGCACTTATAAATAAAAATGGTAATCTCTAGAAAATGCAAATTGCCTTGGAGCAAATATTTGAGGTTAGAGAAAGGTGCAATTATATTTTCTAGGGAGAAATGGCTACTTGCCTTGAGGAGGAATAAGGGAAACATAGAAAGGACCAAAGCCCATTTCATTGTGTATACCTTCTAGGAAAAATGCAACCAGCTTTGGGGGGGGGCGCGGGGGGGGCGGGGAAATAAGTATTAAATATCCTTTTGTATTCTCCCTAAGGGAAATGGCGACTTGTCCTAGGAAGCGAAAATGGAGGGTAAAAATTTCATAGAGAAAATCACTTCATATTGATTAGATATTGTGAAGGTTGTTTTGAGTCTCTTCTCTCCTTAAAAGGAGAAGTCAACTTGAGGAGAGGCATTTTATGCTATGATCATTTTGATAACTTCTTATTTGTGTCTTAAGCTTGTAGCTTTTGCATGAAAAACCCCTAGTATTTTCCCTCTTGTGGACGAAAAACCCCAAGAGTTTGAGAGGAATTTCTACACTGGATTTTCTATAAAGTTTGCAAATAATTTTAGTCATTTCCAGAGTTGTGAAGGTATTTATAGATTGTGTATCAAGGGTATGAAGAATAATATTGCAGCGGTGTTATACTATTTTTCTCTAATGGAGCGACCCATCTTTGGCTAACATGATGTGTTTTGAAGACATTCCAAGGTCTGAAATTTGTTGCTATCTGTTATATTGATTTTTGTGGGTCAAAAGAAGGCATTTTCAGTATTTTTGGAAGGATTTATAGTGCTGTTTCAGTCCTCTTTTATCTGCAGCTTTCGGAACTTTATTTCATTTCATAAATGCCACTAAAAATCAGATTTGACTGTTAAATATCCAAGGATCAGTTTAGAATATTAATAGGCAGATTTGATTGATATTTGTGAGGGATTTCTATTCAAACCCTAGTCGCCATTTTGAGCAATATATTGCAGCAGTCTTAGATATCATCTTAGAGTCTGTTTTTCGCCTTTATAAACCTGCAAAATATTTTGGGAGGATTACCAACTTGTGAGCAAGTGGTGTGAGTTTGATGTAGCTATTCAAGTCACATTTTGCAGGATAGAGCACAAGTCTGCATAATAGAAATCTGATTTGTCTGTGATAGATTTGCATCTAATTGTGGGTTTTGCCTAAAACCCAACTAGGGTCTAAAATGTCCAAAAGGGGACATTACATTGGTGTTTCTTCTTTTCACGCAAACTGCTAAACAAAAGAGCCTCCCCTTTGTAGTCTTGTAAATATACAATTCATCAGCATTTGCATCTCTAGTTTCTTCGTCATGGATAATCCTCTCTATGCATGTATTAAAGCAGTCCATAACCTCCTCATCATCCTTAAATAATTAGGATTAGAAAAACTTGGGGTTCAAGTAGTAGGCCACTACATGGATATGTTGGTATAGTCGTTTGTTCCATCTCCAATCAATTATGCACCGAATGGGTTCATATTTTCTTTGATTTTGTCTATAATATTTTGTTATGGCCTCATTGGCCACGTCTATGGCCCCGTATAAAAATGTATAACAAATATATTAAAAATAAAGAAAATTATTATGGTTACCTTACTGATATCCTTGGGCACTTCACAAACACATTATCAAAATAAGTCTACACAACCCTTTCCCCTTTGCGCTTCAAAGCGTAGGGAGACTCCAACAACCATGTGCTCACAAACATCTGTTAAAAAATATGATTAAGGCTACAATGTGATGAAAATTGTGGTGAATTGAGTGACTCCCACTAGCACAAGATAGTTTCTATCAATGTTCTCTCATCAAACTTAGCACACAAGGGTGATTGTAAATGAACTTTATGATATTTTTTGCCTTAACCACATTCATCACCCATGTCATCTTTTTTATGTCCTCAAGTAGGAGATCAATGTAATGTGCTACACAAAAGGTCCAAAAACGTGTGTGCTCTCTCTCCTCAAGAAGTCTCCTTGTTATTACATATGTTGTGGCATTTTCTATCACAAATTGGACAACATTCTCCAAACCAACTTCCATCACCACCTCGTCCAACATATCACACAGTGTTTGCATTTTTCACTTGGTGGAATACATACATTGACTTCAAGAAGACCAATTGCCCACTTGAAGCCACTAGAAAGTTAATCAATTTGCAGTTTGTCACATTCATCCACCAATCAAACAAAATGTTTCAGCCCTTCTTTTCCCATACTTTTTTTTATTTTCTATAATACCTTGTGTGTTGGTGATGGAATCCTCCAATAGGAAACCACTCAAATCATGAGTAGAGCCTTGAACCCCTTCCCAACAATGGTCAATGCAATGAAAAGATTCTCCTAGTATTAGATTTTCAGCACATTGAATGGAATGTTATTGCAGCACCAGAAGTTTACTGCAGTGATCCTTACTGCATTGAGCACTTCTCGGTTCCAACTAGTACCTTTAAGTGAAGGTTATGCTCCAACTACTTCAAGGGGCAAAAAAATAACCGGAATTATCTCTAGTAGATGAGTTGTGTCCCCCCGGCCCCCTAGAGTTGGGACAATCAATAGAAACAACCTCAATATCATAATTATCTCCCGTTGACCTCCTACTCACTAAGGCTTTAAGTGCTTAAGTTTTCCTCAAGTAGTGATTTTCTGCACACTACCACATGTTTTCTTAATATTTTTGTGATCTAGTATTTGAGGCAATTGACACTTCCACTCATCTTCATCCCACAAGAATTGCATATCACACAATTGGCCTCTTCCCATTCACAATGCTTCCAGAAAGAGTTATTAGACTTAGGCTTTCTAAATGTAGCTAGATCGGATGTTGTTGTCATTCTTATAAATGTAAACAGTAGAAACCATATATACACCAAAAAAATGTTTAAGATGGAAACCTTGGCTGCTAATGAAAGGAAGAAACAAAAGATTTGAATATGGAACAATGAAAAGTCTAGGATTTAGTTGCTAGATAGAAACTAAAAACTTGAAAAACTAGAAAGTAACATTACCAACTCATCGTTCCTACCTGTATAATCTAAATCTTTGTTTTCAAACTTATTTTTGTTGAGTATATGTTGATGTATTCCTCGATATTTTGAAACCCCTAGCTCTAATGGCATGCCAGTCAATCACATTCATTGTATTCACTATATTAGCTAAGGAAAACCTAGAAAAAATCAAGCTTTAGATGCAAAAATAATTATTTTGTACAAGGCCTTGCTATAAAAAATTTATGTTAATATATGAAGCACAAATTCAAAAAAAATGACTTTTTTATTGGGCGTTATATGCATTGTTGGTCGAGTTGACAAAGAAAACTCGACGATCTTCATTGAGTAATGTCATCATTACTTAGCAAAATAGGTCGAGTTTTCATTGTTGACTAAACTCGTCGAGTTTCAAACAAATTATAGTTAGTTTTTTTTGCCTCGTGAGCACTGACAATTTATAGACGTGGTTCTCCCCACCTAAAATATCTAATGTCATATTAACCTTAGCTTTGAATCAAAACTCGGCAAAACTCGTTGATAAATCGTAAGGCCTCGCAAGGCAAAGAACAAACGATAAATCATCTAAAGCTTGGCAAGCCAAGCTAGCAACTAAAACTCAATGATTTTCGCCAAGTAATGATGACATTACTCTACGAAACTTGTTTTGTTTGTCCACTCGATTGACAATGCATAATATGCCAATTTTTAAAATGTCATTAATACATCTTAAACCTATTTTTTCTACATTTTCCTCTGTAAATAGAGTTAATACATGATGATTGCTATGACATTAGAGCTAGGGTTTTCAGAATATCAAGAAACGCATCATTGTATACACGGCAAAAACAAGTTTTAAAACAGAGATTTAGCGCATACAAGTAGGAAGGATAAGTTGATTACACTATCAATTTTTCTAACTTTCTAGTTTCCACTTTCTAGCAACTAGGCCCTAAAGTTTCAATGTTCCATATTCAATTGCTTAAATCTTTTGCTTCTTCCTTTGATTAATTGCTATTGTTTTCGTTTCAAACATTTTTTGTTTTTTATAGGATTTCTACTGTCTACATTTACAAAAAAGGCATTGTAATCCGATTCAAATACACTTAGGAAGCAAGAATCTACTTACGTGAACAGGAAAAGGCCAATTGTGTGATATGCAATTAGTGGAGGTCTCAATCACCTCAAATACTAAATTGCACAAATATCAGGAGAATTTTTGGTAGTGTACAAACAAGCTCCGCTTGAGGCTCAAAGAGAAATGGCCGCATACCTTGCGAATTTTGTGGAGAAAAAAAAGAAAGTTAAAGCACTTGAAGCCCTAGTGAATAGGAGAGCAACAAAAATTGCGCTCATTTCTACTACCCCAACTCCAGGTAACAAGGACAAGTATGCAGCTCATCTACTCAAGATGATTCTAAATCTTTTTTGGCCATTGAAGTAGTCTTAAGGAAGAACCTTCACTCGAAGGTACTAGTTGGAACAAGGAAGTTCATGATAACATAAGGGTAGTTACAGCAAACATTTTGTACTACAACATTCCACTCAATGTGGTGAAAAGCCCATATTGGGAGAATTTTGTTACCGGATTGACCGTTGTAAGGAGTTCAAGGTTCCTACTACTCATGATTTGAGTGGCCTGTCATTGAAGGATTCCATTAGACATATGCAAGGTATTATAAAAAAGAAAAAAAAGTATGAAAAAAGAAGGGCTACAACATTTTGTTTGATGAGTGGATGGATGGGAAAAAATGTACATTGATTAACTTTCTAGTGGCTTCAAGTGGGCAATTGGTCTTCTTGAAGTCAATCGATGCATCCTACAAGAGTGAAAAATGTGAATGTTTTGTTTGATATGTTGGGTGAGGTGGTGATGGAATTCGGTGTGGAAAATGTTGTCCAAGTTGTGATAGATAATGCAACAACATATGCCACATCAAGGAGACGTCTTAAGAAGAGGCAACCTACACTTTTAGGACACCATGCACACCCCATTGTGTTGATCTCCTACTTGAGGACATAAGAAAGATGACATAGGTAAAGAATGTGATTCAAGAATTAAAAATTATAAAAAATTCATCTACAATCACCCTTGGGTGTTAAACTTGATGATAAAGCACACTAATGGAAAGAAGCTTGGGCGAGTGAAAGTCGCTCAATTTGCCACAACCTTCATCACGTTGCAGAGCATCTCAGCCTCACTAATATCTCTTAAGCGGATGTTTGTGAGCACACGGTGGTTAGAGTCTTCTTTATGCTAGGAAAACTGAAGGGGAGAGGGTTGTAAAAAACCATTTTTGATGATGTGTTTGCGAAGAGTGCCAAGGAAATCATTAATATAACTTTAACTATTTTTTTATTTATCATTTATTTGTAATAGTTTTTTATTGAAATTTTAAATATCTTAAATTTTGAATGTAAATTTGTGTATTCTTTAGTTTTAGATGTCATATTCTTTGGCTAGAGATCTACAGTTGGTGGATGGGAAGAGAAACCCAACAAGTTGTTTGTATGAAGCCATGGACATGGCCAAAGAGGCCATAACAAAATATTATGGATAAAATTAAACAAAATATGCACCTATTTGACGCATAATTGATCAAAGACAGAACAAGCAACTCTATTGACATATACATGTAGCGGCCTACTACTTAAACCCCAAGTTTTTCTTATCCCAACTATTTAAGGCCGATGAGGAGGTTATGGATGTTTTTAATATATACATAGAGGATGAATTAAATGTTTTTTCAAGTAGCAATGAAGTTGTCGAATAATTGTCAAGAAACTCCCGATTCTTAGGTACAATTCAAAATTTTGGGCTGGTGAGTAATGTCAAAGTTCAAGTTTTTGAACTATGGTTCAAATGGTCCCTAGCTATGATCAAGGCAACAAGTGTACCTTCGTGTGGTCCATGGATAAGGAGGTTAAGATCGCCTACACAGACAAAATTTAAACAAGTTTTTGGAGCAACCCCTCACAGATAGAGTATGTTGTCCATACATTATGCAACCCTACCTTGATTAATGCAGAGTTGGCTTACACGTGGGGCACGGGACACAGGGGCATTAAAAAGGTATGTTTAGCTTTAGAGGAATGGTGTTTACCTATTGGATGTAATTTGTTGTCAATTGGTGGGTGTCATGAGAGTCTCTGATATTGCAGAATGGATGAATGACCATATGACTGGAGTACACAAAAGTGAAGTCTAAAACTAAGGAAAGCTAATGTCAGCGAGGATACATAAATTCCTCTATCTAAACAACATTTTTTTTACATGGTACAACATGCCATTGGGTTATTTATGTATGACATGTATTCTTAGTCTACTTTAGAGGGTGACTTGACTGTTGACATATTTTACGACTCCACATGGCCATTAGTGTTTCAATGGGAAGCATCTAGGCATCACTATAGTTAAGGCTAATGAGGATATTTTAGAATGTCGACCAACTGCCAAAAAGAGGAAACACGTAGTAGTTGAGGTGCTTCTTATTTCGGAGAAGGATGAATGAGATTTTAATGACACAGATGATGTGCAGGACATTGATGATGATGAAGATCGCATACCACAGTTGTCAAAGCCTTCTCTTACTTCTTTTGGTTTCCTACCCCCTTCTTTCCTCCATGAGCTTGTGCTTTTTTTGCACCACTAGTCCCTTTTGTTGTGCTCCCCACTAGGTCTATTATAGTTACCCAATTGCCTATAGGAGATGTAGGGTAGAAAATAAAGAATTGGCTGCACCAGTAAGTCCATCCTTGGAAGTCCTAAACAGTCCTTCTATGCTCACAAAAGCAATCAGTGCATGAGTGGAATGAAGAGAATATTCGATTGGGGGGATAACACCAAATTGTATTCATCACATGTAGGTCGTCCTCAAACTGGGCCAAGTGATTCTCAAGTAACGGATGGTGAGTTCATTCCAATACTTCTTCCCCTTCCAGACATTGTCAACCCATGTGCGGCATTATCTCAATTTTTCCAAAACATGGGACATGACATAGGCTTTGCACAACATTTTCAACATGATATGGGACTTGGATGTTATCATCAAGTTATCACAAGTGTTGTTGATCTTGGATGCAGTACCCAAATATTGGAAATTTTTAAAAGATATGTGCCACTTAGAGTTTGTAGTCTTGTGAACCAAGGATGGTCCAAGTGTAACACCCCTGAGATATCTCAACACTGACTTTGCACTAGGACTTCACCTATAGTTGCTCCTCATGTTGGTGTGTTCGAATCCTTACATACTATTAAACATACTTTCTGATACCACTATTTGATGCTCCATAAGTGTATGTGCAACATTGAATCGGGAGCAAGAAGGACAAAGTTACTCTTGAAAATGAAGACTTCAATAAAATGGAGGAGCAATGTGCTTGATTTCTTAAGCATCTCAGCCAACAAACAAAGCTTCAAAAGGTTTTTGCATATGAGCAGGAGTTATCTCAAGTAAAGGCTCAAGTGGCAGTTGGAGCTCAATACTAATGAGCAATTGAAGGGCAAGTTGCAAGAGTACAAAAGAATGAAATTGTGGCGGAACATCAATCGAAACAGCACACTGAGGAGCGCAATGATTTTCAAGCAAAGGTGCAATAGCTCAAGTTACTGAGAGTAACCTCTTATGGATCAAGTTCAGTTGGACCCACAGTACCTCCAAGAATGTCTTCCTCTTCCCCTCCACCTCATTCTTCACTATTTTGCATGGGTATTGCCTAGACCATTGAATTTAAAAAAAGAATTGTTTTGGTTGCCAAATTATTATGTGTTTTTATTCTTTTGCCAACTTTAGGTAGTGTGCCGATGACTTTTAGTTACAAAGGGATTAAATAGAAAGATGAATGGCAGGGTACAGACACGCAAATGACAAGTCCTCCCTATACCAAGCAGATGTACTATACACTAACTTATGCAATAAAGCCTTTTTTTTAAATGTTTTTTTTGAACCTATGTTGCCAGAATACGGGTACAGGTACGGGTTCGATACGTGGATACATTAATTTTAAAAAAACCCCTGGGTACAATACGTCTTGGATACGTCCGTACATATATATTAAATTATATAATGTATATATACATAATTTAATATATATAATATATTATATATATTATTCATATACACCCATTTTACTCAATTTTTAGTCTATAAGAAATACAAAACTTGAAAAATATAGTACGACCAATGTTCAAAACATTCGATATTCTTAATATTTTACATTTTCTGTGTTATATGAATATTATATTCCTTTGCGTGTCATCCATTTCCTTTGAGATTAATTTTTATGTTGCAATGGTGGCCATAAAATAGGGAGCTCCTGAAGGACCTTTAATTAGGTTGACTCTAACCTGCCAATGATAACTAAAGAGGTCAGTCCAATGGTTGGTCCTTGCATTTATATTATCCAAAATCACCTTCTAATCCTCCTTCAGGATGCACCAATGTTGTGCCTTAATGCAACTCTAGGGATCTATCCTCATAAACATGCATAAACTTTGGGGGTAATGCAACTTGGTAACTGTGATTTCAAATGAAGGTTGAGAGCTTTTTATCCCACTTTTTAAATTGTTATAGGGTTTATTATTATAGGCTCGATGGATACGGCTCGGGTCCGACTGGGTAGCCATTCATCTAGGTGAATCAAATACGCACTAGTGTTTTAATGGGCTCATATATGGCATATCCAAGCTTGCTTTCGCCGCAAGTAACATCCGAGTTCTTCCCAGTTAAAAATCTGATTGAATTGCATATGCAAGGGAAATACCTAAGGAAATGAACCCGAACGTACCCATCAAATATTCGTACCCGTAGGGTTAGATATCCCTACCGAGTATTAAATTGTATCCTCTCATTGAAACAAGAGAGTTGGGGGACCAAGCCAGCTGGCAATAAAGGTTTTCTCTGCTATACTTATAGTACATACCTATACCTCTCCCGGCACGTAATGATTTTGGTAGTCTAGCTTTTTATTGCTCAAAGAATGTGCAGAAAAGATCTACAATATGGAACCTATCCAAATCTGGGACCAATAGAAATATGTATGGATCCCAACAAAGCAGCAGCTATAGAAAGTGCACAGGTTAAAATTTTAAAAAAAAAAATTTAACCATTCTTGCCTTGATCCAAACCAACTCAGCGATGAAAAGGCTCTCTTGCCATGGATACATCCCAGGTGGGTTTGTCGTTGGCATACACGAGACTATATCCATGGCGTATCCATACCCATATCCGCACATGATTCCATATCAGGGATACGTATGCAGGCAAGGCTATGGTCTCCTGAGGGGGACGAACCTTGGTTGACAGAGAGTAACATCTTTGAAAATGTCAACCCAAATTCAAGATTCATATTATCAGTCATTTTGTACTTCGTTAGAAGTCCATAGTAACTATGCCTACTCATATTGCTTAAAATGTCCATTTCTACCCTACTTTGCAAGCTTTCGCTACATCAATATGGAAATGCTACATACATCCTTCAGATCAGGGATATAATGTCCACTCAGTATTGAAACTCTCGCTTACTGTGCTAAACTTGCATTTTCAAGACCTGAAATCTCAAGTCTGAAACTCGTAACTAATGACTCCTTTGTGCCAGGAAAAAATGATTCTCCATGGCCTAGGATTATCAATGAGCATATTTCCCTGCGAAATTCAAATAGATTCAAGTCGTGCCCTAAATTGACATATGGTGTAAATCCTTTTGCAGATTCGAATAGATCTCTAGGTTCAATGCTTCAAATCTTGATTGACAATGGGTGTCTACGATGCCCTTGATAATCAGGACAAATGACATGGAGTTTGACCTAGAACAACTATTTGATTGTGCCTATATAATGCAGAAAACTTCTGAATAGACATTTCAATTTGATTTATGAGACAACCTTGAATCAATGCCCTTCTCGTACGGATTTGTATGTATATTTGCCCTTGTTTTGACTTATCACAATCTGACACTCGATATTTTACCCTCGATTTAACACTGAACTCGAAGTAGATGATTGATAGTTTCTCTTGAGAATTCAGCAATTTGTGATCTCTACTCTTTATTTCGAGTGTCTGAATTGAATGTCTATTATACTTAATGGCAGAAATGGAGCCTTTGGTCTGTTATTTACCTAAATGTTCGTTGTCAAATCTAGTAATTTCCTCTCGCGATTTGCAGGCCCTTGCAATGACTGTACAACATCAACATTGACTGCCGTAACGAGACTAACTTGTGATCTTCTTCAACTTCTCTAAGGAAGCTTATTTGCCACGCTTTGATACCTAATGTTTAGAATATGATGGAGAGAGAAAGAATAAGGAAAGATTAGAATGTACAAAGAATGGATGAAGAGAAACCGGATATGCACACTATTATCATTGTAAGTATGTACCATTATCATTATGTGACACTGACGTGCTTACAAAGTGATTGAAGTTGTCTTCATATAGCATTTGTTAGTCCCTCAGTATTTAGACTAATCGATTAAACTAACACTAATAAATAAGACCTTCCTCATTTTCAACTCATATGTACTTGAAGGTATCAGGTCACCTATCATGATCAGTCTGGTTTACATATTAGGATTAATTCCCTACATGGACTTTGTGACAGCCCCAGAAATCCTAGTATTCTTATATTGATCAACATCTCCAAAGATTCTGGATTCAAAACTATGGAGGTTGGGCTGAATGATCTATCAGCTAAAGATGATTCATGCATCAGTTAATGAGATCACCCTCCAGACAATTGGTGGGTCTATGCCTACACAACCTAATTTGTGTTGTGCTAACAAATCCTTCAGTGCAGCTCCAATCTGGAACCAATGCTCACAAAGATATGGACAGTAACAAAGTGTTTTCAATAGGACAGCAGATATTCATAATTTTACATCTACGAAGTAGCCTGGCATGACTTAATTTGACTGAAATCAGGGTTTAAATCCACAAAGTTGTGATTATTGTTCAATATTTATGCTCTCATGTGGTAGTTAATTCTATGGGTCATTAGAAGATCTTACATTAACCAGTTGCATTAAAATCTATTACAATAATGAGGAGACATTAAGCTAATATGTAGTTAGGTATGTTTCTTCAGTGAGCCATACTTCAAACTGAGCAGGTCCCTTTTCCAAAGATCTGAGCAGGTTCGCAGGTATGATTCTCTTAGCCCCTACCTATTAGTATCCTTTGAATCGCATCGCACCTAGGCGGGGCTGTAAGATCTTAATTCCTTTAAGGGGTCGCAGGGGGCTGGCCGTAGCCCCCTGCCATCAACATGAAGGCTGTCTTCCAGGTCGAGGTCATATACCTCCGAGTCGGAAAAAAATTGTGCATTCGTAGCAACCGCTTTTTTGGGGAGTCTATACAATATCAGCACGCGGTTTGTCAGCATACAAGTTTTTTCTATAGACAGGAAATCCACTGGGACTTTGCTGGAGAGTTGCACAATGTGTACAAGATTGTATATCATTAGGAAATAGGAGATGTGGTGACTGCCATTGATGTAACAGCAGATTTATTCCTGAGTAATAAAATACTGAAATGCCAAGCATAGTGCTTACTCTTCATCAATCCAATCACCACCCCAGTGGCCATACACTCCTGTAAGAGAAATCCTTGCTAAATTATATCTTTGCCATACTATAGGCCAGCTACACTAGTTATTTTTCTAACAATATGCAATTAGTTAACTGTGACTTCGCATATACAATGTATAACTACCAGCACCTAAGATATAAGCTTCTTTTATGTTTTAGAGGCATCCAAATGACGATATGCACACTAGATGTACAAAACAGAAAAGCAGGTAACTGTCTTTCAAAATCTCTTCATTTTGCAGCTGATAAAGTTCTCTCATATTTTCTAACAAACAAGATACTTAAATGTTGAACACTCTCCCCACTCTTCTTGAAATTACATCATAAATTCTACTTTTCATGAACCATCCCAATATTACAAGGGTTGACATCTCAGCCTCTACCTCTTAGAACCTAGACTTTGGACATTATGAGACTGCTAAGAATCCATGGATACAACACAAAGGGGAATAAGACCAGAATCAACCTCCATGGATCGAAAAGTCCCAGTTGCAGTATGTTATCAATAAGGGATACAGCATAAAAAGGGGGCTGTCCAACAAGCCATCTTGGATCATCTCCACCTAACCAAAAAAGTGTGCATTATGCACCATGTATGATGTTAAGGATCAAGATATTGACTAGGATAAGATATTGGCCTACATGTTAACAATATTTAATTATTATGACATATCAATCAAATCTGTGAAGAGTGACATGCAGAATGCATTATAAGTATTTCTATATTTCTAGCAGTTTAAATTCTATTACAGACTTTTAATTTCTAATAAAGATTTACAGGGACACTCACCCATATAATATACTAACCATTTCAGCTTATTATGGATCTAGTTCAAACAAAATTTGCCATAGAATCTAACATATAAGAGACTATTTTTTGTGCACTGTACATAACATAGACTGCAGATCTAAACCATTTGGAAGCCTTCATCATCTACCATGGTGCACCATTGGCTATACACGAAATATTACTCCTTTTCTAGTAACTTGGACTAAACCATAGTATGAAAAGAGGTTTACCAAATGTATAATAATCGGAATTTAAAAACCATCTAGCAGGATTCAAACTGGCTTCCTAGTACATATAAGAGCCCCATTTTCCTCCGTGAAAAATGAGATCCCTGCCCCCTCAGAGATGTCGACAGTAAATCCGTCTACATCCGTTAGTTGCGAGCAAGATTTGGGAAGCTAGTTGGCTCCGTACTAAACTGCTCATTAATCAGCATTATAGATGGATAATATTTGATGGTAAGGCCAACAGTAAGGACTACAAAGCGTTCATTGAACAACAAGACATGAAATCTAATAGCTAAGGATCTTCCTTGAAGTCCTATAATGTATCAGCTTCCAAAACCTGAATAAAATAAAAATGTTACCCTCCACAATGGTGAAACCGTGAAATACAAACTGGCATAAATGACAGGATCAGAAAACAAGAAAAATATCCAATAAAGGTACAATGGTTATTCCTTTTTGTAATTGGATGTATTCTCAAGTTCCACTGACATTCTTTTGATCATTCATGGACATTAACATTATTTCTTTCTTTCTTTCTCTAATTCTTGTCTCCAAGCTGTGGATGAATTTTACCTTGCAAGAGTCTATTTTGTATTAGCAGGCCCTTCACCCACCACCCCTTAAGCTTCACCTATTGTTCCTTGAGGACGATTCTAAAAAACATTAGGAAAAGAGGTGAAGATTAAGTTTAGCAGGAACTATATGACCAAATAGTCCTCTCCCCTCCAGAAGATTAAGTTTAACACACAGTGTTGAGAAGGAATTTTTATATCATTCATAAAATTTTACAACCAAATCAAGCAAGCCGTGAGATCACTTTCCAAAGAGGACATAATAGCTTTCACAAAACCCTTTCTCTTGTTTATAACAGATTCATAGATGAAATCCAAGTCGCAAGGTTCAAGTTTGAGTTCAAGTTCAGCGAGGATAAAATTCGCTTCAGGATTGCCCAATGGATAAAGTTTGAAAAAAAACTTGCCATTAAGTTTGAATAATAGAAAAACATAAAAATATATAAATCAAGACTTGAAATCTAAAGCAAGTAATGATAAGATCTTAAATTTCATATGAACTACACCCTATAACCTTAAGGGCTAATTGTTACATCAAAGAGTTTCATATCAACTTAGCCAATACACCCGATGCCTTATAGGCTACTAGCTACATCAAAAAGTTCCAGTATAATCAAGAGCACTTGGCTCATCAACATCGTCATCATCATTACCGAATTCGTCACAAAGAAAGTCAAGATCATCTGCATTGTCCCACTCTGCTGCAACAAGTTGCAATTCGAAGAATAAGAATCTTTTTTCCATTTCATCACGCAATGATTTTTCCTACTTGCTTTTCCTTAAAGCTCGAGATGAAAGCACATATTTCCTCCACTCATTGCAACAAATCATTGACCTTATCGTTGCTTTCTTTTCAACCATTCATTTCAAAGTGATATAAATAGAGACGAATATTGTTTCACGAGGCCTCAACAACTCCGTAGATGCATGTTGTCTATAAATGCTCAATGTAAAGTGGTAGTTCCTATTGATTTGCAATTGTCCTCCCCCTTTGAATTGCTTCATGAACACATGGAAATTTTCCCAAGTCTTGAAGTAGAAAATTAAGGTAATGAGTTGTACAAGGGCTCCAATAAATTTTTGGATACTTGTCCATAATCATTTTTCTAGAACCTACACAATTAGTGGCATTATCAGTGACAACCTGAACTACATTTTCTTCACCCACTTCAAGAATCATTTCATCCAAGCTTTAAAAATAAACTGTAAAATCTTCTAGTGGTTCATAGTGTCAACCACTTTCAAAAAAGATATTCCTTGAGGGCATTGCACCAAGACATTAATTAAGAGCATTCAACACATACCAAACCAGCCATCACTCAATATATTGCACCTTGATACACTTTAAGATGCCTTAATTTATGCCATGTTTTCAGTCACCCTCTCTTTTGACCTTTCTAGAAGAGTAGTCCTCGGCCTCTCTAAACTAGGTGGACTAAGATTTTTTTCATTGCATTTTTTAAAAATGGACTGCTTGCCAGGTTGAATGAATGGCACTTGAATAAAACAAATTCGTTAATGCATCCAAATCTTGTTTTTTTACCGGCTTCCAAATGTTGGGAAGAGTTTCACTCCCTCAAGTGTTTGAATGCATAAATGATGATGACAAGCTTGTAGAAAATCCCTTTGATGTGTTCCTAGAAATTGCTTCTTCAATTCTTTATTTTTTGTGTTGCTCTATTTTTCCAACAAATGATTGTTACTCCTCTCTCTCCAACATGGCTATGATTTCTAGAATAACATTAGGACTTGTTTTGACACCCCCGCCAAGCCCACCCACTCTGCCAAATAAAAGGTTCATTGCCCTCGCTAAACTGCAAATAAATAAATTCTTACATAACTTACATTTGATTTCATTCTTTGTGCCTATCCCTGTCAAATGCTTCCATCCCACGGTTTTACATTTTTGCAAACCCATAGATCTGTAATTTTTAAATAACATTTTTATGTTAATACAAATTGCATATATTTATTGTTAAAAATGGGTAACAATATTTAGTTGAACAAAAATAAACGCATAAAAGGAAAAAGTTAATGATAAAAAATCAAAAATACCAATTTAAATTTTATGTTAAAAAATTTACAAATACTATAACATATATAAATTTAAAAAAAAAAATTAATGAAAATTAAAAAACCTTAAATTCATACTTAAATGTTATAATACTAAAAGAAACTTATATTCAATCAACATTATATTTGTATTCAAACTAATAAAAAATGAATATAAAGTAAATTATTATTTATAAATAAAAACCTAAAATTAACATAAATAAATACATTAAAATTTGATTAAAATAAAAGTAATAAAAAAATTGAAACTTCAGAAAAAAAATATAAAAAGAAACAAAATATTTATTTTAAATACTAATTTATAAAAAATTAAATATAACAAAATTAAAAATGAAATAAAGAAAACAACATTTAAAACTTTGAAAACTAAATATCAAAAAACATTAATTTTAAATACTAATTTAAAAATATATAAATAAACTCATTATTAATAAATATCATAGGTCCATGGAGTCTCGGAATAGGGGGGCGTGGGGACAGTGCTGCAAAAGTATATAATGCTTGAAAAAATATTTTTTTTTAAATGTAAAAGGAATAACAAATAAAACTCTAAAATGTTAACACATTACATTGAACAATGAAAATGTTAAATATCAATACATATATATATATATATATATATATATATATATATATATATATATATATATATATATCATAATTTATATTTAGAAGGATGTTTACATTCAAAATTCAAATGCAATGGGCCAATGGCCCAATGCCTCTAAGCTCAATGGATTTTGATTTATGAATGTGTTGAACTTGAATAGACTTGATCAATGATGACTTGGCACTTGCTCTTCCTCTTGTTGTTTCTCTCTCTTGCTAATGCTCTCAGCCTCTCACTCTTGCACTTGCAACCTTGCTCGATGTTTTCAAGCTTTCACAATGATTTCGAATGAGAGTGAGTGATTCATTTACAGTTTTTTTGGGTCCTTAAAGTGTGGGTGAGGCCCATACACTATTAGGATTAGGATTGGGGGCAAAAACAATTGTTTTATTACAAAAAAACATTTTTTGGTGTTTTTGGAGTAGGGAATAGGCGCATGTTTCTAGGATTGTCGAGGGGCTTGAGCGAGTTTCTTTTAAGTTTTGAGGACAACCCAAAGTTCACCAGAAGTACCCTCTTCAACAAAACATTCCGAGGACGACCCAAAGTCCACCAAAAGTACCCTCTTCAACAAAACATCCCAAGGACATCCCCTACCTCGCGGTGGCAGAGGTGGTACAGCAAGGAGGCATTCCCTAGGCATCCCCAACTCTTGGAGACATCCTCATCCCCAAAAATGTCAGATATTAGGGGGCGTCTCCCCTAGGCAAATATTAATCTTAAATACGAATCTATTATAAAAAATAAAATAAAGAAAAATTAAAAAATTAAAAACTAAATACTGATGTTAAATAGTAATTTATTAAAATTAAATAAAAGGGAACTAAAAAATACCAAAAATAAACTTTTTAAATTAAAATATCAATAAATATTTATTTTTAAATACCAATTTAAAATGATTCAATAAAAATAAATAAAGACGAATTTAAAAAACAAATTAAAAACAAACTTTCAAAAAAACTAAATATAAACCAAAAACGAATTTATAAATATAAAATGACAGCTTTAAAGCAAAAATAAATGAAAGCAAAAGAAACTAAACTTTAACCTACCTCCCACATTGCAAATCCTCTAATGTCAACGGCGGGGATCTGCTCTTCCCAACTCAACTCGTGCCTACTCCTCTCCTCTCCACGGCACACAACCACCCCACGTCAAGGACACCACGTCTACGGAGATGTGCCACAACCACAAGCTCCAACAAACCACACTTTATGCTCGTACAACCACGAAAGCTTCTCCGCAACTGATGTAAAAGATCTAGCATCTGCCAATCCTATCCTTCCTCTGCAACTCCTTTAACAGTTCCACTACTCTCAGTTCTCACGCCACTTTGCAACAACTCAAGCCTTGGTTTATTTGTTGTGTGCACGTATTGGAAGAGTCCTAGTTTTTTGAAGACTCATAATCCCTTTTAGGTCGATTTTCCGCTCAGTTTTCCCAATAAGTGATTTCCAATTCAATGTCTGCCTGCTTCTCGAACCCTGTACGAACTGGCACAAATTTGAACGATTTTTGGTAATTTGGCGAATTTCGAACTTTTTTCTTAAAAAGATTGGCAAACCTTGTGACTTAGGATGAAATCATGAGACAATTCGTGTGACACACAAGATTCCAATTATTCACTAAATTTCTTCCTATTGGCACTTCTTGTTTGAACAAACAAGCTACAAAGACTCACGCATTCATCTCATGGTAATTTCTTCCTATAAACAAAACAAACGGGGATGATGTTTCAAAAATTTCACATAATTGGATATAAAAGATTTTACATTTATTCTCTTGTAATGGGTGAAACACTCCACCAATAACACTTACACTCAACCCCTTCTTCACACCTTGAACCTTCAGTGTCATGGCATAACCAATTTTCAAAGATTCAAACATCTACAAAGTTAAACCATGACATGGACGACAAAGGCAAGTGATGGGTGACAAAGGAAGGTGGTGAAATAAATAATCCCCATCACCACAATTCATGGATCAAGGAACCAATCTCCTTTACATCAATGGCATTTCCTTAAGCCAATAGTCTCTTCTCACCTCCAACCACCACATCATTCCTCGACATGATGGAAATTGGAAATAAATTCCAATCCAACATAAACTTTTAAATTTCAAACGAACTCCTATCATTATACGTAGCCCCCACCTTACTATAGTAAATAATATCAAAATATGGGTTGGGGCTAAGTAAAATCTCTACTTATGGCAATCCTATAAACCCCCTAGACAACCTTGGTATTGATCAAAAATAGATCAGTTTAGATAAAGTAAAAATATTCATCACCCTCACAATCATATCAATACACTACATGCCCGGAATCAACAAGTTGAAGATAGGTTGACTAGATATAATAAGAAATGATGAAGACAATTTGATAGAGAGACAAATTTGGACCAAGTTTGTATTGGGGAGAACCCCATGGTAGGGTCAAATTCATTTAATAAAGTTAAAATATTCAAATAGGTTGATATTGGTATATATTATTTTAATAGTCGTCATCCTATGCTGTCCCCAAAATTTGGGATTTTTTTCCTGGGCCCAGAAGCTCATCGTCCCTCCAGTTTCCCCAAGGTCCCCCAAGTCCCTGAGACTTAGGTCCAACTATGTAGTCAAACCATTGAGGCAAACCGCCTGGTTTGAAAACGGAGGGGACTCTGCTACGCCTTTAACCTTTAACGTCGTTATTGTGATTTCATAAGTGCTTCATATTCGATAGTAGGGTTGGTCTAATATGGTTTCTGACATGTTGGCTAGATTTTCTGCATAACACAAAACCTGGAGTGCAGTCATGGTGATCTGAAATCTCCCTCATGTTTTCATGGTGCAAAGCTCCCGTGTCAGATTTGTCAATGTAGAAGTATGCTAATCATCTCATAATGGGGTTTTGTGACTTTAACTCACTCAGTTCATGAACCATAACTTGAACAATTCTTGCAGCAAGGTAAACAACTGTTTAAAGAAAGGAAAAATTTATAGAAGAAGGGAACTTGTTTGAATTATATAAACACAGAGAAGAAATGCTCATGAAGATGTGCTATCCCAATCAATAGATGAGCAGAGTTCTATTTTGCATGCACATAGAAAGAATACCCTCTATTGATACAAACACAGAATGTGCTAAGCTTCCATGGTAGCTCTAGATCTAGAGTCTTCAAAAGTTTACACAGTGTATCTAAAAGATCTGAAGGGGCTCAAAAAGCCCAAGAAATGGCTACAATAACTAAGTGTTGACACAAAGTTCGTCCAGACTAATTTGGACTCCTATGGATATTCCTTTGCACATTTGCAATGTGGCTCTGCAAATTGTTTCAGCACAAAGTCTGGATCTACGAAGGTTGCTACATTACAAATGTCTCCTCCTTAGACTTTCGGAGGTTCTGGAGCTACTTATCCATGCAAATGTAGGAGCCCCAAGTACAAATGAGAAATCCCTTAAGACTGAAGTGAAACATAAACCAAGATGACATTTGGCAAATCAAAAGTCCACTAACTTCTCCTTAAGTGACACATCTATCACTTAACTGCGCGAGCAATTGTTCCACATGACTTTAAGTAATGGTTTCAAACCAATAACTTAAAAGTCTTACAATTTGCATCTGGGAAGCGTGCCAAAATAGCTTGAAGAAAGAATATGGCAGAAGAAGTCAAGCCAGCTGTAACATTTATGCCAAATCTTTTATGAACTCTAAAGCATATTGGATATCACTTGTCGAACATGTGATTCAACACTCTTCCCATCTGTTTTAGCCACTGACTTACTTCTTTGTCCTGAATTGCAACCCAAAAGCCTTCGTTCAACACCTTATGCACGCTTCCACATCTTCCAAGCTGTGTGCAAATCGAAAACCCCCACCAATATCTGCCTGCAGTGCCACTTAGTCTGCTAATGGAATTCATTGTGAAAGTCTGTTAGTAGCTTTTTCAAAGTCTCTTTTGTACCAATCAGAAGTAGACCCTTGGTAGGGGTGACTATGATGGTACATTTGACGTCCCCATGAACATCATCCGTGCATCGTAACTAGAAGTAATTCATGCAGCCATACCACGTTTCCTCAAGCAGTGAAATCAAGAAATAATCACTGTCCTTTAGTAAGCTCGAGTGATTTGTCCTACTCTCAAGTGCCTGCAGGTCACTCTTCAGCAAAACGTCTGTCAGATCTCCAAAACGGAAAGATCACTGCAAACTGCCAGTTGCTTCCCCTTCTCAAGCATGATCCATTTCTAGCTAGGGAATCTGCTCTGCAACCAATACATCTCCTGGCAGCTTGTTCCATTTCGGCGAAAGTACTCAGGTTACTCTCAGCATATTCCTGTGTTCCCTATCCACCTGCTCGTCACCAGGTGCTTCTAGTTGATTTGCTGCATCATTCATAAAATTCCAAAGGCACCTCTCCAAGTTGTACATGAATGCTTGACGAATAATCAGGTTTTGAGTGCCAAGTATCGTCAATGAGCTTTCAGAACTCTGATTGCTTGGGCATCCTCCATCTCCTGCATAATGCATTCAGTTCACTTTTTCACCTGGCTCTAGCAAATGGGCTGAATCTTATAGGCATTAACAACCTTGGGCTATGATCTCGCACAATTGAGATACTTGCTTCTGAAGCTCGTCTTATTGCTCTTGCCTTTTTCTCTGTCAAGCCTAAGCGATATAGAGCATCTATCAATGTCTGCGTATCCATGCTTCAATTGCTTCTGTGGCGGCTATGGACTGAAGGGAGAGTGATCCACAATGGCTTACTGGTGCATCACCATTATTACTGCCAGTGAGCTCATCCTCCTTCCCTTTTCCGCCGGAACTGACATCTCAGCAAGTAGGTTAGTGATAGCATTAGGGTACTTCAATGATCAACCTTGAAGTTACATCCAGCAACTTCTAGGCCTTCAATGTCTTAAAGTCCCGCAACTAGGAGGCATTCCGGATTGTCGCTGCTAAGCCGCTGTTCTTCCATTTAGTGTCATCTCCACTGCTCGCTTTCTGGAACCAACCATGTCCGATTGTAAGTCTACTTCTGGGAGAATGAGAAGTTGTTGAGTGCACCACTTATCTCCTTTCATTCGTTTACACTCTCTCATTAGACATTACCAGCCATAGTGTTATGGCTGCCATCTTCTGAATCATCTAAGGACAAAACTCTTTCGAACATCCGCCATCTGCAGCTTCAGACGTCTCTTCTAGGGGACAGGTGACTAAGGACGGAGATAGGCTTTAGAGACGGGGGACGCTAAGATTCAGATATGTATGTACGGATGTACTTGTGAGACGGCATAAGAAACAAAACATTGCTATTTATATCATAGATACAGTAAGACTACAAGGCTGGAGACGGCGGGACGGGGTTTCCGGGACGGCAAAAAATTTCTAAATTTTGGGGACGGCGGGGGGATGGCGAGGGGACGGCTAATCAAAAAATATATAAATATTTAAAATATAAAGATATAGTGACTAAACTATATAAATAAGCTGAAATAAAACCATTTGAGATTTAAATAAGGTGAAACTTGAACTCATAAACATCAAATACATTCTATAATATCGACGATTCATAATATCAATATGTTAATGTAAGTTACATATGTCATATTTGACATATTTGAATTTTGAATTTGAAACTCAAAATTAAATAAGCTGAAATAAAATATAAAACCATTCTAAAATTTATGATTGATCAAGTGACAATAGCTGATATTCATATCATTAATCTCATATCCAAATACACCAACAATTGTCTATTGTCAATATTACAAAAAAAAGAGGACAAGTATCAGCCTAAAAATCAGAATCAACATCTGAAGCAACATCCATGAACTCCTCGCTGGTACTATCATGCTCGTCCTCAAAGGTAAGCCCAATCAATCCTCGTTGCACAGTATTGTCCTCTTCAACCTGCCTCGGCTCCTCGAGATCTACATCCCACCGTAATGTTGGAGTCTCCTTGTACTGAGGTGTCTTGCGATCCATAAGACGCAAAGCACTGTGTACAGCTACAAGTTTCTCCGCTCTCGCAGAGGTAAGCCTATTCCTCTTAACAGAGTGGATCCAACCATATGTAGACCAATTCCTCTCAGAGGCAGAGGAGCTAGAAACTTGGGAAAGGAGGTGAATGGCAAGTGGTCGCAGCAGTCCTGGAAGCCCATACAGTCGCCACCAACTCACTGGTTTCTCCTGTGCCAATGTTACCCTATCCGGCTTTGCTGATGTTTTGTACCCATCGAGTTCAGTGAAGTTGAGCCACTCCAACCTGATTTGTGAAGCCTCCTTGTGGACTATACATTTTTTTAAAGGCCTTCATAAGGCCCTTCTTCACCTCATCATCATCCAAAGGGATAACTCTGCCTGGCCTCTCCACATACCATTTGGGATTCAGTGCATACGCAGCCATATGAAGAGGGAGTGTTCAACTTCTCCCATCTCTTTTGAATAATGGGTTGTATATGTTCATTGTAGAACTCCAAAGTGGGGTCCCTCACCCGAATAGCTGCCTTCATTTGCCCAAGCATGCTATCAATGCACTCATAGATCTCACCAAGATTGGGGCTGTTAGAATCCCCATATTTGATGACACTAAAAACTGGAGCTATGATTGATATGATGTATTTCATATCAACCCAAAATGTTTCCCTCAACACCACGTTCCTTCACTCTTTTCCCTTGCTCTGTCTTGGACTCACGCCACCTAGTCCAATCCTGTGTCATAATCATAATTTGCAGGGGCTCCTGCAACTCAGACATCCTCTCCAACAAAATAAAATATGATGCAAAGCGGGTGTGTCAACTGGTTTCAAAAATTCCTTCTTCGAAAAATTTCGAAAAAGTGCCAATGATGTGTGGTGATTGCATATGAACTTCTGCACGTCCCTGGCCTCATTCACTATCTGGTTGACCCACTGAATCTTCCCTATGTCTTTCACTGCATTGTTCATGGCATGCACACAACATGGGGTCCAATAAATATGCTCTATACTCTCGCTCCACTAGCTTGCCTGCTGCTCTGCACACATAAGCTGCATCCGTGACAACCTGTACAACATTTGAAGGTCCAACCTCCTCAATGGCATCCTTCAAAATCTGATACTGGAACTCAACATCTTTTTGCTTCCCAGAACAATCAATTGCTCTCAAGAAGTACGGTCCATCTTTGCAAGAGACAATGATATTGATGAGAGGACAGTGTCTAATATCCGTCCACCCATCCATGATAATGCTACAACCATGTGACACCCATGTGACCTTCATCTCCTCCATCAACAAATTAACCTTGGAATAGTTTCTATCCAAGATTGTTGTCCTAAGTTTGGTGTCTCCAGGAGGCACATAACTTGTACCTGTTTTTTGCAACCTTAGCCATAGCCTCCTTGTAATAAGGAGAGCGAGCGGCATTAAATGGAATCCCAACAGCATAGAAAAATTTCCCAATAGCATCATCTGCCTCTTCCCTTGCCTTTGAATCAAACATTTCTATAACTGCATTGGGGGCTGCCCCGCGGCCTTTCTCTTCCCTCTGCTTTCCACTTCTGACACTCCAAAACTAGAACCAAAGTATTACTATGCTTGTCAGTCCTATGAGAGCTCAAAGGAGTATTAGCCACAGATACCACGAACTTCTGGCACATTGTCCGTGGTATTTCCATTGAAGATTCTCACCATCTCAGCTCTCTGCTCTAGTGAAAGGCCCTTACAAATGCCAACCCCCCTTCCTGTAAGGTGCAACAAGTGTGCATTGGTCCTGTGATGCTGCCATGCCAAGTCAGTGCACATATGTTGCACTTCCACAGTTTGCTCCCCCCTCCAGACTTGGGGTTCTCAACTATCTGAGCAAATTGTTGCAATGGCTTCTTCTTATCAAATGGTCCAATGGCAAATCTGGACAACATTTGAGAGGGGCAATTGGTAGCACTACCAGCTGAACTACTAGTTGCCGTTGCCACTACATTTTGTCTCCCTTCTCAACTGTTCCCCCATTGTGGCATCACCACCACACTTCCACGGCCACCTATCTCAAGTTCCCGTTCAACCCTCTCTCCTGCTGCTCTGATTCATACTCATACTCAGAAGAACTCATGGTGATGATTGTTGCAATGAATTAAAAAACAACCATAACTATATGATTGATTGATTATGTAATGAATTAATTTAAAAAAAATATAAGCAATGATCAGTAATTTTAATTTTAATTTATAAACAATGGACAACAACCACAAGTTACAACCAAACCCTATGCAATATGTTTTATTTAACTTTTAAAATGTAATTAAAAAAAAAAACTAACCAGTATGCATTTTGTAAAATCCTACAAACTATAAACATGATTACATTGTGAATGTAGATACAAAAACTAAAAAACAACCCCTAAAAAATGCAAATATAATATAAATTTTAAACTGTAATGAAAAAAAAAACCTAACCAGTACGCATTTTGTAAAATCTTACAAACTGTAAACATGATTACATTGTGAATGCAGATACAAAAACTAAAAAACAGCCCCTAAAAAAAGTAAATATAATGTAAATTTTAAAATGGAATTAAAAAAAACGTAACCAGTTACAACCAAACCCTATGCAATATGCATTTTTTTAAAATCCTACAAACTATAAAAATGATTACATTGTGAATGTAGATACAAATGCTAAAAAACAGCCCCTAAAAAATGCAAATATAATCTAAATTTTAAAAAAATAGAGACTTTAACAAGTATTGTAAGCAAATAAAATTATAAATACCTCTTGCTCCCTTGCTCTTGTTCTTGCTCTTGCTCTCACTCTTGCTCTTGCTCTCACTCTTGCTCTTTCTCTTTCTCTCACTCTTGTTCTTGCTTGGTGTGAATATGAAATGAGCCCATAATGTCATTTTATAACATAAAATGACACTTTTAGGGTTAGGTATGTTTAGGTATGTTTGTTTTAAGTTATAATTACCCTTCATTAAAAAAAAGCATTTAAAGTATTAAAAATGTGCTTTTTTTATTAAAAAGTGGCGTAGAAATCGCAGGGGACGTCTGGATGTACCTCGATTGCCCTGGGGACGTCCCAGACGTCTCTGAACCGTCCCCACGTCCCCGAGACGTCCTTTGTGCTTGCCAAACGATCCTCGGAGACGTTTCATGAACCCCCTGCCTCTTTGGAAAATGTGGGGGAAACGTTTCCCCCACATCCTAGTGTCCCCAAAACGTCTGAGACGTTCCAGACTTGTCTTTTTTGGGGGGGACGCGTCCCAGAGTAACAATGATTCTACCACTTTATTGGATTTTCAAATACAAAATTATAAATGAATATCATGGATTTGCCTCGCAAAGATAGAAACATCTCGCAATATTCCAATCAATTTCATACTCTAGATAGATTGCTTAACACTTCAACAATTACCTTGTCACAACCACATTTTTTTGTTAGTAACATACCTTAGACCAACCTTAAGCTTATGCCACAATATTTGTGCCTAAGGGGAGGTGAGAGGAAAATCCCTCAATCATATTGCCAAGTCCGGCTCTTATAATTCACAACCTTTGTCCTTCTATTTGTGGGTGGAATGTGAAACCATATTGTAGCTTGGTGCCTACCTTCCTCCACAATGTTATCCAAAAGTGACCCAAGAATCTCGTGTCTCTATCGGAAGTAAAACTCCTTGGCAATCTACAAACTTCTTTGAAAAACAAACTTGTTACATTTGAAGCAACATTGGTCTTCTTGCAAGGAATAAAATGTGTCATCTCAAAAAATCTATTAAACACAAAAAATATAGTCACTAATTGGGATCTTGGTAATCCAAGAACAAAATCCATAATTGTTTCTTCCTATTGCTTTTCTCATATAAGAAATGATGTGAACAGCACCATATTTTTACCAATTCCTTTGGCTAATTGACATACTCTACATCTTCCCACATGCTTGCTAGCATTTTTAGCCGTACCCATCCAATAGTATCCTCTAACAATGCTAGAATCTTATCTCTTCCAAAGTGACTTGCTAATCTTCCACGATATAACCCTTTGATGACGTTCTCCCTCATTGATCCTTGTAGGATACACAATTGTTGTTTCTTGAACAAGAATCCTTCCTAGATTGTAGTAGCAAACCACCCCCTTTGTCCTACGTCCACCAAATCGTAAAACTCTAGGTCATTCCATTTTGTCTGTCTAAAGGTCAAACCAATGCCTATCTTTTCCTTCTTGTCCTCTAACAAGTCCAAGAAAGTGATGTCCTTTTCCTCCATTATTCCACCCCCTTTTTCCTATGTCCACCAAATCTAACAGCTCTAGGTCGCTCCATTTTGTCTATCTAAAGGCCAAACCAATGCCTATGTCTTCCTTCTTGTCCTCTAACAAGTCTAAGAAAGCAATGCCCTTTTCCTCCATTATTCCTTGCAGCAATGGCCAAATGGGTTTCGTGATCAAATCTAGCATATCGATCTACTTGTGTGCCCTAGATTCAATGAAAATCCCTCTTTCTCCTTCTTTTGTTGTCCATCATCAACCTGTAATTCGAAATTTTGGCCTTCTATCTCGTTGCTCTCTACCTCTATTGTGTGATTGATCGATTCTCTTTGTCTTGATTGTTTTCGATCCCAAAATTACCGTATAGCGGGCTAGACAGCGAGAGTCTAGGGGCAATGGCCCCTAACGAGGTCAAGGAGTAGTGTCCCTTGTGGGGTCCAACCCCCGATGTCAAACACAATTTGCCCTTTGATAAGGCCTTTTAAATGGCTCAAAAATCACTTTTTGGATTTAAAAATTCCCCTGATTATGTAGTTTAAGCAATTATTTTCTTGAAAAAACGCCCTTCCAAAGGATTACAACACCCTTTAAAATTAGCCCCCATTATTAATACAATAATTTCCCCTTTTAAAAATATGCCTGCACTTATTAAAAATAGGATACCTAAACAAAAATCTCCCACAAAAATAGTCTCCCCTTCAAAAAATTGCCATTAATGACTTTCCAAGAAAAAGAGTGAAGGGGAGGAGATTTGACCCCTTGACCTCTTGGAACCGAGAGCTCTACCAAAACATAGCAAGCCACTCATGCTACAAATATTTCCAAACATAAACGAGGGAATGTATTAATTTGAATTATTAAAACTCATAACATCCTTTTTTTAAGTAAAAGCTCAAGTCTTACATTTAGGGTTCGTGGCTTGTTATGTTTACTTATTTGGAATTGGAGCTATGAGGAAAGACACTATCACCAGAAGGAGGTCAAAATGATTGGGCCTGTTGAGCTGGAAGTTGGTTTATTTTTGTTTCCGTTGCCAATCAGATCAAGAGAGACCGATGCCAATGCAAAGAGATTTTGATCAGTCAATCAAGAGAGCCTAATTGTGAGTTTTCTTTGGCAAGCCGAGACAATTAGATCCACTGCAAAGTTAAATGAAGCCATTACAATCAAGGTCGAGCTGGAAGGGATGTATTCAAAGTAAGCTAGATCGAATGTTTGTAACATAGTAAGCATACTCGGCAAAAACTCGCCAAAAAAAAAGGAAACGAATATTCGTTGTTTTAACTCGCCACTCGGGCTCGCCGAGTATTGGCGAACTCGTCGAGCATTGGTGAATATTCGCCAATACTCGGCGAGTCTGTGCTAAATACTCGCCAGACGCTATCTATACGTGCAAACACGTCAAAAACATTCAAAAAACGTGGTTTTTTCCCTTTATAAGGCACCAAAGCACTTCATTTTCATTCACACAACCATTTGAGCTTGCATTGCATGTGTTGAACAGGTTTTTTTCTTTTCAAATTCTTTCAAGTTTTTACAAATTTGGTTTATAACTTTATATTAGAAATAAATTATACAAATTACAATGCCAACCCATGATACTCATACTCCAAGATATATCCTTGGAATTCCAACAATATATTAAAGAAGAAAGAGAACATATCTCCAAATTATCCATCAAATTATTGCAAGTGAAGGATCTGCTCAATCTATTTCCGCTTCTCTGGAGACTACGTCACAAGTAAAGGAACAAAGTTGATGAGATTATTATGATCTAATGCCCAATTAGCTAAGCATTTGCCACCTTGTTCTGATCTCTAGGAACATGTTGATATATGATGGTCTGAAATTATTGAGCAATAACTTTAATATTATCCTGTATCCTAGCGATTAACCAATTATTGGTTCTATGTTGCTCTTGAGCTAACAGAAGGTTGATGATAAACTTGGAATCTGATTCAACTATAATTCTAAGACATCCCAATTTAGTTGCCTCCAGAAGACCTTTCTTAATTGCCAAGATTTCAGCCACATTATTAGTAAAGTGCCCCAATTGATGACCAAAGAAGAAAAGGGGAGTTCCCAAAGAATCATGAGCTACCACTCCTATACTAGCTCGACCTGGATTGCCTCTTGTTGCTCCATCAGTATTTAGTTTAACAAAGTCAAACAGAGGAGGCTGCCATTTTCTCTGAAGAGAGGGCACCGATAGTCTAGTACATGACATAGTCTTTACTCTGTTTTCCTCCAAATTAAGTTTTTGTAGTTAAACTTTCCATTTCCCAGGTAAGGGGGAAGGGATTTTCATATTATGTTCAATAGTTTCCACAATATTATTGCATGATAATTCCTTCACATACCAAATGTCTCTATTTTCAGATTTGAAGATACGTCTATTTTGCTCTTTCCATACATTCCACAGCATAAGAGAAATGGCAATCCAAATTCTTTTGCTAAGGTCCTGAGTATCAGAGGCTAAGCGTTTCCAAGCTCTAACAATTTCCACAAGATTCATCGAAGAGTCTCTGATGACAAATAACCAATCCGCCAGAATATTCCATAGAGATATTATAAAAAAACATTAAAGAAAAAGGTGGATCAGAGTTTCATCTGCTTCTTTGCACATAGGGCACCAAAAGGGTCCCACCATACCTCTTTTCATCAAATTGTCTTCAGTAAGTACCCTCTTGTATAATAGGATCCAGATAAAGAATCTTACTTTAGGACACAACACAAGTTGCCAGAGAACAACCAAAATATCTTTCCAAGGATGTGGCTGAGTGCCCATCAAAGCACTATATCCTTCATCTACAGAATAATTCCCTTCCGAAGATTTTCCCCAGGTAAGGGTATCACTATCGGAGGAAGTTGGAAGGATTCTGTTTTGAAAGAGATTTTGAAAAAATTGAATGTGGCCCGTAGACAAGGTGGTCTGCCACAAAGACGGAGAGATCTAGTCATTCCCCTTAGACGATGATTGAGTATAATGGATCACCTTTTCCTTTCCCTTGCCGTGAAGAGTATTCATAATACTTCTAAAGTTCGGATACTGCTCAATCAAAGGAGGATGCCCATCCCACGAGTTAGTCCAAAAGTTATCCTGATCACCTTTCCCAATTTTCCAAAAAAATTGTTTTTTAATGATTTCTTCCCCCATTTTAAGAACTGGAAGAATCGGAGATCCCCAAGGCGGTAAAGAATGTCAGATCAACTCTTGCGGCATCATTCCTTCCACATATTTTCCTCTAATATTGATGGCACATAGGTGATATGGATTTTGCAGCAATCTCCAATATAACTTGGCAGCTAAAGCCTTATTATTCAGCACACTGGATCTAAAAACCCAATCCCCCATCTTTTTTTGGCAAACATAATGTTTTCCATTTCACAAGATGCCATTTCCTTACCTGTTCAGCACCTGTCAACAAGAATTTTTGGCTGATGGAATCTAGATGTTGTAAAATTTCACAGGAATATTCAAAAGGGAAGAAAAGTAGATAGGAATAGCCTGTAAAACATCTTTAACAAAATAATACATCCTCCAGAAGTTAGCCATCTATAATTCCATTTACTAAATTTCTGAAGAATCTTTGTGGGTAACCACGTCCAGTCAGTTAAGCTTTTTGAATTCAAAGGGATACCTAAGTATTTTAGAGGCAATGTTCCCTGCTGAAATCCTAACTTTACCAAAATATCCTGCTGCAACCTGGGTGAGCAATGGAAGAAAATGATTTTTGATTTTTGTCTTTTTATATCTTGTCCTCTGGCCTTTGAAATGAGCTCCAAGTTGTTATGGATCTAGTTAGCTTCTTTTAAAGATGCTTCTCCCATAATGGAGGATTCATCTACAAACTGGAGATGAGATAAAGGATCCACCTGTCTAGCCAATTTGATACCCTTCAACTTCTTCTGAATGCTCATCCTGGAAAATAATCTTTTAAAAGATTCAGCTACTATTATGAAAAGAAAAGGCGATAAGGGGTCCCCTGCCTTAGGCCTCAAGAAGCAGAGAATCTAACCGTAGGAGAGCCATTAATCAAATTAGAATAAGAGACTAGCGAAATACAAGCTTGTATCCACTGAACCCAAAGGGGGAAAAACCCAAACATCAACAGAATTTCAGTCAGGAACGACCAATTCACCCTATCATATGCTTTTGGCAAACCGAATCTCAAAAACATAGCTGGTCTCTTTTGAATTTCCATGGAATGGAGAACTTCTTGAGCCAAAACAATATCATCATAGATTTGTCTATGAGGTACAAATCCCCCTTGTTCTGGAGATATTACTTTATGAATGATGGTCTTCAGCCTTTCCACTATGACTTTTGTAATTATTTTATAAAGCACGTTGCATAAAACAATGGGATGATATTTTGCAAGGGTAGAAGCCTCTTCGTTCTAGGGAATCAAAACAATATAAGTTTGATTGATGACTTTGAGAAAAGTCTTCGCTTGTCTACATTCTTCCACCACTTCCAAAAGATCATTTTTGATAATGTCCCTGAATTCCTAATAGAGTTCTATCGGGAAAACATCCGGTCCTGGCGTGTTTCCTTTTTTCATGGTCCACAACGGTTTGGAGTTCTTTCTCTTACACCGATTGCAATTTTTCCTTTTTTCATGGTCCACACAATGGTTTGGAGTTCTTTCTCTTACACCGATTGCAAAATAAAAGTATTATCCTCCTTTGTAATCAAAGTTAGAATGATATTAAACAATTGTTGAGCAATTCCATCTAAATTAGTAGCAGCAAAAATCCCAAAAAAGTATCAAATTGCTAATTCCTAAATATATTCCTACATAGTGGCGTGAGTTCCATCTAATGCAAAAGTGAATGCCTTTAAATTTTTAATAGTCATTTGCAGACGGAGGTATGTTTTTTTTAAAGCAAATTTGTTCTAAATTATTTAAATTTTATATATTCGTAGTGTAATTGATTCATTGAATATGTTTTGTAATTTTTAATGTATTCAATTTAATTGCAAATCATTTTAAATTTTTTATATTCATTTAGAATCGGAAGTATGTTATTTTTATTAAATTAAGGTGAAATATGGTTATTCAGACATTTTTTTAATTTAATTAAGCTTACATTTTTTTAATTTTTTAAATGTGCATTCTGTTGCAAATTAGAGCCTAACAATGGCATCAGGCTTGGCATCAAGTTCGGCATCTGGGTCAACATCACTAGCAAGAACCATTCCTGCAAACACACGTACCACCGCTTGGAAGTATGGTGTACATGGAGCAATTCCAGGAACAATGGTTTGCAATTTCTGCAGCAAAACATTTTTTGGAGGCATCAATCGCCTAAAGCATCACCTTGCATGTATTGTTTTCCAAGACATTGTGGTTCGCCCCAATGTTACAAAAGACGCAAACCAAGAGATGAAATCAGAGTTGGCGAAACTAGAGGAAAAGAAACTAGAGAGGGAAACGGTACATGCAGCCATAGCAGAAGTTGTTAGACCTAGGGCTGGAATGACAAAGGATGATGTGGCAACAATTGTGAGCTCTACTCGTGGTCCACGTATAGGAACCGGAAGAGGGACATCTACTTCATCGAATTCGAGCAAAGGCATACATAGTTATTTTGTACCAAGGAACCATCGTTACCTAAGTCTCGGGGACGGAGGGACAGGGAGATGGGGGGACGGGGTTTCTGGAGGGGAACAAATTCCCAAATTTTGGGGACAAGGGGATGGCTATTAAAGTAATATATAAAATATTAATATTTGAATATTTTAACTTTATTCAATGAAATTTAGGGATTTAAACTCTATTTCAGGTACTTTCGAGATTATAATTTAATGTTCTTCGTAAAAATAAGAGCTTTTTAAAAGTAAAAACATCAAAAGTTTTTTGAAAGATTTAAAAAAAATAGGGTACGTCCCCTCCAAGTCCCCAAGCCCCCAAAACATTCGAGACGTCCAGAACGTCACCAAAATCTAGGGGACGCGTTCCCGCGTAACACTGCAAGGAACATACTTGGAGCACAACTTTCATTACAAGGTACAACCTAGAACAAGGATATGCACGAGGAAACGAATAAAGCATGTGCGAATTTCTGATACTATAACATCCTTCCATTCGATGTGGCAAAGAGCCCGTACTAGAAGTACTTGGTGACAACATTGACAGTTGCAGGGAAAGGGTGTAAGGCACCCTCTCCAAAAGACCTAAGTGGGAAATTACTCAAGGGTGCAGTTGCAGATGCAACTACAATTCTAGAAGAACGAAAGAAACAATGGCAAAAATACGGATGCACCATTCTTTCAGATGGGTGGACGGATGGAAGAAACCGCACCTTCATTAATTTTTTAACAGCTTCAAATGGTGAGATGGTGTTTTTGAAGTCTATTGATGTCTCTAACATAGTTAAAAATGTAGATAATTTGAATATTATGTTGGAGAAGATTGTATTAGAGGTGGGTACACAGAATGTTGTGCAAGTTGTCACAGACAATGAAGCAACATATGTGGCAGCTGAGAGACTACTGTTAAAGAGACATCCATCACTCTTTTGGACTCCTTGTGCGGCTCATTGCCCTAACCTTCGTTTGGAGGACATAGGCAAAATTGATTGGGTGAGGACGGTTGTAGAAGATGCAAGAAACATAACAAAGTACGTATATAATCACCCTTAGGTTCTGAGCTTGATGAGAGAACACACAAAGGGGAATGAGCTTGTACGAGTCGGTGTCAAAAGGTTTACAACTAACTTCATGACGTTGCAAAGTATTTCTAGCTTGTTGACATCATTGAAGCAAATGTTTGTGAGTCAAGCATGGCTAGACTCACAATATTCAAAGAAAGTTGATGGAGAGAGGATTGCAAAGATAATTTTTGATGATATCTTTGCAAGAAAGCTATAAAGATCATCAAGGTAATTTCAAACTTTGATTTATATTTCAAGTTAATTCTTTTATTTTAATTTGTTAAATTATAAATATATTGTTATTTACTTTTTTACTTTATTTATAAGTTTGTAACCTTACATTTTAATTTTTGTCTAGGTGTCAGAGCCGTTGGTGATGGTTTTGTGTTTGGTAGATGGGGAGCAAAATCCTATGGGGTACATTTATGAGGCCATGGATAGGGCCAAAGAGGCTATCCAAAACTATTATAGGGGGGATATCGCCAGATATGGTCCCTTTTGGGAAATTATTGATCGGAGGTGGAACAATAACTCCACCAGCCTATTCATGTAGTGGGGTACTACCTCAACCCCCAAGTTTTTCTTCTCTAACAGCTTCATAAATATGAACGGAGAGGTCATGGAGGACCTTTCAACATGTATTGAGAGGATGATACCAGAGGTTAAGACGAGGGACCTCTTAATTTTAGAGCTGCAAAATTACAAACAAGTTAGGGGGAGGCTCTTTTCTACATGGTTAGTTATCTGAGAGAGAACCACACAGTCACCAGGTAATAAAAATTTGAATGTTTACTAAGTTACTTATTAGTTACAAATTTGATTTTATTAATTACTTATAAACTTTTGATTATCTTGTTTGTAGGTTCCTGGTGGGAGGATTGGGGAGGAAATACCCCGCATCTTCAAAAGTTAACCCTTAGAATTCTATCTCAACCTTATAGCGCTTCTAGACGTGAACACAATTGGAGTTTGTTTGAGGCCATTCACATGAAGAAACGCAGCAAGTTGACTCAAAAACGCTCAATGACTTGGTTTTTGTGCAATACAATCTCCCGCTTCGCACAAGAAAAGTGGAGGCCACATCAAAGGAGCTTATTGAATTGGATGAGATAGATCCATACAACAAGTCGACTGGGAAAGAAGAGGAAATCCATGCATCCACAGAGGATGATATTGCTTCTTTCGAGAGGGAAGCTATGGAGGGAGAAGCACTAGCAGGAGATTTTGGATTGGATGACATCTTTGGAGGTGATCTCGAACATGCAACAGAGGAGCCACCACCATCTACTACCAGGTTGGAGCCAGAGTCGCAGCCTTCTAGGAGGAGCGAGGAGACGCAGCCATGTGTGGGGACTAGTAGAGGCAATAGACCCTCTCCCCAATATTTCTCTAGAACAGGGAAGTGGAAAATATAACTTATTGTATATTGTAACTTGCATAGATATAAAATTTATGATGATAATTTTCAATGACAATCATTATAAATTCATGACACTTATCAGCCGGCTATTGCATTCACATGATGATGCGATTTTGTATTGTATTTGTCTTGAAATCTAATAAAAAACACTTCTCCAACATTTTATAGACTCATTTGATACATTTTGTAGCTATATTTTGCATAAAAGTTATGTTTTTTTTAAAGAAATTTGAGCATTTTTTTAAGTTGTCGAATATTCCCTTGCCAAGTCAATTTTTTTTGGGTTTACCGAATATTTGCCAAAATACGAATATGTGAACTATAGTTTGTAAGTCACAGACGTGAGAGATTGCGTGAGGCCCAATCATTGGAGGTGTACAAAAGGCGTGTCTGAGGAGCTTAAAGTTACAGCGAATATAATCCACCTAAGAGGAGAGTGGAAGAGAAACTCGCGGGTTTCAAAGTGCTCAAGGTAGAGTCAATCCAAATAGAAAAATCACAAAGCTTTATGAGAGTTGTAATCAAGGAGTATATCGTTTGGATCACTGCGAGAAAAGGGAATCATCAAATTGTGACGAGATTGGAAGCCATGCCCAAGTTAGAGATGTCGAGCTTGAATTTTATCTGCGGAGAAGAGTCATACACTTGACGCAATCCAGTATTCAATGTATACATGCATGATACTTCTATAGTGGTGTGTTGGCATCATAGAGTAGGTAGATTGAAGAAAATTGGCTTGATCACCAACAATTTGGCAGGGCTTGCATGAAAATGCTTGTCACAACCAAAAATAAATTATTAACTCTGGCAATATCACGACTCCTTCAATAGCACTAAATCCAATACAATTTTTGTTGATAAAGTATGATCCAAAAAAATTTGAAATCCTTCTAGAATGAAAAAAATATACGGCCCCATCAAAAAATTAAATCAAAAAAACACTCAAAGTGCCAAACAATCGACTGAGCAATAGTTGGGGGAGTCAGCTCTGATATCATATCAGAGAAGTTAGAGCTTCTCATGTAGCGAAAATCTCTACAGCAAATCCATTACCACAGCAAAACTAATTTTCTCAATCAAAAACAATTTGCAGCGAAGTCTCAAAATATTTCACATTCTTGGATAATTCTACTATACAAAGGGGAAGCCTATTAAATAGGCATAATAGGTTGTTTCAGGCAACAAACTCTTGTTGCATGAATCACCTATAAAATAGAAGAATCTAATATTATTGTGCACTCAAACAAATAAGTGCACAATATAGTTAATTGTCTCCAACAAAATAATTAGCCCCCAATTCACGATTATATGCCCACTCCGACATTGCCCACACTTCTAGCACAACATTGCCCATAAATTTCTTCCTGATGATGAATCACGGTTGGTGATTCGGAACGCGTCGATTAAAAACAGTCACACAGTTTAATCCCAGAAATTGCATATCTCCAAATCATGGACTGTGAAAACATCAAGATACTCATGGGAAGTTCTATTCAGTGTGGGACTGCTCCTTGCATAACAACCTCCAAAGAAGGCCAGCTCCTCTCTACTTTAATGCATAAAAAAGCTTTGTTGGGTAAAGGAGAAGTAAAATAAAACAAAATGAGGTGATGCATCATAATAGAGTGTATTCCTCCTCTATTTGAATATCGCATAGAGTAAATGAAATATGTAGACTGAAATGAAGGGATTGTACGTCAACGATAACAAGAGGTAAGATCTAAACCGAATATGGAAATGGAGCTAGAGAAGCAAGAAGAAAGCAAAAGAGCATGAGCCACAACCGATTTTATCAATTGACGGAAAATAGACACCATGGCTATTTGCTGTGGAAAGGCATTGCTTACAATCTTTGCAAAAAAAATATGTTGAGGCTATAATACTGCATAAAAGAAAACAGGGATCCAACCGGATACAGACAGGTACAGGGAAGAAGTCTCTGATCATAACAAGCTGATTACATATATAAAGGAGAGGAAGAGGAAGAGGAAGATGAATTGAACTTCCCAGCTGCCAAGTACCAGACATAGAAGAGAATTAATACAAAAGCGTCCACTTGGTCCTTTTTCTATCCAGCTCCTATAAATTTCGTGGTTGCAGCTTCTTTTCACATTTTTGATGCCCATGTTAATTTGCTTGCCATGAAAGCTTCAGATTTGACTTTCTAGCTTGTTTCTAAATATTTAAATAAAAGCTTTAATGGGCTACTTTTCTACCTGTGAGTTTCTTTTAAAGAGCTTTTAATCAAAACTTGGCTTGCATGCTCTAAGAAAACAAAAGCATTTAATTGATTCCAAATGCACCCCTAGCTTTTCCTTCTAGTTTCCTTTTAATACAAAAGTTTTATTTAAACAGCGGGATGATCCCACTGATTGAATAAAGAGACTAGCTTTAGAGATTTAATTAAGCTTTTAGCTCAGAGATTTAACTAGAACTGAGAAATCAAGTCTGGTGCAGATTTTTCTCAACAGTATTGTGAGAGCAATTTTCCAGAAATACTATTGTTATCTTATCATTCCAATTTTTTAATATAAAAATGAAATGAAATTTCAGGATATTAAGGAGTTCCATATATTTTAATTGTTCTTTCCAGATTTAGATTTCCAGTAGTTTTCAGATTTTGAGTTTCCAGCAGTTTCCAGATCTTAGCAAATTTAATTCTGCAGAAAATCAGCTTTTGTCTCAAATTTTAATTTGACTTCAGTTCATATTTCTTTAAGTTCTGCAACCGTTAAAGAGACTATCAGAGCTACAAATTTTAAATAGGCTTTCAAATTTCAGAAATAAGATGCACAGTTTCTCCCGGCCATAAAAGCAAGTTCTTGTTAGGCACATAACAGAGGTATCAGAGCTCTTTCTTAGCCTCATGGGAGAAGCCCTGACAGTAGCAGATTTTTTTTAGTGTATGTTCGCTTATGGGAATCTTATAATGAAAAAAGAACAAATTCAGTGGTTCTTTGAACTCAAGGAATCTCCAAATGATGCTGTTGATGTCAATAAAGTAGCTTCTGGGATGGATAGTTATTGTCTCCAAGTTTCTGAAACCAACTCAAAAATAACACAAATATTGGTCACCCACTTAATGACCGTGCTTCCAAGACTGCCATTGTAGCTGCTCCAAGCCTCCATCTAAGGAGAGTTTTCGTGTGGATGTGAAAGATTGCTTACAACCTGAAGACATTCCCACAAAGGACGAGGACTTCTTACATTCCACGGGAAAAGATATTCCAGCATGCAAGGAGGAATTAATCAACAGACAAGATCTTTCCCATTGAACAAAGTGTGCCTCCTTAAATGAAGATTATTGAATCTGCAATTAATATATAGACTATTATTGGACTGCAAATCTTTCCAGCAAGCAACATGCTCACTACCAAGAGAAGGAAAATCTGAAGTTGCAAAGGCTTTTTCAACATTCAGCTTGACAATTGCTTTGAGCGCAAAGCGATTCAGGGAGGGGGGATGTTGTGAACTTTTTTATTATATGTAAATAATAAGTGTCATGTGGTGTGTCCAGCTCATCTTTTTACATAGCTGAGTTTTTTTAGATAGTAGGTCCACCAATCCACCTTTTAGGTCATGTGTCTAGCTTCAATGTATCTAGGTTAGAAGGATTTGGTAAGTGTAAAAGCTTAAAAGTAATTGACCCACATGAACAACGTGAGTACATCAAAAGGAAAAATAGTTGAAAATAGGCCTTCAAGTCTTAGAAATTCCATTGTGTTATTGTTGATAACATAGTTCAAAAACTCGTACTCGGCAACTAATTTGTAATGTCTCCTTTTAGGACAAATTGGGAAATGAAGGAATATTTGTCAAAATCAAGCAAAGAATGGATAAACCCTTTTGCTTCAATCAAAAATACCCAATGTCAGCTATTTCGAACCCAAATGGGGATGAAACTAGCCATGGTGGTGGGATAGATTGGAAGGAAACAATTAGAATTTAAACACATTCAAATCAGATTTTTATAAGCTGAAAAATAATTAATAATTACACCCCAACTGTTGCAATCTTCCAAAATTATTTCCCGCTTAACCATCCAAGCAAAAATCTTCAAACTTTAGATTTTGGGGCACAAAACTATGAAGAACAATATCCCAAAATCAATTTTTACACGACGAACATAAAACCCTAATTTTGCTATAAAAATTAGGTCGCCCAACACATTCAGGGCATCCAATTAGCTCCAAAAATTATAAAATCACTTTCTCCTTACTTCACCTAATTTCTACAACCAAATCCAATATTAAACTGACCCCAAACTGCAGATTTGAAATTAAAATTTAATTGTTAGCAACCAAATAGCTGGCAGACAGCTGAAATCTTCTATAATTCATAACTCCTTCAATACTTGGTATTTTTGCATGAAACAAGATGCAGAATAAACTACAAATCTAGGGTTTTCCACTGCACTTTAGATCTGAATTTTCTGAACATCAAAAACCTCCCTAAACAGATCCCAAAATTAGAAACTCAATCGTTAAGGTTAGAATAAACTGCATAAATAATTTCTAGCACTTAATAACCCTTCAATACACTCAAAATAGTTGCCCAAACTTAGCAAAAATAAGCCAACACAGATCAGATTATAAATATAGTTGATTCACCCTTAAAACATGCCAAAATAAGACCCACATCAAGTCGCCATGGTTGGAATAAATGCAGCAATAACCAGCAGCTCAAAAACACTATTAAACCCTTGCAATATCACTTAAAATGGAACCCCAAACATGCAGATTTAACTCAACAAATTAATGCACCAACATATAAACCAAGTCGTCAATCTTGAAATGGAAAAACAATGCATAAACACATTCAACTAAAGAGAACACAATGAAGATAACAATGAGTCTTCAATATTCTTCAATAATAGATCCAAATGAAAGAGAGCACAATGCAAGAACTAGGGCATACATCCCAATACTCCAAGCATGGAATGAAATCAAATGATCAATCAACATCCCCCACTAGAGGAAATGTGACCTCCTTTTATAGAGTTAAGGGGTGCAATATCTAATAAAAACCGACCTTTCCCTTTTGGAGGGAAAACACAATTAAAAACATTTTATTGTCCCTATGTGTGGCGTCCCCTTTCTATTATTATTTATTTAATTCCCCTTTTTATTTTGTATCTTTGCGAATTAAATTAAAGAATACATTACATTAATTGTTCAATAAATATTCTTTTGTAAGTAATACTCCAAAGTGGTGGAAAACCCACTTAGCATCCATAATTAAATAATTAAATGAATATTGCTTTATAATGACAAATGATTAAAATCACTCTCCTGGCAACATTATTTAATTACATAGCATTTTCCCCTTGCAACATCCCAAAAGCCCATGGGCAAAGATAGGCCAAGGGTCTTTAAAAATGGGAACGTTACATAATCAGCAACCCAAAATTTGACTCAGAACTCGAGACTTGGCAATTTATTGCCATTACTTGGCAACTTATTGCCATTACTTGGCAACTTATTACTACTTTAAAAACATTCAAAATCATAAGATAAATAAAATGTAAAATGTTGTTAAATGACATGAAAAATGAATGTAGGTTGTAGACCAGCACTGTGTGACTGTGTTTTCCTTGAGGTTTGAAAATGGAATATGTATTGAAAAGCAATAAGAATCGTTGAATAAGTATGTATTATTGTACTTTTGAATTGTGTCACAGGGTTCGCCGAATTTCTTCCTTGAAATTTGAAATCCGCCAAACTTCATAAAAAACCAGTAAAATTCGTCTAAATTCGCTAGGAAATTTGTACAAGAAATTTATTTAAAAGAAAAACCTAAAATCGTTTAGAAATTAAGTGCAAAACTGCGTTAGGGCTTTCGCAATCATTTATTTCATGTTCGAAGTCATTGTAAGCTTCATTTGTGATTCTTCTACTGACAGTGGCCATGTAGAAAAAGGTTTAAAAATTTTAAAGTTTCCATTCGCTTATCATCGCTCCATAATTTGTATTCACGTTGCTCCATAACCTGTATTCACGTTGCTCGTATTCACGCTGCTCCATAATCTGTATTCACGTTGCTCAATAATCTAGCTCTAGAATCTGTAGTCACCATGATAAGAACAAAAATAAAAATGAAATAGGTTAAAGTTTTTAATAAATATTATTATCTCAACTTAGGTTTTAGGTTTGTTTGAATAGTTGATGTTTTTTGTTTTTTGTTTTTAACTATTAAGTTTTACTATTAAATCATAGCTTTTTAAAAACAGTTTAACTTTTTAATTAGTTTTTCCTTTCTAATTTTAATTTTAAAATATAAACTTCATTTATTAGTTTTTTTAAATTAACTGTTATTTTGTTGTTAATTTTAATTTAGCACATATATAAAATGATTTTGGCAAAAATTATATCATTTAAAATTTTAACATTAATGTTTATAAATATTATTATATTTTAATTTGCGCATATTCGATTTATATATTTTAATGTTTGATTAGTATTAAGTTTAACTTTTAGAATTTAGATATTACCATAAGTTAATAAATATTTTGGGTTTTTAAATTAGTATTATAAATGGATTTTAATAGATTCGTTTTTTAATTTAAAAGCTTAAATATATAAATTTAATTTTAATATTAAATTATATTCTTCAAACGTATTCACGAATATTTTGCCGAATTTCATTGGCTGGCGAATTTCTTTCGAATTTTATCCTCGCCGAACACAACACGAACCTTGTGACCATAGCTTTTGAATGATTGAATGAATTAAACAGTAGAAAAAGTGTAGTCTGGAATAACAGCAATAAGAAAAGGCGGGATGTTCACCAATCTGCAGCTTGGAATCTGGATTAACAACAATAAGAAAAGGCAGGATGTTTACCAATCTGCAGCTTGCTTGCTGATTAACACTTTTATCTACAATGTTAATGAATGGTGCATAGATTCAAAAACGGCCAAAAACTCGCCGAGTTCTTCATGCAGAAAAACAGAGTTAAAACGCTGCAGAAGTAGGCATGAAAAAAGTGTAATTTTTTTCGTTTAAGGACCTTTATTCCAGTTTCTGGCAAGTCGATGCTGATTAATTGATGATTTTTTACCAAGGAATGACAATGATTTCTCGGAAAAAATTACCAATTAATCAGCAGTTATCTTCTCGCAATTTTTTGCAAAGCAAATCATCCATAGTCTATATCACCATTTTTTGGCGATTTCTGAATCTAAGGTTAGTAAATCTGTAATGGAACCTTTGCACAGGTATATTGAGATTGTATTTTGGGCCAAGGGCAGTGTTTATACAAACTTTGATAATTGGCTCTGATGTGGCATCCCATAGATTCTCAGGAAAGTTCTATTCTCTCTTATGCAATGTTCAAATATTTTCAGTTATATTAAGTTTTGTTTTGTGTTCCAATTTTGAAAAAGGCAGAGTTCAGTTCAGGTTTTTCGGCAGTTTTCAATTTACTTTCCAGCAGCTAGAGATTTCAGTTATATAACATATTCGGATTTTAGTTTAGAATTTCCTGCAAATTCAAATTCAGGTTTTTGTTCTAGTTTCAGTTCCAAGCTTTTTCGTAGAGTTTGCAGCAATTACAAAAGAATGTTTGTTGTGAACACAACAGACAATGTCTATCATGTTGATTTGAAACAGACCTACACAAGATGAGGGTGGAAATACAAATGGTCTACGTTGCCAGGATACGCGTACAAGCACCGGTACGGGTACGATACGCGGATACGTCAATTTTCAAAAACCCTTGGGTATGATACGTCTTGGATACGTCCGTACATATATATTAAAAAATTATTATATATATAAGTACATACATATACTCATTTTACTCATTTTTTAGTCCATAAAAAACTGAAATAGTAATACAAAACTTGAATCAATGTTCAAAACATCCAATACACTTAAGACTTTACATTTTCATTGATCATGTGGCTGCCATACATATGACATACGAATATCATGTCAACATGAATACAAACAAAACTTGAAAAATATGCTAGGGTCAATGTTCAAATTTTCAAAACATACAATATTTGTATACTTAAGATTTTACATTTCATTGATCACGCGGACAGAGGGTTGTGGGTTCCAATTTTTTTCCTACAATTTTATTTCGAATCCAAACACATTGCTGCACTTAAATTAATATCATTATGTTAAACCATAATATTCAACATATGAACGCACTGGATATTTACTTTCAGCTAGCCCTTTGTATGGGTTGGAATGTGGATTTGTTCCAAGAAAAAAATTTTGCAACATTCGTGTATGTAGCTTAACAATATAATGTGTTGTCACTTGTGATTTGGTAAATATCTATTTATCTGAAAATGGCAAATAAAAAACATTCAGCCTTCAAGGTTCTCTCATTTCATTATATTTGAGAAAGCAAGACAGAAAATAAGCTAAAGAAAAAAAAAGGCCCCTATACTTCAAAATTCAAACAAACCAATTGCTTTCATGAATATATTTACAATTAATGTCAAAACAAACCAAAAAAAAAAGTTTTAATGCCTTAAAAAACCATATTTCTCCTTGGGTTCTTCCCGGATACGCCACGGGTATGTCTTTAATGCCTTAAAAAACTATATTTCTCCTTGGGTTCTTCCCGGGTACATCCGAGTTTTTCCCGGATACGTCACGAGTACATCTGGACGTACCCGTGGCGTACCCGGGAAGAACGCGGATGTATCTGTACCCGTACCCTGACGTATCTGTACCAGATACGTATCAGGCAGGGTACAGGGGGCTGGGGGACGAACCCTGGCAACGTAGCAAATGGTGGTGTGCCTTCAGTTTTGAGGAAAGATATGGAACCTTTATCATGCATTCAGTATCTTTAATTGTTTGTTCTTCTAAAATGTTATAAGCTCACCTATGTAAAAGGAATGAAATTATTTTTCTCTTTCCTAACTTTGGCCTAATTTTTACATTGCAAGGATGTATACGAGACCTGACTATTTTAGAGATCCTTATGGATTGTTTTCAGACTGATTTTCTCTAACTTTGAAGTTTCTTTTCAGATATGTATTCTTTCATTATTCGGTAATTTGTGCATGATCTGATTTACGAAGAAGAGGCTTAATGGGGTGTAGGCTAGTGGTGTTTATGAGTACATTTAACTGCTATCCCAAAGAGCCTATAGGCATGATGTTCATTGTTAGATTGATATTAACAAGAAAATCACTTACCTCACAAATATATGCAGGGACTGTTTTTCAAGGGAGTTGAATTATTTCCAAGTTTACTCAGCCCCAATTTCTTGGTATGTTTTACACATGCAAACTAGTGATGAAATTGACCAAGGTATAGATTTAATTAAGGTCATGGATTTAGGAACATTTTCATGATCTCTAAATACTTATTCAATTATAATTTTTATGATACCTAACAGGCTAACAACCTTTCATTTCCTCACACTTGCAGGTGCATATGAACATCAAAAACTTGTTAGCATGGTCTTCTTGCAATTACACACACACACACACACATATATATATCACAACAGTGCAGCCTTCAACGTGTTCATTTACAAGCCTATTTTTAAACCGGCTGAACTGTTAAAACATTTGCAAACCTGTCCCAAATAGTTTAATTCCACATACTATCAGAAATTTTGTCGATTTCATATGCAGGCTTAAAAGACAATTATGTCAACTTTATTTAAGGTTGTTTAGGAGTGTGTCTAACATTAACATGGTTTCAGGTCAGCTATATGGCTGTTACCATACAGCTCCTTGTGTGAGAGATCCCAATTTCCATTGATGTACCTTACAATGCTTAATTTCTTTGTTTATGAGAGCAACTACTAACAGTGATTTTAATATCATTGTTTACAGGCATACAGTCAAAATTTGAAGAGAACAACGTCGAACCCACATTTTGGAGCAGCAAACATACCAAATTCATACACTCATTGATGTTACAAATTTCTATTCTCCATTTGTACATATATTGAAATTAATTTACTAAATTATGTGAAAATTAAATGGCCCAGTTTGGGCATGATTGTACATACACATTACAACAAATAATTTCTTCTTTTCTTTCATATATTCCAAAGCTTCAACTTGCCTTATGCCGCAATCATATACAGTTCTTTCCTTTAAGAGTTTACACCAGATTTAAAAGTGGAATTTAAGCACAAAAATTATACATATAACTTATTATCACAGCACTCCAATCAGCAATCTACACATAACTGCAAACACATACAACACCTGCACACATAACTGCAAATACATATGATGCATACACACATAACAGTGCCCAAGGAGAAGAAAAATTTGATAAAAACAAATTTGCATTCTCCTTCCAACAGCCCACGTGCCCTTGCAGCAGGGAGAAGGCAGAATATCCTCTGGAAAATAGGCACAATCACAACATCACTCTGTGGTTTTTGTCCGATTGATTTTAATTTTGATTTAATTTTTTCTATTTATTACTACAGCCACAATACTTCATTCTTCATGAATTCTCCAGTCACAAAATTCAATACCTGGATTATATGGGTGTGCACAGTGAGAAGTTGGAGAACATTCCAAATCTCAGCCTTTTTGACATGTTTTGACCAACTTATTACCATTTTAGTGTTTTCAATAAAATTGTTCTCCAAGCCACAATTTTTTGGAATTTCTCAGATCTATTCCTATTTTTTGGAAAGCTCATGAAAAATTAGGGTGGATCTCATCTTTATGTATTAGAATTTGAGACCGACCCAATGCTGAAATTGCTTGGTAAAGTTTTAATTATAAGGTTGAAAATCAGGGATTTTCACTTTTTGTTTTTGTTGGCAATCCTCCATGTTGGTGTCCGTATTCAAAAAAATGTAGCATATGATTGAGGAACTATATAGCATTGGACAGCTTCAAGGGTGTGGTTATTACCCTTTTGGGAAGCAATGCATGAAAGATTTCCTCATTAAATATGATTGTTTGGAAATATATTACTAATCAAGAAACCTAAAACCTTGCGATTGAGGATAATCAGGATGGAAATAAGAAACCATTCGCCTCATTACAATTCAGCTTGGCATATTCAAATCTTGATTATCTAATTTTATCTTTTTGTATGGGATAACAAGCATGAGTTCAATTGTGATTTCAATTTTGAGGACACATCATCTTGTAATGATGATCATGTGGGTTGTGAAGCCTTGATGGAGGCACCTATTTCTGATTCTTCTATTGATATGGTGAAAGATACTTTTGACGGTAATGTTAAATCTGGTTGTTCCTTCAATTGAGATCATGTAGGACTTAGTGACCATACATGTGGTTTGTGATGAAGCTATTTTAGATTCACAATCTTCAATCAAACGTACACCTCCTCGTAGTGTTGAGCATCCTATGGATTATGATGACTTCTTATCACATGGATCTACTTTTGCTCCTTTCGTGAGTCTGGACAACTCTCCCGGAGCTTTTGACACCTCTTGTGATCCTATTATTCGTTAAATGTGTGATATGATGAAATGTCCCTCTTTCTCGAATAATGGCATCGAAGACCTTTGGCCCATTCTGTCCACCCGACGGCCAAAGGGAGTTTGCAAGGGTGACTTAAGTCACAATAAATTTTTATAAGAGCCTAAAAGAAAATAAAAGAAAAATATTAAAGCACTTATAATTATTTATTTGGCTTGATAAAGAAATGCACCTATAAACAATTGTTGTAATCTCTAGGTGGGTGCATAGGGTCTAATATTATATTTGTATCCTCCCTAGGAGGATTGGCGACTTGTCTTGGAATAAATATATGGGCTGCCTAGAGGGAAATAGACCCAAAACTATTTTTGTATTCCCCTAGGCAAAAATACAACTTGGTTAGATGTGTGTTGTGGGACTTTAGTTTAGAGATAATCACTAATTGTGATTGGTGATTTTGGAGGTTCCTTTTGAGCCATTTCTCCTATTTAAGGGAGAGGTCGACTTGAAGAGGGATATCTCATTCTCATTTTATAAAAATCTGACTTTTGTCTAAGCTTTGAGCTTTGAAAAAATACTCTAGAGGATGGAAACCCTCATAGAGAAAAAGAGAGATTTCCATACAAGGAATCGTATTGTGCTTCAAAGGAACTTCAGCTGTTGATGTTGAATTTTAGCAATAAAGGACTGGGGGAGACATTTCGTAGCAACATTTCTCTAATTTTAGGAAGTAAAGTGACCCATCCTTTGGTCAGTTTATGGTAATTGAAGATCATTCCAGGTCAGGCTTTCATTGCCTTCGTTTATATTGTATTTCTGGGCTGCAAATATATCATTCTCAGAATTAATTTGAAGGTATTACAGCATTGTTTTCAACTCTCTATGAAGGCAGATTTTATGATAATTATTTCAGTTCAGTTTAGCCTCAATAAATTCAGATTTCTCCTCATTTCGGATACATAAAATACAGAGATCAGATTTATTAAGAATCATAATTGTTGAGCATCTTTGTACGAGTTTCTTACCCTTATCAAAGTCGCCATTCCTGAGTATTTAATTGCAGCAGGTTTTAACTGAGTTTATATGGATTCATTATCACTTTTTAGAGCTGACTCAACTTCTAAAAATCTGTATATTCCATTGGAGCTAGGGTATATCATTGTTGCTATGAATTTAGCTTGGGTTTCTCTATAAATCTAGTCACTTTGGCTTAATAAAATTCAGATCTACAGTCTCAGTCCTTGGATTAGCTTCTATTGACTTGTATTTTAGTTTTGGGATTGCTCCTAATCCACTCAGAATTCAAAAAGCCCCAATAAGGGACATTACAGTGGTATCAGAGCTAGCCTTCCTCCCATCTTGTGAGGGCAAACTGCAAAAATCAGACCTGCATGCAATCAGCTAAAGCTCACATAGTCTATCAAAGAAGAGGGACTCCAAAGAAGACAGTGGATGAACGTGGAAGACCACCTCCAGATGACACTCTCGACTATATGAATGAAGTCATGATCAGAACTTAGAGAGAGCTGCAGAAAACGATGAGGGAGAACCAATGGGAACTACGGGACACATTCACTAGTTCCATTCGGGAGTTGTCTATGGTTCTACAAGGAAATATGGCAGCCATCAATCAAGGATCAACCAACAATGGAGAAGGAAGCTCAACAGGACCGGTGAAGACTTCTCCCAAGCCTACTCAACAAATTTTCAAAGCAAAGTTTCTCCAAAGAGTGGAACCAATTGAAGGAGTGGCACAAAATGACATGGATGATGTAGAGACATATGATGATGAGTACATGCAACTTAGCCTCCAAGTTAGAGATATGCTACCTTTAAGAGATTTCTTTCAGTTGAAGAATAACAAGAGTGCAGGAAGAAGCAGAAGAGCCCATCAAGAGACACCTAGGAGAGAAATTCAACAAAGATTGGGTAAGGTAGCTCTCCCTTCATTTGATGGTAACAATAAGTGCTCTGCTAGATCATTGTTGCAGAAATTAGATACCTATCTTTCTCTAAATCTGATGTATGAAGATGAAGCACTTAAGTTTGCAACACTACATTTGGATGGTGTGGCACATGAGTGGTGGTATCATGGAATCATTACCCAAGGACATGGCTCTATTACATCACTTGAAGATTTCAATAGATGCTTGACCGAGAGGTTTGATCGGATGGATCCAGATTTGTACTTCAGGGAGCTTGTCCAACTCAAATAGGATGGCACCTTAGATCACAGCATTTGAGAGATATTGTTATGTTGTCCTTTATACCATAATTACCCTATCCTCACTTTGTTTTCATCGTTATGTTCACTTGTTTACCCTCGTTACTGGTCTTCCTACCACTTTCAATCATACCTCCATTATTTCTTTAGCTTCCATTCCCCATTGTTTTGCAACCTTGACCTTAAGTTCCTCCTGAAGCCGAGACAATTGACCATGGTCGATCGTGTCGATGTTTGTTTCTCACATGGCCAACGTGATCGACCACGAGCGATCACTTCGGATATATATGCATTTCCTCTTTTTTCATTTTGGTATCAATCAATCATTACTCAAAGCACTTCACTTTACTTGCACATTGGACATTTGTGCACCTATTCACATCTAGTTGTTAGACTTAAGGTTTTGGAACTTTCCCTTTTTCATTTGGGTCAGCATAGTGAAAAATGGAGGTCTTCTTCTTGAGCTTTACCTTCTCCTCTCATAGCAATTCCCTCTCCATGTTGTTCTCTTTGTGAAGAATTAATACATAAACGGTCACACACCACAAGTAAGTGTCTCTAACCCTTCTTTGTCCTTTATTTCATGTTTATTGTTGTGTGGATGGTTGATCATTCATTGTTACAGATTAAGGTAGATTATGTTTGTTTCAGTTTATTGTTGTCTTATTTATATTATCCCCCTTGGCTTTATCCATCTTTTGACCTACCTTTATTCCAAATCCTAGTAGGATACCTCTCTTTACTGTAGGTATAGGCCTTGGAAACCTAGAGCTATCTTAGGATTAGGATTATTGTCCTCTACAATTGCGACCCTTGTGCTCCTTGAGCACCTTTAGTATTTGTATCTTGTGTGTAGGCCTAGATTTGATCCCCAATATAGGGGAACATGGGCAGTAATCCATCTTAGTCTGTCATAAAGATACTATTTCAGTTGAGGAATAATGTTTTAATGTATCTTCTAATGTGGAGGATGGTGCATCTATGAACCCTTTCTTAGATAGAGGGGCCCTCTCATATGCCTTTAATAGTACCTCTTCTTGACAAGGTTAGGCCACTTGGTGGTAGACATGATGAGACTCCATTTTATCAAAGTGGAAATTGTATTATTGATCGTAGTGAGCATAAAACCTTTTTTGAGTATGCCTCCTGTGAATCATTAGAGACATTATGTGATTTACATTATGCCTTGTTTTAGGAGTCCCATATTGATCCTCATATATGTTGATGGTCATTATTTGGCTCTTGCGTCACTTCACGCGTCTTGGGATAAAAGAGGTGGTACTTGAAATTGTGATATTTTGCATAATGCATGGTTGGTTTTTCGCTTTCTTGGAAACCGTATTAAATGGAGTATACTGTGGAGACACTGAGTCCCATTGATGAAGATTTGTTATTGAACTATATTGGAGACTCACGTGTGTTGGTTCCACTGCATTAGAGAGCACATTGTCTTTTTGGCAACATCATGGATCGCCCTATATGCCTTTTGTAATATCCTCTTCTCGAAAGCAGCAAGTCAAAGACCTTTAGCCTAATGTTGTTTCCCGATGGCTAAGGAAGTAAGAAAAAGGGAAACTAGTCCTAGATAATTAATTTTAAGGTGCATAATGAAATATTATTATAAGCACTTAAATTAATTATTAGTGACAAATTAAACAAGAAAAAGAAAAAGAGTTACTTTATTTCTATTTTCCCTAGTGCAAAAATTGCGACCCATATGGGAACAAAATAAAGCAAGGGAAAATATTAAAGAGGTAAAGTAAGTTGATCGGTTCTTTGGGGTGGCTAATATACCAAGAAGAGTTATAAAAGCAAGTCGCCATGCATGGCGAAGGACATCTTTTTTCATATCATAATTTCTGAAAATTGGTATAAGCTTGCATGCTTTCCATCTTTTACTTCAAATGATGAAAACCTTTTATTGTTTTGCATAAGAGGACGAAAACCCTCTTTTGCCTAGGAAGAAGAACGAAAACTCTTCTTCCCTTGTGTTTTCCTTTGAGATTTCAAGATTCTATTCCTGAATTCCAGCAGTATTTGAAGGTTGGAGTTGCAGATTTGTGTTGGTTCTAGCTAGGGTTTAAAGGTAGAAGACTATTGTTGATTTATACCTTTCATTTCCAGCTCTTCTATAGTGGTGTGACCTACCTTGTGGAGGTTTCTGAGTAATCTAGGGCACATTTGGATCAAATTTGATTTTCAGTTTCATAATTAGATTTTTAGGGACCAAATTCAACTGGTTTGCATATTTTTTGGGCTTGGGAAACTCCATTTTCAGCTAAGTTTGTAATTGTCATTCTGCAGATTTTATAATAAAATTCCAGCCCTTTTATTGGTTAGAAAACTGGTATTTTTCGCAATGTTCTTGCATACATAAAATTTATGATCTGTTGTAAATTAGATTTGAGTGAATTTACTACAGTTTTGTGGAGAATCTCCTAGAGCAAGTCATTTTTTCCTAATTAATTCAGATCTGCATTAATTTCTCAAAGTATATATTCTATAACTTGTTAGAAATCATATTTGGGGTTGTTCTGTTTAGAGGCATAAATTGTCCCATTGGGGACATTACAGTGGTATCAGAGCATGTTCCTTGCCATCTTGTGAAAAGATCAAATTTGAATGCAAATAGGAAAATCACCTTCAGTTTATCAAAGAAGGAATCCAACTCCAAAGAAAGGGACAATGGATGAGCATGACCAAAGAGCTCCACTTACAGATGAGCTATGCTACATGCATGAGGTGATTACAAGGAGTCAATGAGAGTTACAGCAGGCTATGAGAGAATCTCATAGGGAAAGGGAAAGAGAAATGCAACATGTGTTGAGGGAATCTCAAAGGGAAATGTGTGATGCATTTAGAGGCCCAATCATGGACTTGGCAAAGGCTCTACATGGGCACAATATATCAACAAACCAAGGAGCAACCAACAATGGTGAAGGAAGTTCATCAGGACTAGCAAAGACATCCATCAAGCCTCCACCTCAAATATTTTGGGCCAAGTTTCTCCAAAAAGAGGGACAACCAATTGAGCTAGATCCTCAAAATGATGTTGATGACATAGAGGCATGGGGTGAAGAATATGCAGCCCTCAGTTTCAGAGGGAGAAAGATGTTATCCTTCAAGGATTATTTTCAAGTGAAGAATAGCAAAGACACAAGAAGGAATAGAAGAGTTTAACAGGAGCAACCAAGAAGAGACATTCAACAAAGATTGGGTAAGGTAACTCTTCCTTCTTATGATGGTTCAGATAAATGTTCAACTAGAGCTTGGTTATAAAAGTTAGATACATATTTATCATTGAATCCTATGTATGAGGAAGAAGCCCTCAAATTTGCAACCTTGTATTTGGAGGGAGTTGTACATGAATGGTAGCATCATGGGTTGATCACACAAGGGCATGATTCCATCACCACCATTGAAGAATTCAGTCAATGTTTGATAAAGAGACTTGATAGAATAGATCTCGAAATTCATTTCATAGAGTTAGCCCAACTCAAGCAAGAATGATCTTTGAATAAGTATATTTCATATTTTCAGAGACTTGCAGTAATGGTACCGAATATCAATGAGAGAAGACTTGTATTGTTGTTTATTGAAGATCTAGCGGAGCCACTTAGAGGTCTAGTCAAAACCTTCAACCCTCCATCTCTACAAGGAGCTATCAAGAAGTCTTTGGACTTGAAACTTTCAGTTCCAAAAAGCAAAAATCTGCATTATGGACAACAAAGGACAGCATCTTTGGGGCAGCAAAAGGACTCACTTGGACAGCCAATGACAACTCAAAATATTGAGCAAGGGACAACAACATTTGGGCAGCAAGGTAAGGCTTTTCAAGGAAAATCTGAAGCAAAAGAATGTATAAAAAACAGCCAAGAAATAGAGGCAAGAAATGAATTGAGAAGGAAAAATTTATGCTTCAACTGTAGGGACCCATGAACACCCAACCATCGTTGTCGTGGTGAAGGGTCAATCCATTACATTGAAGTAGTTTCAGATGAGAAAGATGATGATGAGAATGTTGGTCCGAAATAAATTGAAGAACAAACAAAGGAAGAGGAAGCTCACAGGTGCCACACTTGCTACATTATCTGTACCACCTAGTTTCTATATGCATTCCGAGTTAGAGGAGACCTTCATGGGAAAAAGATCACCATATTGATAGATAGCGGAGCTACACATGACTTCATTGATGAAGGCTTGGTCACAAGGATGGGATTGAAGATGGAATATTTTCAAGGTTTCAACGTGATAGTGGCGGATGGACACTCACTCTCATGTACAAAGAAGATTCCACAACTTGAGTTCACCTTAGGAAGTCATGACGGTAAGAGATGATTTTTATGTTATTGGCATTGGTGAGATGGATATAGTACTTGGAGTATAATGGCTACAATCTTTGGGTGAATACATCGAAAATTATCAAACTATGGAATTAAAATTCAAGGTGCAAGACGAAGAAGTTGTTTTGGAAGTATGAGGAATGGTACTCAAAAATTGTGACAGCCAAGAGTATGGAAAGTTCTTTCAAAAGAGGGTTGATTACACAGGATGCAGATTATGTGGTAAGAGATACATCCTCTTTTTTTTACAACAGTTCTATCATGATGATATTCAGCCCATTTTGGAACAAGGATGCTAAGAATTTGATACAGCAAAGCCAAGATGTCATGAAGGAAAAAGGAAATGAAGATCTCGAGGATACCCCAAGTTATGGAAGGAATGGTAGCATGTCATATTTATTGCTGCATATCGAATCATTTCAGACTTATTTTCCTCATGAGAAGCATGATAAGATAGAGGATCAAGTTTGCAATATGGAGTATGATAAGATCCAAATTCATGTTTATGAGCATCATGAGAGCTATATATTTTGGCAAGAGCTTTCTCATTTGACAAGCACAAGCTCTAGACTCTTGGAGCACTATAGCATGTTTTATCTCTTGCACATGGCACTTGGGCATATGAGTTACAATTACTTGAAGGCAAGCAATTTGGGGGAGGATTGTAATATCCCCCTCTCGAAAGTAGCAGGTTGAAGATCCTTAGCTTAATTTTGTTTCCCGACGGCTAAGGTAGTAAGAAAAAGAGAAACTAGTCCTAACTAATTCAATTTAAAGTGCATAATGGAATATTATTATAAGCACTCAAATTAATTATTAGTGACAAATTTTAAAAAAAGTTACTTTATTTCTATTTTCCCTAGTGGAAAAATACGACCTTTATGGGGACAAAATAAAGCAAAGGAAAATATTAAATGGGGTAAAATATGCTAATTGGTTCTTTGGGGTGGTTAATATACCAAGAAGAGTTATAAAAACTGGTCGCCATGCATTGAGAAGAACATCTTTTTGCATATCATAATTTCTAAAAATTGGTATAAGCTTGCATGGTTTCCATTTTTACTTCAAAGGACGAAAACCCTTTGTTGTTTTGCATGAGAGGATGAAAGCCCTCTTTTGCCTAGGAAGAAGAACAAAAACTTTTCTTCCCTTGTGTTTTCCATTGAGTTTTCAGGGTTCTATTTTTTAATTCCAACAATGTTGAAGGTCAAAGTTGGAGTTTTTTTTTTTGTTCCAACTAGGGTTTGAAGGTGGAAGATTGTAGCTGATTTCTACCTTTCATTTCCAACTCTTCTATAGTGTTGCGACCAATCTTGTCGATGTTTTTGAGTAATCTAGGGCACATTTGGATCCGATCTAATTTTCAATTTCATGATCAGATTTTTGGAGGTCAAACTCAAATGGTTTGCATATTTTTTGGGTTTGGGAAACTCCATTTTCAGCTAAGTTTGTAGCTGTCATTCTAATTTTATAATAAAATTTCAGCCCTCTTATTGGTCCGAAATCTGGTCTCGTTTTTATGTTCTTACGCACATTAAAAAAAATTATTTGTTTAGGTAAAGAATTGGGTGATTTTACTTCAGTTTTGTGGGTGTTCAACACCTAGAGCAAGTCGCATTTTCCCTAATTAATTCAGATCTACATTAATTTTGCCAAGTATATATTCTATAAATTGTTGTTAGAAATCAGATTTGTGGCTATTCCGTTTGGAAGCATAAATTGTCCCATTGGGGACATTACACCTTTGTTAGCGCCTCCTATGCTTCTTAATGATTGGAGGCATAGTTTGCCATACTTGAGTGATGAGGACCATGATGAGCATCTTGATGATAATAAGGACCGAGCATCTAGGTTAGTGAAGTTTTTTCTTTTTTCAGCTGCAGATTTTGGAGGTTTGATTAAGGCTTCATACTCTTATCACACGTTGAAGGATGTGGAACCTATGGCTCATGATTCTTGTGACATCATAGACAGGACTTGTAGAGGCAAACTCTTTAGGATGTAGTGGCATTCTTTATGATAAATGAGAAGCTTACATGACATATTTGGAAGCTGTCATGGGAGGAAGGGAATGTTAGGTGTATGCCAACCTTCATTCACAAACATATGTATATTGCTACGACAATCTTAGAGAGGGGTATTGGATATGGTATTGCTTTATTACCTTTCTATAAGTTTAGCATTGTTTTGTTTTCAAAATTCATTTATTATTTATATGCCTATAATCATGTGATTATAAGATTTTATTTAGAGTTTTCCTTACAGTTCATCATATTTTCTCTCTTGGTTGGAGTTCTCTACCTTATCTCAGTACTTTAAGGATTATGTTTACTGTTTTAAAACAGGAAAACAAAATTATGATGCTTCTGAATGTTGACTCTAACCACAGTTCAAAAAATTAAACTCGGCAAAAGCTCGGCAGCCCAAAATATGGCCTATAATCTGTGATTATAAGATTTTATTTAGAGTTTTCCCTACAGTTCAACATATTTTCTCTCTTGGTTGGAGTTCTCTATCTTATCTCATTACTTTAACGATTATGTTTACTGTTTTACAACAGGCAAACAAAATTATGATGCTTCTGAATGAGGCGTGATTCTGACCATAGTTCAAAAAATTCGACTCGGCAAAAGCTTTGCAGCCCAAAATATTGACTTGGACTAGGAATCGAAATCAACAAAAAACATGGCAAATAAAATAAATATATAAATTTATACAATACACATAAATAACATGTAAAATACTTGTAAAAGCATAAGAAATGAATTTGGGGAATGTATAAGTCTATTTTCTATTACATTTAGACAAAAAAAGACTACAATGTACAACATAATATCATGGCAGCTGAAAAATTGTTGAAAAAACCTTTGAATCCAATGTTGGCTGCTGAAACAATGTTGAACAATCCTTCAAATTCATAACAAGGAAAAAGAAAGAAAAAAAAGTTAAAACATTAACCTGTGAAAAAAATATTCTGCTGGTTGGAGAGTTTCTACACAAGGCTCATAAGTACCCAAAGGTTTTTCAGGAAAACACTCAGCGAATACTCACCACAAGCTTGCTTGCCAAGTTCCTGACAAGTAATTTGCCATGAAAGAAAACCCATTAAGTACTCAGCACTCGGCGAGGCACGAGCCAAGATTTAAACTATGGTTCGCATATGCAGTGGTTGTCAGCAGTTGCCGCACACTAGTAAGTCTAACATAATTATAAAAAAATTCAAATAACAAAGCAATTTAAAATAAGATTTTACAAGATCTTCAAAAACCATTTTATGTCACACTTAACATTCCTAAAGGTACACATAATGACATTGAGTGAGTGAAGCAAAGCAATCTGACAGGGAGTAAGATAGTAATGAAACACCAACAACAGCAGAAACACTGAATATAATCTGTATAAAAGTTTTGTCAAACCATTTGAAAAGCTCAAGCACTGTGGCATTTCAATGAAAAGAAAACGTACAGATTGGCAGAAAACACTAGACATAGTATGTAAGTATATTTTCTCAAGCCAAAGGAAATACACTCTATAGTAATTAAATGAAAGAAAGTTACTTACTAGTTGACGACAAGTAGCCCATCCAAACATTATTTCCATCAGATATTGTCTGCTGTAACACATCCCCAAGTTGAAATATTACCTGATATACATTATGTATGATTAATAAAAAAGTGGGAGGCATATGGATTTCAATATGTTAAGAATAGAATACTGTTCAAATTTTCCATGTTAGTGAAAATAGTTATTCCGAGTCTTTTGACATCTTTTCTTTATTTTTTGCTATTGAAACACTGAAGAGTATATTCAAAGCTAAAAGGATACAAATAATTAGGATATCTGAACATCCAAGGACTGCAACAGATCTAAATAGATTATATTATGTTAACAGAAGACTTTTGGACATGTTCTTACCGGATCCTTTCTGCCACCAACATTTGGAGGAATGGAACTGATGATGTGTGTTGCATCGTAGAGAGCTTCCAAACCATCTAGTCTGCAATTAAATAGACTTCAATATGAGTTTCAGAAAGACAAGAAGAAAAAACTTCCAAAAGAGAAATCAGATGAGGGGAAATATCATTCATCTTTGTAACATCCAGCTGGAAGTGCTAAAAAGAAGCCATAATTGTAACTTGGTTGCTTGCGAACATGACAATAAAGTTTTCAATGCTTACCACCTTGTAATACCAAATGGAAAAAATAAACAACAATGTGCTTTTGCAAAATAACAGATGTTACATTGATCAGGAAATGAGAAATGAGTCATTGAAAACATAATGCATAGCTAAATGGTTTACCAAATAATTTCTAAAATGAAGCAAATTTAAGAACAGAAGGCCATATACAGCACTTAGCAATTCAGTGTTTTTCTGGGATTTTGGCTGCCACTAAAAGCATTAGATAGGAGAACCAATCAGAAAACTAACCTTTTCCAGATCTGATTTTTATAACAGCAGTTAATAAATAAAATGGCACCCAAAACAGCCGAAACCTCAAAAATTAATAACCTATAATGTCCCCTCTTAAGACAAGATAGAAAATGGAGTAATACTTGTCAAGATCAAGCAAAGAATAGATAAACCCTTTTGCATCAACCTAAAACATCTCAATGTCAACTATTTCGAACCCAAATGGGGTTGGAACTAGCCAAGGTGGTGGGATAGATTGGAAGAAAACAATTGGAATTTAAACATATTCAAATCAGATTTTTTAACAGCTGGAAAATAATTAATAATCACACTCCAACTGCTGCATATCTTCAAAAATTATTTTCCGCTTAACCATCCAAACAAAAACCTTCAAATTTTGGATTTTAGGCCACAAAAATATGAACAATAATATTTCAAAATCAGATTTCGAGCAGCCAGCATGAAACCTAATTTTGCCCTAAAAAGTAGGTCGCCCAGCACATTCAGGGCATCAAATCAACTCCAAAAATTATAAAATTATTTTCTCCTTATTCCTCCTAATTTATACAACCAAATCTAATATTAAACTGACCCCAAAACTGCAGATCTGAAATAATTATAAATTAATAACCAGATAGCTTGCAAATAGTTGAAAGCTTCTAAAATTCATAACTCATTCAATATTCCATATCTTTGCATGAAATAAAGTGCATAATGAACTAGAAATTAAGAGTTTTCTATTGCACTATAGATCTGAATTTTCTTAACATTAAAATCCCCTCAAAACAACCCCCAAAATCTGAAACCAAGTCACTAGGGTTAAAATAAATTATATAAATAAATTCCAGCTCTTTCTACCCTTCCAAAGCGCTTCAAAATATCAGTCCTTGCTCTGAAATAATTAATCAAACACAGCAAATTATAGATCTAGCACAAATGATCTCAAAACATGATAGAATAAACCCCAATCCAAATCACTTTGGCCAAATAAATTGCAGCGGTGACAATAAACACAAAAGTACCCCAAACCCTTCACTAACATGCAGATTTATCCATCAAATAATTGCGCCAACACCCTAGTGCAAGTCGCCAATGCTAGAATGGAGAAAACATGCATAAACACACTCAACACAAGAGAACACAATGAAAAAAACAATGGAGCGTTCAATATCTTCAACAATGGATCCAAATGAAACTTACAATGAGAGAGCACAATGCAAGAGCTAGGGCATACATCTCTTTTCTCCAAGCAAAGAGTAAATTCAAAGTTCAATCAACATAACCCACTAAAGGAAATGTGAACTCCTTTTATAGAGTTAAGGGGTGCAACATTCAAAAAGACCGACCTTTCCCTTTTAGAGGGAAAATATAAACTCTCATTATAATAAAGTCTAATAAACTAAGACTATGTGCACTTTATTATTTTTACTTAAATAATAAAAGCAACTATCTTTTGTGCACATTTAAACTAACTAGAGATTCTCACTTATAGCGCTAGGCAAGCCAAAGGGTTACAATGCAAATGAAGGAGATGAATAGATATATTAGTAATGTCCCGGAAAGGGGGACATTACATAATTGTAACTTGGTTGCTTGCGAACATAACAGTAAAGTTGTCAATGCTTACCACATTGTAATACCAAATGAAAAAAATAAACAATGTGCTTTTGCAAAATAGCAGATGTTACATTGATCAAGAAATGAGAAATGAGTCATTGAAAACATAATGCACAGCTAAATGGTTTATCAAATAATTTCTAAAATGAAGCAAATTTAACAACAGAAGGCCATATACAGCATTTAGCAGTTCAATACTTTTTTGAGATTTTTGCTGCCACTAATTTGGATGGAAATGCTCAACACCAGTTGCTTAGTTCCATTCCGACCTTAATTGGAGGAGGAAAATAATTTTCTTTTGCATCCAGTTTCAGAGAAGGAACTCCAAACAGTTGTATGGGCTATGAAAAAAGGAAAAACACCAAGATCGGATGGTTTTTCTATAAAATTCTATCAGGAACTTTGGGACATAATCAAAAATGATCTTTTGGAAGTGGTAGAAGAATGCAGACAGGCTAAGACTGTCCTAAAAATCATTAATCAAACCTATATTGCTTTGATTCCCAAGAAAGAAGAGACTTCTACCCTTGCAGAATATCGTCCCATTGCTTTATGCAACATGCTCTATAAAATAATAACCAAAGTTATAGCTGAAAGGCTGAAGACCATCATTTATAAAGTAATATCTCTGGAACAAGGGGGGTTTGTTCCTCATAGACAAATTTATGATGATATAGTTTTAGTTCCGCAAGTTGTCTATTCCATGGAAATTCAAAAAAACTAGCAATGTTTTGAGACTGGATTTGTCTAAAGCTTATGATAAGGTGGATTGGTCTCTCTTGTCTGCAATATTGTTCAGGTTTGGATTTTCCCCCTTTGGGTTCAGTGGATACAAGCTTGTATCTCTTCAATTTCTTATTCTATTTTGGCGAATGGATCTCCTAATTCTATATTCTCTCCTTCTCGTGGCATAAGGCAGGGGATCCTTTATCTCCTTTTCTTTTCATAATAGTGGTGGAATCTTTCGGCAAATTGTTCTCCAAGACAAGAATTCAGAAGAAGTTGAAGGGTATTAAATTGGCCAAACATGTTGATTCTCTGTCTCATCTCCAATTTGTAGATGATTCTTCCATTATGGGAGAAGCATCTTTAAAAGAAGCTACCCAAATTCACAACAACTTGCAGCTCTTTTAAAAGGCCACGGGTCAAGATATAAATAGGCAAAAATCAAAAATTATCTTCTTCCATTGCCCACCTAGGTTGGAGCAGGATCTTCTAGCTAAATTAGGATTTCAAAAGGGAATGGTACCTCTAAAATATTTGAGTATTCCGTTGGATTCTAAAAGATTAACTGATTGGACTTGGTTACCCACAAAGATTCTTCATAAATTTAGTAAATGGACTCATAGATGGTTATCTTTTGGGGTACGCATTACTCTGATTAAAGTTGTTCTACAAGCTATTCCTATCTATTTTTCTTCCCTTTTGAACATTCCTGCTAAAGTTTTGCATCAACTAGATTTGATCAGCCAAAACTTCCTATGGACAAGGACTCGACAGGGTAGGAAATGGCATCTGGTGAAATGGAAAACATTATGTTTGCCAAAGAAGGGGGTTTGGGTTTCAAATCAAGTGTGTTGAATAATAAGGCTTTAGTTGCAAAATTATATTGGAGATTGTTGCAAAATCCCCACCATTTATGGGACATCAACATTAGAGCAAAATATGTAGATAAGATGAGATAATATTATTAATGTCCAACAAATGACCACAAAAGTAGGTCAATGGGACTGCAGAGTACAAAGCATACAAACCCAGCAAGAAGACCCAAACGGGTCGCCCAAAATACAAAGAGAGAAGGAGATGAAGAGAAGGAAACAACAAAGGCTGCGAAACCAGAAACGAACAAGAGAAAGATGACGATTGAGGGAAGCATAAGAGGGAGCAACACCCCCAACAACATCACCTAACATTCAAGGTCGGATGGGAGTAACTTGCGGTACGTCGATGACCAGAAGCTGACATTGTAGAATCCCTCGGGAGCCGGCGTCCGAGAGGAAGGCGGTGCCTCTTAGTAAGCCTAGTGGGTTGTTGTCTATGCGGAGAGGAACTGGGATATGCCTGAGATAGGGAGCCTCTGGTGCAAGAAACGGAGTTTCAAGACCTAACGGATCTGGACTGGGTGTCCAGACACGTGACCAAGTGCCGCTTGGCCCCCGTCACTGGGGAGAGCACCGGGAAGAAAGAAGTGATCAGTCTAGTAGCCATCCGTTTGGGGGGAGGATGGAGGAGCATGTCCCGAAGCCTGAGGGCCTCCTGGAGGTAGAGAGCAAGACATCTTTGATCATAGTATCTGAAGAAAGTTGTGAAGGAAGGAAGCTCACGGAACAGGCAATGGAATCGCCCATGAATCTCATAGTAAACAGGACACCTGAAAATGAAGTGTTCTTCCGTTTCAACCTCCTGGAGAGAGCAAAGCAGGCAAGTCCGCTCTGAGCGGTCTAAGTGATGATCAATCTCAACACGAAGTCGATGTGAGCCCACTCTAAACTGACCCAAAGAGATACGAAGGGCTTGTAACCAATGCCGAGAAATGTACATGGGTCTGAAAATGACCCCATCACGGATCTCAAGAAAGTGTGTCGGATAGAGTGACATCTTTGGACGCGACCCCCCCCGAGGGGTTGGTCCAGGGGTGCTGGATGAACTGTCTATAAATATCATCTCTGATAATCCTATGAAGGTCTTGTTGGTTGGGTAGGAGATGGGCAGGGGCATCCAAAGAATAGTTGAAGGGTGGGAAACGGTCCATCTGGATGCCAATGGACTCGAAGAGGCGTGAAATGCAGGCATACCAACAACGAGATCGTCTACTGTGCTCTAAGGATGCAATAACTTCAGAGGAGCAGTAGGCAAGATAAATGTACCTATCCCTGTCAACAGAAGAGCTAGAAAACCCCCGGATATGGTGCAACAACAACACAAGGCTGAAGATGGTCTCCAAACGAAAAGAGCGAGCCCCAAACTCAGCAAGAATAATGTTGTGAGGAACAAATTCTTTGCACTTGATAATACGTCTGAGCATGAGGATCTGAACGCGCTCAATAATGGCCCAATCTGAGTCCAAAAGAGAGGGACCCCAAACCTCCAAACCATACAGAACCGTGGGCCTAACCAGTGAATTGGAGAGGGACATCTTGGAAGGAATGTCCTGAAAGTGGTGGCAGAAACACTGTCTCTCAAGAATCGCCAAAGAACCATACCCCTTATTAACCCGGGATTGGAGAGCAAGACGGAGGCTAAAACGAGGTCCAGAGAAAAGAGTCCCCGTGTAGGTATAAGAGCAAGTGATCTCCATCTCCACACCCTTAAAGAATAAGTGGAGGTCTGAAGTCTTCAGACAATTGAAAACCATAACTTTAGTTTTCCCAAGATTAACAGACAGCTGTCTATGATCACAAAAAAGGGCTAAGTCATCCAACTACCTCTGAAAACCCTCTGCAGAAGAAGCAAGGAGAACTACGTCATCTGCAAAGAGGAGGATGTAAATCTGAACCTGATGTAGAAGGCACCCATCACCTTCCTGTATGTGATCCCTGAGAAAGTCCTCAAGCTCATCGATGTAGATCCCAAATAAGGTAGGAGAGAGTGTGGCAACCCTGTTTGACGCCAATGGTACTCCTGATGAAGTCAGACAAGCCAACAGAGGTGCAAAGGCGGCCAAGGACCTCCTCATAAAGGCGCATGATGGTTGTAAGAAGAGTCTCAAAATGCCTACACCTCTGAGCCTACGGAAAAGGGATTCCCGTGGAACAGAATCAAAAGCTTTCTGAAAATCCATGAAACAACAGAAAACTCTGGAAGAGCGGTGGCGAGCCTCTTCGATGATAGCCCGAAGAGTGAGGATGTGGTCGATAGTCTGGTAAGTCGGCCGGAAGCCCGCCTGCCCCGTAGCTCTATAATGGTACTGATCGAGGAACTCATAAAGCTGCAAATGAAGAACTGTAGCATAAAGCTTGGAGAATGCGTGACCCACCATGATAGTCCTGTAATTGTTGGGGTCGGAAGTGGGCCCCGACTTGTGTATGGGGTGGATGATGTGGTGGGACCAAGAAACGAGGAAACCTGTACAAACCACCTAATTGAAGAGGTCCACAAGATAACTGAGGAGCGTCTTCCGACCATACTTGAAGAGTTCCGCATGAATCCCTTCCTTGTCCCATGCTTTACTGCAACTCATAGCAAGAATGGCATTCCTCACATTGGTGTGGGTGAAAATATGGCAAAGGGAGGAAGGGGAATGAACCTAGATTTGGGATTGGTCAAGGAAGTCATAAAGAGTGGAAGTGTGGGTGAACATGGAATTGGGATCAAGGTCCAGGGGTAAAGGTGAATGATAGGGAAGAATGGTGCACCAGAAATGTTTAGGAGAGTGGATAAGTGACAAAACGAAGCACACGGCACCTATGAGAGATAAATGTGCGTTTATTATGTCGAAGGAGACAACAATAGGCTGACTTTAGGGAGGGGAAAGAAGGAAGGGCATGCAGGAAGGCAAAGCGGAGTTTCAAGTGGAAGGCTTTGCATTCCTCGTCATATTATTTATTCATTAGGGCATGTAGCATGGCATAGGGTGGAGTGAGTGATGTGGGGGAAGGAACTCGTGGCCGCTTCCCGAATCCCCTATGTCAAATTTCCAAATAGTACGTGATATACAAGGGGAGGGGGTGCGGTCATGGGGGGATAGCCTAGAGGGAAAAGAAGAGGGTCGCATGGTCAGCCAGAAGGATGGGGGAGACACATAAGTGGTGTATGTAAGGAATCAAGTCGGGGGTAGTCAAGACATAATCAACTACACTGGCCCCACCACAAAAGGGTCTGCAGGTGAAGAACCCGGATTCAGGAGAGCAAGTGTTGGCTAGATTTTCTGCATAGCATCAAACCTAGGCAGTCATGAGATAAATCTCCCTCATTTAACCGGTGAGGCTCCCGTGTCAGATTTGTCAATATAAATGTGTTTTTATCTATCAGGGGTTTTACTTTAACCACTTAGTTCATGAACCATGACTAAGAAGTTCTGCAGCAAGTAAGCAGCTGTTTAAGAAAGGAAAATTATAGAAGAAGAAAGTAAAGGAATTACAGAGAAGAAATGAGGAAGATGTGCATCCCAATTAGTAGATAGCAGAGCTAATTGCATGCACATAGAAGAAACTTAATAGATTTGAACACACAGAATTATAAAGCAAAGGCAGCTCTAGATCCAGATCTAAAATAACACAAAGTTTATCAAGAGATCTAAGATACAAAGCAAGAAACAAAGTACACCGTGACACAAAGTTCTCCGGAAACCTGCTCCTTTGTATTCCTCTGCTTCAAGTTGCTCTCAGGGGTTCAGCACAAAGTTTAAAACACAAGATTGCTGCTTACAAATTCTGATTGATCATTAACCCGGAGGTTCTTCTCCTACTTATAGAATGTAGGAGGGAAAGTACAAATAGAAGACTCAAACTGAACTAAAGTATGAACAACAGTAAAGATGACATTTGGCAATCATCCTCAACTAACTTCTTCTTAAGTGACACATGTATCACTTAACTAATAGAATGGTTCCTCATGACTTCAAGTAATGGTTGCAAAACCAATAACTCAGAAGTTTTACAATTTCATCCGGGAACATAGAAAATAGAAGAAAGAATAGAAGAAGCCATGCCAGCTGTAATGTTTACATCTTCTTCTTGTTCTGATATCTGATATACTTGTCGAACATATAATTCAGCATCCTTCCATCTGTTTTAGCCACTGTTTCCTTCTCTATCCTGAACTGCAGCAACCCTTCATTCAACACTTTGCTGCATGCTTCCACCTCTTCCAAACTCGGCCCGAACCTTGCAATGTCTACCTGCAGCGCCACCAATCTACTGATAAAATTCATCGTGAAAGGCTCGGTAGCTTTATCAATTCTCTTTTGCACCATCAGAAGAGAACCTTCCAGGGAATCATGCACCTCATTAGAAACAATCCGCACGTATGAAGTAACACCTCCATCCACTCTTTCCTCAGTGAAAGAAATGATACTGTCTGGTAATCTGATGTTCTACTCTCACGCACCTGCATCCTTTTCAGCAAAACTCTGCAGATCTCCAAACGGAAAGATACTGCAAACTCTAGCTGCTTCCCCTTCTCGACTGATCCATCCGATACAATTTGTTCTGCAACCAACACATCTCCCGGCAGCTTGTTGATCTCGGCCAAAATACTCAGGTTACTCTCTGCAACTATATTCATGCCTTCTATGTTTTCCATCAGTTGCTTTAGTTGATTTGTTGCATCTTTCATAACCTTTAGGCGGGCTGGCACTTCCCCAAGTTGCACAGAAGCTTGACGAATAATCAGATTCTTCCATTCATCAATAGCCTTTACTTGATTACTTGCATCTTCCATTTCCTGCATAAGATGATCACTCACCTGCTCTAAATGGGCTGAATGGAAGGTTTAGCAACCTTGGCTATGATCTCACATAATTGAGATATTTGCTTCTGCAGCTCTTCTTTCTCCGCCTTTTCACTATCAAGCCTAAGGAACAAAGCATTCAGCAACGTTTGCGTGTCCTGCTTCAATCCTTCAGTGGTAGCTTGACCGAGTGGTATTTTGGTCATCGTCACATCTTCTGCCATGAGCTCCTCTTCTATCTTTCCTTCCGCCGGAATTGATATCTCAGCAAACTTCTCTCCCGAATCTTTGATGATCAACCTAGAAGTTGCTTTAGCAACTTTAGGCCGTTTGTCTCTTCTGCTCAGATCCTGAAGTAGCTGCAAGTCATGCTCCTCTAAGTTCATCTCTACTCTTGCTTCCGGAACCAACTACAAAGCTAACCATCCCGAGAAGTTATTTCTCGGGGAGTAAGAAGTCGCTGAGTGCACTACCATCTCCCGCTCTACATCCTCTCCGTCAGAAAGTGCCACAGTGTCATGGCTGCCATCTTCTAAAACATCCAAAGACAAAGCTCTTTCGAACTCCGTCATCTGCAGCTTCAACATCTCCTCTGGAACGGGTGCTGAACGAAGTGGCTGCGGAGAGAAAACGAACGTCGCCGGTTTTAATGAAGGCATGGAAGCATCCTGCTGTTGCGGTGCAATAGTTGGTGATCTTTTGGGTACTGGAGAAGTCGGAGTCAAAGCTATGGTCGTAGAAGTGATCTTCTCTCTCTTGAGATCTTCTGTGTACTTTCAACTACTCGGACCTTCTGCTGCTTTCTCCTTCATGCTTTCGTTTGAGGGAATCTCCTGCGCCGAAGTTGCCCGTGATTTGATTCATCAATACTTCATCAAGGCAGTATCCCTTCGTTAGCAGCCAGTTCGAAGTATTCACCAACACAGCTCCAGATCTCTCTTCAATTGAATGGCAGCCTCCAATGTTATCCTGCAGTATGGCTTTATCTCCTCCCATCTGATGGTAAGTGTCAAGTACCACGTTCCCATCATCTTTAAGATCCGCAGGTATCCGCGCTAGTCCAAAGTCGAACACTTGCTTTGCTGATAGCCTGCTGAAATCTTTCTTTCTAACCTCGTACTCACTTCTGCACTTCATCCAGAAATCTTCTAACGAAGGCACATGTGCGTACTCCTGGGAGATTGTCTTCCTGGCTACTCCAAATGGATCGAAGTTAAGCCGTGCAGGGAAGAACTCTTGCTCATACTCGGATAACATTTGCGCTTCCATCCCTCGAGCTCTGTGAATGCTGATGCAACTGTAATATCCCACAGTGATTGGGAAGAAGCCCGTAGACTTGTGCCGTTTCAACTGAAGGTCGTGTAACTCTACGAGTTGCCTGCTCAGCTCCATGGTGATCAATCTATCAATTGGATACCTGGGCATCTTTATAGGTTCTCCAGAAAAGCCCGTAACCCTGAGGTATGTGAAATCTGCAAACTGGATGAATAAACTGCCAATCTTGGACACTACTTCCCACGCTTCCTTGCTTACCCTGTGAGTCTTCAAGTCTTTGTCTAGCCTGCAGATGAAATCGTAGAAGTTATCGTTGATCACTTTGAAGTCCTTCTCGCACGCAGGTACAGTAAGCTGTGGGTAGCACTTGAAAATGGGGTCCTTGGAAAGAACACCACATCTATCCAGCTTAGAAAAGACACCCTCTGAAGCTGCAGCATACACCAAGTACGAAGTCATCTTGAAGCTGAAAGTACGCTTCACATTCCGAAGTAGCTCACCGATGTTGCTGCTAATAATTTCCGACCAATTGATTATAGAATCAACCTTGTTGATTTCAATGGTCCTGATGAAAGCATACATCCATGTACGGAAAGTGTAGGCATTCGCTTCGGCATTCAACCTGCATAGCAATTTGACGACATCATCTGCCTCTTGCACCAAATTGGACCGTGGAAGAGTTCTCGGGAACTTTGAAGGGGATCTAGGCTTCTTCATGAACTGGCTGTTCATTATGCTCACGCAATCAGCTCTATGTTTCTCCCATCTACTGTCAGCATCCTGAATGCTAATAGAAGTCACCACCTTTCGCACTGGAATCTTCAGACAATAATTGATGAATTCCGCATCCAAACGAATTATTGTCTTTCCCGCAACATCACGCACTGATCTGGATGAAGGATGATAAGATCTAGCACACTCCATTACGAACTCTGACAATTGGGCTGTACATGGGAAAGCTGCAGCTCGGATAATTCCGCTACTTTTGACCGCACGCATGAGTGAAGTCTTTCCAGCTCTAGATCTATCAATCAAATCAGAAAGAGGTTCTGGGCCTAGATCCGTGTCTCCTATGTCTGAAAGTTTGGAAGCAATGCATGAATCCATCGTGCTCTCTTTTTCATCTCCTTTCGCCATGGCTTTGTCTATCTTTGTCTGAATAATTCTTTTTCTTCTAACTTGGCCGGATTTCTTCAATACTGGTGCAGATCTTGACAATTCTTCAGATTCGGAGGATATTTGCAATGTATTGGACATTGATAAAAACTCCTTTTCTTTTGTAAAGCACCTGTAATGAATTCCTGCAATTTATTCAGACAAAAATGGCCACCGGAGCATGAATAGTGAATTTAAATTATAAAAATTTGCACTTTGCAAGCCTGCTGCCCCAAAAATTGGTGTTTAATTTGCACATAAAGAGAGCATGAATCCTTTCAATCAACACCTGAGCTCCTGTAACACCTGTGAAAACAACTATGTAGATAAAGATCAACCTCCTCCAAAGCATGCGCCAAATCTGGAAGCTTTTAGCCTTGTTAGCACTTTGTCTGAACAAAATCCTTCCTCTAATGGGGGCGCACTTTTCCTCCTGGCTGCAATTCTTTACCTGTGAATTAAATTATTCACCCATATGGCTGCCCATACTTATATAACCTTCACAATTCTATAATTAATAATTGCCCTAACAATTAAAGGCAATTAATTAATTAAAAATCATGCTTTTCTCTTTTAAAAATAGCATGTTTAAGGACAGCCATCCAATAAATTAAATTAATCCAATTTAATCCTTCACTCAAGCTCCACAGTGTGCTTTGACCATAGCCACTGAAAATAGAAATTAATTTAATGTTTTAATGCCTTAAAAAACATTAAATAATACCCAAATGGGGCGCACTTTTTGAGAGGAAGAGGGCAGCCATTAAATAAATTAAATTTAATGCATTTGACTCCTTTATTTTATTCCATCTTTGACTTGTTGACCTCCTCCAAGCTTGGACGCACTTTTTGAGAAGAAAGATTAATAAAAATAATCAAATTTAATCCTTTTAATCTCTCACCAAAGGGGGCGCACTTTTTTGCACATGTAATTCTATTTTTAAGAATTTTTTTATAATTGGATTCTTTACCCTGCCAGGCAGGCACCAAAATCCCGTTATCCACTTAAGTGATTTTTATAACACAGGGAAAAGTACCCTGCCAGGCAGGTATAAAATTCCCACCCTGCCTGCAGCTTATATTTTTCCTATCGCAGCTTAAATCCTTTGTTTTTCAAATATGTGTCCATCCCCGGAGGGGCTTTTCTGTGCACGACTTCGCTTTTTCCCAGTGATCTAGACCTCCGATGGTGACTTCCTCCGGGCACAATGTGCGTATATGTTTTCTAGCTACTCCAGGCCAAAAATCAGGCTTACCCGGCGAGGGAATCGTTCCAGAGAAATTTCACAAAAAACAAAACGGGACACCACAAAAACACGAAAAATTGCCAAAAGTTACAAATAAAGCCCAAAACTTAAAATAAGTTAAAATCCTTCTGGTACATAGGAATAATAACATATTCGCTCATAATAGAGTTAAAACAGAGCGCAAATAGCCTCATACGGGGCTCAAAATAATTAAATACAAATTTCCCGCAGACAAATCCCGACGACAGAATAAAACAATTTTGGGCATCTGGGTATTTGGCGAAAAAGGCTAATATGGTTCTTTAGGATTATTTTGACGCAATACAGGAACTTTCAGGCAATAAAAACAACAAACGACCCATTATTTTAAAAGTACGAAAAATTTTCGGATAGGGTAGTCGCAGATTTCAGGGTGAAATCTGAGTGACACCAGCAAGGAATGCCATTCAAGATCAGTAGGTCATGAGATTCCCCTAATTGGAGAAGATGTCGACTGTAGGAAGTCAAGGGGCCTGTCGTGTCCTCAGAATCTCCCTCGAAGCCAACCAACTCTAGATCCACCTCAGAGGTGCAAAGAACATCGTCGGTCCTCATCGTGCCTCGGAATCTGCATATTTTTGGTACGAGCATTAAAGTCCCCCAAGATGATGACCTCCCCAGAGCCCGAGAACTGAGATATACCAGCATAGAGGTCAAAGAACGGGTCTCCATCTGGTCCATTGTGGATAGCAAATGAAGCCGCAAGAGTTGATTCTACATTCCTCACCTTCTCGGGGATCTCTGATTTTATCGGTCCTCAAAATTGGTGAAGAAATTATTAAAAAAATAATTTTTTTGGAAAATTGGGAAAGACCAAGCTGAACTTTTAGACGGATTCGTGGGATGGGCGCCCAGCGTTGATTGAGCAGTATCTGGATTTGAGAGGTCTTATCAATACTCTTCATAGTCAAGGCAAAGAAAAGGTGGTCCATTATTTACAATCTTTGCTGTTGGGGGATAAAGTGGATCTCTCCTTCTATGTGGCAGGCCAATTTGTCTATGGCCCAAATTCAATTTTTTCACTCTTCTTCAAAATAGAATTCTTCCCACTTCTTCTAATCCTGATACACTTGCTTGGGGAAAATCTTTTGGAAGGGGTTTATTTTGTAGCTGAAGGATATAGTACTTTAACAAGTATTCAGCCGCACCCTTGGAAGGATATTTTTGTTGATCTCTGACAACCTGTTTTGTGGCCTAAAGTTAGATTCTTTATCTGGCTTCTTTTATACAAGAAGATCCTTACAGGAGACAATTTGATGAAGCGGGGAATGGTAGGACCTTTTAGGTGCCCTTTATGCAAAGAAGCGGATGAAAATTTGACTTGCCTTTTTTTCCAGTGCCCTTATGTTATGGCCCATGGAATATTTTGGCTGATTGGTTATCTGTCAATTGGAATTCTTCTATGAATCTTGTGGAAATCTTTAGAGAATGGAAACGTTCACTCTCTAATACTTAGGATCTTAACAAAGGAGTTTGGATTGTTATTTCTCTTATGTTGTGGAATGTATGTAAAGAGCAAAACAAACGTATCTTCAAATTAGAAAAGAGAGACATTTGGTATGTCAAGGAATTAACTAGAAGCAATATAGTGGAAACTATTGCGCATAATGTGAAAATTCCCTCCCCCTTACCTGGCAAATGGAAAACTATGATACGTAAGCTCAATTTGGAGTAAAGCAAATTGAAGTCTAGGTCTTGCACTAGACTATCTGTGCCCTCTGCTTTAAGAAAATGGAAGCCTCCTCCGTTTGACTTCGTTAAACTTAATATTGATGGAGCAGCAAGAGGCAATCCGGGTCTGACAAGTATTGGTAGGATAGCTCATGATTCTATGGGAACTCCCCTTTTCTTCTTTGCTCATCAATTTGGTTACTTCACTAATAATGTGGCTGAAATCTTAGCAATTCAGCGAGCTCTCCAGGAAGTAACTAAATTGGGGTGTCTTAGAATTATACTTGAACCAGATTCTAAGGTTATTATCAGCCTTTTGGCTTCTCCAAAACAGCATAGATCCAATAATTGGTTGATCGCCAGGATTCATGAAAATATTCAAGTTATTGTTAAACACTTTCAGACTATCTTTTATCAACATGTGCCTAGAGATCAGAACAAGGTGGCGGATGCTTTGGCAAATTGGGTCATGGATCATCATAATTTGATCAATTTTGGGCCTTCGCCTTTGACATGGCCTCAAGAGAAGTGGAATCAGATTGAAAAGATCCTTCACTTGCAATCATCGGATGGATAAGCTGCAGATATGCTTTCTTTTTTCTTTACTATGTTGTCAGAAGTCCAAGGATATTTCTTGGAGTATGAGTACCATGGTATGGCATTGTAATTTGAATAACTTCTTTTGAGTATTATAATTTTGGTTTTTATAAAAAAAAAAACAGAAGCCCATTATTTTTTTCATGTTTTTTAATCAATTTGAAAACCTACTATAAGTTATTTTCATGCCATAGGAAACAATGGAGCACACATTATCGTGTGCCAAAGATAGTTACATAGAGACACCGATTTCAAATTATCTCAAACAAATAGTATCTCTCCACAAAGTGTTCTAAGCAGGACAAAAGGAATGGAAAGATAGATTCGACTTTGAAAACTTTCAAGTAAAAATTTCAAATATATCTATTTTTTATGATAGTTGGAGTTTCTTTATCACTATAAAAAAAATACTGCCTCTCAAATTCAAGTTCACAAATCAAACACGAATGACTCATCGCGTCCTTATTTAGGCTAATCATAAACAAGATCAATGTATACAAGGTTTCAAACATCTTAAAATATTCATAATGTATTTCAATAATACAAAATAGAAAAAATCCTTCAAAAAGAGGAAGAGAAGAGAGAAGAGAGAGGTCAACTTAAGATGGCATTGTTCCCACTTGCGGACCCATATGTGAAGCTCAATAAGAATTGTGCCTCTAAAGCCAATCTAAGTCAACCAAGTGTTAGCAGATTAATCTATGGTGCTAATCGTTCAGCAATATGACGGTTCTATGAGTATCAGTATAGCCTCAATTAATGTGGCTGCAGCAATGGCCATGGGGCAAGGAATGTGAAAAGATCTCACATCCAAAAAATTCCAAGTGGTTGGGCCAACTCAATGGTCACAATTGAGAAACTTAATGATCTATCTGCTATAAAAAGGTAAAGGTTATTTTTTAGGTCACAACCCACCCAGCAGCTCCTTGGCAATATTCTATGTTTGGCCTCTGAATTTGACAGGAAACCCTTTGCCTTCTGTTAGGATGACAACCCATAAGGGTGGCAGACAGAGTAGATAATGTGGCTATTAGCCAAATATGTTGGACCATATACTTCAACTTCATTAATCTCAAAAAACACATGAATGTCATGCGAACAAGCATATTCCTTTTGAACAACTAATTATTTAAACAAACAGAACTGGATATACCAGTTATGCTTTAGTGAGTTATATTTCTCTTTACTTTGAGACATTACTATAAGGCTAAAGCACAATGGTGTGCATAAGCACACATTATTGTGCTTTAGCCTTATAGTGATGTCTGAATGTAAAGTGTTAATTGCCTGCCAATGCAACTGCAAGTTCCCGAGTTTTGAAAACTTGGGCTTCCGTTTGAGCTTATGACAAATGAATTGAAGTACACGGAAGGCAAAGGACATCAAACTTCAAATACATTCTTACGTGAGTTCTAGCATAGTTTCCTCTGCCTTGAATATAAATGCACCATATCCCTTCTCCCCAAGCTTCTTCCTCTTCTCTTCACTTGTGCATGTTCCTGAAACTCTCCTGTATTGCATTGAAAACAAAAGCCAACCAATGGAGCATTAAAAATTAAAAGCATGCTACAAAAAATAATTCAATCTCACACCATCAATAAAGCCACTTCTCATGGTTACTCTCAAGCAAACATAAATACACTTCCCTTTCTATCCTGCAGACCTCCTATCACCTGGTGATCATTGAATCTATATGACCTCTTATTGAGGGAAACTGCAGGGTGGATATGAGTGTCTTCATTGTAAAGAAGAGACTACCAGTCCATGAAATGTGCCACATCACTTGCAAAGAAAAAAAATTGGGTGGAAAAAGACTCGAGGAAACTCGACATTGCAATATTCGAAAATTTCTACCCAATCACCACAGAAAAGTTCAGAATTATGTTTTCATGTATTGGCATGAAAGAGAAAAAATAAATAAATTCCTTCTCCAAACCTTAGTTCACATAGTTGGACTTGGTAGACGAAAAAAATTCCGACTCGCAAAAATACTCGCAAAAAAACTCATCAACTTGAACAATACTTGAGTTTCTATTAAAAACATAAATTTTATACAAAATACAGTTACAAAATGTATCAAATGAGTCTATAAAATGTTGGGGAAGTGTTTTCTATTAGATTTGAATACTCGGCAAATACACAGCAACAATCACCAAAAATTCAGCCACAAGATTAGGCAGAGTATTACCGTTTCAAAAAAAAAGTCATGAGTACTCAACGAGTATGCCAACTATACTATTTACATATTATAAACAGCTATTGGCATTTTACAATATAAAATGAGCAAATATTAAAATATTTAAACAAAAAAGGGAAATATTTAAGTTACACAAAGTTTCCAAGAGTGTGACATCAGGAAATGTGGAAGGGGATGACAAACCTAATTTAGGTGTCAAAATGGCTCAAAAAAAATTACCATATAAGGAGCAGCAAATTTCTTAAAGAGAAACTACGCTGATGACATTTAATATTTAATCATATTTGTACTTTTAGCATGTTTAATAGGACTATCTCCCTCTCTACTGGTAGTCGATAGGATATCAGTTTTAGTTTATTCTATTACTTTGCAATATGTATAATTATTATAAATTTTTCTGTCATCTGATTTGATCATTGGGGAAAAGAATTCAAGCAAACTTATGACTAAGCAGGTCTTTAGTAAGAAAGAATTAAGGGTATGGTGCATGCATATACCTTAACAGTGCCAAGGATTGAATGAAGCGCAGCATGCTATTTTGTCCTCCATTTGAACATGAGGTGGACTAAAATATGATATCTCTGTCTAGCTCTAACCTGCAGTTGTAGTTTGGTCAGATATCTAGGTTGATGGATATTTCCCTAGACTGCCCCGAAACGTCCCTGCCCCTCCCATTCCAGGCCTGATATGTACGTGGTACGGATACAGGCACGGGTAGGTACCAATACGCTGTGGGTACGTACCCACAAGTCCCGGCTACAGATTTTTTTACCCAGGACCTGTGATTACGTACCCGCAGCATACCCTCTTAAAAAAACATTTTTTTAACTTAAAACTTCAAAAAAAATTTTAAAAAAAAAGTTCCTAACTTAAAACTAATGTAACCTAAACCTATTTTAACCCTAAAAGACCCCAACAAAAACCTATTTATACACCCAGCCCCTCTTGTTAATTCACACACTCATATTTTGGTATTTTGCTAATATTGAGCTTGAAGGAGAGAGAGAGAGCTTGAAGGAGAGAAAGAGAGATTGAAGTATCGAAAGAGAAGAAGGATCAACTACAAGCCAACAAACAAGGAGGATTAGTTTTAAGTATTTTTCATCTCCATGTCACCAAAATTGCATTTGGAATTATTCATATAGAGTTAGTTGTCCTAAAAAATGTAATGTGGTTTATCTAGTGATGTGTTGTAAATATCAACATAAAAACAAAGTGGATCTTCCAACAAATGTCCCCATGCACCATCCCGTCTCCGTCCTCGTAGGGTTACATCCCATTGTATATCAAGTGTTAGGGACACCTATAAGACCTAATGTTAGAAATTAGGAGAAATACTACCTACTATAATCTCAATGGTGACGTCATGATTTCATGTCAAGGGAAATCCCTGGAGAATCCTCTAAAAGACCATATTGTGTCTATCCAAAATATGTTTGGAGTCTAAAAAAATGCCTCCTGGTTCATTTTCAGCTTCCGTAGAGAAATTCCAATTAAAAACTCCAATAGCACATTTCTTGACAAACTTTTCCATTCAATATGAGATTATCACTTCAATGGGCAAGGACTTGAGGCTCTTGAACTAATATTCTCTTACCTTTGTGGATACCATCATCAACAATCCCTATAGGTTTATGGAAAAACTACCTAGCGTTTATAGCAGTATAGACACAAAAACCACAAATGCCCCATTTATGGGGTTTGCTAAGTTGTAAGCTCCTATGTTGAGTTCAATGTAGTGGCATTTTCCTCCATAAGCTATAGTTTTGCCCTCAAAAATCATAATATGGTCAGATAAGGCATATTGAGATGATCTAGATTTTTGGTGATGAAGATGTGGATGCTACCTAAGTCGATGAGGACTGAACCTTTTCTTCTTGATCTAACCACCAATCATCCATGCATGAGGGATGTTGGTCCCTGTAAAGGTATGCATCCATATGGCAGTAGCTTCATTGTCATGTTCTAGTGGAGGCTCAATCTCGTGTCCAAGATCCTTTTGCCTTCATTATGTTTTGCAATGTGAAAAATCTGATATTGGAATAATTATGTCCCCTCAGAACATTTGTTGTTAGACCCAAAAACAAATTCCTTTAGCTTGCCTTTCTTTCATCTACTCTGGGGGTCATCTCGGTGAGAAAGGGTGTCATTTTGTTGTTTGAAACATATTAATCCTTGCAACCCACAATGGGAAAGACCCAAATGAACCCATATTCTTAGCATCAATTATATTAGTTGGCCCTCATATCCAAAGCTAATGTTTTATGACAGCCATTAGGCCACCAATATTAAGTTCCAAAAGCTCATCATCACCTGAGACCTCCACTCTTGTGGCCAATTTTTTACTTTACAAGGTTGTGGGCAAGTTTTTACTCTCTAAGGTTTATTCCATCATTTATCCAAACTTGATCCCATGCAGTATCATATTAAGCGACAAGGTTAGTGACAAAGTTAGCCTCAGTGTATATGGATAGTGAAGGTTTCATTTTTTAATCAACTAGTATTGTTGAAAGGATTTTATCTCCAAATAATGTCAATCTAAAGTTACCTTCAACTCGGCCACAATTTGATGCAAGGAAAAAAAATTCCAATCAGCTTACCCAAACTAAAACTTCATTTTCATAAAAATTATAATCAGTACCTAAATGTAAGTTAAAGGTACGAGCAATGAGGCTCCAATGAACTAAAATCCTCCTCAATTAGTTAGTTTGATAACACGCAAGTGATGACACTCATGTGAACTAGGCCAAGTGTACACGTAGGATATTAAAAATCATTTACATAATTACAGAAAGAAAGAAAGAAACTATATTAATGTCCACAAATGCCCAAGAATAGGTCAAGGGGACTGAAGGATACAACCAATAATACTAGAAAGATCTAGGAAGAGAAAATCCTAGAAGTGAACCAACGAAATATTAATAAAGTAAAAAGACAAAATAGAGCAGCGTGCCACTAAAACAAGTGGCAAAGAAACCAATACAAATAGTAGTGAGGGGCGAACAAAAGCCCCAAGAGCATGTGCAATGAATACTAGAGGAAAATTTCATCAAATGTTTTTGTGCCTAAAGCGGAGGAATCATCTGAGCCTTTATCAATCACTATGAGAGATTTGATAATTTTGTCAAATGAGTATACAGGATCAAAGGAGTCAGGTTGGGGGATCCTCAGAGGAAGCAAAACACTACCTCTAGAATCTCCCGTAACATCCAAGGCCAATGTAACTCCAGAGTAAAAAAGAAGCTTGTAATATCAGTTTTGCCCCTGAGGTCTGGGGAGCAACTAGCAAGTAGTAGTTTGTTATCGCCGTGGAAGGGGAGAGCCACGCCAACAGGGTGGAGTAGAGCCACGATGCTAAGAGATAGCAAGATTCGATATCTAAGTAGTAGTTATGCACTTAGAGAAGCGTTACCTAACTAATCTATCAACTTTGATGTGTGATGTACTAGTGTCTAAAGGACGCTTAGTGTTGCCAATCACTTGAATAGCCTGAAAGAAATAGATGATCACTATGGGAGCTCTAGAGCCTCTAGGATTCCCCTATAGGTATCTAACTAAAAGGTGAGAGCCTCGGGAAGATAAAGAGTCTGGCACCGTTGGTCTGTATATCTGAAGAAAGTAGTTAGAGTGTTGTCAGAGTCTTTATAGAGGTAGTGATATCTTCCCTAGATCTCATAATAAATGGGGCATCCGAAAAATAAAGGGGCTTCGGTTTCCATCTCCTCGAAGGGGCAAAAAGGACAGATATGGTCCTAATGGAGAATGTGATGGTTTGTTTTAACCCATAACTAGTGGGAACAAACTCTCATTTGGACAAGGGGAAACCTCAAACGATGAGACCAATACCTTGGGATTCTACGGCTCATGGGTGAGGGGGGAAGGGGGGGGGATCCAGGTGGTCTGGATATACTGTCTGTAGATGTCCTCTCTAACAACCCTAGTGATGATGTCCTTAGTGAGAAGGAGCATGGAAGGGACGTCTACATAATACATGAAAGTGGGTGGCTTGTCAATAGAGATGCCAATAAAAAGGAGTTGCCTGGTCTCAAAGTACAAATAGTGTCAACGTCTAGTAGGGACTAATGAGGCAATCCTCTTTGAAGAGCAAAGAACTAAGTAGGGATACCTCTCACGACAAGAAGCTAATTCCCCCAAGGACCTTAGTCTGTGGATGTAGAAAGTAAGCCTGAAGATAGTCTCGAGGTGTAAAGGGTGTGCGGAAAATTCAGCTTGGATGGTGCACTAAGGAATTGTCTGCTTGTAACAAACCTCACACTGTAACATGACAGTTTGGACCCTCTCAATACGGGCCCCATCAATAACCCCCAGGCTAGGTCTCCAAACCTTTGAAGTCTGATCCATACAAAATTGTGGGTTTGATGATAGTATCAAACAAGCGTAACTTGGGAAGGATGTCCTGGACGTGGATCTGGAAACACTAGCATTCCAAAATTGAAAGAGAGGCATATCCATTGCAAAGGAGTGGTTGAGCTGCATGTTAAAGCACGGACCAAAAAATTGGACCTCCAAATAAGTGTAGGCTAATGTGATCTCAAGAAGTTCCCCTTTATAGAGAAATTGGAACCTGGAAAGGGAGCGCTTGGAGATATTGAAGATCATGACCTTAGTTTTACTAAGGTTGACCACAAGTTGTTGGAGTTCGCATAAGCTAACAAGGGCATCAAGTTGTCGTTGTAAGCCCTCTGCAAAGTGCGAGAGGAGACCAACATCATCGGAAAAAAGGAGGATGTGTATAAGCATCTCATACAGAAGACAGCCATCATCCATATGGGTATGTTGCCAAAGAAACCCCTCTAACTCATCAATGTATATGCTAAAAAGGGTCGGTGAGAGAGGACATCCTTGTTTGACCCCAATAGTACTCTTCACAAAGTCAAACAAACCATGAGAGGTATGAAGCTTCCCAATGACTATCTCATAAAGCCTACAAGGTGTGGTAATTAGAGAATTAGGGATGCCAAAATCTCATTACCCTCTAAGTCGAAACAAAGGAGAGTGGATTCTTCAAAACTACATAGAGAATCCTATGTAAAAAAAGAGAAGGAAGAGAATAAAATATATGTTGGGGACAAAGTTTATCCCTCCAAGGCTCCAACTAACTTCTTAACTTGTACGCGAGGTATAGGTTGTCGAGTGCATATATACGAACCAGGAAGGTTCTGATCTATATGATATAAGTGTTGTTAATCAAGGAGAAAACAAAGTTAAACGTGGACCCAGGATTTGGATAGATAGGAAACCAAGTTAGACCAACAAATGATCAAAATTGTGGAGCAGCAGGGCAGCTACACACCGAGAAGAACTTGTGGAATCATAACCCACAAAAAAACGAGTTAGTTAGCAAGTTACGAGCAACCAATAACTCAAATCCTTAAATGAAGTCGTTAATGGTTAATTGCAAGAGCTTATCAAAGAGGTTTAGTTAGCACCTTCTTCGTCATGATATTTGTTTTTCAACCAGGAAAAAAAATTCCAACCCATTTTTCAGGTGTCTAGCAAAGTGGGTCACTGCATGTGGTATCAAAGCGTAGGTTCAACGCTCAGGCCTAATGGTGTTCATCATGTAGGTCTGAACTGTTAACCTTAAATTTGTTAAAGGTTACTGTTATCCAAAATATTCCCTCTCGGATTATTTTGATAACTTATACTTCCATTTGGACTTGGGTAGTGTAAATTAATCATAGAGGATAAAAACCAGTATTGTGGACATTCCATCTCTATCTTACCAAGTCTCTCATTTCCCATACTTAGCTAAATTTCATGTTTTTGGGTCAAATTGGACAAAAACAAGTCTCTATCGGCAAAATCATGTCTTGAAGGAACTCTGGAAACGTTCTTGTGTTCCCTGGGTTCGCCGCATAAGTGACTCGGCCAATGAGGGCAAAGCGGGACAGGTCGGGGTCGGTGTTGCGGCCGAGGCAAAACACATGGGAATAGACAGAACATTCCCACGTTCTGTCAGTTCTTCAACTAACCGATATAGGCGACGGGCACAAAAAAACGGCAAAAGTGAAAAAAGGCGGGCCCGCGTGACACACAAGGCACTATTATACACTTCCATGAGTTGCCCACCCGATTGATTTATCCACCCCAGTGAAAAAATTGATTAAAGCGGCCTGTCACGACCCACAAAGAAGTCGGTCATGTTCCTCTCGCACACCAGACATCCGCATGGCCATATCTTTCTCTCCAAAACTCTAAATTTTTCAAAATCGATCTTGTTGGAAAGGTCTCGCCATGTACTTCACTTTGGAATCATGAAATTCAGTATTTGGTTGAGTTTGATGGGCGAAAAAGGCATAACACAGTCCCAGCAATTAAGAGTGCACTTCTAGGTAGCTCAACTACCATATTTAATGGTGAATGGTTCCCTTACCTTCTTCAGCAAGCAAACTGACATGGGGGAATAGTTTTGACAGGGTTCCCATGCCTATTTTTAGAAAATTAATGCATGTTGTTGGTTGAACTCAAAATTTGAGTTTCCCTCTCTTTTCCCTCCTCTCTCTCCCATTTTCTATAATTGGCAAGTGATGCTCATTTGTAAAGGTTGGACCCTCTCAAAATACAAGGGCATCATATTTGAGTGTTGCACAAGTATTTTGAGTTGCAGGCCTCAGATTTAGGATCTACAAGGGTGTCTTGTGCCTTCTTCCACTCCATTGTAATGGTTTGTACATATTTCAAGCAATAAAATCTAGTTTTGTGGTTGTTTCTCTACCTTGGCTTTTTTTTATTTGCAATCTTGCCTCTCTATTGTTGTTGTGGTGTGTTGTGCATCCCTTTTCTCTTTACAAGTTCCAGATTTGTTGTGCATTATGTAAAAGTGGAAAGTAAAGTGTTGTTTTGATCTGTGGCACTTATGTCTGCCCTCATCATCATTTCCTCCCAATTTTTCCCTCATTGAGAGTGTCTTTCCCCTTCTTCTTGGTGCTATCACCTCTCTTTAGCTTAGGATTTCCATTTTATATGCATCTCCCTCTCTCACTAGTCCCTGTGAATGCTTAGGTCATGATTAGATAGTTGCATTTCTAGCTATAGGAGTAGTTTTAGCATTAGGAATAGGTAGAGGAACAACCAGCCTTCTCTGTAGGTTGATCTTAGTTTGCAAAACCCACATTGCAAAGATCATCCCATGTTGCCTCAGAATTCTTGATCCTTCATGATCATATCTAGGGTACAATTTTGAGCTCCAATAGTTATCGAATTGGAAGAAACTAGAAATGGTACTTTAAAATGTTTATTTGTAGATTTGAACGATTGTTGAGTTGCTTCCTGAAACTCTTGAACGATAAGTTTATTGAATGGTATACCTTGGCATGTTACTATAATCATAATTCTAACAACTGCTTGGGGAAGACTTATTTACCAAGCTAGCATAACCTGCTAAACTAAAATGTGCCTCCTAATTCAGTTGTAGTTACACCTACAATGATGATGATGATGCTTGTAGCCGCTAATTGACATAAATTAGGATATCGTCCATAACATGATATTGTAAATGTTGTAGGCTGAAATTGGCCAAGTGGTAAATTGAAAGTTGCTGGAGCTGGAATAACCTGTATGGCTGAAACTAGGCCAGTAAAACCTGACCGTGTGCCTAAAACACATGAGTCTGTCATGTATGACAGTAAATAGGAAAGAAGCACTAGATTTAACCAAGATAGAGTGATACCAGTATGAGCTTTAACTTCCACTCCCATTATGCATGTTGATGCTTAGTGAGAAGTTAGGAAGGATAGAACAGGATTATGTCTAATGAATTGTCTGTAAATAAAATGCAAGGCTGAACTGAATAATGTTTTTTAAAACAGGAATTGGTGAAATTATTTAAAGGAAATGAACGTGAACAGCTGGGTGGTAGAGGTATGAGGAAGATTTGATGAGAGTGCGTGAACTGGAGAACGTGACACACTAGGTGGTCGTGCTCACAATTGCTCGGTACATAAGGTCGCACAAGTACAGAAAACATGTATGCAACATCTCTATCTTTTTAGTTAGTTGACAAAGCCCCAAACACATTTTGGCGTAATATGACAATAATTTGTAGGTAGTGCACATAAGTGATTGTTAATAGCAATGTGTGATGTTGTGGCCTTTGTGGACATAATGTTTGATTAAAACCTTAGAACCCTGATGACAAATCACCTCAAGCATCCATTGACGTCCGTACCTTTGGCAGGAAAGAGAAGGCTTAGGAGACATTGTTTTGATATGAGATTATGAAGATTATCATCTCTTCATGCATAACCTAATGTGCTCATGCATTTGCCATGCATTTGATAGTATTTGGAAACAAGCAATTAGCATTGACCCTTGATTTATAAGATAATGGATTATGGGTTATCAGTGATGATTATTTCCATTGTGGGTCTTATTTTGTTTGGCAATACTAATATTAGGGCTCAAAGTTGTTGAAGTGCTTGATCATACTCAAACTCATGCATTTGATAGACCACTTTATTAGACTAAGTCACTAAAGTAAAGATTGGTTTGGGGACCCTAGTACTAACCCCACTCAGTAAGCATTCTATTTCATTTGACTTATATATTGATAATCATGGCCTTTGGGATTGTTAATAATCATTCACTGCCTTTGGCCTAATATATTTTCGAGGGCATGAATAAAAGGCATAAAAAACATTTCAAGAATTATAAATAGACTACTATGCAGTGGATGGGTCTCAAACCCGACCCCATGGTCAAGTTGGAATTGAAATTATTAGAAATTCAGTTAAAATACCAAGTTGACTTGTAAATTGCATGTTCTCAAACAAATTGAAAGGGTTTCAAAATCCTAGCCAGCTGCAAGAGAATTTAAGCCCTAAATGTGGGCAAATGCATGTTTGAAACTTGAAAGGAATGTGGCAGCTGTAGTTACAGGCCACAAAGATGAAGAGCTGTGTGATCTTAAGGGTTCTTCTTCCTTGATCCAACATTTATCCAACATTAAGTTACAAGTCTACCCAAGTAACCCTTATGTGATTGAAGGGAATAGCGACTGTTGCAAGGCCCTTTATTGGACACGAGGCATTGAGTCATCTTGAAACTCTCTGGAGAACTAGCACTTGCTCAGAGTTCTGTTTAGGAATCCTAAGCGACAAGGGTTTTATAAATATTGTGTCAAACTCAAAAAAGCAACTGGGTTTCGCTAATGGCAGTAGACTGGTGAGTAAGGAGCTTGGACGTAGGCATAACAGAGAAGAAAACTGAGTGGATCTAAAGCATCAGCCTTTTGGCAGTCTTTATTGCTAATCAGGCATGGTTCCTTTTAGTTTTCACACTAAAAAGCTTATATTACTAGTATTTACATAAAAGGGTTATATGTGTGTGTATGTCCACACGTGTGCATGTGCACACGTGTGTGCGTGTCTGTATCAAGAAGATGAAAAGGGAAACTGTTTGTTGAAATTTATGGGTGTAAAACCCTCCTTATCTCTGCTGACCCATACACATAAACATATGAATGTATACATCCTGGTATACATGCGGAAGCATGTCTATTAGAGCATATGCAGACATACATCTGTGTGTATGTTCCTGTGTTGATATTTATGGGTACAAACCCTCGTTGGCACATTGTATTACTCTCTCTCTCTCTCACCCTCGCCTTGTACTAATGAATCTCTCTCTAATAGCATTATATCTTGTTATGACCATGATGGCATTGGTTGTTGAATGCTTGTGTGGAAAATTATGATGCTACTGCTTTTCTTTATGCTTTTCCATGATGGCAGTATTGCTGAATGTACTATGTGGAAAATAAAATATTGTATCTCCAACTTTATCCTCTTGGGGATGAAAAATGATTAAGCAGAACAAAGAAATGTGATTAATGACAACGAATGCTCTATATAATAATGCTTAAGTGAGTGAATAGGTTCTATGCCAGCATTGCATATGCTAATCCATGTGATCTGCAGGTTCTTTGCTAACCATGAAATTTTGAAGATCTACTTTTACAGCTACCATTGAAATTTGTACTATTTTCTGTGAAAAAAAAGGTAGGGTATTTGGTAGAAATTCAAATTCTGTGATGAAATGCATTTAGAAACTTCTTTGAAATTCAAAAAGGAAAATGTAGAATTTTAGAAGCTCTTACATTAATAAAATGGCTGTGAGCCATGCATCTTGAAAGTTGAAAGGCATGAAATCAGTCTTAACTCTGATCTTAAATATGTATATATAATTATTGAAATGTTGGATTGTGAAATTGTAGAAGAAGCTTGAAAAAGTGGAATGTAATACACTCCGTTACAGTATCCCCTGTGTAAGATTATTGAATGCTGCTCTGTCAAGCTTTATTTCACTGTGTTGAAGATTTTAATTTCAGTGGGAAATGTGCATTGCTATTTAGTCTTGAGTTGCGATTGACTACATGCTTGGAAAAGATTTAAGGTGTTCTTAGACGACTCATCCTCCTGACTATTACCCGTAAATAGGTACAGGATTACTATCGCTTCCAACACCTCAAATTTAGGGCTGTATCAGTATGATGAGATATTCAATATTTTGAGGGGCAAATTCTGGTGATCAGGCCATTACTTGTTCCTTGTCTCTGTACAAGATTCAGTGTTTAACATAAGGAACAAAGTTTATCCCTTCAACTGACCTCTTAGCTTGTATGCAACATATAGATTATCGAGTGCATATATAGCAACCAGGCAAAGTCTGATCTGTAGGATTAAGGATATATGTGTTGTTACTCAAGGAGGGATATACTCTGGGTGTAAAAATAATTGTTCAATCTGGAGCCATAGAACAATCGACTCAATACCAATGTGCTTATTCTAATTATATTAGATGTCTCTATTCCTGTATTATTACATCGGAATCATATATTTAAATATTTTCCATTAACGAGTTGGGGCTCAAACATTTGTTTAAGATTGTTGATAATCAGAGTAGTAGACAGCAAGATCTGTACATACTAATTGATAGATAATTATACGGTTCTAAGCTTCTAACATGGGTAGAACTTGAATATAAAACTATGTTATTACAGCATCATACACTTAAATGGTGTTAGTATATTTGTATTCACCTCATCATGATTCTACTCTACAAGATGCTTTATTGTAAAAGAAGTATCCGTACCTTGCTCAAGAGTGTCCCTCCCAAGCAAGGATATGGCTGGTATACTGATTTGTAATGGTGCATTAAGTTCTTATGAGTCATCGTTTGTATCTAGAAGCAATCGATACGTAAACCCTGACACTATTTATCACCAAGTTTTGGAAACTTGGATAAGTGTAGTCTCTTTTAGTGTTGTGAGTTGAAGTGGAAACATTGGGAACATGCATTGATATTTTTGACCAAGGTTTGAATTATTAATTGAAATGAAAGATGAATCATGTAAACATAGTTACTCATTTCAGCATAACTGATTTAGAGCTCTATCTTCCTTGATGTTACAGAAGGTCAGTATTGAAGCATTGGAAATGATCATTGTATGATCAGAACTTCATCTTGTACTTGTGTATACACTTTTGTATCATGTAGTCAGGAATGGTTTGGGTTAGCAAACCCTAATGTTGTGATGTTTTCTGAGTATTATTAGAAGTAAACCTCAAGGGTTACAAATCCAACTGTGTTGAAAAGGCAGGGCACTGCCAGTTCTGTAGACATCTTGAAGGTAAATAAGAGATTATTAAGATGTTTCTTGTATCCTGTTCATGGGAAGTTCATACATCTCCAACGATTGTAACCTTCACATAGGGGTCTAAGTTATATATAAGCAACTCATGGATATAGTGCCCATCGCATGCATCGGTATTTTCTCTATAGATCATGGAGGAAAGGGAGAGCCACTTCAGTCAGGTTTAGTTAAGATACCCACTCCATCTACTTCGGTGTAGTGCCCACCTATCCAATAGATATCGATATTGGGCATAAGCATAGAGCCGCCCCTATATGGAATATAGATCGTTAGTGCCCAGGCCATAACGTAGAAAGGGCGGATTGGCACTCGCGAGCACCAGACTGGATGGCCTATACACTAGACTATGGACTCAGACCAAAGGAGAGATAGACTCTACCAGTGCCAGAGACTCTCTCTATATGGAATTACTATATAGACCTGCAACTGCAACTGTAACCGCAACTGTAATTATGTCCTCATGTCCTTAACGAATCAAATGTCCCCATATCGCTCCACTCTCCATGCTGTTCCATTGCTCAAAGAGTCATGATGACATTGACAGATGATATCAAGTTGGGAGGGAAATATGCCATTTACTTCTATTCCGTTCATTGGTGTATTAAGTTATATATAACTTAGACCCCTATGTTACAGTTACAATCGTTGGAGATGTAAGAACTTCCCATGAACAGGATAAAAGTAAACATCTTAATAATCTCCTATTTACCTTCAAGATGTCTACAGAACAGGCAGTGCCCTGCCTTTTCAACACAAAGTTGGATATATATATACAATACATATATATATATATATATATATATCAAGATCCTTCTTTCCTCTTGAACAAGGATTCTTGCCTGTAGGATGATCCTGGTTAACATGCTTGTTCCAACTAGTAGTCATCACATGGGACCCTATACAACCTGAGGAGGGATTGTACATAGATTTGGATGGTGTGCAAAATGTGGCTTGCGAAAAGTGATTGATCTTACCTACTGTGTTGCTGCATGCATTGATGACTCGAGAGCCAAACTCTAAATTTACTACAGACTAGTATGTGGTAGCTTGAGTTGAATGAATATAGAGATATGATGGATGAAATTGTTCAGTCTGCGACAATAATAGTATGTTCTAAGAATATAGGGATTTAATGGGATTGTCTATATTCATCCAGGATATACCTTTTTCATCATTGAATTAGACCCTAGCTGTTACATTAGGGTTGCTTGGTTAAACTTAAAATTGATCATTAGGATCGGAGAATGGATTTGATTACTGTACAATACGTAATGTCTACCCTCTAGATTCTACTGTAATAAGTCTACAACGGACTTGAAATTTGAAACTTGAACTGGTGACATGGTTGAGATTGGATGGACTGAGGTTATTGGAGTTGCAAGGTCTATATGTTTACTTAAATATGAATTACCCCTGTGCTCAAACTGCACTCTCATCTTTTGGTGAGTTACTGTTAGGCTGTGATAGATGATGAATTCAAGAATGCACCGTTGAATACCTTGACTGTTATATGTTGAGTTGGGCCCTTGAATTATTACGTATGCAGTACTGCAAAGGAACTTTGCATTTCTTGCAAGTGCTAAATAGACGAATTTTCTTAAGGAGCATGAAAAGACCAAGGAATTTGTACATGTCTTGATGTTTACTGAATAGTACATAACCTTTCATTGAAGAGAACTATGTTTATCTGGGATGTGTTGATATACAACCTTAACCTACTTTGGGTGGTGTTGGTAGCATTAAAAATTCATTACTAAGTCTGGAGTCGGTAACTATATGCTTCAATTGACTGTTATATGAGCCTGTAGCTGTGCAATGGATATCCTGTTATGAGTCCGATGTCGAGATCATAACAAGAATTTGGGAATATTTCTCAATAAGCCACCTTCTCAAAGCCCCTTATAAGTTATAAGCGATATATAAGGAACTTTTGATGTTCTCGGTAACAATGTTTGGTGGCAAAATGGAGACACCACTTTGTAAGTGGAAAGCCTGATTGTTTAACTTCTGTACGCTGTCACATTGTAGTAATGGCGGTAACTTAAGTTTGAATTTATCATCACACTACATTAAGTAGAATTGCTTCTTATTTGAATAGTGATCTAAGGTTATTATATGATGGCCATCTCTGTTAGGCACATGTTGGCATGAAGAATAAACGGGTAATCTCTTAGGGTTATTAGCATAATCGATACAATAAGAAGTATAAGATGACTAAGCTTTCTTCTGTTTAATTGACCAATGTGATTGTATTGTCCATTAAAACAGCAAGTTGCAACTTGAAGACTGAAATGGAAATTGAAATAAATAAAACAAGTGGCAGAGGATTGTGAACTGTAAGGGCAAATGGTTCTCAAGATTTAAATGTACCTGTGCTACAATCTAGCTACTTGCCTTGAGGGCATAACCTGACCCATCCATGAGGACCTCAGACTTAAGACAACGATAAGTTGATAACTGAATTGCACATCTGATTCAAGAGTGCTAAGTCTTAGAATGAGAACTGATTATCATTTAATCAACTTGTTTAACTTGGATGGGTCAAAAAAAATTAAACACGGGCCCAGGATTTGGATAGATACAAAACCAAGTTAGACCAACAAATGATCAGAGTTGTGGAGCAGCGGAGTTGTGGAGCAGCGGAGCAGCTGCAGAGCGAGAAGAATTTGTGGAATCATAACCCAGTGGAAAATGAGTTAGTTAGCAAGAAAGTTAAGAGAAACTAATAACACGAAAACTTTGAAGCTGTTAACGGTTAATTGCAAGAGATTAACAAAGCGGTTTAGTTAGGATCTTCTCCACCGTGATATCTGTCAGTGAATAAATAAAAAAAATTGGCCCATTTTTCAGGTGTCTGACAGAGTGGGTCACTACAATCAGCTTGTTTTTTAGAAAACTTGCCAATACATACAAAACATATGTACAAGGCCTTTGAACAAACAATAGTAGTAACCACTAGCAATAACAAGAATCAATTATGAAGTATTCAACCCAAACAGTATAACACTAGGATGACCAAAATGCATAGATTGATTTTTTACCTGGAATCAATTGCGATCAACTTTTTGTTGTTTTTTATTACCGTCATCTTCAACACTAATTGGTCATACTAAGGATACAGTTGTGTAAGGGAGTGTTTTATTTCATCATGGAAAAAAACTTGTGAGAAAGGCTTCAGCAAAACTGTTAAGAGAAAAAACAAAATAAACAGCACAAAAAGCTTCCCACGCCAAGGCACAAAAAGCACGCCTCTTCAATGGCACAACCTGGCAAAGACATATATAACCTAATCCCAAATTTTGTACTTTATTTTTTCCACTAACTTTTCTTTAATCTTATATTCGCTAGATTCAAATTTGAATTGGAATCAAATGACTAGGATTTGTAAAATTGTGTGTGTAGAAGTTGGTTTGCATACATTTGTACAGAAAATACTTAGCGGTTTTCAAACACGAACATATAGTTGTATTTTTACCAAAATTAAGCAAATCTGGATATTCTGACCCCAAAAAACTAAATGTTTGAAAAAAAAAAAAAAACCTCATAAATATTGGACAAGGTTATCGGCATTTTTTGACCTGATGCAGCATAAGTTTAAGCCAAATTATTGTGAATAATAAGCTTGGGTCATCTTTTTTATATTTATACGGATACCTTAAATGTACACGTTAAACGTTGGTCACACTTGAATGCGCCCATCTTCCTACACCGCGGCTGCACCACATGTTTGCTGGGCCATGTGCAGCAATATTGCAGTGAGGGGCTCTGAATTTGGGCAAGAAATGTCCACATTATCGATAAATCATAACTTTTTGGATGAAAACATTTGCAAGTCATGAACAACTACTTACGTTTTCATAAGGCAATGGTCCCAACCGTCCCATGGAAAGGGGCTACATTCATCTTCTATGCAGGTACTGCTGGTAAATATTTTGGGCTATTTACAGTGTCATGGTCTCATTGAATATGATTTTCTTCTCTCTACTCCTTCTGATAGGAAAAAAATTCAGAAAAAAATCACCACACATTACATGCCATTTGGCAAAGATTCCTTCTAATCTCGGTGAGGCTTGTGAGTAATTTCCCAATAAGTGTTGGAAACTTACATTTCTCGCTCTCCATCAGATGCTCAATCTCTCTACGATAAAAACTAGGCACTTCTTATGATGGTATTAAGAGCATATATGAACTTTTCCTGTTTTCTTAATGTTTAGGATCTAGGTAACATAGAGCCACCCCTCTATAGCATCCCTGGTGTTTACATATTATTAGCAAATACTTGCAATGGTTTGATTTAGCAAGAACTGCTGAAATTGATCGTGACATGTACATTTTTTATTACTTGTTTAATCCTTCCCTTTATAAATCTTACAAAACCTTACCTAAATTCTGAGACTTAAGCATTTCATTGAAAAACAATGAACTTCAGATGTTATTAGATTTTCTCAAAACCTGGTTGGGCTGTGGTTTACTAGTGATTTGGATGAGGTGTCCATATCAAAAGACCAGTTTCCTTTGGCCTTGAAAATCTACATGATTTTGTTTCAATAACCGATTCATAATCACAAGAAGCTCACCAAAGTTCTACTTCAATTCAATTTTGGCCAAAGTTTTGCATCAACAGAAGTTGCTGAGTATGAATCTTAGATCTCTTTGTAGTGTATCTTCAATAAAATAGAAGATATCACCATTGTCAACATCCTCTGAAGATGCTACAACCAATCAATAGATTGTGTAGCCCCGTTTAGTTTAAACCCCAAGAATTTGTTTGCCGGCCAAAGTCAGATGTATTATCACGAGCCAAAAGATTGCGTGTACCCCATTTAGTTCAGACATCGGGGATTCAATTTTCAACCAAAGAACCAAAGATGTTCAGTATTGATCTTGGATCGCTTGGAAGTGTTCCTTTTAAAGGTAAGGGGAGACATGCCACAGGGTAAACTGTATGGGCGATGCTGCCACCACAATAGATCATGGGGGGCATAGAGCCCTTGTGTATTGGTGTGTTGAATTTTAAAATTTGACCTAGTGATTAGTTCAAAAAATAGGAAAATATGAGTTCTCCCTAATAGAATTGAAATAACTGATTAGAGCTCCAGTCTGCAATCAAAACATATCTTCATCTCGCATAGAATGATCCAAAACGTAAATTCAAAAATATTCAGTCACAGGTTTTCCAAAAGCATTTTTCTGTTGTAACGGACTTTGGAAGCAAAAGAAGGTTTGTTATTTTTATTAAAACCGAAAAAAAATACGAGGATAAGAAAATGTCGTACAAAAATAAAGCAAAGAGAAGTGGATAGAGCAAAGTCGATTTCAGATATAATCTTTCAAAAAGGAAAAGAGAAATATCAGGCTTATAATTCTTACCAGCCTTTGGTTTTGAGTTGCTCCGCCAAATACTGCCCTACGAAGCCCATACCAAATATAAACATGTGTTTATTCAAAACAGGGGCTTCAATTTCCCCCGTGCTCGAAACCCTGCAACGAATTTTCGAGCTTCGTGTCGATAATGGACGGGTTTTGCAGTTTTTCAGCTTAAAACGCTGGCCGGCAAATGATGGATTAAATGGAGGAGTAAGAGAAGGGTCTGGAACGATGCGTGATGAAAGATTTGTGCAGGAAATGTGAGGTTCCATTTGTGAATGATAAACGGAGGAAAAATGTATATCTGACTGGCAGGTTGAAGATTTGACGGCTACCCTGGCCTATCAACCAAAAATTTCTGCATATTTCAAGAACATGTATGTACCCCAAAAGAAAGAAATATTTGAAACGTAGACGCAAATTTGGAGATCAGGTCAGTCTGGAAATTGACGGTTTGTGGGGATACTGTTTTTTTGTTTTTAAAGACCGTTTATGACCGGTAAAACTTTCGGGACAGTTAACAGTTACGCCTACAAAAATTGTAGAGCTTTTTTTTTTTTATAAATATAAAACCCATTAGTAGGTAAATATCAAGCATGTAAATATATTCATCCTACCATTATATTGTTATATCACCCCATCAGTATATAGATCCTGGTCGGTTAGATTTATATACTAGCAATCGCATGTGTACAATGCAATGTGAACGCCGAATTGTATATGTTATTATATTTAGAAAGACATTTTTTACTTTTATGGTTGAAGTTGATAAGGGGTGTGATTGACAACACATTAGAAGGGATGTTAGATAATAGTTAGTTGTGTAATAATTGAATACAAATGTAAGTGAGACATGTAAGTTTGCTAATAGTCACTCTTAAGAATGTTGTGAATGTGATGTGTTGTTGTCAAAGTAGATTGAAAGAAAGACTAAGTGCTTTAACATATTATCTCTCCATGCAACTAAAATGAGATTGAAGATGCAATTATATATAAACAAATCTGAAATGGTTGTGGTACATTCCAAATTTCTTTATTACCTCTACGAGTTTGAGAGCATCATTGTCAGAGCTATTTTGTGCCTATCTTACAATCATAGCATTCCATGAGACCACATTTCTTTGAGGCATTTTGCAAACAAAAAACAGTTTATGTTATTTGTGTTATAGGGATAGTTTTTTCTTTTGTAGTTGTGTTTGTTTAAACTATGGGTGATTGATTTTGTATGTGTAGAAATATAGATGAGTCACTTCATTTAAAATCCGCAAACATGAAGTCCAACCATTAAAACGATTCAAAATACAAAAAAGTGATATAATATACAAAGCTTTGGTTGAAACAACTATAAATTGCATATTCCTTTTCGGCATTTTAAAACTATAGGTATTTGTGTGCAAATGAAGACATTAAAAATGTGTTGTTGTTAGTTAACATAAAGAAACGAGCAACAATAATAAGGAAAAATTAAACATGTATGTTGAAAAGTGTAATTTTGTAAGTGTAGATATATAGACTAACCACTTCATTTAAAGGTTATGTCTCTTCATTTCAAACTTGTTACAAATTCGTACATATACATTTTCAAATCTCATATCATGAGTGGTATCATTTTGTGGACTGTTTTATTTGAAATCATCTAGGATAGAAGAAGTGTTGAGTAATGTAGTAGCGGAGGTGCTATCAAAGTAGAGTGTAGTATTTACGATGGGTTAAGTGATAAAAGTCTTGTTTACTCCTTTCTTATTGCTCCAAGTGTTGCTATGTGTGCCATTTTTGAGTACCTTTCGAATGAAAAAGGAGGTGAAATGCGTAGATTTGCAAGTGAGGCAACTCTAGAGAAAGTTATGAATGTCAAACCTTGCCTTTCATTGGTTCTAATGTCGACAGTTGCTCTATGCATAGTAAGACCCTAAGACTTGTGGATAATTAATGTCTAGGCCATTTTAAACGGCAATTATCTTCGATTCCCTCTCAAAACAGGGGGTATCGGAATATGTAACAGGTTGGAGGATCCCAACATGGGCCGTTTTATCTATCAAATTTGACAACAAATCAAGGTAATGTTGGTGGTGGCATTGATGTGTCGTAGACAATGTTGGTGATTGTTCCTGTAGCACCATTTACGAGGCCTGCATCAACCCATAAATTTGTAATAAACATGACTTTTTGTTATTTGAAGAGAAAAAATTTGTGCTCCAAATGATCATCATCAGGATTTCTCAGTCGAGCTCACTTGTTACTTTCACCAATGGATTGGGAGATCATAAGGTTCAATGCCTTCAGCATTTGAAGGTTGTGGGAGTCCATGAGGTCATTTTTTGCAAACAAATGTGGTGCGTCCTTAAAATTTTTGAGCTCTTGCTGAGTTAGTTGTGTGTCTATGCGAGACATTAGGAGTTCTCAGTCCTCAATAAGAGGGGTTAAATCTCACATGTTGAGCAGTAAATTCTAGAATGAAACTTGTGCATCGATTGTTCCTTGTTGCTGAAATATAGTTTGTAATGTAATGGAAGAATGAAATCCCTTCCAAAGGGTGGCTCCATAGGATTTACTTGCATAAAGAGGATTGTCCATAACTGGTGGTAATTTCCCGAGGTCACCGAGGAGGATGATTGATCTATTTCCAAATTCATATGTTGTTGAGTGTGGGAAAGCCTCACGTAGCCGACTGACAATTTTTCCTAGTAACTTTGGTCTGGAAAAAACTTATTAAATAATAGATTTTATTACATGTACCAATAGTCTACTGCTCCAAGTTCCTTATGCAATATTTCTTCACGAAATCTTGTGAATCTTTGATGCAGGTATGTTGATACTCGATGAGGGTTTGAGACAATGTTAAGTGTTCTCCAATGTTGTGCGACTCGAGGATCAGTAGGGCATTCACCATAAATAATATTGTAGAGATCTAGCCATTTAGTGTCTGTAGCACTTAGAGTGAAGAATAAGGCGGTGTCCACAATTGTTCCACCATATCTGAAAGCTCGCTCTTGCTTTTTGCCCAAAATGAACACATCCCTCGAAGGCTCGATCCAAACCACATTAAACTGTCTAGGAGGTTTTCTTTGGGGCATTCCAATAGTTGTCTTCACATATCTCCAATTGTTGTAGGGATTCTAGATTCGATGTTTTGTTTCATGAAAACTGTAGTTGTGGACTGGATTTTATGTTGCATTATGAGGTTTAGAAGGAAGTAATGAAATCGTGGGTGTGAACCGAAGCAGCCATCATGGTAGCACATCAAATGAAGAGCATATTCATGCATTGGAACTTATTTTATGCGGGGTTGCTGCCACATTACTTTCCAACTGGAAACAAAGTTGGGAAGGCCATTAAGAGCAGGCCCTCTGTATTGTATTCATTTATAGGTGAGAGGCCAAGCTCTGGCCATGACATGGTAAATGGGGTGTTACCATCGTGGTTCAGCAAGAATTGTTTGATTTCCTCTTCTTTTGTTCCTGAATTATGGGGTGTTGGCACGAAAGACGATGAGTGTTCATATGTTTCGTCAATGTCAATGGAAGCATCAATACCACGAGCTATAGAGGCAGTTTACATTTGGGGAAATTTGATTGTGGCTATGTTAAGAGACGAGGAAATATTTGACGACTCAAATGGTAGGGAGGAAAGGGCGGCATGGTCGATTAAGACATCTTTGTAGTATGGATCATGTTGGATTTTATATTACAAGGCTGACCAAACATGAGATCTACTGACGTAGAAATCATACTTTTGTAAATTATATCCTTCCCTTTGTATGAGTATTATGTCCAAATATCCAAGGCAGTGTGGTAGGTAGTTTTTTATCGAAGTAATGCTTTGCGGGAAACTTATGGTGTGTCCTGAGTATTTGTATTCTCCTCCATGTACCTAGGTGACCTGCAAAAATGGTTTGACCCATGTGATAAGCATCTCCTCTATTTGGGTTAAAGACGCAAGAACGGTAGGCTACTTTTCAGGGTCCATGTTGTTCCACAAAAAGAAACGATGACCGTGTTTTGCAGATTCACATCTGCTACAGGAGGGAAAGCCTTCAAAGGAAAATGTTTTAATTCTAGGGTAATTTTCCAAACAAATTAAGCAAGTTTGGATGTTTGCCAACAAATCTATTCTTCTGGGAAACTGACATTGGGCTTCAATAGTCTATGACGAGGGCAACAATATGGGAAGTCTCTGTGTGTGTGAAGTGGTGGGGTGTTCTGTTTGGGTTGATTGTGGATTACAAGGTGGAAAGTAGACAGAATGAGAGGAGGAATTAGTTATACATGTGAGAGGAACCGAAGTAAAGTCAATGCTTGAGATAGTTTCTTATGGTGGCAAAAGAAAATGGGGAGGCATGGCAGTAGTTAGCGAATATGGTTTCGTACGGAAGGAATTGGTATGGTCATGCAAATTTGTTTCCATGGAAGTTACTTGCGGAATGTTGGCTGGAAATCCTTCAGTAGTTGTATTTTTCAGCAAGTTTGGAATGACAGGGAATGGTAGGTTGTTGGTCGATGTAAGTTGATAGATATTTGAGATTCTTGTTGTTCTACACTCTAGGTGATGACATTTTTGCTCAAAATTTATGTGAACTTTATTTTTTTTGTAGTTCTCTCTTCGTTGTGCTCATTTTACAGGAGTTAACATGATTGTGAAGTGACACACCTATGAAGAACCACATGTTGGGAAAAAATATGTCTGTTAGTAATGAACGTTGCATTATGAAATAAACTATATACAATTATAATGCATCAGCAGGGCCACGGGAGTTTTCTGGATTTTGTGTTTCTCGAGGAAAAAGGGGAAAAAGATAAATTTTGAACCCACAAACCTGATTTTACCCTATATATGGCTGCGCACGTATCCCATCTCAAAAGGGGGACCCATAATATAAGTGCAAACTGTATTATCATTTAGTCCATTCGTAAAAGAAATTTCAATACACATTTTAGAAGGAGGCAATAGTCTTTCAGACTCAATAAACTATGATACATATTGTAAATGCATGTGGATGTCTAGTTGGAAATATTCATCAGCCTCACCAACCAAATGGAGGATAAAAAACTTCAGGCCTTCAATGCAGGATTGCATCTATCTCAACAACCAGATTAGATTTTTGATTATATGGAAAGATCCAATACGTTTCCTCTTCCTATATAAGGATGACCAATATGTACATAGGATCAAATTGAAAGTTAAAGATGGATTTAGGGGCTTAAAATTTCTTATCAGAAGCATTAACAGTGGTAGGTTGAGTTTCAGACCTACTTTGTCCTATTTATCTCTCTCTCTCTAAGTCTTCTCTCTGATTGAATCTATAAGGATACACGGGGTAGGATTCATTGATATGAAAGTTGTTAAGAATTCTTCTTCCCTAACCCCTCTTTCTCTTTAGAGAATGGGGTTGAATGAGGAGTTTAAAGCCTCCTCCCTTGGCTTTATACATTAGAATTTTTTTGCCTCTAAAGCCCGTTATGGATGAGTGTGCCTGTGTGAATCCACTTTCCTAGAGCAATGAGGATGACATATGTTCAATCGTGATTGCATTTCCGTCCATCCTTGTGCTCATTTTGTCAGGGAAAGTGTGAAGCAGTCTCACCTCTCACCATTGACATTGCTTGTAATTTCACTGGTCATGTCTTCTAATGTTTGTTGACAATTCCTGGAGATTGCTAGTGTTCAACACCCATGATTTGAAGTCAGTGTATCATCAAAAGTGGTAACTAACTGGAGTTCTCCTAGTTGGGGTCCTGGTATATCTTATCATGACCCTCATCCTCTGCAATCATAGTCTCTCCACTTGTAGGCAGCTAAGATTGAGCAAAACCATGAACCATTACCATTCACTCTCACCTTTTTCCTGCAGTTTTTATCACCTTTTTGTAGAGGACATTCCTTGTAAAAAAATTCCATGTTGATCTTTGTGATCTCTGCAATAACTCATGGCCCATCTCTCTCTCTCTCTCTCTTCTCTCTTATGTAGTACCCTCTCAAAACTCATTGTTATAGAGGTCAAGCATCTCTCTGGAGGGCTCTCATAAATTAGCTTGTGATAGAGGGTACTGGAAGCGAGTAGTCATCAGAATCAACCCAACCATGAAGTAGAATTTTTTTATGAAATTAGGAGGGTTGACGTATCCATTTGGTTCTTGAAATAGTGTCAACTAAGCTTCCATTAGAACTAGATATGCGAGAAGATTTCAAGGCATTAGGATCAAGAAGAAGAGGCGGACTAGAAAGCATGTCTTCAAGTGGAGTTTCTTATCTCATCTAAGTGTTGTCTTCATAATGTGACACTTAGCTTGAGAGATGGTCGACATGTACTTTAATTATAGTGTTCTTCTCTTTGTTTCAAACTTGTCATTGTTTGCAGCAGGGGAAAGGGACAAGAGAACAATGAGCCAATGAACTGCATTTACATCATAACCATGTTGATGAATAATCATATAATCTAACATTGTATATTGTTAAGCACCCACGAATGGGAGGAATAAATAGGAATGGAATGATAGTTACATGGTAAGAGTTAGAAGGAACCGTCCATTTACAATGTAATTACTGTAACATTCCCCCCTTATTATGAGATTGTTCGTACAAACATACATCTATCCATATAGAAAGTCCCCCCCCTGAATGAGAACGTCTCTACTCAGAAGGGTATGTCACACGAGCAATATGCCTTGGTAGTTCTCTCTTCATCATGCTCATTTTGCTAGGAGGTTGACCATACAAATAGAGAAGTGACAGGAACACTATCTGACTGTACCACTTATTGGTGGTTTTACAGGCTGTGTCGGTCACGTAACCAAGAGGATTTTACCTCGGTGGTTTTACAGTTGTACCACGAACCCAAGAGGATGATACCTCGGTGGTATGCAACAGGGTAAACTATGATACCCAAATTCGAGTACCAATGCGCTGCTTTCAGTGCTTTTCTACTCCCCACAACACTCTTCAGTTTGGAAGAGGTATCATTTCGAGGAAACTGTGTAAAATATGCACTTTATTGAAAAACAACAGAACATAGGAATATTATTTACAATACTGACAAAGGGTCCACAGTCACATTCCAATAGTCATAGCAATGATGTTCTTAGTTGTAGCCACTGATGTCAATTGTCATTTAGCCAATCTTCAACAGCAAAGGTAACAAATCACTGCCACTGAATGTTGCCCTTTACTAAGTCATATTTCAATCGACCATAGTAGTGAAATAAGAACACTAGGCAAATAAATCACATCAAAGTTAACATGCAATCCAGACTATATACATTGCTCTAGAATAATGCATGTGGAGTTCTAGCATCTGATCACTAAACAAAAAAAGACTGTAACTGAAATTCGAGGATCAAACCAAACTTTTATGGAATAGGTGCCTAAGGAAAAGATTATTCGCCACAATATCTATCGGAAATATACAATACGTTCTAATTGCGGCTTGCAAGAGGTCGTTGGAAAATATGTACATCCAGCCTCCAGTGCAAGTTCCTCTGTCATCCTGTCATGTGTTCGTAAAATTACTTCACAATCCACATAGTAGTAGGCAAAGATAATAAGTGATGTCAATTTATAAGGAACTACAGCAGTTTTCTTTTGAAGCTTTGTCAAAATGAATGCTCCAATCTGAGTAGATCCTGAAATACATGCACTTCATAGTGGTGAGAATCAGGCTTCAAAGTATCCAACTGCATTTGGGATGAAAGACATCTAGGGTGTCATTAAGAAACTTAAGGGACAACAGATACATTCAGACATTATGTCAAACACTTTTCTTGTATACTGTAATTGTGCATATTTGGTATAAATTTTGACACGTGAAGCTGAAAACCTAATTCATCTGTAGACAATGACCACTGACACATTCTCTATCTGTTGAAATTTACACGGTATGACAAATAATTACTTTGCAAAGAAAGTGTGATAGCAATATTCGTTTCCGATCTTACGTTGCTTTTCCTACCATATCACTGGTCACATCTTCATCTGATTCACACATAGGTTGAAGATCGTTATTTTCAACAGCCACTGTTTGACAGCATGTTTGTATTCCACCTCATTCCGAAGTGGAACCATTCGCCCCTCCTATATTTGATTGATTCTCATGTTGATGTCCTTTAGAGTCGATCAATGGAATACCTATCTCACCTAATACGTACCTCTTCTAGAGCTTGTACTGTTTCAACCAGGGTAGAACCACTGACTCCAACGTACCATTCTCTTGAGGACTGCTCAGGCAGTTGGCTTTGATTGAAACGTGCACTGTAACTTTATAGACTAGTTTCTTCGCTGTGAGGAAAAATAAAACTTGTAAAAAAAGGGTGTCCATATTGATCTTTGTGATTACTGTAGCAACCATGGTTCCGATCCATACCGTCCACGTGTACCCCATGTTTAGGTACCGCTGAAATTACATTGTTACAAAGGTCTTGCATTTCCTTCAATGTTTGCCCAAAAATTCACGCTGGATGGTTGTATAGAGGGTACTCAGAAGGGTGGCTAGTCATCAGAACCAACTCTAGCTGCCTCACTTCTGAATTTATGGCCTATCCAACAATTAGAGGGTTGACGGTACACGCCTTGGTTCTTTATACACTGCTCTGATACTAATGGTTTGCAGTCGGGGAAAGGGACAAGAGAACAATGAGCCAATGAACCGCTTTCACATCATAGGACCAGAAGAGGTGGTATAGAATAGCACGTCATATCAAGTTCATTGCATTGTCTCATTTTAAGTTTTGTCACTCATGAATGTGAGAAATAAACTAGGAATCTTGAAGATGGTTACAAAACTGTTAGAAGGTACCATCCATTCTACAATGTAATCAAACTAACATTCATGTAGATGAATTGTTGAGCATGGTGACATCGTAAAAACAATGCCAATCAAATCAACCATAGAACCTTCAACGCTTGCAGGTATGTCCTTGATTTTGGTGAAATGAAAAGTGATGGGAAGGTATTGTATCATCATTTTCTATGAGTGGAGCTATAGATGAGGAACGTTGCAGCAAAAATCTCCAAAGCATTGTTCAAATGGTTATAACATAACTTTCCATCAGTAATCCTCACAATCCTTCCATTGGAAATTGTATATAGCTTCCCATTTTCAATCTGCTCATAGAATGCTTCCACGGCCTCATTAAAATAAGTGATGTGGATTTCCCCTCGTTCCTTATCCACAAAATCAAACCCAAACACAGAGCCATCTCCCCTTGCATTTTGATATTTGTAAAGGGTTGTTTTTGCTCAGGGCCCAACCCTTTGCAGACCACATGCACATAGATGTATTCAATCCCCTTATTTTAGTTGGTGTTCTCACAAAATATTTGTTAACCTGATTTGGAACTTGCATCTGTTTGAAGAAACTCAATTTTTTTGGAGAAAATTTGTTGGTAGTTGGGTTGGAGAATTGATTATCAAATGTTTTTCGAGAAAAACATCCATTTCAATGATAAGAACAATCATGCAATGGAAAATAAAATCATGATAGAATTATAATTGAGCAACGGATGAAAGAAAACAAACATAAAGAAATTATAATTAATATAGGGAGTTTATATACATTGGTAATTGAGTAAGAGATGAAGCTTACAGTTCACTTTTGATCATTCTAACACGGGATTTGTGTAAGCACATAATGGAGCCTTCTTGTATTAATTTTGTCAGTTTACATGAGGCTTGTAAATTTGAAGGGTATAAGTGTTGTCTAAAAATTTTTCCCATCTGAAAGATCAACACGATGTTGGGCAACTGTGTTGAGAATAGACCTTAGGGAGGAAAAGTGCAGTATCTGAAATGTGGGGTCAACTATGGAACCGCCCTCAATCAATTGAGAAACGCCTTCGTGTTTCAAATTTATTTCCATGGACAACTAAAATATGCTCGAGATAATTAGAGTTCTGCAAATGTGTGGTGGGAAAATGAAAACTTGTAGTTCATTCAAAGATGAAATGAAGGATGTGTTTTAGAAACCATGCATTTTTAAGAAATGTGAACCTTTAAAGTTTGCTTCCTTTTTCATTTATATTTTCTAAAAAGTGCGCAAACATGAGGTCTAACCCTTTAACAATTCAATATGCAAAAAAGTGATATAATGTACAAAGCTTTGCATGAAAATAACTAAAAATTGCATGATTCTTTCTTGACATTTTAAAACTATATGTATTTGTGTGCAGATATAATGAGGAACACATTAAAAATGCATTGTTGTTGGTTTACATAAAGAAGCGAGCAATTGTATAAAGGAAAGATATAATGAAGAACACATTAAAAATGTGTTGTTGTTGGTTTACATAAAGTATCTTGCAATTGTATAAAGGAAAAATTGAACACGTTTGTTGAAAAGTTAGATTTTGTGTTCCATATGTTCTAGCTATAATATATACATGCATTTATTTGAAACGAATTACATATTATTATGTTAAGCAAATAGAATGGAAAACAATAAGAACAATATGTACACTTGAAGTGAGAAAACTATAGGTATTTGTATGGAGACACAATGATAAAGAAATTAGGAATGCAAAGTTGTTGGATAACAAAAAAATGAACATGTGTTTGATAAGTTTGATTCTACATACATGGAATTATTTGAAACGGATATATTATATACATGCATTTATTTGAAACGAATTACAAATTATTATGTTAAGCAAATAGAATGGAAAAAAATAAGAACAATACATACTATGGAATGGAGACACAATGATTTGGAATGAGTTACAAAAAATTTGTTTCAAAAACACATACATATATTTGGAACGAATAGTTTGTTTCACTTATAGAACTTATACCACTACAAGCTATTTTTTAAAATCAAATTTCTTGCTTTTTGCTTGTGCAATTTTCTTTGCACGTTTCTTGTATTTTTGTCCAGTTGCAGATGCCTCGATTGGAATTCCCATTCTCCTCAATTTGTGGGGTGGTTCATATTTCAGTGCATCTTCGTTAGAATCATAAATCAAGTAGAAGCCTCGTGAATGATCTCCAATCATTCAGATTTTGGAGAGAAAAATTGGGGATGTTGCCATCAGGTGGAGGCGATCTCTGATCATTTCAGCTATCACTATTTTAGGTGGGTTCAGTTTCCTGCAATGCAAAACATTAACAACACATTGAAGATGTTTAAACTCTTCTTCCCTCTGCAAGCAAGGCATAGTTAATGTCAGCCCCATTGTAGGGAGGGGAATTGTGTTTCTAGTCTGCATCATATTAAACTGGAGAGGGAAAAGAAGTATGTTAGTTCTAGAAGATGTTTTTAAGTATGACGGGCAAGCTTAAAAAGCCTTGTCAATGATCAGTCTAACGTCCAACTTGGGATGCTTCGAAATGGCCTCATTGGGGAACAAGCCCCTCAGCACATAACGAATCTTGTCATTGACGAAGGCACATGCCCCCCACATGTCACTTCGGAAAAAGGATTGGAGTCTAAATATAAATGTAACAATCAAAAGAAAATAACATGAAATCACTCTACAATAATTTTTTAATCCATAACATGCAATAAACAAAACAAATGAATAAATACTTCAATCAATATTGAAACCCACCTGAAGTTTGTTTAGAGACGACACTCTCTTCTTTACTGTGGGAGAATGAGAATCACAAATACCCTACAAAAAAAGTGAAAAAAGAAGTTAATAAAACTAAATATATCTATACTTATTCAATTAGTTACATAAAAAACAACCCTATTTTCGACGAGATTATAAATTGATCAATGAATAGCTGAGCACCAATTTTCAAAGGTACAAATTAATATAGAGGTAATTTTACAATATTTTCACACCCACGAGCCCAAATCTCATTAATCAAGCTTCCAAGGCTTTACATCTTCCCAATTTATGTTAAATTGACATAGCAGCTGCATAAACATTGCCTAAAAAATTGCTATGATTAAGACATAATAAAAACACATATGGCCTAACAAAATACTTTTCTATGATAAGAATATTATAGACAAACACACACACACACACAGACACACAGATATATACAAGAGAGGTCTAGAAGAACTAAGTATCAAGATCACTTACTCGATGTTTTCTACATAGGCAAATTCATTATATATGACTACAAAAGCTATGCACAAGATATAACTAAGTAAAGGAATCTTAACGATGAAAAAATATTCTTAAGCTTTTAATCCACCACCTTCTTGATTATTTCTATGATTGGCCACAAAGTGCATAAATATAGGTTAGTTAATAATTAATACTTATTATGATTAGAATCGTATAGCCATATAAATTGGCGTAAAAGCTTGTAGAGGTCCAAACACATCCACAAGCTCAATTCTCATGAAGGAAACACCTTTTGCAAATTTTTACAATTGATAGCAAATATTAACACATCATACATACTTCAATATACAATTAGAACAGCAGCAACATAAGAGTGTACTATTGGTAGTATTGGAAGTGGATTGATTTAGCTTTGACTAAAACATTCCTCTTGGGCAAGTGGAAAAGGAACAAAATGCCCAAATGCCAGTTAAACCCTAAACCCTAAAAATTGTAGATCACCACTACCACCATTAAGGTTACTTACATGATTTAAAAAAATTGATACCTTTTAAATTCCAAAACAAACAGTTATAACATAGACGCATTCTCTCTGTCCCCTGACACAGACTAATAAATAGTTTAGCGACACATGTCCCATTAACATCAATCCTAGAGATGGAATAGTTTTGTGCAGATGGGAATCAACGGTCCAGTCTCGCTCCCCAGCTCGATCCAACGGCATACAATAAAAAGTCCTCCCACACATAAATATTGCCTTTTGCTCCTGCAGCTGCTGCATCTTCCTTCTTTATCGCAACAACCTTCACTAAAATATCTTTTTCGCGAAAGGGGGAAAAATTAGTGTACCGAACGCCATTGTTGTCGATGAATGAATGTTTGGTTTGTTGTGAATTTAACGTTAATATTATCGTATACATAGAGACGGAGGAATATGCTAAGCGCGGGAATATGCTAAGGCATCGATGAAGAAATCGGTGTTTAACGTTCCCTCAGATCGAGTCTCCTGGAGTTGCTTTGTAATGATAACGTGAAGGTGTTTGCACCTACATTTTTCAGCTTTAGTTTGTGTTGCTCCTATTGTGGCTGCTTCTAATTTGCTTTTTATGTTAAAGCTGCAAGAATTGAGGGTTCAAAACCCTGGAAGTTGGAAAGCATGAAAAATAACTGAAGAAATCTGTTTGCGGGAGAACATATTACTGAATGCGTGTCTTGTAAGGGCGTGAACCGTGGTTTAATATTGTATTTGCGATCCTAGGGGTTTCAAACGCAGGATCTGCGATGGATGAGCGTGATTGGGTTAAGCTGCAGCGAAATTTTACCATAATGCTTTGTTTGAAACTTTAACATACATACGGGAAAGGGTTCTTTGCTTTCTAGTAGGGCGCGGGTTCGAAACTTGGAAGTAAAGGAAGAGACGCACTGAGCATGAACTTTGCATTGTGGAAACACTGTCGTTTTATGAAGTTGTTGTCTTACAGCTGCAAATATTGAGTGTGAGTCTCGTCTTATGGAGGTTCCCTTAAACCTGGGGATTTTGGCCATTTTGGTGCAAAGTGTAGAAATTTGAGGGATAAAACATGATTTTTTTGTAAATCTCAATCTCTTTTGGCTTACGAGGAGGCACTATTGAAAATCTGAGAGCATGAGGTTTGGTTTATGTTCAATCCACAAAAGGAGCCACATCCGGGATGGCTTTTAATGTATCACTCCTGGTAACCCCAAGACAGATAAATATTACAACCAAACGCAAATAAAGAAATTATATAAGATAAATAAATATAAAATATAGTTCTACTACTACATACACGTATAAACATAATTTAAATGCATACCTGTAGAGTTTAATTTAACGCAGGGAATTCACTGGAACTTGGAGACCCTGAAGAATGAAATTATAGTGTTGGTGACCAATATTTAAAGGTTTTTTGGAATATATTGGGTAAAAGGAGGGTTTTAGAAGGTCCCACAACCTTTATACAAAAAGCCCATTAGGCCAGATCTAGCATTTGAATTTGCAAAGCAAAAATACCCGAGAAGATTCCAAAAAGGAGAACGAAGAAGAGCCAAGCCAAGAAAAGGAAAAGAAACATTAGATGAGCTTCTTCAGCTCAGAGACAACATTTTTAACTCTAGGAGAGCCAGAGTCGTTTGCCAGAAGATCAGCCAGCTTGAGAAGCTCCGAACAGTCGTCAGCTAAAGCCGCCCTGGTGGAATCCGTGAAGTCCTCCCATGCTTTCAGAGCCTTGAAGGCACGCTGTAGTTTACTTAGGATGGAGGAAATGATTTCAGCTCTGTTATGGTCTTTTTTAGCATCAACAGACTCAATATCAGCAGTATTAGAGTCCATAACAGGAGGGGAGAGAGGAGTGTCAGCAGCGAAATCTTTTACAACAGAGGGGTCCTTAGTACCAGCAGAATGAGAGGAGGGTTCCGCCACATGTTGATTGATATCACCCTGCTTCGCTTCCGGGGAGTCAGGGTACAGATGAGCAAGCCCCAAAAGATCAGTCGCGCTAGAGCAGTTAGGGTTGGAGACAGGAGAAGGAGCATGGCCACAGGCATTAGTGTCCTCCAAGAAAAGACACGAGATGGGCGTAGGAAAAGAGGGGGTAGCAGTGGGAATGGAGGCGTCGCGGGGGGGGGCTCACAATGGCCACATCGGAATCCGAACCAGAGGAGAGGAGCAAGCGGCGACGACGCCGAGAGGAGCGGAGGGAGGAGGAGGAGGGGCAAGAAGAAGGGGAGGGGGAGCGGCGGCGTCGACCCATTTTGGGAGGGAAACGGAGCAGGTCGGAATGGGAAGCGGCAACGGAAAAAAGCAGATAGAGTAAACCTTGGTGGAGGATGACACCCTCGCCTTCCCGAGCCAACATAACAGAATGTTCCAGAGACTGAAAAAGGAAGGCAGCCAAATTGATTTTTCTCCCCCATCGGAGATGGGAGAGGATGAACATATGGGGGCCGAAGACCAGACGGTATCTTCCGTCGATAGTGAAGTACCTCATAATGACTTCCGCCACTCTGTCACAGGGAGAGGGCAGAGAGTCACGGGTATAGCCAGAAAGATATTTCTTTGGTCTGTCACCTGGGGCATTGAAATCTTGAATTTCGGCGTGAAGGGAACGCCTGTAGTAAATATCGCCCGCAGCAGGGAGCCCGGTGGCATCAACGATGGCGTTCGTTGAGATGGTGAAATGAGTGCTGCCAATTTGGACACGACCCCTTGACCACGAAGCCGTGACAGCATAAGAAACCAGAGCCGAGTAACCGGTCATTTTTTCCAGAAAAGTGGCAATCCCATTTTCCACTAAAATGCTCCACACCTCGCCATCATTCTTAAACGACTCGCAGTTGCCAGGCTCAAGGCGCTTCAATTGACCCCCCATGAGATGAGAATTAGAATAGTCACAGAAGCGGAAATAGGAGAGGACGAAAACCAGCTTGAACAGTAGACCGGCAATGTTATTAAAACCCTTCCGCCACCTCCTCAGATGATTAATGTGTGAATAAAGCTCATTCGTGCGGGGATTTGCCGCATCATTACAAGGCACCTTAATCAAGTAACCCGTGTTAAGTGTCAAATCACTTAAATTCACCATATTTACCTCCGCCTTTTGAGAAGGCCAAGGCGAGCAAGCCGAAGCCCGAGTCAGCCCTTTAATCCACCAGTCAGCAGTGGGATGTGTTGTTTTGAACAATCTGACAGAGGTCATTCGGGAAGTTATCAGTCCAATTTTGCTGATTTTCGATGATGACACCCATATTAGCAAGAAGATCTGCCACTTTATTTCCTTCCCGGAAGACATGCTGGAATTGGACTTGAAGGAAAGATCTTTGTAAATTTCTAATATCAGCAATGATGTTCCTGATCGATCAATGGCCAGGGTCATTTGATCGGAGGAGGTTTATGATGTTGAGGGAGTCACTTTCAACTCGAAGGGGATCATTGCCCAGATTTATAGCCATCTCAAGGCCCTTGAGGATAGCTAAAGCCTCCGCACGATGGTTGGAGCCAAAATTGAAATTATGAGCAGAAGCAGCAACAATTAAACCCGAAGAGCAACGGAGAATGGCCCCTCCTCTGGACATACCTGGATTTCCTTTCGAAGCTCCATCCGTGTTGAGTTTTTTCCAGCCCCTTGGAGGGGGAAGCCAGCAAACCAAATTCTGATCAGTATGAGCTCTTTTACAAGGAATGGATAAAAACTTCTGCCACTCTTGGGTGTGACAGAACTGTAGTTTTTGCTGATATTTGGACCACGTGGTCAGATTGATATTTTCTTGGAGGGCCAGAGCAATCTGAGTAGCCACCTGACCAGGATTGAGACTTTTTTCTTTGAAGATTCTTCTGTTCCTTTCTTTCCATATGCCCCATAAACCATGCGGGAGGAGGAGTTTCCAAGCCAAGTTTAGAATCGGATGAGAGAAGGGAGAACTCCATTGAGAGAGGGTTTCCTGAATGGAATCCAGCAAAGATCCAAAAAACACCGAATCTCGAAAAAAGCCACTACCAAATATCGTGCGAGAAAGAGCAATGGATCAAGAGATGAGATGAGGACTCCGCTTCATTGGCACATAAAACACATTTGGTGGGAAGGGAGAAACCCCTTCTCTTCAGGTTCTCCCCAGAGAGGAAAGCGTTCTTAGAGGAGAGCCAAGAGAAAAAACCAATTTTAGGGGTGATCTCCTTAGGCTAGAAATTTGTAAGAGGGGGGCCTATGTCAGCACTATGCATCGAGAGATAAGCAACCTTAACTGAAAAGGAGCCCGAGGAAGAGAGAGACCAGATAATCTCATCCTCATTATGGGAAAAAGGGATGTATATGGAAGAGAGCAACACTTTAAGTGAAGACAGCAGGTTTCTTTGCAGGATGCTGATATCCTCCCATTCCTTGATATCCCATGAGGGGATGGAGTTTAACCTCTGCCAATAGCCCAAAGCTAATCTGCCATGTATATTGATGATACTTCTCTTGATAGGATCCCAAGAGGGATTGAGGTCAAGGGGAACATCTCCAATCCAAGTATCCCTCTAGAAATCAATGAGAAGTCCATTCCCGAATTTCCATTTAGTGCCAGCCCGAATGATGGGAAGCGAGCTACATATAGAGTTCCATATGGCTGAGCCTCTAGTACGGATGGAAGTGATAAAGTCTTCATTGTTTGCTAAATACTTAGCTCTAAGCAAGTGGGCCCAACAAGAAACACCTTTAGCCACCTCCCAAGCAAGTTTGGCCAGGAGGGCCCTGTTCATCTCATTCATTTACCGAAGACCGAGACCACTGTGAGCAGTTGGTTTACAAACCTCTTTCCAGGCCACAAGATGAATACTTTTCTTTTCTTCAGTTCTAGACCACAGAAAGTTCCTTTGAGTTTTTTCCACAACCTCCCTAACAGTAGCTGGGAATCTTGAGCAAAGATAGGAAGTAAGTAGGAAGGTTCTGAAGAGTGGCTTTCACCAGCTGGAGCTTGCCAGCCTGGCTGAGTAGAGCTCCTTTCCATGCAGCGAGCTTTTTTTGATATCTTTCAATGACCGGATTCCACATATTTTTTGATTGCCTTCCATGGAAGAGGGGGATGCCCAGATAAGAGGCGGGGAGGTCCACAATCGAGCAACCAAAGATATCAGCAATCTTCCTCTGGACTCTGGGGGGCGTGTTGATGAAGGAGATGCTGCTCTTGGTGAAGTTAACCGTTTGCTGAGAGGCTGATTGATAAAGAGAGAGGATATCCATAATAGCCCTGGCTTCAATAACAGAAGCCAAACTCAGCAATAAGGTGTTGTCAGCGAACTGGCTATGAGTGGCCGAGGGACAGTTTGAGGTGATTTTCATGCCAGAGATGATGGATTGATTTTTTGCCGCATCCAGAACTCTGCTGAGAGAGTCCGCCATAAGAACAAAGAGAAAAGGTGACAGGGGATCGCCTTGCCTAATACCCCTGCTGCTTTTGAAGAAACTCACGTAGGAATGCCATTGATAAGAATAGAGAAGCAAGGGGTCGAAACACATGAGAAAATCCAGCTACACCACTATTTGTCAAAACCAAATTTTTCCAAGGTCTTTATTAGGAAAGGCCAGCTGACTCTGTCAAAGGCTTTTTGCATATCCAATTTTAAGATCATACCTGGAGACTTCGCAAGAAGAGCCGAGTGGATGGCCTCATGGACAGTAATTATACCACCTTGAATAAGATGACCTTTTATGAATCCGTTCTGATTGTGAGAGATGAGGTTCGGCATAAGAGGTTTTAGCCTGGAAGCCAGCATCTTAGTGATGATCTTGTAAGACGTGTTGCATAAACTTATAGGCCGAAAATTGGAGACCTCCTTGGAATTATGCACTTTTGGGGCAAGGGCCACGAAAGTGGTGTTCTATTCCTTAAGCAGCTTGTCATTCATCTGAAATTCATTAACTGCTAGGAATAGGTCCTGCTTGATGATTTCCCAAAAAAATTGGAAGAAAGCAGCAGGAAAGCCATCCGAACCTGGGGCTTTGTCTCTCTTCATAGCAAAGACAGCTTTATGAATTTCCTCCATAGAAAAAGGCTTGGTTAGATTGTTGTTCATCTCAGGAGAAACCAGATGTGGAATGTGCTGGAGCATTTCATTCATAGATTGTTCCGAAGGAGCCAGATCGACATGGAGAAGATTTGAGTAGAAGGATATAAGCTCATTGGAAATATCAGATTCAGCTGTTAGTAAGATCCCTGCTGACGACACCAACTCACGAATCTTATCTCTAGCTTTATGTTTACAAGCAGTGATGTGGAAGAATTTGGTATTACGATCACCTTGCTCAAGCCAGAGGGCCCGAGAACGCTGCCTCCAATAGGATTCTTCTTCTTTAAGAGTGTTGTGATAATCACTGAGGAGAGAGATTTCTTGTTGGTGAAGATGATCCAACCTTCCAACAGCCTCAATTTGTTCGGAAATTTTAACCAAGCTCTGAGAAAGCTCCTTCTTGCGAACCTTGATGTTACCGAAGACCTTCGACTTCCATATTTTGAGCTGTTTTTTGATTTCTTTAAGTTTGCTGGAAAATCTGAACATATTAGTTCCCTCAATCTCGATATTCCACCAGCTTGCTACCAGGGGAGTCAGATGGTTATTTTCAAGCCAAGCCAGCTCAAATCTGAAGGGAGGATTCTTGGCATTTACCTTGTGATTGGCGCTTAACAGAAGAGGGCTGTGATCTGAGCCAGCCCTTGAGAGGGAGCTGAGATAAAAGTCCGGAAAGAGAGAAATCCAATCCAGAGAGCCAAGAGCTCTATCTAATCTGCATTGGATGTGGTTCCTGCCCAATTTGCGGTTTGACCATGTGTAAGATGAGCCGTGGAGATCCATGTCCAGAAGTGAATTCTCCCTTATGAAGTCAGCCAAAGCTTCCATGCTAGACGGCATAGCAGGCATACCCCCCTATTTATCCGATGGATAAAGAGGGCAATTAAAATCACCCATTATTAGAATGGGAATTTTACCACAAGTGATGATGAAGTTAGTGATATCTCTCCAAAGTTTTCCTCGATGAGTCTCCAAGTTTGGGGCATACACATTGATAGCAATCCAAGAGGAGTCAGCACCAATCTCTTGGAAGAGGATACATATAAAGTTGGGGTGCTTGAACAGGCAATCCCCTTTAAGACTTCTGGGATCCCACAAGGTACAAAGCCCCCCAGAGTTTCCAGTTGAAGGTTGAGATTCAAAGGCAGCCGCTGGCCAGATTTTATGGAGCCGAACCTCCGTTTTTAGTTTGGTTTCCTGCAACATGATGATATCAGGTGAGTTCTGGAACTTGATGTCTTTGATGATTCTTTGTTTTTGAAGAGAGTTGAGCCCTCTTATATTCCAAGAAATGATCTTCATTTCTTTTGTTTGGGTTTACTCCCCACCACCATGGGGATAGTGCTTTGGGTTCCTTGCGCCACATTTGTAGCTGCTTCTAGTTGAAGCTTAACACTGCTTGGAGTTCTACCTCTAACCTTTTCCAAGCCAATATCGGGTTTCTTGTTGCTGCTTCTAGTGAAACGGTGATTGAAACAATCATCGGTGGAGAGATCCGAGGGAGAGGGGACAGGGCCCTGAAACAGGCGGGCAGGGGGGAGGCAGGGTGGGGGGATCGAGGGAAGAGGGGATCGAAGGAAGGGGGGGAGGGGAAAAGGAGCAGGCATCGGCGAAGGGGGAGGGGAAGAGGCATCCAAAAGAAGGTCCTCACCAAGAGACGAAGAGCCGGGAAGAGCCGAAGGAGCCAGGGGGGGAGAGGGGATGGAGGGCTAAGGAGGAGGGAAGGATCTCAGAAGCAGGATCAGAAGAAGGGTTGATTTCTCCATCCTCAATGAGAGCGAAGGAATTAGACGTGGGGATGATCGGGATCTCAATGGAGGACGATTTAGGAACGGATTTTTTCTTGTATTTTGGGGAGAGGGTTTGGGACATTGGTTTCGGTTGAGGTTTAGAGGGGCAGCCAAAGGCCCTATGGCCAAGTTTTTTGCAGAAGGAACAAGCTTGAGGAATGTATTCATAGTCAATGGGTTGTTTCCAGTTCCCTAAGTCCGAGATAAGCTCGATGTCTTTTGGCAAGGGGCAACTAATATCAGCATTAACACAAAAACGAGCATGAATGAATCTAGTTTTTGCTTTTGTGGCTTGATCTATAGCTATCAAAGAACCTATTGAAAGAGCAATACCTGCAATAACTGCCGGGTGCCAAAACTCCAAAGGGAGCCCCGGGAGGCGAACCCAGATTGGGGCTTGGGTCATGGATTCCGTGTGTAGGTTGAAACCAGGTGACCATTTCCTGAGATAAAAACCCCGCCTGCCAAAAAACCACGGACCACCAAGCAGCGCTCTAGCGAAGTCTTCTTTCAAGCTGAAGGAGAATAAGATGAATCCATTAGGCATAGCTGCTATTTCTAGCGCTCCACATGGTTGCCATTTTAAACGAGCCCATTTTTTTATATCCTCTAGTGGGGGCCTAGGGCCCATCAGCGTACCTACCAAGGACAGGTCACGAGAAGCGGCAGCAGCCTCCGTGATATGAGAGGGGATGCGCAGGGAAAAGGACCCTTCTGACAGTGAAGGGGAGAGCTTTTCCGAGCTGTGAGCCGATGTGGAACCCTCCACGACTTTTGACCAAGCGAAAGGCTGCGTTGGAGAGAGGGACCCTACAGAAGGGGCCCCCGATCTGGACCAGAGGGGTCCGGCATTAGAAAGAGGACCAGAGACAGCAGACAGAGGCAGCAGGCGGGAGCAGCCGAGGCAGCAGGCGGGAGCGTACTTTGTATTGATTTTTTTTATATTGGTTAGGCCAATGACACCGACCAATATTTAAAGGTTAATGCATGCAAAATCTATATAATAAAATTTTAAAATAGTAAAGCCAAAAGCAACATGCAAAATCAGAAAAGCAAAATTATTTAAAAATAGCAAAAGCAAAATTAGTAAAAATAGCAAAAGCAAAATTGTTAAAAATAGCAAAACCGTCTTTTAGGCCGTCAAATTTGACACAGTCTCATGAATGTCCACAAAGCCTTTTTCCATAGGGGTAACGCCTTCGGTGTAATTAGTGTGGATGAAGCTTATTAAATAATGAAATTAATTTTTGTATGAAGGAAGATTATAGAGTATAGAAGCAATTCTAAAATGTACTTGAGAGCCATATCCAACTCGGTAGGTAGTAATGAATTATCTTGAGGCATTTGAATAGGATTTTATTTTTGGATTATGAAATCATTAAGAAGATGACGGGAAGATCGTCCAAGTAAACATAAGGGGAGGCTTGACTAGTATATATGTTAATCCCTAACCAATGAGTCATTATATTGGTAAAACGACCACTTCGATTGTGGCGTCACCCGTATTGATATAGTGAAAATGATATATTGGAATTTATATAATACCACGCACCAAGCCAACAAACCAATGCACATATTTTTTTATTGAATGGTGATTTTTAAAGTCATAATTCCATTCAATTAATTAACCCTGAATTTCCAAATAGCTCATTATAATATCAAAAGTACATACTAATTTAATTAAGATAAATACTTGAGTATAAATAAGATCTAGAATCATGAATACGAAAACATACAATAAATATGCAAATTCTAGAAATGTGTATTATTTAATTGCATTAGATATTCAAACTCTAAAAGGCTAGATAACTGAAATCACAAATTATGGTTAAAAGAGATTACATCAATTGATAGATTTTGAAAGTTGATATGGCGAAGATGATGATGGATTTATGTCGTGCAAGCAAGGAATAAGTTCATTGTGAAATTAGGTGACCTAACTATATATAGAGGATGAATTTTTCCACCTAGAATAAAATCGTAGGGTATTTTTATTCATTATGGTCAATTTTTTCATGTGAAATTTTACACTTGAATCTTGTTCTCACACTGTGATCTTTGGTATGTTCAGTTTCTGATTTTATGCTAGTTTTTGGTGGTCGCAACTTTGTAACAGAGCATGACTTCTTCAAACACTAGCTCTCTATGCTCAAAGGACCTAAATATGGGTTCTCCTATAGCGGTTGACCTTCCTTGACACCTCGTCGAGTTAAGAGTTTCCTATATAATAATAATTTGAAGAGGCCTCATACTGATGCAGTTCTCTCACCCAATGAATGTGTGAAAAATGTTCAATAGCAAAGATTCGGTAATGAAGATATGAATACAAAGTTCGACACTTGTCAATGATTTTTGATGTAGGTTATAACATGTGATAGTGAGCTAGCGCAGTCATGAAAAGTGTATTCAAACTTAATAGTTGACTAATATGATTCAAAGAGTGATTTAATAATTTTTTATTTATACCCCTAAATAATTTATATTGGTGATATTGTATAACAACTAAGAAGGGTATAAGGGCTAGCACCATGTAGACTATCTTGGTATGATTAACTTCCAACATCAATTATACATGACAAAAATAATACTTTTAAACTTGAAATGAACTAAATGATTAATAAATGATAAGTAAACTTGCTCAAAACACGAGAGGGGAGATAAAATTAGTTGTTTAGGATGATTTAAGACTTATATAGGTATGTAGAGCAATGGAATATGAAGATCTGAAGGTGTAGATTCTACACAAAAGATTTTGAACTAGAGAATGTGCAAGTGTAGGATCATACAAAATTTTTACATCCTAGGCATGAACTTGTAAACACGAAATATATGCACTTGGGTACATTTATAGGTCCTAGAACATGCTAATATATACATGATTCCTAAACAAGAAAATTAGTAATTGCCAATGTCTTTTGGTGCCTTTTGTTGTATCTTTTATACTTTTATTGACCTTGCACACCCTACAGCCCTGTTGATATTTGACTGATTTATATGTTATGGCCTTAAACACTAGCGCCTAGGCACTTTTATCCCTCCTGGGCGCTCCTAACCCTTTCTACCCTTTTTTCACTCTTTTTGGTCTCTTTTACACCTTGTGCATATTTTATATTTTTGGGTCAGCCTTTCAATTGTTAATTACGAAATTCAAACAAGGGAATCATATATATACATAATCGTAACTCGCAAACAAGAGAACAAGCACTAATCATTGCATACTATAACCCAAGCTTGCATCCAAAGGTGCAAAGAACATCTCAAGGCATTCATTTATCACACTCATTCAAGGGACAAGGGTTGCATTCTTTTGCATACACAACATAGGAGGGGAAGTCTATTCCATTCCATCTCACACATTTTATACATCTTCTATATTTTAGATCTAGCCCGTTATCATTTGTGCAACTCCCACAAGGGCATCCTAAGGCATCATTACACACACTCTCACATAGAACTACATGGAGTCTGAAATGTAGTGCAATGTTTGGTACTGAGTTAACTCTTTGGGTGACTGTTAGGGTCATTCAGACTCCCACATTCTGCATCATTTTTATTAGATTAGACGTGGTTTGTCGACATGTTGAAGTAGATGAATTGGTTTAGCATGTTACCGGTACATTTGACAATCAAGGAGTGAAATCAGAGCTACAACCAGAGACTAGCGGTGAAGCTCCTCCTACATAGAAGAGGCCAGATCTGGATCATCCACACAGATACTAGCACCCAGGCACTCATGTCTTCTTATGGGCACTCCTGCTTGGCACATTACTGAGTCTCAGAACCTCCAAAGAGCATTGATGACACTCTTCTTAGTCTATTTCAGTTAATCACTTGCCCATATCACTTCCAAATTTCTTGAGAATTAGCTTAAGTCTATATATCTCCCTCTCTTGCATAGGTTTTTACATTTGTATATGTTTGTTTGTTTACATCTTACTGCATATTAGCATTTGTATATCATTCATTATAGTAGTTACTTTGAAATTAAGATTTAATTCAATTTATATTAAATCATTTTGGTGAACCCTACCGCTCGAACCCTATCTTGCTTCTAGATTCTTCTCCCATGGTTAAGACTTATGAACCCTTTACCGATAAAGATCTTTGTGACCACCAGGCCAATATTGTTGAAGATCCTCAAGATTTAGATCTCTTATTGCAGACACCCCATATACTACTTTGAGATGTCACTTCACTTACTAGAGTATAGAAGTGTGGAAGATGTAGTTTGAGTGTGTGCATAAATGTGAGTTATTATGGAGGGCAAAGGGAATAACAACTTCTCATATGAAGGCAAGTCAATTTTACACCACACTTCAATGTTGCACACATATCTAGTATAGAAAATATGATCCACACCAGACTACAGTGGATTATGATAAATTGTGTGTTTCCTTTTTAGCTAAATTCCACATCCCAGAATTTGAGCAACAAAGCATTAGTACGTTAAAGGACATTAAGCAGGGCTTGTCATAAAGTGTGAGGGAGTATGATGCATGGTTTAAAACTTTGTTGTCCAAGTATCTTATGATATTCACCAAAGCCAACATGTGCAGTGGTTTGTTGGAGGCTTATTGACACCATTTCAGAAGGGCACTTATCACATAAACATTTACTTATTTGCACGAGGCTTTGAAAGTAACATTGCATATAGAAGCAGTTGAAAGTGTTGATATATGAGTGAGCCCTTTTCTTGAGGCGCAAATAACAGCTATGGCTACACAACTGGAGAAGCTCTTTGTCAATTTAGCGCATGAGATGCGCAGTGGGTTATGGTGTACTAATTGCGAAGTGGAAGGACATACGAAGGATAGTTGTCCATGTAGGATTGTGCGTGCCTTGTTACAATCTTGTGATATTTTCCACAAGAATCATGATGTCTAAAATTTTCCACTTTTACAACGCACAACATAGAAGAACATCTCTATGTACTGCAATATTTTTCGACACACACCCACGTGATACAAATGATTGTCATTTGATTGACCACGTTCATGAAGCATGTGAGACTGGGTTGTGCAAGACCATTATGGCAAGTATTTCTCAAGAGAAAGAAGGACATATCAGTGAGACACACAACAATGGAAGATGGTGGCTTCCGAGGTGGATACTAGAAGTAGAGGCTATGGTGGTCACGAGGAAGGTTCACACATGGGACATGTTATACTTGTGGATCACCAATCATTACTAGTGGGCAAGTGCCCTAAGAACTTGGTATGTGCGTATTGTGGAAAGGCACACAAGGTTGAAGATTTTCTAGATCTTTATGAACATATGTGTAAGAACAAAAAGAAGGACAAAGGCATGGGGATGATCAAGGTGGAACGAGTGAAGAATGAACAATGGGCACCTAAGAAGATGGTTGATCCAAAGCTCCAAATTGTGTTAGTTACTACACGTGCAAAAGCAGCGCATGTGCGGGAATATCTTAAAGTGAAACCCCTTATTAGGAGAGAAGAGGTGATACATGTTAAGTATCCAGATGTTGCTCATCAGAAGGAGGTATATCAAGAGACCATGGGAGTTGTCAGGGATTTACAGGTGAGATCCAGTGCTTTGAAAGAATAAGCGCACAAGAGAGAACATGTAAGGGTGATCAGAGCTTCCTCAAAGGGATGTTGATGATTTGAAGGAAGTGTGTAGGATGCTGTGCCAGGAGAATATCATTCCTTTGCTTGGGAGAATGGTTGTGCGAGAAAGTATCACGTGCGCAGGAGTTGAATGAGAGCGCCAGATCCTTCATGTGAATTTACCACCACAGGACCATGAAGTATGACAAGGAGATTACACTGGATGTAGTGATAGATGGTTGGTTGGTGAGTAACATTCTTATTGACACAGGTGTAGAGGTCAATGTGTTGACTTTGGATGCTTGGAACCAGATGGGAAGGCCAAAATTGTAACCATCTTCTAATGTGTTGTATATGGCAAATAAAACTAGGGCCATGCCCATTGGAGTGTTAAAAGATGCTTCAATCACTATTTAAGGGGCTAAATTTACAGGTGATTTTGAGGTATTGGAACTTGCTGAGGCAGATAACTTCCCAACACTGCCTTGGCCATTCCTTGGTGCTATGCTAATAATGTAGACTTGCGCTTCAACAAAAGATATATCAGTTTTGAGAACAAAGATGAGTGCGTGGTCATACCCTTGGATGATGTGAAAGGTTGCACCATATACCAAGCCTATCAATGAGGAGGAGCTCAATAGAATATATGCACACACAATGCATGATCCTAGAGAACATGGAGCCATCCAAGGAAGGCGTACTTCATTGGGAAGGACGTGCAATCTATCAGTGACACTACCAGCATTGCTTGTGACAATTGGGCCCATGACACGTATGAAATGGTAGGTCGCATGAGGTCAAGGGAAGAGTCACCAGGATGATTAGGCCATGCACATGATTAGGTGCATTTGGGCAAAGACTCAGTTACCAAGGTACACTGGAGAAGAGAAACATGACTCCTTTTTGTGCACAATGGAAGACCAGTGGTGAAATGAGGGAGATAGATACGAAATATGATGGTCTATACATTGCGTGGACAACATGCGCTGGTGGGAAACACATAGAGACAATCTATTGGGATGGTGTGAGGTAAGGGTAGCCTTTTTAACAAGGTTTACTCAGAGCAATGTTCCCTCTTGTGTACACGAGTATGATGGGAAGACTCCTACTTTGGTACACATCCACAACTGTGAGAGACAATGGCGCAAGGGAAAGAGGCTATACCACCATCTCTTTGGGTATATAAGTTCTACTCCACTTTACGCAGATGCGCACGTGGCATGGTATGTGCATGCCGAGCTAAAGCAAGAGACTGCAAGTTGGCGAGACATGATTGAAGGTATGGACTCACACTTTTGATTATTTTTCTAATAAGCCACTAGTACATGAGGCCTTGTAGATCATGAAGCGCATCACATTGGGAGATAGTGTGAAAGGCAGAGGAACTTATGGTTCAACTCTTGGGAGAACCTGAGACTGAGGTACGTGAGGATGTACTTGAAACATAAGAAACACTGCTAGGGATGCGCATGGAAAGAGAAGGAAAAAGGGAAGATGGTATACCTCATTGATGATGAGGAAGTTGAAGATTTGGATATTAAGCACACATAGGGTGCACATGAAGTGATGGACTCTACAGATGAGCAGGCGCATGCATACCATGTGCCTATGAAGACTAAAAAGGTGAATATTGGCACTGAGGATGCACCTAAGGAGGCTATTATTGGAGATTATTGGTCAGAACCAGAGGTTGCAAAGATCATTGAGTTGTTGTGAGACTTCCAAGACTTGTTTCCAAGGGGTTATCATGAGTTGAAGGGCATCCATCCCTCATTAGGAGAAATGAAGATTAAGTTAAAAGATGGTGCACATGCTCTAGTTTTGAAGAGGCCTTATAGGATGAACCCAAACTACATGAGAAGGTTAAAGAAGATATTGACAAGATTCTTAAGTCAAGGATCATAGAGCCTATTGAGGAATCTGAGTGGGTCAGCCCCATGGTGATTAGTATCAAGAAGGATGGATGGATCAGGATCTGTGTGGACTATAGGGTACTCAATGCTTCATGTGTCATAGATCCTTTTCCTACACCATTTACTAGAAGAAATTCTTGAGGGATTTACAAGGCATGAAATCTATTCATTCACTAGATGGATTCTCAAGGTACCATCAGGTATGCATTACATGTGAGGATAAGGAGAAGACCACCTTCACTCTAGTGAATGGGGAATTTTAAATATACTATGATGCCCTTTGGATTGAAGAATGTGCCAACATTTGTTCTCACGCATCATTGTTTAGGAATTCGAAGACTTCATTCATAAGTTTTTGCAGGTTTATTTGGATGATTAGACCATCTATGGGCTAGTAAAGGATCAATGTGATATTTGAGATTGATGTTTGAATAGATGAAGGTATCTTAAGCATCTCTCTAAATATCAAGAAGTGCATCTTTTCCACCCCATTTGGTACTTTACTTGGGCACATAATTTGTAAGGAAGGACTATTGGTAGACCTATGCTAAGATTGCAGTCATTTTAGGGCTGGAAGAACCTACCAACTAGAGTGAAGTGAATGGTTTCTTGGGGCACACTAATTACTATAGAAAATTCATCAAAGGTTATGTAAATATTGTTGCACCCTCATGGAGGAATTGCTCAAGGCCAAAGGAAAGTTTTATTGGGGTGATGAGCAATAACAGGAATTTGATACCTTAAAGGAGAAGCTTACCACCACACCTATCTTATAATTCCCTTCATGGAACAAACCTTTCCATGTACATGTAGATGCCTTAGGCATGGCTATTGGCATAGTCTTGGCACAACTAGGTGAAGGAAATGTTGATCATCCCATATGCTTTGCAAGTAGGAAGTTGACACCAACTGAACAGAACTACACAATGACGGAGCGCAAAGTTATCCATGATCTATGCACTTCACAAATTTCAATAGTATTATTAGCACACATTTATCTTTTATACAGATCATATGGCATTGAAGTACTTAGTCAACAAAATAATTTGTAAGGGCGCATCTGTCGTTGGATACTTCTTTTCTAGGAATTTGACTTTACAGTTGTAGTAAAGTCAGGTTAGAGAAACCTAGGACCTGATCACTTTTCAAGGATCAACTCTAGAGAGGATGCATAGAGCATTGAAGATACTATGCGCTAGATGCAAATTGTTTTTATTTAAACCACACCACCTGATTTGGAAGACATTGCAGTATTTTTACAATATTCTTGAACACTAGAAAAGAAGCTTGTTATTTGAGGGCATATCAACTTATTGAGGAGACCTATAAAAAATGGGTAGAGATGAGGTCTTTCATAGATGTGTTCTAGAGCATGAGTATGAAGCCATCATAGAGGAGGCTCATGGAGGAATAGTGGGAGGACATTATGCATTAGAGGTTACTTGTGCACAAGATCCTTTTAGTAGGTCTATGGTGGGAGACATTGTATAAATATACCAAGGATTTTGTTAAAGCATGTGATCACTTTACAAGAATTGGAAATCCTGGAAATAGAGATGAAATGTCATTAAGTCCCATTGCGAGTGCAGATCCTTTTGAGAAATGGGTGATTGATTTTGTAGGACCTATTACACCACCCATGCATAGGATAGGGGTTCGTTACATCATCACATGTACTAATTACTTAGAGAGGTGGGAAGAGGTTGCACCTACAAAATATTTCACTGCAGCAACAACAGTGAAAGGTTCCTTTGGGAAAACATCATCAGCAAGTATGGATGTCCATTGAGTGTCACGAGTGATAGAGGAACTCATTTCTTAAATGATACGATTATAATATTATCTAGTAGAATTTATGGGGGCACACCATAAAAATACCCCTTATCACCTAGGCTAATGGTGTTGTTGAATATTTCAACAAGATCTTGGGATAGAAACTAACAAATATATGTGATGTTGGAAGAAAGGATTGGGATGACAAGGTATCAGCCATTCTTTGGGCATATAGAACAACCTATAAGTGGTTGAATAAGGCCACACCCTTTCAGTTGGTGTTTGGCATAGAGGTTGTATTACCTATGGAATTTATGTTACCATCCCTACGTATTACACATATAGGAGGATTAGATGATGAATAGGTCGTTGATGAGTGCATTGAAAAATTGATGAAATTAGATGAGAGGCACACCATTGCACGTTTGGAGTCAGAAGAAATAAAAGGTGTGAAAGAAGGCTTGGCATGACAAGAACATCAAGAAAAATTCCTTTATAGTTGGAAATATGGTACTTCTGTATGACTCCAAGTTTACGTGTCATCCAGGAAAGTTAAAGGTTAATTAGTTGGGACCCTTTATAGTGACCAAGATACTAGAATTAGGAGCATGTCAATTGTAGACGTTAGATGGCACCATGTTTCCCAGTTACTTCAATGGGAGTAGGTTGAAGCCCTACTATAAATAAGCTTCCTTTATGTTTGTAATAAGGTAGTATTGCCAATTAGATTAGATTTCCCTTTCATGTTTTTTTTTTTATTTTGTTGTAATAAGTGTCTTCGCGTGCATAGAGCTGATTACTATCTATTAAATTTGATGTACAGAGGACCACACATACTTTTAGTGTGGGGTAAAATAGGTACACATGCATGAAAAAGAGGCTATGGAGTGCTTGGTATTGTATTGGATTTAGTTCAGGGGTATGTGTGAATATGGGAAGGTGTTCTTGATGAAAAATAACTGGTGTATGCATGAAAGTAAAAAGGAAAAGTTTTCATTAATTATGATGGTGCTTAAAGATTAATCACTATTGGGAAACCATGAGAAAGAGGTCATACAATATAACGTGAGGGAGATGACAACAAGATAAACTACTTGGTGTGTGGCACAGAGGAAGATGGTGTGACTCAAGGAAGTGTGCACAAGGATGATTGCAGCCTAGGAAAGTAGGGGTGCCTAAAGGTTATGACTATCATGCACAGTGGAAGAGGAAAACATGCAGAAAAGCAAATAATTTTTTAAAAACTAAAGTTTTAAGCAAAAAATTACTTTAAAAAAGAAAAGTGGGAAAAAATTAAAACACATGTTTTAAATCCAAAAAGTGAGTCGGTGGAGTATTAAGTGCAAAAAAACTATAAAAAGGGGAAAACCCAAGTTCATTTGTTACCTTGCATTTGAAGCAATTTGAGCGATTGAGCAACCGAGTGACTAAGTGCTAAGTGAAGAGTGTGAAGAAGAATTTGAGCAGAAAATAAAACCAGAGCAGAGTGCATAAAGCTTCATTTGGGAGCTCCTTCAGTAAGAGGAAGTGAAATTTTAGAGAAAGATGAGGGAACAGTGAGTGGAGATAGGGTTTGTGGAGTTTGAAATTTGAGGTTTGCAGAGCTTATAAATTGTGGAGCTAGGGTCTACAAGAGGTGAAAATTGAAGCTAGGGTAAGCTAGGGCACTAGAGCAGGGTACACAAGCACTTAAAGGATTGAATCACAACACATAAGGTTACGAGGGCAAGTAAAAAAATTACTCATAATACCTAAGGCAATTCAGTAAAGGTTACCATTTGCAATTTGGGATAAGCAATGGCACCAAAAAGGGCACTAAAGGATAAAGAAAAAATGAATTGGAGGAATTACCCAAGAATTGGTTCTCAGAAATGCAATACCCACCAGAGTAATTGTGGGATAAAAATGGACCTCGCAACTTACAAAATGTAATATTAGCAAGTATAATCATAGGGCATAAGGACACAAGGCTGCACATTAAATAAAGATATGTTGTGGGAGTTTCCTACAAGGACTCTAGAGGATCAAGCAGTCATGGATGACTCAGTACGGAAGAGTCTTGAGAAGGTAGGGGTCCTCCAACTATTTGAGTTTCCCTTCTTTGGAAGGCTTGCACACCTCTTCCAGTGGCTGGTATCATGAGTGTATGAAATTATTTCTACTTCATGGGTACAAGAATGAGGATCACAATCTCGTCTGATTGGAAGAGTGACAGGGTTGCGGGAAACTAGGAAGACCTAGACCTAGATTTATATGATGAGATTGAAGATTGAGGATGTGGCCACAAAATTGTAATATGACAAGGACATAGGGCAATGAGTGTGGAGAATATTTTTGACTTTATAACCAGAATAGTAATCATGACTAGTAAGTTACAAGCTTGGTTCCTCAGAATGATGGGGAGAAGTGAATAGAAAGTTCCTCTATATTGCACACAAAATGGTGCACAAAACACTAATATAACATTGTGCAAGTTCATTGTCGATGGGATTATAGAAGAACCAAGGCACAGACTAAGAAGGGAGACAAGATAACATGGGGTATCTATCTTTTTCCTAATTTTCTTTTGGGAGATTGGTGTTTCTAGATGGGCCAGAGAAGAATATGAAGATACATCCAGTAGAATACAAGTCCCCTGAAGTAAATTTTAAGACCTCACATGTGAAGGCACATTCAACAATCCATACAAAGGCATGATTAGAGAAGTGGTATACAAGAGGATGCATACATTCTTTGAGAATGAATGGCGCATGCCAAGAGAGATTACCAGGTGTAGTAGGCCAACAGGAAAAGTTTATAGTCATGCAACACTTTAGCCTTGCATGATTCATGATGAACAATGGTGAAATGGGGTCATGGTGTAAATTACCATTTGCATTCACTGTCCAAGTATTTCAAATGCATTAAAAGGATAAAGGATGCATAGAAGATGGTGTTTGACATAGAGAAGGTGGACTCATACTGGCACACCCTGTATGCAAGACCTTCAGATACCCTTTCAAGCCTGTGTACTTGGAAACATGGAACTTGATACCTTGGATCTTAGTCCCATTATAAATGTAACAGTTGGAGGCATGATGTGCAAAGTTTTTGTCACCTTACTCAAGATGAAAATGGATGAAAGGAGATGGAAGTATGTGAATCTCACATGCTCTCAGAAACCGAAGAAGAGCACAGTGAGAATTCCCAAGAGGAGGCACGAGGAGACTCCACCTCAGCATGAGGAGGAAGAGAAAGAAGAGAAGAAGAAGAAGAAGAAGAAGAAGAAGAAGAAGAAGAAGAGGAAACTATGTTGGATCAAAGCCACAGGAGAGAAATATAGAACAAGAGAAAGGGAAGAAAGAAAGGGTGCAAGCTCTTCTCAACCAATCATCTCCTTCTATGAAGTAAGGTAAGTCCATTAAGGACAAAGAAGGGGTCAAGAGATCTCGAGTTGTTTCTAAGGATGAGGATGAAGACCTAAGAAAAGTGGTAGAATAATTGGGGTGTGAGGAGTCCATGTATGAAAATTAAGGAGGCGAGGAACAACCAGATGCACATGGAATCAAATCCCAGAGAAAGGAAAGGAGTGAGCAAGATATAATACCACATAGGGAAGAAGAACCAGTGCGTGCAGAGAGGATAGCCATCAATACCAAGGAGGAAGATCCCAAGGGAAAAAAGGAGAAGGTGATGATGCATATGTCATCAAGGAAGATAAGGGCGTTAGTGGTGAGTCAACTACAAACCCTTTCACACCCAGGAAAGGAAAACCACCAAGGCCAAGGTTAGTAAGGAAGCTATGACCTCCACAGTCACCACATATGACATTTATTGATGATCCTACGAAGGTGTTGAGGGCTAGGTTTTAGAGCACGGTCACCTAAGGAGAAATTATTTGGATAGGAACCTACTAAATGAAGTAGGAGGACTGTCGCATGCAAGGAAAATGTTATCATGGAGCATGCATACACATATGGAGGAGCTGAGTTTGAAATAAATAACATATCCCATTCCAAGTTAACACTGAAAAAGGAGTAAGAAAGTGTATAAAATTATCAACCCCACAAGGATGACTAACTGAACAATATTGTAATGCACTGAATAAGATGATAGAAAAGGTCACACGCTAGAACTTGGATAAGGGGGTACCATGAGGCTCATGGTAGAGGATAAAAATGATAAGGAGTGCACGATATCCAACAGCTGAAGGAGGATTTAAAGGGGAGAAGAAGCAAACGAAGGAGGCATATGACAATGTTTGAGGACTAGTAAAGTATATTACAAGTACATGCCCCACATTGGTAAGCCAAGCCACCAACTATACCATGAAGATGGAGTATCTTGAAGACTTGTTTGGATGTTTCTTCTCAATATCAAGAGTGGCATGGGGCCATATGCAGAAGATTTGGCTAAGGAGAAAAAGAGGGATAAAGAGGTGGTAGAGGCCAAAATAGAGAGTATGAGGCATTAATCACCAAGGTCAAGGAGACCACTGAAAGAATGAATTGGAATTTTATAGATGCCAAAAATGTGATCCCATCTTAAGTTCACTGGTTGTTAAAAGAGGAGGTGGAGCTCAAGGAAATTCAGGCAAAATCAAAAATTAATAAGCTTGAGCAAGATAAAGATCATGGCAGAGACATCAACATAGAGAGATTTAATTAAAGCCATAAAGGAGACACTTGAATTGCATAATCAAGGAGTTACAACTCTTGGTCATGCAAAGAATGGATGCTATGGAAGGAGTGATTGCAAAGTTGGATGTGGTAGTAAAGGAGCTTAAGGATAAAGTGGATGAGTTGTATGCTTGATCAAATATTAGGTATTGTTGAAGTTGAATGCAGGGAAGTCTACAAAGGAGCTCATGAAAGTGGGAAGAGTTGGAAAATGTATTGAGTAAAGAATTCCTAGAGCTTCTCCAACCGCCTAAAGCTTGAGATTATCCATGCACAAGTTGTGAAATCTTATTCTTTAATTCATGAAGTTTTGGCCCCATATTCATTATTCTTTATTATTTGTAAATTCTTTGATTCATTCATTTAAAGAGGGTAAGTAGTGATGACATATTGCCAAGGATGGGCAATAAATTTAGTGTGGGTTGATGTTAAGTCATAAAAAGTGGATAAGTACTATCCATGCATGGAGGTTAGGGACCACACATAAGGGGTGTGCAAGGGGTGCGCACAAGCAGGAAGGATCAGCGTGTGAAGGTTTGTGCATGAGCATACAGGATTTGGGACTTAGCCAATTTTCTAGAACACAGATAAAAAAAGTAAAGTAGAGATGGAGTGGAGTCAAACAAAGATATAAAAATAGACAAAATCAGGATAACTTGGGATGCACACAAAGAAGCTATAATTAGGAAAATCACATGCAGAGCCAGGATAAAGAACCCGCATGAAGCAAGCTAATAATAGGATTAAAGTGGATTAAAGTATAAGACATTGATGTAAATATAACTTAATCTATTATTAGCACAAGTTGTAAAAAACATGCAAAAAATTGTTAGGCACAGTCTATTATTAGGAAGGTGCATGTAGGCGGTGAAGGGCAAGACCCCACCCTATGAATATAAGTGATGCTCCATTGTAGGGAAAGTTAGAGAGAGTGAGTTCTAGAATTTATAAGTTTGGAGGAATCAAGTATAGGATTTCAGTATTGATGGTATGTAGCTAGACTATGTACGCATGCATGGACAATTGGTTGAAATGTATGATGTAATCAATAATCTGTTATGTAATCAATTAATGTTTTATAATGGATAATTGTATATGGGTTGCTAAATTGAACTAGTTCTGAGCATGGGATTATGGGGATTCAAATAGTATTGATCATTCTTTATGTTGATTAATATTCCTTATTATATGTGTTGTTGAGCTATCATGCCATAATGTTTCTTCTTGTGTGTATGGTTATTATGGTTTTGGTTGTTTAAACATGTATGCTAACATCTTGCTAAGCATAAAAACGGAGGGACCTGGAGTTTGTGTGCACTTCGAGTGAGCTTCTAGGCTTGTTTAGATTAATTGTCAGTGCACATAACTACATTAGATGATAAAAGGACTACACTCTCCATCTCTTGATTCCTCACTTCTCCATCATATCTCTTTTGCACCTGCCATATCCTCTCATCCATTACCTTCTAACTTCATTACACCAAAGCTTCATACCTTCAATGGCCATGACGACCCTCAAGAGCATCTTTCATCTTTTCATGTGGCATGTCTTGATTATGCAGATGACTTTACATTAATATATAAACTATTTCCTAGAAGCTTACAAGATTACGTTATGTGTTGGTTCTATGATCTACCTGTTCACTCAGTAACCTCTTTTACATACCTAGATGATACTTTCCATGCACATTTTTCTATCAATATCGACACCAAGATCTCTTATGCACAATTTGATCAACTTAAACAAGCATCTAATTGTAATGTAATTACTTGTATAAATCTGATTATTAGCAGCAATATAATACCAATGAACGCAATATTTCAGATAAATGATGTTAATGTGCAAGAAGAATAGCTTAGCCACTTCGAGGGGTCAACCTCTAAACCAGACAATAAGACTCAAATGTTGAATATGATTATCAACTACTACCTACTAACCCCTATATATATACTATTCCTATGATATGGCCAACACCAAGGCCGACCCACTAATGAAAATATAACATATATGAAAGAGATACATAATGATAAGAACTTATGATAGCCACAAGTCGGCTATATACATCCAATATAAGATATATGATTAAGGGCATAGCATGCCCCTCCCCTTCGAAGCAACATTGTCCCCAATGTTGAGAAGATCTGGATGCTGCTGCAGGAAATTTAAATCCTCCCAAGTTGCATCTTCATTGTCTAGATTTTTCCACTTGATCAAATACTCAGTGATGACCCTTGTCCTCAATCGCTTAGTGCATCTCTGAAGGATGCATTTTGGTTCCATGATGATTTTTCCCTCTTCATCAAGCTCGGGTAGCACTATCTGGGTTGATATTGTCTGTCCAATTACCTTCTTTAGGCAAGAAACATGGAAGACTGGATGAATTCGAGTAGCCGAAGGAAGTTCCAGTTTGTATGCTAAATTGCCAATCTTTAGTATCACTTGATAAGGACCATAATACGTCGGTGAAAGCTTGTTATCCTTTTTCTGTTGTTTTAAGGACATTTGCTTATATGGTTGTAAACACACAAAAACCCAATCATTGACTTCAAAATGTCTTTCAATGCGATGTTGGTTTGTCTGCTGCTTCATGTGGTTTTGTGACATGGCCAAATTCTCCCTGAGACTAGAAAGCACCTCTTGTTAGTTTTGAATATGTTCTTCAATTGCTCGAAGCTTTGGCTGGACTCTCAAAGATGAGGTGATAGATGGTGGATGGTACCCATATAATGCCAAGAAAGGAGACATTTTAGATGGAGTATGAACGGAGGTGTTATACCACCATTCTGCCAATGGTAACCATTGGACCCATCTCGCTTGCTTATCTGATGTAAAACAACGAAGATATCCCTCCAAGCACTTGTTTACCACCTCTATTTTCCCATCAGACTGGGGATGATAAGAGGAACTATGAGCTAGTTATGTGTTTAAGCATGAGAACAAGTCAGTCCAAAAATTACTAGTAAAGATAAGGTCTCGATCACTTACTATAATCTTTGGTGTCCCATGTAGCTTCTGAATTGTATCCCTGAAGGCCGTTGCTACTGTACTCGCAACAAATGGATGTGATAAAGCAAAAAAATGGGCATATTTGGTGACTCTATCCACCACCACCATGATTACATTTTTACTTTTTGATTTAGGCAGTCCTGTGATGAATTCCATGGACACCTCTTCCCACCTCTGGCTAGGAATAGATAGAGGTTGTAAAAGACCTAGGGACTTAATTGTTTTGCCCTTATTTTGCTGACAAACCATGCATTCTGCCACAAACTTTTGGACATCTCATTTTAGCCCTTCCCAGAAAAAATAATGCTTGATTCGATGATAAGTCTTTAAGAATCCAGAATGACCCCCTACTGGAGAAGCATGGAGCTTAGATAGAACCCTATTTTTAAGGATTGAATTCTTACATAGATATAATCTATCTTTATATCATAAAACATATCCTTTCATACAAATTTTTCTGACATGTTTGGATCTTGTTGGAGATTTTGAATGAGATTTTTTGTACATGGGTCATTTTTCCATTCAGACCTTGCATCCTCTATCTAATCCTCCTGTAATACAGATATGGGACACAACAATGCCTAGGCAAATTCATCCTTCTGAGATAAAGCATCAACAACTACATTCTCTTTCCCTTTCTTGTATATTATCTCAAAATCATACCCCAACATTTGTGAGACCCATTTATGTTGTTCTTCTGATGATAAATGTTGCTCTAAGAAGTATTTCAAACTATCATGATCTATCTTTACTTTGAAATGTCATCCCATTAGATATGGTATCCATTGCTTCACCGTATGAAGTATTGCTAACATTTCTTTCTCATAAACTGGTTTAGAGATAGTCTTACCTTTGAATTGGTGGCTCTCAAAGGCAATGGGTCACTCTTCTTGCATGAGTACTGCCCCCATACCATACCCTAAAGCATCACATTCAACAATGAATGTTTTTGAAAAATCTGGGGTGGCTAGAACTGGAGTGGTGCACATGGACTCCTTTAACTTCTCAAAGGCCATAGTAGCTTGCTCGTTCCAATGGAAAGATTCCTTCTTCAATAAAGCTATGAGCGGTGCTAAGATGCTGCCATAATTACTTACAAATCTACATTAATAATCTGTAAGCCCCAAAAATCCTCAGAGATTTTTTAGGGTTTTGGGAACCTTCCATTCATGCATGACTTTTATCTTGTTAGGATCCACTTTAACACCTTCATTAGAGACAATATGACCCAGATATTCATCCTCCTTGACACCAAAATAACACTTAGAAGGCTTTGCATAAAGTTGATGTTGTTCAAGAGTTTCCAACACCTTATTTAAATGATGTAGGTGTTCCTCCCATGTTTTACCATAGATTAATATATCATCAAAGAACACTAAAACAAACTTTCAAAGAAATGGCTTAAAGATGGAATTCATCAAGCTTTGAAATGTAGAGGGTGCATTTGTTAGTTCAAAAGGCATTACCAAGAACTCATAGTGTCCTTCATGTGTCCTGAAGGTTGTTTTATGAATATATTCATCCCTGATTCTAATCTGATGATATCCAGAATGAAGATAAAGTTTTGTGAAGTAAACAACACCATGTAACTCATCTAGCAAATCATCAATTATATGAATAGGAAACTTATCTTTAACTATGTACTTATTGAGTTCCCTGTAATATGGACACATGCGCCAATTGTCATTTTTTTCCCGTACCATCACTACAGGAGAAGAGTAAGCACTTTGACTATAGCGAATAAGTCCTACTTCTAACATCTCTTGAACTATCTTCTCAATCTCACTCTTTTGCATATAGGGGTACCTATAAGGTCTGATGTTGGGTGGTTGAATCCATGGTACTAGCTGGATGGCATGGTCATGGTCTCTTTTCAGAGGCAAACCCTTGGGCATTTCTCCAAACACCACTAAGTGCTCATCTATAACTGCTTGCATATTTACGGGTATAAATGTATTGGAATGATGTGCTTCCAATGAAAATAGTTGTGCCACAAACCCTTTTGCACCCTTTCTAAGCAATTTTTGCATCTAATGAGAACTTACCATTTGTGGGGACTTTGCTCTTAGTCCTTTTAGTTTAAAAGTCCTCCCTTCTTTCTGAAATTGCATTAACAACTCTTGGAAATTCATTTCAATGGTTCCCAAGGTGGTAAGCCACTGAACTCCTAACACAATATCTGCTCCTCTCATGGCAATGGCATACATATTGCTAGTTAGCAAGTAATCTCCCATGGTGAGATTAATGTTATGGCATTTTCTTGAACAACTAACAATTTTCCCCTCAGCGATCATGACTTGACATTCTGGAGATGGATAAACAAAGCAGTTCAAGCACACCGCCAACTTATGATTGATGAAATTGTGACTACTTCCCGAATCAATCAACATTGTTACCCTCTATTTTTTTAAGAATCCAACTACTTTGAGAGTTTGGGGAGTGCTAATACTGGAAATTGCATGGCATGATATTGTTGGCTGGGGATCTCCTAATTCCTCCTCTGGCTCTACCTCTTTGTCTTCTTCATTTTCTTCTTCTTCAGTAGGTCCCTCAATGTAGAACAACTTCTTTTTAGCACACTTATGTCATGGTCCAAATTTGTTGTCACAATTAAAACATAACCCTTTGGCTCTCTTTTCTTCAATTTGTTGAGGTGTTAGTCTCACTGGCCGAGGGAATGATGGTGGAAGGGTGCTACGATCTCTGATAGTACTGACAGTTTGTTTCCTACCAAAAAGAAAATTTTCATCTGCCCTACGTGCCATGATCATAGTTTCTAAAACCTTATGAGGATTAAACATACACACCTCAATCTCAATTTGTTCTTTAAGACCCCCAAGAAATAAGTCATTCAAATTATCTTCAGTAATATTTTCCACTCGTAAGGAAAGGTTTTGGAATTGATGGATGTAATCTTTGACTGTTCCTGTTTTTCTGAGCTTTGCTAATTGATTGAAATAGTTCTCTGACACATTAGAACTATAGTGCAATTAAAAATATTTGGTGAATATTGTCCATATAACATTGAGGCCACTCTTTTTCCTTTGAGCACATAACCATCAATACCAAATGAATTGGTTAGGTTCAAGATACAACGATGCCATGGTAACCTTTTTTTCCGATGGAATCTGATGAAGATCAAAGAAATTCTCCATCTGGTTAATCTAATTAAGTGGATCATTTCCATCAAAATTACGCATTTCCACTTTTGGAATCATGTTATGGGTTTGCAAAGTGTTTGTATTTGGATTGGTCATGTTTGTAGATCCACCCTAGCTAGTTTATCTATTACTTTGACCTAAAGATCCACCCTGGTTAATATGAGTCTGATTGAGTTGTGGTTGATTAGGAAGGATATTATGACCCATGATATTGTAACTAAATTTGTGAATGAAATCCTCCAATCGTTGTCCAATCTTTTCTACATCTTCTTTGGTGGCCACTCTAAGCTCGAGGTTTTGTAACTTTAACTCAAGACAGCTGACCTTATGGTCAGTTGAAGTTGTTATGTTTGTGGAGCCTATTTTCATGTTAGAGTTTGGTACACCTTCCATGTGTTACACTCGGGTATTTTTACGGCGGTCCCGCTCGCCGGTGAGCGGGTCAGGGGGGTTGAAGCCCCCCCCGATGAAAGGGGGTTCGGGGGCGAAGCCCCCGAAGCAAATTTTTCATGGGTGGTTCATTAACCCATGGGTAATGGGTAACCGTTATGGGCTGTTTTTGGGCCCATGGTTTTTTCGGTCTTTTGCCCATTGTTTTGAATACCCACGGTTTTTTTTGCCCTTGGTTTTGATACCCACGGTTTTGTATCAAACTGCTTAATCAGTTTTCTATTTATATGGTCTTATGCATATGATAGATGTACAAGCAAATGTATTACAGATGTGTTTTGAATTCGGGTGTGAATTCTGTAGAGTTTGTTGAGCATAGCTCCAAACGGATCTGGGTATTGTATTGAGAGAGTAGAGGCTTGTAATAAAATCTGAGCAAGTGATTCTTGGTGGACGTAGCCCAAATTGGGTGAACCACGTTAAATACTGTCTCTTTGTGTTGTCTTATTTTATTCTGTAATTTTATTTTAGATCTGCAATATTTTTCTGCATATTAGTTTCTACTTTTGCGATTTTGTAAGGGATTATTCCGCATATTGTATCTCTTATTTCCTAACAATTGGTATCAGAGCCTGGTTTGGTTTGCTGAAGTGTTGAATCGCAGGGAAAGTTTTTAGCTTGAGTGGGAGCTATGGTAGATGAAGGAAGATCTAGGGTTGATAAATTCAACGGGCAGAATTTCAGTCTTTGGAAGATGCAGATGGAAGATTACCTTTATCAAAAAGATCTTTATACTCCATTGTCTGAGAAGGTGAACAAACCCTCGAGTATGACAGATGCGGAATGGGATTTGCTGGATAGGAAAGCACTTGGAACGATCCGGCTGAGTCTTGCATCTTCGGTATTATTTAATGTCTCAAAGGAAAAGACTACAAAAGATCTAATGGATGCATTAGGGAAGTTGTATGAAAAACCCTCTGCCTCTAATAAGATATTTTTAATGAAAAAGTTGTTTAATATGAAGATGTCTGAGAATAGTTCAGTAGCAGATCATTTAAATGATTTCAATACGGTTGTGAATATGCTAGCTTCGGTTACAATAGAATTTGATGAAGAAGTTAGGGCTTTATTAATTATGCGCTCTTTACTTGAGAATTGGAATAGCCTGGTAATGGCGGTAAGTAACTCGGTTCCAGCTAACTCGAAGTTGAAGTTTGAGGATGTTGTAGGGGTGATTCTAAGCGAGGAAATGCGAAGAAGAAGCTCTGGGGAATCTTCTACTTCAGGGAATGCTTTGACAGTGGAAACTAGAGGGAGACAAAAGAATAGAGGAAACCGTGGAAAATCAAAAGATCGGGCAAGGTCAAAATCCAAGAACAAGATTGTATGCTGGAATTGTGGAAAGCCTGGGCATGCAAAGAAGGACTGTTGGGAGCTTCGGGATAAGAAGAAACAACAGGAAGAAAACAAGGAGGCAAATGTGGCATCGGGTAATGTATGCCAGGATGCTTTGATTCTTTCTTTGCATAATATTACTGAATCTTGGGTTTTAGATTCAGGGGCTTCTTTTCATGCTACTCCACATAGGCATTATTTTGTTGATTATGTTCAAGGGGATTTTGGGAATGTTTTTCTTGGTGATGATGAGCCTTGCAACATAGTTGGAAAAGGTTCTATTCAGGTTAAGATGCAGAATGGGAATACATGGCTATTGAAGGATGTCAGACATGTGCCTACATTAAGGAGAAATTTGATATCGGCAGGGCAGTTGGGAAGTGATGGTTGTACTATGATATTTACAGCAGACTCTTGGAAGGTTACCAAGGGTGCTCTTGTGGTGGCAAGAGGTAAGAAGGTTGGAACCTTGTATTTAACCACTGATAGTACTAATGATTGTAATCTTGTGGCTTCAGATGCAGATACAACATTATGGCACTATAGGCTCGGTCATATGAGCCATAAGGGCATGAACATCATAAAGAAGAATTTGCCTGGATATACAGAAACAGGTTTAGATTTCTGTGAAAACTGCATATATGGGAAACAGAAGCGAGTAAGGTTTCTCAAGGTTGGACCTACGAAGAAAGAGAGTAAGTTAGAGCTGGTACATTCTGATGTGTGGGGGCCGGCTCAGGTATCATCTCTTGGGGGTTCAAGTTATTATGTTACTTTTATTGATGACGCAACAAGGAAAGTTTGGGTTTATTGTATTAGACACAAATCTGATGTATTTGACACTTTTGTTAAATGGAAAGCCTTGGTAGAGAATGAAACAGGTCTTAAGCTAAAATGTCTCAGGTCAGATAATGGAGGGGAGTATTGCAGCAATGAATTTAATGATTACTGTTCTAAGAATGGAATCCGCAGGCAAAAGACGGTTCCAGGAACTCCGCAGCAGAATGGGGTATCAGAAAGGATGAACAGAACTATAATGGAACGTGCTAGGAGCATGAGATTACATGCAGGACTGCCTCTTTCTTTTTGGGCAGAAGCAGTGAGCACAGCTGTGTACTTGATAAACAGAGGACCCTCAAGTGCCTTGGATGGAGGCATACCTGAGGAGGCATGGTATGGTAAGAAAGTTGATTATTCATTTCTTAGAGTCTTTGGATGTGAAGTGTTTGTTCATATAGACAAGGATGATAGGACCAAGCTAGAGGCTAAATCAGAAAAATGTACTTTCATTGGTTATGGTGGTGATGACTTTGGGTTTAAATGTTGGAGTATTAAGGACAAGAAAATCATTCGGTCTAGGGATGTGGTCTTTAATGAGAAAGTCATGTATAAGCAACAGTTGCAGGAAAACAAGGAAGAATCCAAGAAAGAATATGTAGTGGTAGAGGATCTTCCAGATGGGAAAGTGACCCATGAATCAGTTCAGGAACCTATTCAACATGAACCCCAAACTCCTACAGTGAGGAGGTCTTCTAGGGTAAGAAAAGAACCTGAACGGTTTTCTCCTTCTCTTTATTATTTATTACTCACTGATAGTGGAGAGCCAGAGAGTTTTGATGAAGCAATGCAGGTAGATGCCAGTAAGAAGTGGGAGCAAGCCATGGATGAGGAGCATAAGTCTCTTATGGAGAACCAGACTTGGGATTTGGTGAAGCTACCGGAAGGAAAAAGAGCATTGCAGAACAAGTGGGTGTACAGAGTTAAAGATGAAGAAGGAGGAAAGAAAAGATATAAGGCCCGGTTGGTGGTCAAGGGGTTTGCACAGAAACAAGGTATAGATTTTGATGAGATTTTTTCTCCTGTAGTAAAAATGACTTCTATTAGAACTGTTCTTGGAATAGTGGCAGTAGAAGACTTGCACTTAGAACAGTTAGATGTAAAGACTGCATTTCTCCATGGTGATTTGGAGGAGGAGCTATATATGCAGCAACCAGAGGGCTATGAGGTCAAAGGTAAAGAGGAGATGGTGTGTAAACTGAAGAAGAGCTTGTATGGCTTGAAACAAGCTCCACGTCAATGGTATAAGAAGTTTGATAGCTTCATGATGGAGCAAGGTTATATTAGATGTCATTCTGACCATTGCGTGTATACAAAGAAATTTGAGGATGGAAGTTATATTATCCTATGTTTGTATGTTGATGACATGTTGATTGCAGGTAAAAACATGCAGGAAATAAAAGTACTCAAGAAACAGCTAAGTGAATCCTTTGATATGAAGGATTTGGGGGCAGCCAGACAAATCCTTGGTATGAGGATAACTCGGGATAGGAAGGAACGGGAGTTGACTTTATCTCAGGAAGAGTACATTAAGAAGGTATTAGACAGGTTTAACATGCAGGATGCTAAACCGGTTGGGACTCCTTTGGCAGGCCATTTCAAGTTATCAAAGGAGCAGTGTCCCAAGACAGAGCAGGAAAGAAACCAGATGTCAAAGGTACCTTACTCATCAGCAGTTGGCAGTTTGATGTATGCTATGGTGTGCACTAGGCCTGATATTGCCCATGCAGTGGGAGCTGTGAGTAGATTTATGAGTGATCCAGGTAAAGAGCATTGGCAAGCAGTAAAGTGGATCCTTCGGTATTTGAGAGGAACCATGGGAACAATTCTGTGCTACAGTGGATCAGACACCACTTTACGTGGTTATGTAGATTCAGACATGGCTGGAGATGTAGACAGCAGGAGGAGCACAACAGGTTATATTTATACTATAGGTGGGATAGCAGTGAGCTGGATTTCACGACTACAGAAGCTGGTGGCTTTGTCAACCACGGAGGCTGAGTATGTTGCTGCCACAGAGGCAAGAAAAGAGATGATTTGGCTACAACAATTGCTTGAGGAGTTGGGGCATAAGCAGGAGGAATGTAAGCTATATAGTGATAGTCAGAGTGCTATACACCTAGCTAAGAACTCTGCTTTCCACTCCAGGACGAAGCATATACAGTTGAGATATCACTTCATCAGGACAGCCTTGGAGGAAGATAAGTTGAAGTTGGAGAAGATTCATACCAGTCAGAATCCTGCAGACATGATGACCAAGGTGGTCACAAGGGATAAACTAAAGCTATGTTCAGCTTTGGTTGGCCTTCGCGGATGACAGTGAAGGGTTGAGAAGCTTGCTCAGTGGAAACTAGTCTCCAAGTGGGAGATTGTTATGTTTATGGAGCCTATTTTCATGTTAGAGTTTGGTACACCTTCCATGTGTTACACTCGGGTATTTTTACGGCGGTCCCGCTCGCCGGTGAGCGGGTCAGGGGGGTTCGGGGGCGAAGCCCCCGAAGCAAATTTTTCATGGGTGGTTCATTAACCCATGGGTAATGGGTAACCGTTATGGGCTGTTTTTGGGCCCATGGTTTTTTCGGTCTTTTGCCCATTGTTTTGAATACCCACGGTTTTTTTGCCCTTGGTTTTGATACCCACGGTTTTGTATCAAACTGCTTAATCAGTTTTCTATTTATATGGTCTTATGCATATGATAGATGTACAAGCAAATGTATTACAGATGTGTTTTGAATTCGGGTGTGAATTCTGTAGAGTTTGTTGAGCATAGCTCCAAACGGATCTGGGTATTGTATTGAGAGAGTAGAGGCTTGTAATAAAATCTGAGCAAGTGATTCTTGGTGGACGTAGCCCAAATTGGGTGAACCACGTTAAATACTGTCTCTTTGTGTTGTCTTATTTTATTCTATAATTTTATTTTAGATCTGCAATATTTTTCTGCATATTAGTTTCTACTTTTGCGATTCTGTAAGGGATTATTCCGCATATTGTATCTCTTATTTCCTAACAGAAGTAAACCCTAACCTCGAGGACTCTGTAGATACCCCTTCTGACTCTAACTCCTCAACTATTATCTCATCCTTATCAGGAGTTTTACCCGGAGTGATGGGATTCTTTTTTCCTCTTGTCGAAGGCCCATCTATGATGCCCCAAAATGGTAAGATTTAAGGATCAAGGTTGAAAATTAGGGTTTGGGATTTCAATAGGAATTTGGCCAAATTTTATAATACTCAAAGAATGAACTCAAACTAATTGTTAATCTTATTTCTGGAAATGTAAATAAATTTGAAAAATTCTACAAATTGCACCCTAGGTAGCCGAATTATGAACAAACATAAAACCGCTATAATTTTTTGCAAAACAAGTAAAAATTTCTTAAAATTTGGAGGGAAGCTTACTTGACTGATTTCATCACACCAAAAAAAAATTTACAGAAAAATTCGCTACTGATTTTGAGATATAGACAAACCTTCACAATTACAGTTTGACGCAATGCTGGCCGAGTTCAAGCTCTGATACCACTTGTAATGTAATTACTTGTATAAATCTGATTATTAGCAGCAATATAACACCAATGAACACAATATTTCAAATAAATGATCTCAATGTGCAAGAAGAATAACTTAGCCACTTCGAGGGGCAACATCCAAACCAGACAATACGACTCAAATGCTGAATATGATGATCAACTACTACCTACTAACCCCTATATATACTATTCCTATGTTATGGACAACACCAAGGTCGACCTGTCGACACTAAAATTTTCCTCCGTAATTTCTATTTCATTAATGTATGTATTAGGAATAGGATGTTGTTAATTATAATTAGTAGTAGCGTCTGATAGAAGATAACGGCGCCGTCAGTACGGTGCCGCCAATAATGTGGAGTAGGGTAACAGTCAAAGTACAATAGGAATGTTGTAAAAAATATTTGTCGTAAGTGGTCCGGTAATGTTAAAATGTCAAAGTTTGGGTAATTAGAGAAGTAGGGTTTACATGATTAGGAATTGGAAATATTATATTGGTAATAAAGACAAGGAGTGAGGTCATAAATATTTTGTGTATTTTATTTGTAAAAAGTCTAAAAATGTGGAACCCATGTAAAATGATAAGGTTTATCTTATCTTAACATATAAGCTTACATGTACATATAAGAGTTAAGGTATGGAATATGATTTGTCATAGTGGATTTTTTATCCTATCTTAGAGATAAGATGGATAAGCCTGGAAGTTCTATAAATAGAGAGGCCACCCCCCTCATTTAGCATAGAAGGAAGTAGTGAGAAATATTGTAGGAAGTGTGCGAAGGAAGCCATCAGTTTAAAGGTGTGTTGAAGAAGCCATTAAGAGGTGTAATTGTAAAGTTTCTCCCATAGTCTTGGTTTAAGGCAAGTGAAGTCAATAACACTTGAAGTACCTCATGGGTGAGATTGTAACAATTTCCTGTTAATATTATAATTTACTTTGATATTTCAGATTTGTCATCATTCCGTCTTATCATAGTCGATGGTATTATTGTGTTATGTTGTTGTTTTGTTTCCAGATTACATTCACCAAACTAAAGGCTGTGCATTAGTAAATAATCATAGCACGAGGAGTTCCTGGTGAAGAATTATCATAGTGCCGGATTGGTGATGACATTTTGGTTCCGTTGTCGGGACCATTCCTCGTTGGTGGATTTTCTGGAGAGATATTCCCACTTAGTCAAAAATCAATTAGAGGGTAACCTTGTTTTTACTGTGCATAGTAGTTACCATGGTAAAGTCATTTTTGCCATGAATAGTAGTTACCATGGTAAAGTCATTTTTGCTGGAATAGTATTTACCGCAATAAAGTCACTTTTTACCGTGAATAGTATTTACCGCAGTAACTTAACTTTTTACCGTGAATAGTGTTTACCACAGTAAAGTCAATTTTTACCGCAGTAAGTCAAGTTTTACCATAGTTTACCGTGGTCATTTCTATTTTACTGTAGAAAGGTGTAAAGTCACTTTCTAGTATAGTGATTCCAATTATTTGTACACATAAGTCTTGTTGATTGTACTTGTGAGTTGGTATTTCACGGTGGTTACTTTTGAAAATGGGAAAGATTCCTGTTTTTTCATCTAATGAAGATGCTTCTTCTTTCATTCAAGAGTTTAAGTGATCTTGTATTTGTAATGGCCTTATAAGAAGGGAACAATGGATGAATTTTTTCCTACCTTTTTGGATGGTTCAACACTTAGGTGGTTTGAAACACTAGGTGATAATGTGAAAAATTCATGGGATTTATTAACTAAAAGTTTTCTTGAAGAATTTGGTGAACAACAGAAATATACAGATCTCATGATCGAGATCACAAAGCTATCCTAAGGAGAGAAGGAGAAAATAAGGGATTATCATGCTCGTGTTCTAGAGCTAAGGAGGAAGCTCGATGCCCAGATCCGGAAGGAAGGATTAGCAGATGGGTTGATGAATGGCGTGGATAATCTCCTCTGTAAGCACTTCATTCTTGGGATGAAACCAAAGATCAAACAACGAGTGAAGTATGACCGCCCAGCTACCATTGAACAAGCAAAGGAGATTGCAAGAAGGCAAGAAGAAAGCATGGAAGAGGAGCCCAAAGAAATTGTTGCTAAAGTAGAGCCTACACCAGCACCTTTGGTTCAGAATCCATAACCACTCCCGGTGAGCACAAATATTTCTTCTAGTACATCTACTGAGTATGAAGATCTGCTCAAAAAGATGGGTCAGTTAACTATTAATCTTCTTCAACGAAAGGAATTTAGTTCTCAGGGAGGAGATAGAGGTCCAAAAAGAAATATTTCTGAAGTTGTTTGTTATGGTTGTTATAAAAAGGGTCATTATAAGTATAATTGTCCAGATAGAGCTTCTACATCTGGTAAAGGAGATAATGATAAAGGAAAAACACCTGTGAATTCTTTTGATGTAGTAGATAAGAGCAGAAATAATGAAGTAGATGTGTTTGTAACAAAAAGAAAGAAAGAAAAAGATAATCAAGATGAAAATGATCATAAGAAGATGAAAGAAGAAACTAGTAAGAAACATAGGAGAAGAAAGTTGGGTGTGCAGGATTTTCTGATTTCACAGGGGCAAGGACCATACTCCATCTTGGAAGATCTGTCCAAAAGGCCTGCAAATATTACATATGGTCAACTCTTGGCTATGTCTTCTGAGAAGAGGCGGGAGTTGCGAGGTGGACTCAATGCTCGAAGAAGGAAGGAGGTTGAGGTACCTGTTTTGGAGGCAGAGGCAGATCCCTATGCTCCACAAGCTGAGGTATTATGTAATGGTATTTTAATTCATGATGTCTTAGTTGATGGAGGTGCTGCAGTTAATGTAATGACCGAGTTTGTAATGAATATGTTGGGTTTAAAATTGATCGCCCTTTAACACTTATGTTAAGGTCATTAAATAAAGGAAAAACTAAACCAGAAGGTGTAGTTTCAAATGTGGCAATATCTGTTATGGGTGTGGTATGTGTGGTAGACTTTCAGGTGATGAAAAATGGTACTGTTGCGTACCCAATGCTGCTGGGAAGACCATGGCTAAGGAGAGTTCATGCAAGAAACTACTGGAATGAAGGTTTCATGACACTTGGACGTGGTAGAGAGAGGGTGAAGATAAATGTGATCCCTCGACATCATAAGGCAGAATCTGTGGATTCAAGTGATGAAACTGATGATTGGACATCCTCCAATTACTCTAGTACCAGTGAAGTGGACACTGAAGATGAAGAAAGCGAGGTGGATATTTCAGTCATGGATATCCTTCCAGTCACACCAACTCATGACCCCATAAAATTATCTGAAGAAGAAGTTGATGATCGTCTCTAACAAATAAAGATTGGTGATGCTGTGATGGCGAGTGAGAAGGAATCCTACCTCCAGCTCTTTCGAAGGTACATACACCTATTCACTTTTGATTACAAGGAACTCCGTCAAGTAAGTTGGGTAGAACATTCTATTTAGCTGGTAGATGGTGCTAAGCCCATAAAGCAAATGCCATATAGAATGAATCCTAATTTTTCCAAGACTGTAAAAGAAGAAATAGATAAGTTGCTTGATGCATGATTCATATTTGCTGTAGAGAATTCAGAATGGGTTTCTCTCATTGTGATCTCAATAAAAAAGAATGGGAAGCTATGCATTTGTGTTGATTACAGGAAGCTCAATAAGGCAACAAAGAAGGATCATTACCCTCTTCCATTTTCAGATCAGATCTTGGACGAAGTAGCTGGCCAGGAGTGCTATAGTTTTGCTGATGGATATAGCGGCTACAACCAAGTTCATATAGTAGAGAAAGATCAGCTGAAGACCACGTTCACCACTCCTTGGGGAACGTTTGCTTATAGAGTTATGCCTTTTGGGTTGTTTAATGCTCCAGCAACATTCTAGCGTTTGATGAATAGGATGTTCGATCCCTACATTGGGACCTTCATCAGAGTATTTTTGGATGATTTTTGCATCTATGGGAGCAAGTTGGACCACCTGCACCAAATGGAGAAAGCATTTCAAAGGTTAGATGAAGCACAAGCCTCACTAAACCCTACAAAGTGTGTCTTTGCATGTTCTAAAGGCGTTTTTTTAGGGCATGTTGTATCCAGAGATGGTATTGGTACTGATCTTGATAAAGTTTCAAAAATCAAAGATTTACCATTTCCTATTAATAGAAGTAAGTTGAGATCATTTTTAGGCCATGTGGGTTACTATAGAAGGTTCATCAAGAATTTCTCAAAGATTGCACAGCCACTAACCCAGTTCTTGAAGATGGATGTTACTTATGAACCAGGAAATAAGGCGCATGAAGCTTTTGGACAATTGAAGGAAGCCCTAGTGTCTTCACTTGTTTTGAAGAATCCAGATTGGAGCAAGCCATTCATTGTGTACACTGATGCCTCAGATGCAGCACTAGGAAGTACTTTGAGCCAAAAGGATGAAAATGGGAATGAACATCCAATTTACTTTGGGAGCAGACAAATGAGCAGTGCTGAGGTAAATTATACTGTAATTCAAAAAGAGGCTCTGGCTATCATTTTTATTGTAAAGAAGTTTAGAAATTACTTGCTAGGGCAAAAATTTCTAATTGTAACAGATCAAGGAAGCCACTTCATTAATGAGGTGGTAGAAACCCTAGTCAATAAGTTTTCTATTAAGCATAGGAAGGCAACAACATACAAGCCAAGCACAAATGGACAGGTGGAACGAACAAATTTTGTGTTGTGTCAAATTCTAGCAAAAGATGCAGCCTTGCAGGTACATAAATGGGAGAAAAGGATTCACGCAGCATTGTGGGCATATAGGGCAACATCAAAGTCAGCAACATGATACTCCCCATTTCAGTTGGCCTATGGCATTGATCCAGTTCTTCCTATTAAGTTTGATATTCCCATTGTGAGAGTTATGAAAAATGAAAGGATGGATGAAAGTGATTTAGTAAAAGAAAGGTTGGTACATTTTCATTTGCTAGAGGAAATGAGAGAAATAGCAAAGGATCCAAGCCATAAGAAGAAAATGAAGCAGAAGGAATACTTTGATCAAAAGATCCGGTGGTCTCCATTTCATGTGAATGACTTGGTTCTAGTATATGATTCCAGATACAAAAAAAGAAGACAGAGAAAATTTCTTCCAAAATGGATGGGGCCCTACAAAATAGCAGTTGTGCATGAAAATGGTACGTACTGATTGGAGGAATTGGATGGCACTCTCATTACGAAATGGGTCAACCACGACAAGTTGAAGATTTTCCAAGCACCAGAAGAGTCTACTCCGAGGACGGAGTAGAAGCTAGGAAGGGGGAAGATGTCGACACTAAAATTTTCCTCTGTAATTTCTATTTCATTAATGTATGTATTAAGAATAGGATGTTGTTAAGTATAATTAGTAGTAGCGTCTGATAGAAGATAACGGCGCCGTCAGTACGGTGCCGCCAATAATGTGGAGTAGGGTAACAGTCAAAGTACAATAGGAATGTTGTAAAAAGTAAATATTTGTCGTAAGTGGTCCGGTAATGTTAAAATGTCAAAGTTTGGGTAGTTAGAGAAGTAGGGTCTACATGATTAGGAATTGGAAATATTATATTGGTAATAAAGACAAGGAGTGAGGTCATAAATATTTTGTGTATTTTATTTGTAAAAAGTCTAAAAATGTGGAACCCATGTAAAATGATAAGGTTTATCTTATCTTAACAGATAAGCTTACATGTACAGATAAAAGTTAAGGTATGGAATATGATTCGTCAGAGTGGATTTCTTATCCTATCTTAGAGATAAGATGGATAAGCCTGGAAGTTCTATAAATAAAGAGGCCACCCCCCCTCATTTAGCATAGAAGGAAGTAGTGAGAAATATTGTAGGAAGTGTGCGAAGGAAGCCATCAGTTTAAAGGTGTGTTGAAGAAGCCATTAAGAGGTGTAATTGTAAAGTTTCTCCCATAGTCTTGGTTTAAGGCAAGTGAAGTCAATAACACTTGAAGTACCTCATGGGTGAGATTGTAACAATTTCCTGTTAATATTATCATTTACTTTGATATTTCAGATTTGTCATCATTCTGTCTTATCATAGTCGATGGTATTCTTGTGTTATGTTGTTGTTTTGTTTCCAGATTACATCCACCAAACTAAAGGTTGTGCATTAGTAAATAATCATAGCACGAGGAGTTCCTGGTGAAGAATTATCATAGTGCCGGATTGGTGATGACAGACCCACTAATGAAAATATAACATAAATGAAAGAGATACATAATGATAAGAAGTTATGATAGCCACAAGTCGGCTATATACATCCAATATAAGATATATGATTAAGGGCGTAGCACTAATGAGCGTCTAGTAGACTATGTTTTGTATTATAATAATAACCTTGCTAAGATGAATAATGTACTAGATGACTCCAAATTGCAAGACCTCTTTATTCAAAGTATCCTACCTCCACTTTAAGAGAGTGTTATCTTTTATGTGCGTCTCCCTAATCTGATCAATTATGTCATACACTTAAATTTCTCGAAACTACTTGGGCCCCATACGCGCCCCTTTTTAGTCCTTAATGGACTCACCTTGGCTCATTGAGAGGGTCTTGAACCAACAATGTGCTTCCACCTATTTTATTGCATTTCCTTTCTCCACCCTTGATCCAACACAACACCTTATTATTCTTCTTATGTCGGGGACTCCTCTCAGCTTTTCTTAGGGACCTCCATTGTGTGCTTCTTTGGTTGTAGTGGGTAAGTTTCACACACTTTTACCTCCACTCCACCCTATATCTTCGGGTGTAAAACCAAAAAAACCTTGCATATCATTCCTTTGATTGTGATACTCCTCATAAGGTTCAATTCTAAAGTGTCTGGCTCTATGGTTTCCAAGTATGGAGGCCTGGAATTATATCTAAAGGTGGTGCACAAAGTATGATAATCTAAGTCCACCTTGTCTGCATCAAAAGGCATTCTTTTTACCTTATTAATTATTTTCATTGCACACTTGAAATAATTTTTTATGAATTCAAACACCATTTTTCACCATGGCCTCATCTCTCCATTAGCCATCATGAACCTTGTAAGGCTAAAGTGTTGCATTATTGTAAACTTTTCTTGATCCTTAACCTCTCTAGGCATCTCTCTAGGAATGTGTCATTCGTTCTCAAATGCATCACGCATCTTGTTATACTATTTGTCCAAGAATGCCTTATATTGGTTGTTATATGCCCCTTCACATGTAAACTCTACAAATTGGACTGTGGGGGACTAGGCTTAGGAAAGGTGAACCCACATGTCTTCTTCTGGCCCATCTGGGACACCAACTTCCCAAAACACAATTAGTAACAAAATTGAGCCCCATGTTATCTTGGATCCTTCCTCATTATGTGCCTTTGCCTCCTAAATTATTCCATTGGCGATGAACTGCACAATATTATATTGTGTTTTATGTGTCATTTTGTGCACGATGTAGAGTAATTTTCTATTCACCTCTCCCCATCTTTCCGAGGCACCAAGTTTGCAACTTACCAATATGAAAGCTACCCTAGACGTGGGGTCTATAATTTTTTCCGTGGTCATTGCCCTACCTACTCTTTCATATTGTAACTTGGTCACCAACTTGTCAATGTTAGCCTCATCACGCAAATCTAGCTCTAGGTCTTATCCGGTCTCTTACAACCCTGCAATGTGTCTAATCAACTGGGCCCTAATTATCATTCTTCGACCTGCGAAGTAGTAGTCTTTGTGTACCCTTGACATTAACCATTGGAAGAGGCATGTAGGTCTTCCAAAGTACAGTAGCTCGAATAACTATAGAAACCGTACCTTCTCAAGACTCATCCTCAATGAATCATTTATCAACAGTTAACCTTCTTTGTTCCTCGTTGGAAACTCTCACAACATGTCCTGGTTTAGCATGGCCTCATTCCCTGACGCCCTATGGTTAAACTCGCTAATTTTGCACTTTGCAAGCTTCGAGGCCCATGATTGTGCCACCATTACTTTAAGGGGATATTGTATTTCTGAATATAATTTTTCCGACGGGTCTTCAACTTCAATCTTCTTAGTTTGGCCCTTGCCCTTTGGCGACGTCGAAGTTGCCTTCTTGGGTGTAATTTCTTGTTCTTATTCCTTCATTGAAACATGTTCCGTAGGTGTTCTTGCTCCGTAACCCCTGATTCTGAGTATTAAAACCTCATGTTACAACACCCGAGCCATATGAATCCTAACTGCTCAATTTCTAACTCTCGTAAACCCTAGTCCACCCGTTGCTTAGGTTTGTTTACTACTCAATTCAATTTTTTTGCACTTAGTCACTTGGTTGCTCAATTTCTCAATTCGCTTCGAATGCAAGGTAACAAATAACTTGATTTTCCTCTTTTTATAGCTTTTCGTACTTAAAATCTCCATCGACTTATTTTTTGTCTTTTAAGATGCTTTTTCCCGCTTTTAAATCTAAAAGTACTTTTTCCATTTTAAAACACCTTTTTTTTCCTAAGGCACTTTTTACTTTCTTTCATGGCTTTCTTTTGTGTGCGTGGAAGTCATAACCTTCTGGTACGCTTACTACTTCCTAAGACTGCAAACATCCATGCACACACTTCCTAGCGCCGCAAACCATCTTCCCCTGAAACATATTCCAAGTAGTATATCCTGCTGCTGGCTTCCTTGCATTATACTGTGCCACCTCTTATTTGTATGGATTTCATCTAGAACAACTCATATGCACCATCATACCTGGACACTTATATCACCTTCTTTCACCTCCATGCATCCTCAATTCCTATTCACCCTGCACCTGCCATTTCACCAATGTCGCGTGCACGTCTGTATTTTCTCCATCTTACATATTATCCTTTGATTTTATTTTTCAATAGACAGACCTACTTCTACCCCACACAAAAATTATGTGCGGTCCTCTACACATTATCTAAATAAATAGTAATCAGCTTTTACGTGTGAACGCGCTTATTACAGAAAAAATAAACAAAGCAAAAATAAAACATGAAAGGGAAATATAATCTTAGTGGAAATATTGCCTATTTACAATTCTTACAAACAGGGTACACCACGTGGAGATCAACCCCTTACCATTCCCTGGATCAAAATCCTCCTTGAATGAAATCAACTTTTAGGATGCTTAAAAACCTTCTTGCTCATATGATCCTCATGAAAATAGAGCATTTTTTCAATTATAAGACTTACTGCTTCAATGAAACTCTTTTCTCTATACCCCCTATTAGACTAAAACATTGTGGTTAAATATCCTTCTTTTGTGAGATTTAAGCACACTACAATGTTCTAAGTGAGTGTTTAGAAACACTGTTGTGAGACATTACACTTCATGGACATGCGATATCTTCTTGCTTCTACAAACATGATGTTATTGGGTTGAGGCACATTGGGAGCAATGTATATGATGCAAGAACATCACTATTATTTACCTCAGAGGCTTAATTCATATTAGGTTTTTTTTATGGTTAAGGAATAAACCCCAGTTAGATACCTAACCCTTTTAAGGTTGATGATAAGAACATGTAAGACATACAAAAGACAAATGAATGCTAAAATTAAACGATATACCTATTTGGGGGCCCGAGGGGGGCAAGCCATGGTGCAAGGTTTTTATCATAGATGATTGTAGTTTGTATGGTGTCTTGGATGTTTTAGATCTTGTTGTAGTCATAGCATAATCACAAAATTGATTGTTGAAAATCACATAGGAGTTGTAAGCCAGTCGCAGGGTACAACTAAAAACATTGTTTAAAAATCTGAAATCTAATTGTGTGACAAGCTTCGGTTGTCCAAGTTGTATTTTTTCTCTTTGGAAAAACCTTCAGATAAAACATGCACAAGTAATAGCCATTTTTTTTAATCAACCCAAAAGAAGTGAAGGGAGGGTGAATGTGATATTATAGTTTTATGGTGCATAGAATATTGGGATGTACATGGATACATTGTGCATAAAAGGGTGAGATGATAAGGGTCTAATGTGCATTGGAGATGTAAAATGGGTAGGTTCAAGTGGTTGAGTGCATGTGAAAACATTAAAATAGTGTGGGTAAGGATTATTGTATGTGGCTCTCTTTAAATTAACCTTATTTTTTAACTTTTTAGGTGTCTTGTGGGAATATTTAATTTTTAGGAATTATTATGTTTTATATTATTTATTGTATTTTATCTTAATGGACCTTATGCGCAAGGGGAATTTTCTAGTGTCTACAATAACAACCTCAAGAACTGGAGGGAAATATATATAATTGTACCCTAAACTTTTAAAGGACCACTTGGGGTGAAGTAGGTAATCATGTGAATTACCTTCTAAGAGGCATTGTAATTAAAGCTTGGTAGGTTGAAATGCAATGTTAATTGATAACTTTAACATTAGTTTTATGATCATTCTAAGATTTTCCTTTGAAATTAGGTTTGAATTGAAACTTAGTATTAGGTGTACTATGTGTATTAACAACATACTTAAACTTGTTCATGGGAACTATGTTAGCATCATACTCTTTTAATGCATGACATAATTGATCAAATGACTGAAACTTATCAAAGATAATTGAATCTTTCAAAGGAACAAAAAGGATTTGAGTGAATAGAATTTAGAGCCCACCGTTAGTAAGGATATTGTTTATTTTTTTGAGCATATTTCTTATAGAACAAAACATAACCACTATTGGGCTCATTGGATCCTATTTACATCTTAAAATTTGAGCATAGGATATCTTGTCCCCCAATATTGTCTAAAAATTTACCAAATAATTGATTAACCAAAGGGGTGAGGGGCCCACATTGAGTGAATAGCAAGGTCATAAAACCATTGTAACACATATTGTTCTAGGATTTGAGGAAAGAACTTAGTAAATAGTACATCTTCTAAGCATAATCTAAGGAAGTGTCATGAAAAAAAATGAAGGTGTTAGTCAAGGTCACTTTTACCATCATAAATATGGAGCTTAGAAGTGAAAAAACCAATAATAAAATGATAGGAAACCACTTTGGGTACAAGTGGGTTGTCAATTAATGAGTAGAGTCCATGACATTAAAATAAGTAGAGACACCTTGTTGTAAGTGTAATATTTGGGCTTACAAATTAATTGTTGTAATTATGAGCGAGTTGTTCAGGGGCATGTGTAGTAGAAGAGGAGTGATAACCCCTATGTGTGCAAACAATAGATGTAGGAATATTAATATGCATATGAATAAACATTGTAACACTTTGGAGGGAAATATTGGTTGCTCCCAAATATATAGGCACAATGGATGTAGTAATAGTAGATGTAGTCATAGTGGAAGATGTGATAATTAATGTTGGTGTGAGTCATTTTCCATGCCACATGGCAGGTCATCTCAATTATATGAGGTCATCGGTCTATATGTCATAGGGGTCATCATTAGATTTCTTACATGTCATTATGCATATGTACATCAGTGCATCATAAGGGAGTTACTTCCCGGAATGTAACTCCCCTTCTCCACATGAGAGGTCATGATTACAGGCACTAGGGGTTACACAACAACCTCTATTTGTACACATTCCTTCATTCAGATCTATGAGGAGTTAATGAGATTCTTATGACCCTTTGCTAATCTTTGTATGTACATTTATGGTTAATGCTCGCTCTCTATCCAACCTCATCACGTTGTCAGAGTGTAACTCGGTCGATATTTGCGTCATCTCGCATGATCCTCATGATTCACAATTTAGCATTCTTTATCATGGTATCAGAGCATACATTGTGGGATTCGTGTTACTCACCGTCTACTATTGTCATCTTGCTCTATGTTCATGATTTTCTAGTTGCATGTGCGTCCGTCATAATGGCTATTCCATTCGTGCTTTCCTTGCATTGATTCCGGGTTTTCAATCTCGTTCATGGTTGTTGCTCAGGTTTTCATGTGCTCATGGATTTCCAAGGTTTGCATGTCGTTTTAAAGGTCTATTGTAATCTTAGGTTGTAGTTTTGAGGTTTCAAAATTCAGGTTTTGGTGGTTTTTGTTTTGAGTTTTGAAAGGTGTGAAGTTGGTTTTTGGGCCCAACTCAGCCCCAACTCACCGAGATGGGAACTGAGCTACCCCTAGCTCACCTATATTTCATTGGCTCTACAACTCGCCACTCTTCTACAACTCACCAACTCGACCTGCGTTGTTTTTTGTTATGGGTTTCTTTATACATGCCTACGATCATTCAAGCTCCTTTTCGTTGCCCCAACCCACGGTCTCCACAATTTGGCTCATGCTTAATGCTCGTTGTTTCTTCCTAGAACTTGCTCGACCTTTGTGTTCTGCTCCATGCTCGAGCTTCACTGGATTTTGCCTTATATTTTGATCTAGTCGAATCCTGCTGGCTTGCTCGTGTGTTGCGTTGGTTTGCACTTTACTTGGCTTTCATGCTTGCTCTGACTGGTCTGTGTCCTGCATTGATCGTGGTTCACCCCTGCCAGATTTTTTCCTCGCACCCAACCTTTTGTTTCGACTCCAAGCTCAATGCATGGTTCTTGCCAAGCCTTCCATATTTTTTTTTTGGGTATCTCACCACCTCAGTCATCTAATTTGTTGCCACATCCAGTACCCAGCTTGATTATTACACTGCGACCTCGCCCCGACACATGTCCTCATCTCACTTGAATTTTATATAGTGCCCTTTTCGACTCAATCTCTGTGTGGACCTCTGTCATCTCGGTGCTTTCTTCATCCTTCAATGATCTTCTCCATGAGGCATCAAATCAAGATCCAATGACGACCTGCCCCCTGATGACCTCAGACTCCTTCCCGATGCATTCCCCAAGCCACCTTGGTGACCCTCCCACTGACCTCCAACGTGGGCTCCCACCAAGCCGCTCAGTGATTCGTATAATTCACCCGAGTCACCTCATCCTTGAGTTTGCAATGCTCTCACCAAGTTGTCTTGAGCATAGCTTGCTGGTGCTTCCCATCTTTCTAGTCTCAGAGAATCCCCAGATCGTCGAGCATCTCAGCTGAGTTGGCTGCTCTTTAGCATCCTTTTTGCACCAAACCCATCTCTCCCCATTTTCTAGATTTTTTTTCATTTTCCCCCCTTTTCATATTTTAAAGCAATTTAAAGAGAAAAAAATAAAATTTAGAACCGTATAGGGGGGAGTATCTTTTAGCAAACTCCTTATATAGGGTTATGGGGCTTTCAGGGCCATTTTTTCTGGGTTGTTGCATTGTAATGCTCTTCTTCACCTGCGGCTAGGTGAGCGCGGTCTACCACAACCTTGTGGCAAGAGAGCCTTCTTTTTGCGATGTGAGATGCCTTCTCTCACACTGAGCAATATTTGTACCCTTGTGTTGCTTACGACCTTTTTTGCTTGATTGTGTGCCGTTCTTCTACTTCTGACTAGGACTTCTTGTGGCCTCCACTCTTGCGTAACTCATCACATATTACAAGGTGAATGGTCTATTGTCTGACATCACATGAATGTGCCTTATTGTAATCACACACTACTTATAAAGTGTAGCAAACATGGGGGTTATCAATGTTTCTCGGGTGTCGTATTTTTTGTAGACACATTCTCGAATGAGTTCGATATCTTGCATTATTGCACCCTTATTCTCGTGCACCTTGCACTTTTTCACTTCTGCATTATGGAGGATGCTCTTTCTATACTTGAGAAAGATCACATTATAGCCTCCAAGATTTCTTCTAGGAAGAGATAACTACGCATCATGGTGTGCTTCTATGGAACGCTACTTTGCCTACAAGGATCTTATACTCTTTCTACATGGGTCAGTTCTTGTACCCACTGATCATCATTGTCTTGAGGACTATCTTGACACATGCAACCATGTTATTAGTCACTTGATGTTGCATATCACCAGATCTCTCCACTTTCACATGGAAAACTTAGATCCTCCCCACACCATCTGGAACATCTTTCATTCCTTATTTAGAGACCCTTCACATATTGTTGTTGTTGTTATCGATTCGGTTGTCTCCTCTTCTGATTTGTGTGATAACAATTCTATTAACACAAACTTGCTTGGTTCCATCTCTGATAATCTACCAATGAATCTTAGAAAAAAAATTAGGTGGACAAATTGGTGGGTTTCCACCAATGCTTTGAGAATCAAGGTCCCTCTGCTTAAATGGTACAACTCCATTTATTATGCGTGAATGAAAATGAAATATGTGGGTGGCCTAGAGGGGGGGATCCAATAGGGATACTCCACTGTACCTACGATAAAAATCTTGTGATTTCTTGTAAGGGAGGAATTTATTGAGTAGGTGGGAGAGGGAGTGGGAAAAAGGAAGGGGGGATTAATATCTCAGGTAGAAAAACATATGCTTATAGACATTAATCAAAGTACTTCAAACACATATATATGGAAAGAAAACAAATTTTTTACTAGCATCGAGATAAGATAAAATGAGGAACACAAATTTTTAGTAATTCTCTCATCAAGAAAAGAAAGTTATACATAGCGGGGGAATGGAAGAACATATGAGAGAAAGAGAATGGAAGAAAATTACTATCTCTTTTCTTTAACTCCAAGTAGTAATCTCTCCTTGAACATACAAAATTGACAACCCCTAAGAATGAGGGTGGTTCCAATATAATTTATAGACCTTTAGAAGACTATTCACCTACCCCCCACATGAATTTTCATTTATTCCCTTACAACGTATGACTTTTTATATTCGTGGGAATATATTTAAGTCCCCTTTTATTAATTAAAGATAACTTATTACATTATATACTACAGTCACATTTAAATGAATAAGACAATATAGGAATATGACAAAAATGAAAAGTTCAACCCCCTAATGAAGAAACAAAACATGGAGGGGGTAAAAGGGGGATGGAAGAGAGAGAGAGAGAGAGAGAGAGAGAGAGAGAGAGAGAGAGAGAGAGAGAGAGAGAGAGAGAGAGAGAGAGAGATAACTATTCTGATGAAGACCATGTTGTCGATGGACTCTTGGAAAGCTCTTTAGGAGAAATCTCAATGCCTTTAAACTTCTTATTGAACCTCACCACTACATGTCTAACTTTCTCAACCCGAGGGATGTGAACAAAACTCGGTGATTTGATCCAACTTTCCACGAGAGAGTTGATGTTCTTACATTCTGAGTACCATTACTGATAATATTTTGCAATGTTTGAAATGAACGCTCTTATTTCTACCTGAGACTCTAAAGTATATTCATTGAATGAGAATGGATCTCCAGCCTCATTTTTGACTAGATCTTCAAAAGGCTTCAACAAATTGTCTATTAAAGTGTCTTTGTTCACTACTGGCACTCCTAGATTTTGTGCCTGAACATTGACATCCTTCAGCATATTTTCAACATCTTCCTCATATAAATCAAAATCTCCAATAGCGTGGTTCATCATTTCATAGTGAGCGACCAAAGTTTGAGCCCATATTTGAGACAAGTCATCTAATACTGAAGAGAATATGCCTTTAATTATTAAGAGGGGAGATTTGAATTTTCCCATCTCAATGACCTATGGATACACTTGATCACATTGATCCTTCTTTACTTCAATCCATTCTCATGCTATGATTATTTTCGTGGCCATAACATCCATGTACTTGAACAATGTCAACATTTTGGGAGCAACACCTTTTCTTTTTCTAGGATTATGTTTACCCACTTGTCATTTACTCTGCGTTGCATGGTGAACCCTTATGTTTTTCTGATAAACTCAAGGTTAAAGCTACTAATGGGAGTAACTTCTTCACCTGGAGAGAGGTGGAAACATTTGGGTCCAAAATTACTTGCCCGTATAAAGTGAGGGTCCTGTTATAGTCTTCTGGTTGGTCCAACTTCTCCTTGTACTCTTGATTTCTCGTGAGGAGGCAAGTGGAAAACTCCTAAAAAAATGAACATCACCCTCATGTATTACTGGGCCCAGGGGAATTTTATTCATCTCATATTTGGATAGGGTCATTTATTCGATGGGCTTGATTACCTTCGGCATGACTACCTCCACATACTGGTTACCCAAGGTGCCATTGAAAAAGCGAGAAGCCGCTTGAGCCAATTTTCCTTTCTTTCATTTGGCCATCAAGGCAATAGTCAAGAAATCAAGAACTATTACCTGTTGCATTATGTGAGCTTCCATTGTAATCATTTGTTTTACCCAAGGAAATATCTCTTTTTTTTTCAGCTTGGTATTTGGCAAGATGACAACTTATTGCTCCAAATGGGAAGGAACATCTTGTGTAGGCAGCGCCAATGCAACAACAGAAGACGAGGAGCTTGGGGATTGCTGAAGGGCTGAGAGGTGAACTGGGTCAATTTACCCTTGCTCTAAGTCAACTACAGGATCCTCCATTTTTCTCACCTTCTTATGCCACCTTTTATAGCGAGGGGCTTTTGGTTCCACTACTTTTCACTTCAATCTTTCTCCCGATTGAGCCAAACTAGGAGCTTTGTCTTTATCCTTGGAAGAAAAATGGTAAGATGTTTATCTCTAGAGGGTAGGGAAGTTTCTGGATGTGATGAGAGCTACCCTCTTTCTCTTGAACCATTCTTTTGACCTTTTGATGACCACCTCAATGCGCTCCTTGATATCTCCTAACTCGTGAATACTCAAAACAACTTGGGGGAGAGGGAAGCTTTCTCTACTGGGTATTCTACATCATAAATTTTTATGCCATCCTCTTCAATACCATCTTCACACCATTTAATATTAGAATTTATCATTTGCTTGATCATCATCCTTTTGTGATCTGTCGACACTAAAATTTTCCTCCATAATTTCTATTTCATTAATGTATGTATTAGGAATAGGATGTTGTTAAGTATAATTAGTAGTAGCGTCTGATAGAAGATAACGGCGCCGTCAGTACGGTGCTGCCAATAATGTGGAGTACGGTAACAGTCAAAGTACAATAGGAATGTTGTAAAAAGTAAATATTTGTCGTAAGTGGTCCGGTAATGTTAAAATGTCAAAGTTTGGGTAATTAGAGAAGTAGGGTCTACATTATTAGGAATTAGAAATATTATATTGGTAATAAGGACAAGGAGTGAGGTCATAAATATTTTGTGTATTTTATTTGTAAAAAGTCTAAAAATGTGGAACCCATGTAAAATGATAAGGTTTATCTTATCTTAGAAGATAAGCTTACATGTACAGATAAGAGTTAAGGTATGGAATATGATTCGTCAGAGTGGATTTCTTATCCTCTCTTAGAGATAAGATGGATAAGCTTGGAAGTTCTATAAATAGAGAGGCCACCCCCCTCATTTAGCATAGAAGGAAGTAGTGAGAAATATTGTAGGAAGTGCGCGAAGGAAGCCATCAGTTTAAAGGTGTGTTGAAGAAGCCATTAAGAGGTGTAATTGTAAAGTTTCTCCCATAGTCTTGGTGAAAGTCAAGTGAAGTCAATAACACTTGAAGTACCTCATGGGTGAGATTGTAACAATTTCATGTTAATATTATAATTTACTTTGATATTTCAGATTTGTCATCATTCCGTCTTATCATAGTCGATGGTATTCTTGTGTTATGTTGTTGTTTTGTTTCCAGATTACATCCACCAAACTAAAGGTTGTGCATTAGTAAATAATCATAGCACGAGGAGTTCCCGGTGAAGAATTATCATAGTGCCAGATTGGTGATGATAGATCACATTCTCAGACTTCAAAATCATCTTCACAGCTCAGCCAATAGTCTTTAATTTATAGGACATAAATCAGGAAGGTGAAAAGTGTCTGGATCACTTCAGATGTCAAAATCTACCCTTGGAGTGTATGATTGCATGTTTATAGGAGACATGGAAGCTTCCATGTTGGTGGTCTCATGAGCACTTTTGCAAGAGAAAATACCTAGAAAGATAGGGAAAGAAATCAACTTCTTCTTTTTATTCCTAAACTTACTATTAATATGCACCATTTGTCTACACAGCTCAATCAACATGATCCTATCACTCGGGTAGTGTGGCAGTCTTCATAAAGCAACTTCAAAACCTAACACTCATAGATATGAAAATTTTGAAAACTATATGAAATATGATCCATACCTTTTGATTAGAGTAGTGACATGTGGAGACATCTTTCAATATTTGTTCCCCTCCAATAGTTCGACAACATACATTGTGAATGCATAGTTCATTTTTATGAAGTGTTAATTGTTTTCTTTTAGGGCCAACTGTGGATATTTCTTATATATAGGAGAATTTTGAGAAACATTTTGGGAAACTGTCAGGCCCCTGAATGGTCTTGTCTTTTCCAAGGAATAGACTAGGTATAAAATCACGAAGAAATTCTTGGAAGCTAGCACCTAAAACAATTGATGATGCAAGTTGTCATTGATGATTTTCCCCTAGTCAATTATCTGCTTGCCTTCAAGGATTTTGAGAATGAACAATTCCATCTAGTCATGAAAATATATTGTGTTTTCTTCTTCCATTACTCAGCTCGAGAGAATGATGACATTAAAGAAGCCCTTTTAGAATTCACTCCGAGAAAAAGTCTTCGGCACACGAGAGGGCTTCCTCCCTTACTTTAACCATGAGCCAAGAGTGAGGAATTGAAGGTATGATTCATCCTTAGATCACTCTATTGATGCAACCTCCTTGGTGATCACTACCATGTTGCTTCTGACGGGCATTTTCATGCCTTGAGATGTTGCCTTTGGGATAATCACTGTCAGGACCGAGTTGTCATCAACTCTTATGGTTCAGGTGTCTGACTCGTAGTTTTGGGAGAAATCAAACACCAACTCTGTGCTTTGCAATGACATGGGATAGCCACATGTTGTAGACCTTATCTTCCACAAGCTCTCTTGATTCATCCAATATTTTGGATTTGAGGTCCTCTTAGTCCATATGGGTAACATCACTGTCACCTACACTGGAGTAATCTAATGAAAGAGCCGAAATCAGCTCAAGGCTGGAGAATTTGAATTTCATATTGATAAAAATAAACAATATGATTCAAAATGGAGGTGATAGCAACTTCTTGTACTCAAAACTTGAACTTTCTATTTTTAGCCACTGGAGTTGTTATTTTGGGAAAGGTTACTTTTTGTCTCACAATTAGTATTATGGAATCCTCATCATGCTCGAACACTCTTACAGAAGTTTCATTTCCATTTTTAAGTAGTTTATATTTTTAGAAGGTTACTTTTTAGTTTTTTCTTTTTCACGCTTTTCGCTTTTTTGACTTGAATGTCATAGTTTTTCATTTCGATGGTTTTCTAAGTTTTTTGCTCTAAAGGGTTTTGCTATTTTGAGAATTTTTCTATTTATAGTAATTGTGAGTATGAGGCACTTAAAATTTTTAGAATATGGTCTCCCACATCTTGGTTGAAGAAAAATTGGCTTCTTTGAAATGGGGTTTTCTTTTGGATGTTGTGCTCAAATTTCTAGCTCGAACTCAGCACCAGATTGGTGGGAATTTGAAAGAATGAGGGCTAGGGAAAAAATATAGGGATTGCTGCCATTAAAAATTAGGGGGACCTATGTATTTTTGTTTTTTCTTCATGTAGGTGCTTGGGAGAGGGAGGGATGGTGAAAATTCCAGTAGAATCCGATTACCCATTTGTGAGATATGAGTTTTTCATGGTTTTTTGCTATGGAGGCAATCTGGGGAAAAATGGGCATGGTGTCTGTAGAAAAAACAATAATTTGGTTGTTTTTTGTAGAAATTAACATATATGGATGAAGGAGGAATGGATAAATGGAGAGGGGAAATTAATTTTTAATGTTTTCTTTCCAATAGTAGTTTCTCAAATGCACATGGAGAAACAACACGACAGTTAAAGTTTTTGCAAAATTTGGCTTTTAAAATTCCCTTAGGCTTGGGAGAATTTTTGTGTCTTGAATTTCCCATGGGGATGGGACATATGGTGTGATAAAATTCACTTCACTCTCAACTTGATAAGTGGTGGATGAGGATTGGCCGGTGGAGGAGGGAGGAAAAAACACTTAAAAAGCCCCCAGAGCTAAAACTGGGTCATATAGAGGACCGGAGAAAGGGCTAGGCTTGGGCACATTTTTGTGTCCTAAATTTCCCAAGGAGATAGGACACAAGGTACAATAAAAATTTCCTCATTTTGGAGATGAAAAGTGTCACTTGTTGATTTGCGAAGGTGGAGAGGAGAGGGGGATGAAAAATGGCCCGCAGAGCACTTCTCGGGTTCACACGAGGAATCATGGGCCAGGTTGGGTACGGGGTGAATTTTTGTGTCCCAAATTTCCCAAGAGGATGGGACACAAGGTGAAATAAAATTCACCTCATTATGGCGATGACAAGTGGCACACTGGGATTCGATGACAGGAAGAGCCGAGGATTGGTGTAAAGGGGCTTATTTGGCTAGTTTGAGCTCTACTGGGGTCACATGATGATATATGGGTCTATTTTGGGCTTGGGTGAATTTTTGTGTCCAAAATATCCTAAGAGGATGGTACAGTTGGTTTAAGAAATTATGTTATCACTTGGTGATGATATGTGTCCATCTAGAAAATTGGTTAAGTCCTAAAGCATACCTTGGAGAGAAACTTGACGACAACATATATGGAACACCCGGAGGTATTTTTAGGAACTTATTTATATGATTTTTAATAGAATTATAATTATAATAATGATGGGATGGTTCTCATTCTCTAATTATTCCTGCAAACCCCTCAAAAATAACCTTTTTCCAAGGACCATGGGTTGTTCATGCTAAAAATAGACTGTGGGAAGAAGTTCGTATATCTTGTGAAGAATATGAAACCAACATCATCTAGAGCTATAAAATACCTTTCCAATGGTGTATTTTTTGACCTCCAAACCTAAATTTGGTTACATTCCCCTTAGCCCTGATCGGATAACCAACTTAAACATGGGCACCTAACCATGGCCCCCTTTCACCCCACATTAATAATTAATTTAATTATTTTAATTAAATTAAATACCCATCCTCACAATATCCATTATTTTATTACCTTAATTGACCTAATTTCCACCTCACCTAGACACCTCATCCAACCACCTCACCCTAGACCTATTCTTGGCATGTTTCCATAACTAACAATAACTAAGTCTTACTTTCCTTAATGAGCTAAGATTTGGTCTAACCCTAAAATCAATGCCTAAAATCTCTCTAACCACATTCCCACTCATTAGAAGGGAAGCTTCCATTCTGATCCATGACAATAAACCAACTTGGCCCAAGAAATTAGAAAGATCTACCCATTTTAGTAAACCTAGGGAATCCCACCTTAACCGACACCGGTCAGACCTAAAATGATGCCGGTCAAGATGGAACCATCGTCAATTACCATTTATTCACCTTAGAAACCTTGTTTGAGAGGTTGGCACATTTGAGACCAGAAGAACGAGATCAGAGCTGCATGCAAGTAGAACCAACATCTTTTCATGTGCATCCAGGCATCCAGAACCATCATCCAGACAGATCTAGAAGCATTGGCACTCACGGTAGCATTCTGGGAAGCACTACTATTGACACCAAAAACCATTCCATCAACCAATCACCACCATGCCTCCATTGGACCTGTCAACATTGGTAAGTATTTTTATCACCAATCATTTCTATTCCTATTATGTTCATAGAGTTGTTACTTTTGTTATCATTTTTACTTAACATTCCCATTCCCCACCATAGCCTATTCCTGACAAACTCAAAAACCTTCACCCACACCATTATCAATCACCTATCCTGGCCCTTCCACATCTCTGAGTGTTCTCAACATTCCCACAGACCTACACCCATCCTCCTTCTTTAGCCCATCTAACCTCACCCTAAACTCATGAAATATTAAGTTTCATTGAATTACTGTCACCCTAAGTACCGATCACCGGTTACCCATAACCGTCGTTGGTCTCCCTTAACCATCATCGGTTATACCCAACCGACATGCTGATCTCTGTGTTTTATACCTTGCCCAAAAATAGAGCCAAACAACCTCCTACCAATTGACCTAAACAACCCAGAATCAGACCCTGACCAGACCCAGTACCTTGACAGTTACCTCCCTTTAGATCCAACTATAACCTAGCCTATTGTGATTGGATTTTCTTATTGTACTTGAATGAGATACCTAAATCATATCAACTACAGTAGGAATTTACTTATTTCTCACATTAATTTTTTTTAAACAGTGGATTGACAACCATCTAGGAAGTATCACACTTCCCGGAACTAGCATACACTAGGCAGTCCACTGTCATATATCATTTAACTTCTCTTTTGTGGTCTTGTTTTCTATTATAGGTAGTTCCTCCTAGCCAAAAGGAAGCTCTCACAATTGGCACTGGATCAAGAAGTCAGAACACATGCAACAACCATCAACCAACCCATTTAACAGGTATTCCTCCTAGCCCATAACCTTATCTATTTCGTCATTCAAAAACGTAAAGAAAATGGTGAAATTTTTTGGCACGCCCGGTGGGACCCATCAGGGGTTCTATTGCATTTTCTTCATTTCTAGGTGAAATTTGTGTGTTTGTTTCCCTTTAAAAGGCTTACACAGTAATTTTCTTCCCTAGTAATCCTCTCTTCTTTCTAATTTCTCTAAAAGAAACATTTCTCTTGGTGCATTTAAAAGGAATCATTCTTCTTTCTTGTTTTTTGCATTTAGTGAAAGAGCATACCCTCTCCTATTCATCATTTGCTTCATCAAACATAATATTTTTGATTTGGGCTTAAAATTGGTTGCATTACATTCTGATTTGCTGCATTTAGCTCATTAAAATGAGGGCAACCTATATGCTAGAAGTCATGCCCAGCTGATGGTTGACACAAAGAATCGTAGAAAGCACATTCTCTCTCTCTCTCTCTCTCTCTCTCTCTTTGTCTTACCAAACTTGCACAAAATTGAAATATACACATCTTTCTTAAACAACATCTTACCTGGGAACACTTGTCAATGATCACATGATCTGATTGGTAGGTACTCCCCAGCTCATTTACCTCTGTCGAGTCATTATCTCAGAAGATGGCCCACCCCCACCATAACATACCTGAAACCTCTCCTTTTAGATATCCTTCTTCATAGGAAGCCTTCCTCACCAAAAAATCTATTCTAAAATTCATGAGTCAGTCTTCTAAATAGCATAAGCTCAACACATTAAAAATCACTTGTTAGGTACATGTTTTTAGTGTTTGATTGATGTGCGTTTTGAGGTGTGAGGATACGCTTCTCCATTTTTCCATTATGTTGCCTTACACACTCCACAATCACAGTTGGAGTATTCTGACTTCTTCTGAGTGTGTCAGGACTTCATTGCATCATCTCCAGACCTCTGGGTTGGTTATTTATCTCACTAAAATTCATAACAATCCATTTTTCTACATCTTTCCAATTTTCACAGTAACCGGCATCGGTTACCCCTGACCGGCATTAGTTTTTCTTAACCAGCATCAGTTTGTTGTTCTTTTGGGTTAAATTGCCTAAAAGAACCCTTATTTCATTTTCTTTGTTGTCAGAGTTCCTGTGAGTCTCTGTACTCTCTCTGCTTTGATAAATAGTCATCATACAACTTGTTCATCTAACCGTCACCAATCTTTTCCTCATTTGATAAAATTGTTCCTGTCTCACAGTAACCGACCTCGGTTACCCCTTAACCAGCATCGGTCATCCTTAACTGGTGTCGGTTACCCTGTATTGAACATCAACTAATATATTACCCAAATCTACCTATAGACACCTATTTTCTTCATTCTTACTGCCCCCTGTGTCATCTACAGGATACAAGATCACTATATACTCATTCACATGGTGTTGACTCGCAATCAAGCTAATGCTCTTACATTTCATGCAAGTCATCAACCACTCCCACCTAGTCCTTCACCACCCTCTGTCCTATCACCCATGGATCCAACCTTACCTACCACCATTGCCATGTGATGAGGAATTTGCATGACTCCTTGATCAGAATCCCACAGCCTTACAGTTCTACCTTTCCCACTCTTCCACCTGGGACTCCTCAGGACAGTTGATATATGGCATGCCTGTATCCATCTCTCCTACCCTTATTCCCACTTCTACATCAGCCCCTAATAATGTGGTGTTACCTTCACCTGCTTCACCCCCAGTGGTTTCACAGCTAGGACCCATACCCGCCATGACCGTTGCATCTGCAGTATCACTCGCACCTGTCGTATCTGTTGTCCCCTCATCGACCACCCAGGCCATAACCCCATCTACACCCATTGTCTCACAAATACCCATTGTAACACAACCGCCCATGGTGTCGGTGACCCCTACTCCATTCCAGAATCTTGTCCTCTCCATCCCACAAACACTGCCCCCAATCGCTACTAGAGTCACTACGACCGTCCCACCTACATACACATACTATCAACAACCCCCTATCTCATCTGTCACCCATTCTAGATACATACCCTCTATATCGGTCCCCTATTCTCAACCTCCCTATTCGGCATCACCATACAATGGAATGCCACCCACGTCACATGTTCAATACCAGCCCCCTTATGCCACAGGAGGAACCCTTCCACCACAACCTACCAATGACCTCATCAAATCAATGATGGAAAGGATGCAGACACTGGAAGCATCAGTTTTGGCTCACGTAATTCTCTCACCTATGATGAAATATGTAATGAGCCCATTCATCTATCCATCCCTATTCACCCATACCCTGTACATTGGGAAATGCCAAAATTCAACCATTTCAATAGTAAAGAAGACCCACAACAACATTTGTGGTCTTTCAAACATGGGTGTTACCTGATCGCCCATGATGACACTTTACTCCTATGGACCTTCCCGATGTCCCTGACAGGACCTGCCTTGGACTGGTACAGTGGGCTACCAAGACACTCCATCTACTCATTTAATCAAGTAGCCCAAGCCTTCTTAGATCACTTCTCCATCAACATTGTTAAGAAGGTTACCATGACTGATCTTTATTCCACATGATAGTACGAACGATGAGTCTATCACTGACTTTGTCACTCGCTGGCGTAACCTAATTAACCAGCTCACATTTCAATTACCTCAAACTGAACTCATAGAGTTGTTTACTCAGGCTTGTGCAAGACACATCTCACCAACCCTGCAGGTGCAGACCTTTTCACACTTTTGATGAGGCATTCACCATGGCACAGAAATTGGAAATCCATGCTATCGAAGAGAAGAAAATTCAACTTTGTAACAAGAACATCACGTTCAAATCAAATGATGCTTCTTCATCTTCGAAACCCCAAAACAAATTATTCAAAACCTAAAGGATCTGCCAATGTCGTAGTTCTCAAGGTTGGTCCCCCTCATCAATCAAACCCAGCCAAACCTCCTTCTAATCTCTCTCCCGTCCAAGCTTTCTAGTTCAGATGAGAACAATGAAAGTACACTTCGATAGGGGAATATTATTCTTCTATTTTGGAAAATCTTGTTAAGGCTGGTGCCATTACCCTTCCACCTATAAAACCACATACTGGTTTTGACCCTGAGTGCCCCATGCCCGCATGTGGTATAAGGAACATGAATTTTGTAACTATCATCGTGTCAAAGGTCATAGTGACAATAACTACATCACCTTCAAGAATATCATCCAAGAAATGTTAGACAACGGAGATCTAGTCTTGGATAGCCCGAATGCACCCGCTAACCAAAACCTACACATCTTCAAGAAGCCATTCCCTAATCATGCCCCATCTTCCAACCAAGCTGGTGACACTTCAAATAATGATAGCAATGTCCATGAGGTCCATGCTATTTTCGATGACATACCAGTTGCTTCCCAATTTCCTCATGTTCCTTCCATAGATGAAATCTTAGCCTGAGCTCCACTACCTACACAAGAACCAATTTCATCTACTCCTCCACCCACAGGGGAACCCCCTTCATTTTCTCCATCACCCGTGGAAGAGCCTATAATTAGCACACCACCTTTGACCCCTCAAATTTCTGAGCAATTGTCAATGGCACCTCTCCTACTCATAGAAGATGCATGTCCACCACCTACACCATCACAAGGAGATTCCACCTCATCTGGCCCATCCTCTCCACTACCCATGGAGGATCCTATAGAAGTAACATTACCTTTAGATGACCATTCACCATTGGACCTTTAAGATCCCGTTGATCTACTTTCATCTCTCTTACCCACAGAGTCTGAGGCTAGCCATTTCCCTGTGTCTCAAACACATTTTATGGGAATTGCAACTCAATCCACGTCGGCCCCACTTACAACAACACCATTTTCATGCTTGGCCAATCACCTGGACTATGTCGATAGAGCCTTACTTTGGGGACACCTTCTACTTCCTGTTTCAACACAAATGCAGTTGTCACTCGCTGACACCTCCACTATCTATCCAAAAGTGTTTCGAGTGACCAAACCAAACACAACCACGACTATTGCAACACCTTCCACATCACCACCCATGGCCCAACTCACACCTCTTCCCATAACCCAACATACATCTACACCCAAACACCTACCCACGCCTATATCATCTCCCTTACCTAAACCTATCACTACCTTAGGGGTCATACCGATAGCTAGCCTTACTCACCCACCCATCAAATTAGATTTAGCCACATCTTCCAAAACTAACACTAAACTTACCCCGGCCCCTAAAAAGAAGATCCAATCTCCTAGACCTCATACACCAACCTCACCTACCATGCCCTTATCACCTTCACCCCTTCCATCCATCCTAGGACCTCACCCCTCGACCCTGGCCAAGAAACCCCCATCCACCGGTAAACCAAGAGTGCAGCAACCCATTTCCCCATCACAGACCTCTAATATACCCAAGCAACCCACACAACTTCCACCCTCACCCGTAACCTTCTTACCACCCATACCTCCACTACCGTCCATAACTTCTTCACTACCCATGACACTTTCTTCTCTTTCACTCACGCCTCCTGCCCAACCTACACCACCTACCTCCACAACACCTCAGGTTACCCCCATGGGTAACCCATCCTCTTCCACCATCAGCTTTTCCCTCCACATCTCATACACCCATGTCATCATTGCCCAAAAAGATGCAACCTAAAGCTAAAAATCCTCTACCCTCCAATAAGGTAGTTAAACCAACCAAACCTTCCGCCACTAGCTCTTCTACCATGCCCATACCCAAGCAGATGTAACCAAGACCTAAGACCACTTCACATACCAAACTAGTAAACCAACCCGCCCCCTCTTGTAAAGCCTCTTCCTCCACAATCAGTTGTACCTACACCCAAACCCACATTCACCTCCCATTGTGATCCACTAGCAGGATCCTATGCCAAAATCTTAACCAATCTCCTCAAAACTTCCGTCATCACATTACCACCTCTTAGACCTTACAACCCACTCAAACCCAAACCAAAAGGGTTTGACGAAACCAAAATTTGTGCCTACCATCGTGTGCTAGGACACGATGTAGAGAACTGTAAGGCTTTAAAAACCCACTCTTGTCCAATTGTGTCCTCCTGAAGAAAATTTTGATGATGACGATCTTCTTGATGAGGACCCCATTTCACCTTCACCAATTTCCACAGATCTTCTCCCATTACCTACTCAGTGACCAAAATCTCCACCCCACAACTCTTTGATCCACCCCCGAGATTCGAGATTAACATGGTTTGTATCAGAGAGTTGGCCAAACCACCACCAAGATGCCAATGCGCCCTACTCATTTCACAAGGATCGTATCCCCCACTAGGGTTTTGTCCCTCATGCCACTATACCTTCCATGACACACCCTCTTCATCCACCTCCCCTCAGATTAACATGATCAACATTGCCACCCATGCTCAGAAAGACAAGGGCAAGGAAAAATCAACTGGCCCATCAACCAACCCTATACCCAACATACCATCCACACCCATACCCAAAGTCACCATTCGAGGTCCTGCATATCCTATTTCCAATGGGGTCACACATCGCACAATGCTAAAACAACTACACCAATCCCCCCTCAAAATGTCTTTATATGACCTCGTCCAAACCTCAGAGTCACATCATCAAGCCCTCATGGAGGTCCTTCAATCTATTGAAGTCTTACCAAATGACCCCACACCCGTAGCCTCCATCATTACCCCTCACCACGTAGCCTCTCTCACTAGATCATCACCTTCCTCTACACCTCCACCTACTCACCAAGTGGCCACCCTCAGCTTTTCAGATGAAGAGATCACTCCCTTCTAAGTCTGACGACCCTGACCCCACTCTTTTCATCTCCATCTTTATCGATAATATACGCATACGATGCGTTATGATCGATGGTGGTGCTAGCATTAACATCATCTCCTCCCATGCATATGACCAAATGTGGATACCTACCAATTACATGCATGGTAACCCAGTTATGCTGCGCTCCTTCAATGACGCCATGACCTCTACCCTGGGTACCATTGTTCTCCATGTCTGCATGGGTCCCCACACTGTCCCAGAACTTTTCTATGTCCTAGAAGGGGAGTTCCAGTATAACTTGTTGCTCGGGCCAACCCTGGATCCATGCCATGGGTTGTGTCCCTTCGAATTTACATCGACTACCTCAAATTTGAACACGAGGGACATAATTACACCATCCCTACTGACCCATCACCTTTCAAGACCTGTAACATGTTATATCGGCCCAATGATGTGCTTGTACCAGTCAAGGCATCTGCCACTATCACTACTTCACCTTCACCCACAAGCCCATCCACCAAAACTGCCACTACCTCTGTTGCATCTAACCTTGTTATCCCCACTGCAGCTGTAGCCTCTACCGCTGATGCACCTGTTTCCCCATCATCTAGTGATCCATCTATCCCCACTACCCACATACCGACTACTAATCCCTTAGAAGGTGTTTTTCAATGCCTCACTCTAGGGGAATACCACCTATACAATATTGACACCTTCCTCACCCCACAAGAGTATGGGAATCTACGTCAACACCCCAACTATGACATCCACATCGGTGATGTTTTTCCTTATGGCCCTCCCCACCTTCACACCAATCTAACATATGGGGGACTTGATATTGCCACCTATAAACCCGAACCTCCATCCCAAGCCCAACCATTTTTGTCTAACCTACACTCCCTCACTAACCACCACTTCACTCACACTTTCCTCCACCGGTGTGCATGGAAAGGATTTGGCTTCAGGCTTTTACAAACAAGGCTGCCATACTGTCATTTCCTTGTACCTCTCGTAAACACAATGACCATAGTGGCATTGGTTTTGATGCTCCACCCTCCAAGAAGGTTCACGTCGACCTTATCCAGGACAAAAAATCTTCCCCATCTCATTCACCCACATTACCATCTTCACCCACGGAGTCCATAGATACCTAAATCTATTCCTCCTAACATTTTTTTTTCATAAACACCATTTCCTTGGGACCACTTGACCTATCAACGCGATGGCGAGGCTCCCTCTTCTCTCCCATTCCTGTATCCTGACATGATCGATGATGATACACCTTCTATTAACGTCATTCAATGTCAAGATGATGATTCCATCCTCACCTACCTTGGTGTGGAAGACTTCTTATATTCATCAGTCGTTACCCTCTGAGACGCAAACCATGTTGAACGAATCGACCATCGAAATCAACATTAACACTCAGGATGACCCGTACATTTCTAAAGATCGGCCAATCCTTAGATGCTACTGAACAGGAAGCCTTCACCTCTTTCCTTCGGGACCATAACAATGCTTTTTCCTGGTTCTATGCTGATATGCCCAGTATCAACCGAAAAATCATGGTCCATAATATTGTAACCATTCCTGATGCCAAACCCATCAAACAAAAGCTATGGAAAATGCATCCTCGCATTGCTCTTCTGGTCAAGGAAGAGATTCAACATCTTCTCTCAGTTTCCTTCATCCTACCCATTGACTATCCCCAATGGATTTCTAACATCGTTCCTATCACAAAGGTGACTGGGGGACTCTGCATCTGCATGGACTTCCATGACCTCAACCTAGCTTGTCCTAAAGATGACTTTCCCCTACCAGGCATTGACCAACTAGTTGATCTCACTGCTAGCCATGAAATGCTATCGCTCATGGACGGTTTCTTGGGTTACAATCAAATATTACTAGCTCCAGAAGATCAACACAAGACTGCCTTCATCACCCCTTGGGGGACCTTCTGCTATTGAGTCATGCCTTTTGGCCTTAAAAATGTTGGTGCTACATACCAATGTGCCATGAATTACATCTTCCATGACATCATGCATCACATATTGGAATATTATGTAGATGATCTTGCTTGCCAAATCCAAACATCGAACTGAACACCTACCCGTCCTTAAATTCATCTTTGACTACCTCATCAAGTATTGTGTTCATCTTCAACCAAATGAAGTGCATCTTTGCGGTACTTTCTGGAAAACTCATGGGTTTCATCATTTCTTTGCATGGCATAGAAGTCAATCCTACTAAAGTCAAGGCTATTCTGGAAATGCCTCCACCCACTAATCTCCGTCAACTTCTAAGCCTACAAGGTAAGCTGTAATCCATTCATCATTTTATCTCACAACATTTCCTGACCGTTGTCAACCATTTCATCATCTTCTCAAGATGGATGTTTCATTCAAATGGGATGATGAATGCCATAAAGCCTTTGAGGCTTTAAAACAATACCTTCTTAAACCACCAGTACTCATTCCTCCTAAAGATGACCAACCATTTTACCTATATATTTTTGCCACTGACCATTCTTTAGGTGCCATGCTTGCTCATCATGACGACCAACACCGAGAGCAAGCAGTTTATTACATAACTCGTACCCTTATGGACTACGAAACTAGATATACCCACACCGAAAAACTCTTCCTAGCCTTAGTTTTCGTCGCCACCAAATTCTGCCATTACCTACTGAACCAAAAAACCTTCATCATTACTAATACTAACCCATTACACTATATGTATGTCAAACCATATCAACATCAACGTTATGCACATTGGCTTATGCTTCTGGCTGACCTTGACCTTGAATTCATTCATCAAACGTCCATTAAGGGTCAGGCTATTGCTGACCAACTGACCGACGCACCTATTTTTGGGGGATCAACCATCTAACTTCATCTTCTTAGATGAGTCTATAGCTACCCTTTCCCTGGATGAACCCGCTTACCAAACGACACTCTTCTTCGATGGCTCCAAGTGTCAACGTGGGGGTGGGGCTGGTGTTATCCTCATTCCTCTTAAAGGTGAACCTATTCCTTTGTCTTTCAAACTCAATTTTTATTGTACAAACAATATTGTGGAATATGAAGCACTCGTATTGGGTCTTCAAGTTGCTTATGCCTTAGATGTTAAGACAATCAATATCTTTGGTGACTCTCATTTGGTCATAAACCAAGTCAATGGTATATGCCAGTGTCGTAATGAGATCCTTGAAAAGTATAAGCATCACGTAGATATGATTTTGACCACCTTTGACCGTTACACACTTCAAACCACCCCACGTTCTACCAATAATTTTATAGATACCATGGCCTATTTGGCTTCTCAGATACCTGCTTCGCCTGCTAACTCTAAAATACTTTGTCACCATATAAAGGCTACAATCACCCTCTTATTTATTGTTATCACCAAATCATTGCACCCTCTGAATGGCCAAAAATGTGAACAGGACGTTCAGTGTGATTGGGACACATGGGATCACCTCTCAAAGTTGTGGGACTTGGGCTCGAGGGTGAACCTCCAAATAAGGCCATCTTCCTCTTCCTAAACTGAATGCTTTACTACTCCTAGTGTAATAAAATGACCATCTAATCCTAAGCTAACATCTTCATGAGTTTTAAGGAAAGAGATTTTGCATAAATGAAACTATACTAAGGGTGGTGATGCACCAAATTAAGGGATGTTTAATATCTGGAAGGGTTAATGTGGGAGGGATGCTTGCATCACTGACCACCTTCACCTATCGCTACTCAAAAGGGTACAAAATACCACAAACCAAGGTGTATGTTCCTTCGTTAAACTTGAGCATACATAGTGATAGATCAAATTGGATTCAATCACACAATTAATTTATCATGAGGAAACCACACATACATATGTCAAACATCTATTTCTGCAACTAGGGATAATGATGACATAACTTAATATAGAAGGAAAATAATGTTTTAACAACTGATAGTAAAATATAGTCACATTATTCCTTCACAACATGAAATAGATAACCTGAAATAAAGGTAAGATAATCAATCACACTAAGGAATTGTAAATTCACAAAGTAAACATTGATTAACCACTAAACACAATAAATCAAATTTCCAAAAGACAAGTTGTAACTCTGAATATAATTAAAAGGTTTTTTAGAAATCTCTGAAGTGCTCTTCAAAGCTTGAAGAGAAACTCCTACCAAAAAAAATAATCTATATCTACTAACTTGAAGCATTAACTATTTATAAGTTCTTAGGCTAAGCCACTACAATTGGGCCCTTAACTAACATTATATCTAAAAATAGACATATCATTAAATTAAGGGAACATGCTCCCATGAAAATACCTAAGTTTATTTCAGGGGTTTGACTCATTCAACCATGTAACTTCAACCAATCTGGAGCTTGGATTTGTCTTTTCATCGCCACTCAGCTTTGGCTTGGTTTAACAATAGCTTCCTTCACCTACAAGTTTCTATTGTTCTCCTTCCCACACAGCCATTTGGTGCTTATAATCAATGAAGTGCTTGATAATTCCCTAAATTTCTTCATCTCCAAGTCCCACATGCTTAGTGATTCACTACATCTACCGTCTCAATCTCCTTTGTGATCCATGGCTGGCACTCTTTGAAGTTTATTTGTAACCTTCTTCAGTCCTCCCTATAAAATTTTGGCACAAGACCAATTGGTCAATGGAGTCACTATTGAAAGTTTTGGTGACCTCATCATCACGCTTCACCAAATCCTTGAAATTTTCCTTAATTTGATCTTTAAGAAGAGCATGGATGTTTTTGTTGAAGAATTTGCAATTAACAATATCAAATTCTTCTAAGATGTCATTCTGAGCATCAGTGATTTCCACTCATTTCTCCTCTAATTTCTTGATTAAATCATTGCAATACTTGGCACCAAAATTCCATGGCCTTTTGGTATTTAAATAATTTTGAGGCATCATGGATCACATCTTCCTAAAGAAGTAAGTCAGGGTCTTCTTCTCTGATCTCACTCCATGTTGCCAAATTTAAATTCAGATTATTATTATCTTCAGAAAAGGCCTCATCCATTTTTCAAATAGTAGCCTTCACCAATCTATAGATCATTATATATTTTGACATCCATCCTTGATTAAGGGATTAGCTTCCTGCAAAATTCTCTCCATCCATCCACTCACTGATCTCCCGTTTTGGCCTAGCTTCTTGAGCTCATGATAAGAAATATCATCGATCGTATAAAAAATCATCATAGCCATAGTAGTTGAGACTTCATTAGATGGAGTGGGTTGGGTTACTTTACACAACAGTGCAATGAGCTAGCTCGACCTTGGCTTTGATTTCATCTTTGGTGGCATTTTCTTTGTCGTATTTTTCCAAAAGAGCCTCAAGGGCAGTGTGCACATATTTCTTGGCTTCTTCATGAGTGACCTTTCCCAATGAGAATTTTGAGATCCGATAGTCCGCAGCTATGATTGTTTCTTTATTTTCCCCCTCAATGGGGGTGAAAACTTCTATCACCCATTCTCAAGATGGGTTAACTATCATACTTGACATAGTTCTTGGTCTCTTGGCCTATCTCTTGGGCATATGATCCAATATGCTGAGATCTATAACATCTCCCAGAGGCACCTTATTATTTTTCTTCGGAGTTTTCCTAAATAACCATTCTAGGTATGGCTAAAGCTAATGAAGATAGTGTAGTGGATGCAATAGATGAAACATTTGTTAAAAAAAGATCACTAGAAACACTCAGATGTCATTTGAGCAGAAGGTATTAATGATGGATGGTGTGGATGTAAGGACAACCATAGGAATTGATAGAATGATGTTGGGGGTTGTGTTTGAAGAAAATGGAAGTGTTAAGGGAAATGAGAAGGAAATGGGTGACCTAATATTTTCCCCAGCTGATAGAACTGGAAGTGATGAGAATACTTGGGCCATAAAATGGGATGGGAAGGAAGAAACTATTATGGAAGTGGAAGGAACTGATATTAGAAGAGACAATGGAGGAGGAAGAAGATGTGATGGATCTTGGGAGATATTAGGGGAGTCACTGACTTCAACCACTTCTGTCACAGGTGTTGCAGGAGATATGGTCTTGGAAGTAGGAGCCTTAGAGAGAGATGAGCCACCAACAACAAATGAAATATTTCTTGGAGTCATATGGGTTTTTTGGGTCGACCTTTTCCCTTTTGTGAGTGTTAATTGGGGCATAGTTGGTGGGGCCTTCGTATTTGTAGGTTTTTCTACTCCTTTTGGTGAAATTCCCAAGGTAACCAACCAGCTGTAAGTTCTCTGTGCTACACCCTTAACCTATTGCTTGTATTAGGATATGAGTAGCTGACTTGTGGCTTACCATATCATTTTATTATATCATTTATACTTTCTCATGCTTAATAGGTCGGCCTGGGTGATGGCCATAACATATGAATAGTATATATAGCGGATTGTAGGTAGTAGTTCATTATCATTTGAGCATTTGAGTCTTATTATATGGTTTGGAGGTTGCCCCCTCGAAGTGGCGAAGCTATTACAATTGCATATTGAGATCATTACTCTGAAATATTGTGTTATTTGGTGTTATATTGCTGCTCAGAATCTGAATTATACTAGTAATTTCATTACAAGTGTTATCAGAGCTGCGATCTGGGCCAAAATTAGGGTAAAAACCCTAATTTTTTGTTTCCGCAATATATTTTGAACCAGAGCGAATTGGCAGGAGATATTTTTACCAGAGTTACGAAACATTTCAAGTTTGATATCATGGCGGGGCCTTCCACAAGAGCAAAAAAGAATCCGGTTACTCCGGGTAAAACCCCAGATAAATATGAGATAGTGATTGAAGAGATGGATTCAGAAGGGGTAAATACAGATTCCTCAACACTAGGGTTTACTTCAGTTAATCATAAGGTGAGCCAACTTGAGTATGAGCTACGAAATGTACAATTTGAGATGGTGTCTAAAGGAGACAGCCCAAATCAATCATCGGTTGGATGATATCATGCAACATGTAAAGGGTAAATAGTATGGCCCAAATCCATCCCATATCAACCAAGGAGGATCTTCAGTTCAAAATCATGGACAAAATAACCATGTTAGATCACTTTTCTAGCCCAATCAGAATTCAACTTATTCATAACCACGGAACATGATGCCGGAAGTGGATATGTGCAAATTTGATGGTAAAGATCCCCTGAATTGGATAAATCAAAAGGAGAACTTCTTTGAGATACATTAAACACCATCAGGATAAAAGGTGACTTTGGCATCCTTGTATCTTGAACCAGACCAATTCGTTTGGTATCGATGGTTATGTGCTCGGAGGTAGAAGAATGGTCTCGATGTCACTTGGACAGTTTTTGCCAAGGAGTTGCAATTGCACTATAGTTCTAGTGTTTCAGAGAACTACTTTAGTCAATTAGGAAAGTTACGAAAAATAGGATCAGTCAAAGATTATGTGCATCAATTCTAGAACCTATCCTTAAGGGTGGAGAATATACTAGAAGAGAATCTGAATGACCTATTTCTTGGGGGTCTTAGTACTCCTCAAACACTCAAGGTTATTGGCTATCTCAAAAAATAGAAGGTGACAGAGTTGATTGACTTGGGGAGTACTCATAACTTCATAAATAGTAAGTTAGCTGCCCGTCTCAATTGTTTTATTTAGCTAGCAGCAGAAATGCAAGTTATGATTGCGGATGGTGGGACAATCAAGTGCATAGGAAAATTCCATAGTATTAAGCTTTCCATGGGAGACTACATGTTAGACTCACCTATGTCTGCTATTTCTATGGGAGGGGTAGATATTGTTTTGGGTGTCCAATGGCTCACAACCTTAGGTACTATAGAGATGAATTTCCAAGAATTGTTCATGTGATTTCATTCAGATGGAAGGACAATACAATTGAATGGGATGGTAGCTACGTCTCCACAGATTATTAGCTTTCATCAGATGCAGAAGGTTCTTAGAAAAGGAGTAGATGGATTTATAACAAATTTATTTTCCATAGAAGTACAAAATACAGAGTCTTCAATGTCACCCGATCTTCAGAAGATTGTTGATGCTCACTCATCTATTTTTGATGCAATTCCAAAGGGACTACCACCAGTTAGGGATCATGATCATGCCATTTAGTTGATTTCAGGAAGCCAAACACCTAACATCAGACCATACAGATACCCATATTCCCAGAAAAGTGAGATCGAGAAAATGGTTCAGGAAATGTTGAAGGCAGGTATCATTAGGCCTAGTCAGAGTGCCTATTCTTCCTCAGTGGTCATGGTACGTGAGAAGGATGAAACATGGAGGATGTGTCCATATTACCAAGAACTCATCAAGTATACCATCAAAGATAAGTTTCCTATTCTAGTAATTGATGATTTACTTGATGAATTGCATGGTGCTATTTATTTCACAAAATTAGATCTTCGTTCGGGGTACCATCAAATTAGAATAAAAGAGGAAGATGTTCATAAAATGGTTTTCAAGACTCATGAGGGCCATTATGAGTTTTTGGTAATGCCTTTTGGTCTTACAAATGCGCCTTCAACCTTTCAAAGCTTGATGAACACTGTTTTTAAGCCATTTTAAAGAAAATTTGTATTAGTTTTCTTTGATGACATATTGATTTACAGTAAGACATGGGAAGAACACTTACAACATGTAAATAAAGTGTTGGAAGTTTTGGAGAAACATACTCTCTATGCAAATCCATCTAAATGTTCTTTTGGTGTACAAGAGGTAGAGTACTTGGGTCACATTGTATCCCATGAAGGCGTCAAAGTTGATCCTTAGAAGATCAAAGCTATGGTGGAATGGCCAAGACCCAAAACTCTCAAAAATCTTTGTGGGTTCCTAGGACTAACAGGGTACTACAGAAGATTTGTGCGGGGATATGGTAGAATAGCAACCCCACTCACTGCATTGCTAAAGAAGGATGCCTTCCATTGGATAGACTTAGCCACTTAATCCTTTGAGCAGCTGAAGGAAGCCTTGTGCAGCACCCCAGATTTTGCTACTCCCAACTTCTCAAAAACCTTCATTGTTGAATGTGACGCTTCAGGATCAGGATTGGGAGCAGTTCTAATGCAAGAAGGAAGACCAATTGCATTTGAGAGTTTCCAATTCAAAGGAAAATATCTACTCAAACCGGTCTATGAGAAAGAAATGATGGCTATTCTTCATGCGGTAAAGCAATGGAGGCCCTATCTCATGGGTAGACACTTCAAGGTAAAAACTGATCATGATAGTCTCAAATAATTTTTGGAGCAAAGGTTATCATTTGAGGAACAACAAAAGTGGGTAACAAAAATGTTGAGTTATGATTTTGAAATCAAATACAAAAAGGGTAAAGAAAATGTAGTAGTTGATGCATTTTCTAGAAGGGATACATCCGCAGATGCCTTACTATGTGGAATGTCCATGTTGACAGCCGATTGGGTGGATGAAGCAAGATTGGAATGGGATCAAGACAAGGATACACAATCTCTAATATAGAATATCAAGCAAGGATCTATGACATCTAAAAAATTGAGTGGAAAGGTAATGCCCTATGGTACAAGGATAGGTTATACTTGAGTAAAGATTCTGAGTTGAAGCATAAGATTCTTGCAGAGCTACATGCCTCGCCTGTTGGAAGACACTCTAGGTTTTTGAAGATATATCATAGAAAAAAAGAGAATTCTTTTGGGAAGGACTCAAGGGGGATGTACAAAAATTTGTATCAGAGTGTTTAGTGTGCCAACAAAACAAAGGGGAAATAATTAAGACACCAGGTCTGTTGCAACCCTTACCAATTCCTAGCTAGAGATGGGAGGAGGTCTCCATGGATTTCATCACTGGATTGCCTTGTTCAGAGGGTAAGAATTTTATTTTCGTGATTCTGGATAGGCTCACAAAATATGCCAATTTTTTTTTCCCTATCACATCCATTTGCAGCTAGTACAGTCGCAGCTATTTTTTTGGGGATAGTTCAAAGGCTACATGGAACCCCAAAGATAATTGTAAGTGATCGTGATCCTATTTTCACAAGTAATTTTTGTAAGGAATTATTTTCATGTTTGGGTACTCAGCTAGCTCACAGTTCATCTTATCATCCTAAAACCGATGGGCAAATGGAAGTGGTCAACAAATGCTTAGAGGGGTATCTACGCTGTTTTGTATCAGATAAGCAGGAAAGATGGATTAAATGGCTACCACTTGCAGAATGGTGGTATAACACATCTTTCATACCTCTTCTCAAATGACCCCATTTTTAGCATTATATGGTTACCATCCACCTTCTATCACTTCCTCCTTGAGGGTGCAAACTAAGGTCAGAGATGTTGAGGAACACATTCAACATCAACAACAGGTTTTGGCTAGTTTGAAGGAGAATTTAACATTAGCACAAAACAAGATGAAACAACAAGCAGATCAACATCGTAGTGAAAGACATTTTGAAATTGGTGATTGGGTTTTTGTACGTCTCCAACTTTACAAACAGATGTCTCTAAAGCAACAGAAAAAGGACAACAAACTTGCTCCTAAATACTATGGCCCTTATAAGGTTCTACAGAAAATTGACAGTGTTGCTTATAAACTAGAGTTGCCTCCATCTTCACACATACACCCAGCATTCCATGTTTCATGCGTAAAGAAGGTTATTAGACATAAATTTGAAGCCTAGACAGAGTTACCAAAACTTGACGAGGAAGGAAGAATCATTTTGGAGCCAGAGAAGATTTTGCAAACACGTACTAAGAGGTTGAGAATCAGAGACATTAAGGAATATCTGATCAAGTGGAAGAATTTGAGCATAGAAGATGCCACCTAGGAGGATGAAGGTTTTCTGCGGCAACATCTAGGATTATTAAACATTGAGGACAATGTTGGTTTGAAGGGGAAGGGCATGCTATGCCCTTAACCTATTACTTGTATTAGGATATGAGTAGCCGACTTGTGGCTTACCATATCATTTTATTATATCATTTATACTTGCTCATGCTTAATAGGTCAGCCTGGGTGATGGCCATAACATATGAATAGTATATATAGAGGATTGTAGGTAGTAGTTCATTATCATTTGAGCATTTGAGTCTTATTATATGGTTTGGAGGTTGCCCCCTCGAAGTGGCGAAGCTATTACAATTGCATATTGAGATCATTATTATGAAATATTGTGTTATTTAGTGTTATATTACTACTCATAATCTGAATTATACTAGTAATTTCATTACACTCTGCAGAATGGTCCCTGCCCTCTCCTTTGTATTGCAACATTCCTCTATATACCAATCAATCCATGACAATGGTTGATTGACAATATTATCATTTTTGTATGCCTCATCTAAAACATCATAATTATCTTGCACCTCCATTAGGACATCGGCCAAGCCGAATTGCCGAACCTCATCCAAGGTCAACCTCTCATAATCTCTTTGTCGCATGATGTATTCATCCCCACAATGAATCCAAATATCTTCCAATTGGGACACGTGGGCACTGGACCGACCTGTTTCACCAAACTTACCCCAACAATCAAAATTAGTTCGTGGATGAAAGGTTCGCAAAGTCACTTCTGCCAATTTTGCATCCACATTTTTGGCCCTATGAATATTCAGGCATGTATATCTATCATTTGAAATAGGGAAATGCATTCCCGATTTGTGGCACTTGTTTTGAATTCAATGATAATCCAACAATTGTCTGACTAATTCCAGTAGAACCCATTTATCAGTGGGGCACCTTGGCAATTTGTTAGGGCACCTATAAATCCTGGAACCCGAATGTAAGTGAAAGCAGGGAACTACAAATAGATGGCTCCCCACTCACGCACCTCCTTGAAGGCTTCATAAAAAATCCTCCGGTTATATAACTCTTTGTCAAAATGGTTAGAGGATGACAACAAAGAAAGTGTCATTGACTTTGCAGAAATGCATGTTTCCCTCATCCAAAGTGAGTTGGGGATAAAATTCATATATTTGGGAAGTGTTGCGAACACCTCCGGTATTCAAACCAGTAAAATATCCCATAGCAACAACAACATACACTAGGAAGGATGTCATGTAGAAAGTCTTCATATATGAAACCCTGCCCAATTAATAACAAATGGAGCTTACTAATATGCTCCCCCCATCGGATAAACTCATCGTTCTTCTTGACGGTGGTGATGTACAAAACATCCATTCTTGGAATTCCTTTGTAGAAGGGAGACCTAAAACTCTTCTCAGTAAGACAATAAGATCACTGACCTCCTGAATAAAATTTGACCGATGCATAATCTTGGGTAATTTGGCAAATCTCTTGGCCAGATAAGTTTTCATCATGATTTTTGAGCATACTTCCTCTTCCTTGTCCCAGTGTCCCACTGCTAACTCTAGTGAAATTGTGGCATAATCTTGAACGTCGGGAAGTTGAGCAGATCTTCAAAGAAATCTGGGTCCAAATGGATTACTACCTTATCATCATTATCTATGACTGACATGGAGTCTTTGTCAAAGTGGGTTGTTGTGGTTAAAAAAAACTCTAGGCAATGCATGGATGTAGGAAAACCGGTAGCAAGGGCAAGCCCATTATCGTAGATGGCCTGCATCCATGATTTCTTGTTTAGAGCCTTTACTCTTTCCTACAAATCTAGAAAATCAATTTGCCCTAGGTCGGTGTCCCATATATTCCCTAAGTCGGAAGACAGGCAGGAGTGAGGAGCAATCCCAAGAAATGAGTCCTTCATTTTCTATTTTCCCTTTAAAGTGGAAGCAGACATCAAGCCCTATGTTTTGGAAGCCGAAGTTGGAGAAATTCTAAAAATTCGAAAGAAAAACATTCGAAGACCCGAACTGAAAAGTCCTGAAAAGAATCACCAAATTGAAATCTTTGAAAAATTTCTCCAAACTAGAAACTTCGAAGACAGAAGTTCCGAAATAAATCTCCGAAAGAATTCTTTGAAAAAGTTTCCTGAAGCCAAAAGTTCCGAAAAGAAATCTCTGAAAAAGTTTCCCGAAGCCAAAAGTTCCAAAAAGAAATCTCCAAAAAGAGAGGGACATGATTTTTTTGCCAAACAATACTAATTCCCAAACCCTAAAAAATGAGAATTGTTCAGAAGAAGTATGGGAAACTCGAGAGGATCCTTCGAACAACTCTGAAGACCTGAAGAAACTCAAAATGCAAAACATGGTGGACAAAGGGTTCGACATTTCAAAAAATACATAGAGGGAGACCAAAGAGAAAATAAAATGAGAGGGAAACAAACTAAAAGACCTTAAACCAAAAAGAAAATAAACAAATTACCATACCTTGAAAAAGACGTTGCAAAGTACAAGAAACAGAAAGTTAGAGCAAATGTGTTAGGTAAAAATGACGAGTAAAAAACCAAGTTTAAATAGAAAACCTAATATTAATGGCAAAAACTGATCCGTATGGAGGTAGGTGAATAATTAATTACACGGAGGACTTCAAAAATTCTGAAACCCGAAAGCCTGAAATCTGAATTTCGGGGTTTCGGACTTCGGAGATTGGGAGACGGAAAAACGAATTGGCAATGAAAATTTCTGAAAGTTTGAAAATTCAAACTTTTGGACTTCGGAAGTTCGAAAGTAAAAATCCTAAAAACGACTCGGAGAATTCCAAAAACCCAAAATCCCGAAAGTCTGAATTTTTGGACTTTTGGGCTTTTGAACTTCAGAATTCCAAAACGGATTTAAACAAAATGGGGCAAAAAGTTTCGAAACCCGAAAGCCTAAAAGTTTAAAATTTCAGACTTTCAGGGCTTTGGACTTCGGAGAGGTACAAAAATAATTCCAAATCCGAGCAATAAAAATCTGAAAGAGAAAAATCTCCAAAGTCCAAAGATCAAAAATTTCAGATTTCGGGCCTTGGAGAATTTCATTGTATAAAGGATTTCTAAAATTTTTGTTTGACATATTTTTCTCTAAGGTAGGTTAAATGGTTACCATTTACCTCGTGAAGTTTACTCCATTGGAACTGTTGCCCCTGACCCACGCGAGCTTTGGTATAAGCAATATGCAGACTATCTTTCCCTTTCCATTTTACCCGTTGATCTCATGTGTAATAGACAATGAGCCTTTCTTAAAAGTGTCTCCCGTTATTTCCTCATGGGTGGTCTCCTTTATAAGTGAGGCTTCGACGACATTCTCTTATGATGCCTTACACATTTGAAATTCCCTACACCATTAAGGAATTCCACAATGGAATTTTTGGAGGTAACTTTAGTGTTTTAGCTGTCACAAAATGCATCCTTCGCCTAGGCTATTATTGGCCAAACTTAAACTGGGACTGTTTTGATTATGTCAAATGTTGCATGAAATTCCAACAACATGCTAATCTCCATCACACACCTATTCATGCCTTACAGGTCGCACGAGACCTTTGGCCTTTCTCCCAATGGGGTTTGGATCTTAGTTGGTGAGATCAACCCCCATTATTTACAATACGCAACCAATGGATCATAACCGCTATCAAATATTACACTAAATGGGTAGAAGCCATTCCCCTCATTTCTACAAAATTCTGAGAAGACATGTGAATTCATAAACGATCACAACATTTGTTGTTTTAGTGTTCTTCACCGCCTTATCACTGATAACAGAAAAACAATTCAAAAACAAAACCCAATGCCAACTATGTGACACTTTTGGCATCCAACTCAGTTTCTCATCACCTTATTACCCACAAACCAATGGTCAAGCCGAATCAACCAATAAAACCTTGAACAAAATTCTTATGAAGGTAATTAACATGATACTAGGAAAGATTGACATACACACATCCCTTTCTCCTTGTGGGCTTATCGTACTAGTATTCACACTTCGACGGCTGCCACACCATTTTATTTGGTCTATGGTACTGAGGCTATGGCTTACCTCTCAAAGTCTAGATTCCATCTCTCCACATCTCAATACAATACATGCTCAATGATGATGAATTTCACCAGGATCGTTGGGCACAACTTGAGTTATTAGATGAATGTACATCTCAATGCCCTCGACCATATCCAAATCTACCAACAATGTATCAAATGTGCCTATGACAAACGTGTTCATGAATGAACCTTTCAAGGTTGGTGACCTCGTCCTAAAGGAAAATCAACATGTAACTAAAGAAGAGAAAAGTAGACAGGGAAAATTTGCTCCTAATTGGCTTGGACCCTATATCATTACCCATGCATATGGATCAAGTTGCTTACCGTTTGTCTTCACTCGAAGGTAAACCTGAACCTGAGCCCGTTAACACCTATACATCTTCGACCATTTTATTGTTGATATTGAGTCCTATATCACTTTCTGTCAGTTGATTGCTCATCCCTTGAGCACTGTTCACCTTCCATATTACCCATTTTTGAGGATGCGCATGACTCAAAAAGAATCATGTGATTCCCATCACCTTTTAACCCTATCTTCAATATGAGTACCACGAATCTACTTATAGCATGATTCTCATGGATAATTTTCATCTTCTTCAAGATGGGATCCCATGGTCGTTCATCACTCAGAAACCACCTCTTTCATAGTTAATTTTTGTGTGCTAAGGTCTTGTCGTCTAAATAAGAACCTAATATTCCTCTATAGTCTTATCCATGACTTAGATGTCCAAAAACAAAAAGGGATAAAACTCCTTGAGTCAAAATTCCAGCAACAAGATGACTCCCCCAAAAGGGACATCTCTTCACTCTAATTCTACCACTATAAATAGATTGAGCTCTCTTGAAGGACAACTATACAAGGTCATTATAAAAATGTAATAAATATCCATTGAATCTTCCCTCATCGATCAACTTCATGAAGGCCTCAAGAATGATAATATGACTCATCCCATATAGAATTCCCACATCGAGAAGTCTATTATATAACAAACAAACAAACAAATGAAGCACAGGATGAAATTTTTGTCATGAACTTGCCTATTCTTGATCTCTGGGGTTCCTTGCTTCCAAAATACACACTATCGTACACTAAGTTACGCTCAATCACCCCTATATCACACTTCCTTTACTTTTTTAGCCTAATTCTCCTCTTTACTCAAGGGACTTTCCTTGCTGCAACATGTCACATTTCGTGATAATGTGACTTTCTTCACTTTTAGAATAGTCCATTATGTAATGCCTTTAGGTTCTTTTTTTTCATGAGCCCCTTTTAGGTATGATCGAATCATTAGGGTTCTTATCAATTAAGTGGCTCTTTTACCACCTCTTACCATTCACCTACCTCATTTCTTATTGCTTATCCTATACGAGACCAGCTCATCGATACCTATATTTAACAACCACTCAAACATGCCTACGACCTAAACTCAACCATGTATGTGACCTAAACTTGATCATGCATATGACCTACATTCAACAATGCCTAAACACTTATCAGTCCATTCTTCTACTTCATCATAATTTTCCATAGCTTATGAGAGAACTACATTGGCTTGAGGTCCCTTTTCACCGAGACTATCTAGACAAGCACTCCGAGGGCATGGGGCCCTTGTAGGTTAGTTAAGCCACTCTCTACCCTGACCCACTCCCTCTTTTCCATTTCTAGTCACATTCTACCTTAGTTAGGTTCCTTTCTATATCACTAACTAGAAATTAAACCAAACAAACACTAATTAACAAACATCATTATCAACACCCTTTTTTCCATGCATCATCATAAAGTTCACCAATTTCCACAATTCAAAAATATTTAGAAATTTCAAACATAACATGCATATCCATCATCATTTGTTTCCTTTGTTACCAATAATGTGGAACTATAAATCCAAAACAAAACTTGACTCCACCCTACCTATAACCTGATTCCAACCATGCCTATGACCTGACTCAATCCATGCTTAGTACCTGACTCAATCCATGCCTAGGAACTAACTCGACTCCATCATGCCTAAACCAACCTGACTCCATCAATGCCTATGACTTGACTCCATCCATGCCTATGACCTGACTCCATCCATGCCTATGACTTGACTTTATCATGCATAACTCACCTGGTTCCGATCACATGTACAACATCATCATTGAAAATACATATACACATCATGCCATAAACATCATTATTGCCATATACATATATATATATATATATATATCATCAACATCTCTACCTGTCTGCTCAAATATCTCCAATATACATTGTCTCCAATACAAATGTCTCAAGATAATCGGTGTGTAGGCCAGATATCATATACAAAATATCATTGACATGCAGGCCGATATCCTATACAAAAAATCATCAGCACCCAAGCTCGATCCATATCACAGATAATCCCTATACTATCCAAAAAAATGATATCCCTCATCTTCCCCTTAGATCACTATTACTGCATCCAAATCCGATCCCCTGATTTTCTTCCCCCGAATTCTCTCCCATGTCTCCTAGACACCTACCCAAACTTTCCCCAAATCCCTCCCCAAACCTTTTCAACATACTTATGCCTTTTCCCACCCCTTCACTCACCCATTGTAACCACTAAATTTAAAATTCTCGATCCTAGCCAGTCCCCCTGACCCATGATTCCCTTCTATATTTAACAACAATACATAGAAAATCTTAGCTCTTACCTGGTATTGGCATCGCCTCTGCGGTGGCACGTTTGACCGATGTGCTGGTGCTCCACTCAGCTCCTCTCCTGCCTCCGACATGTAACACCCCTACCTCCAACCTCTCCACCAATCCACTCACTCTACCTAATCTCGTGGGCATTGGTCTACCTGACTCCTCTCCCCACTCGTATCTCATACACCTTTTCACCATTGGTGACGGTCTCACCTACTTACTCTCACAACAAAGCACAACTCGTTCAGTAGACTGTCATTATCCAAAAGTCAAAAGCGTACAAATGAATTCGTATAGGTCAAATTTTTCTTTTTTATACCCAAATCTACATTACCGATCTCGATCAGGTCGTGCCCTAGTAAACCGACGTCGGTCATTACCTAACCGGCATCTTGTTACGTGTTATACCCCTATTAGTACCTTTTTCCCATTTTTGATCCACCTTTACCCCACTTGCCACCTTCATGACCTTAGCTATCCTTATTGCCACCTTCCCACCAGCCTATATTACCTGACCCTATCCTTAACTACATGTAAGGACTTGTCTATTTTACCTTGTGACACTCGGCCCTACCCGTGCTTTGATCTAGCTACCTGGACCTGGAACATTGTTAGTGACTTGTGAACTCATGTGCTCGCTTTACCTTACTACATTTTTACCCGTGTTATTTATCCTGACCTAACCTTTGGTGTACCAAAACATACCTAAACGTTCATGCACCTGACGTACGTTGTGTTTCCACACCATATCCTATGCCTTGAATACCGGAATCACTTCAACCTTGTTTGGATAAACCTATCGACCTTGGATGATGTAGAGTTTGCAAGTTCTTCACCCTAGTACCCTGTCGTAGTTTATAACATCGTGTGCATGCATTTGACTGCCACTACCTTTGACCCTGGACCATTTACCTTTTTTGCTTATTTTTGACCTCTACCCTTTCCCACATTCGCTCAACATCTATGCTCCTTTTAACCTACATCCACCTTTTATCAAACCACTCACTGCTTCCATGCTAACACCTCACTCGGTTCCTAGTTTGAGGGGGATCACCTTCACCCACACATGGGGCACCCACATCTCTATTTTTGTCAGCATCACTTACCAATACAAGCTATGTGACAAAAAGGGGAAAATGTAGACACCTAAATTTGGTTACATTCCCCTTTGCCCCTGAGTCAGATAACCAACTTAAACATGGGAACCTAACCATGGCCCCCTTTAACCCCACATTAATAATTAATTTAATTATTTTAATTAAATTAAATACCCATCCTCATAATATCCATTATTTTATTACCTTAATTGACCTAATTTCCACCTCACCTAGACACCTCATCCAGCCACCTCACCCTAGACCTATTCTTTGCATGTTTCCATAACTAACAATAACTAAGTCTTACTTATCTTAATGAGCTAAGATTTGGTCTAACCCTAAAATCAATTCCTAAGATTTCTCTAACCACATTCCCACTCATTAAAAGGGAAGCTTCCGTATTCTGATTTGCACAAAAATAGACCAAGTTGGCCCAAGAAATTAGGAAGATCTAGCCCATTTTAGTAAACCTAAGGAATCCCGCTTTAACCGACGCTGGTCAGAGCTAAACTGACATTGGTTAAGACAAAACCATCATCGGTTACCATTTATTAACCTTAGCAAGCTTGTTTGAGAGGTTGGCACATTCGAGACTAGAGGAGAGTGATATCATAGCTGCATGTAAGTAAAACCAACATCTTTCTGTGCATCCAAGCATCCAAAACCATCATTTAAATAGTTCTAAGAAGCATTTGAACCCATGGTAGTATTCTGGGAGGCACTGCCACAACACCAAACACCCATTCCAGCTGATCAACTGTCACCTCCATCCAACCATCAAACCTACATCACATTGGTAAATGTATTTATCACCAAGCATTTCCATTATTACTCTTCCCATAGAGCTTGTTATTACTCTTGCTATTAGTCTACACATTGCATGTTCCCATTCTTTGATAGTCTTACCAACCTGTAAAACTCAACCATTTTCTTACCCACACTCTTTACCAAATCACCCATCCTCGCATGTTGTTCATCCTATCTGAATACAATCTGAGACATTCCCATAAACCTCGCTTATCTACCCTACCATCTTTAGCTCAAATCCTAGACTCACCCAGACTCTCGCAATCATGAGTTTCTATTGAGTTACTGTCACCCGATTGTACCCATGTTGGTAACCCATTACTGTCGGTCGATCTACTGTAAACCATCGATGGTCAATCATACCCGACCAGCACGCTGGTCTCTTTGTTTTATACCCTTACCCATAAAAAGAGCCAAAAAACCTCCTACCAATTGACCTAAACAACCCAAAATCAGACCTTGACCCTAACTCAGTGCCAATGACCTAGTTACCTCCTTACTGTTCAGGTCCAACTATAACCTAGCTTGTTGTGATTGGATTTGTTTATTGTACTTGAATGAGATACCTAAATCATATCAACTACAATAGGAATTTACTTCATTTCTCACATTAATTTGTTTTAAATAGTGGATTGATAGCCATCTGAGGGAGTATCAAACTTCCCAGAAATAGCATACACTAGGCAATCCACTGTCATATATCATTTAACTATCTCTTTTGTGGTCTTGTTTTCTATTACAGGTAGTTCCTCCCAGCCAAAAGCAATCTCACACAATCAGAAACTAGATCAAGACAGTCAGAGCGCGTGACAACAACCATTAAGCCAACCCATTTAACAGGTATTCCTCCTAGCCCATAACCTTATCTGTTTCTTCATTCAAAAATGTAAAGAAAATGGTGAAACACCGGGAGGACTTACAATAAAAAATTTTGTACTAGGGTAAATTTGTCACACATTCAAGTATGAATTTCACCCTTGAAAAAAAAACATGACAACATGGTGATAACGAGGAAACTGTAAAAGGAGAAAGGGTAGTTACAAAATCTAACTATGTGGTGTTGGGCCCTGTTGGAGCTCAAAATCGCACCCTTTCCTGAATCATGTGAAATCTAAAATTTTGGTCCAACATGGGACTGTCTCCGAGTGTGGGACTTGCAGTTTGAGACAGACCTCCAAAGAATGTCGGCTCCCTCTACCTATCTAACCTAATGCTAATATTAATCCTAAGCTAACCTACTCTAACACATCCCAAAGACCAAGGAGAGAGGTAGAGATATACAAAAAGTAAAATCTAAGCTAAAAGGGGTTGTGATAACACCAGAAAGAAAGAATCGATCACTCTCCACAAGGGGAAGAAATGGAAGAAAACATAGGAGGATATGGTAGATAAATATGCCACAGATCCAAAATTTCATAGACTAACCCTTCGTTCACATTTATAACGCACAAAAATGGAACCCTACAAGTGGAAACCACACACGACATGCCAAAGAAAGAACAAAGAGGTAATAAGGAAAAAAATGCAAGTATAGGGTAGAAAGAGAGCTACAACATGATATTTTATTACCTAAAGGATGCAAACTCAGTTACATTCATGGAAAAAGGCAAAAATATATTGCATAGACCAAATTTGAGGTCTAGAACTCGTGGGAAGTCAACCTCCATTTTGGCATAGTTTCGTTACAGCAAAAGAGGGATCCATTTTAATGTGCATGAGTTCTAAATTTATAGAGATTGAGAAGAATAAAAAAGAATAAGAGAGAGGTTCCATCAGGAGAAACTTAACCACCCATGACCAATCACCATAGATGTTTGTAGATGAGTATGGGTGTCTAACATTTATCAAATCACACGCCATCAAATTTACAGATCAAAAATAATGATGCCCATACTTCATTAAATTTGAGTTGGTGGAGTGGTTAACATTTGATTTTCAAATTAGACACGACTCCCATGTGCAATCCGTAGACTTCTGATGTTTTTCATGGTTTCCTGTGGCCTTTGCGATGTCAAGATGATGTGTGAAATCATTTATGACCCCCGCAATACATTAAACTATCTGTGCTTTCTCCTTCATTACACAATTTTTCTAAGTGTTATTTTATGTTGTATAACCTCTGACCTCATCCTGCAGTTATTTCTTTGTCATGTGGATTTGAATGTTTTGTGGCTTTCTTTGCAGATTCAAAAAATTCTACATTTTGCTTTTCAACGCCCCTTATTACGTCATAGAGATCTTTCCTTCTTCGTGCGTGTCACTAACTATATGGATATGTTTCAACGCTCTGTGGCTCCTTTGAGAAACCATGCAACACTTCAATTGGGACACCCGCAGGACACTAAGTTAGTGTTTTTCCGTTGTCAACCTTAGTCGCATTTGAGCTTGCTTTTTCTCTATTTTGTGGTGCCTAGCGGCACTATTTCCTTTCATCGCGACTTCTTCTTGGTGGAGTTCATCCTTGGTTCCATGGAATTGATAAACTCCATAAGATGTTATGTTTTTCAATTCCACATGAAACTGTGTTTCCGTACTGCGAGGCACTAATTTCTAATTTTTCATGGGCATGTGAACCTCGTGGTACTATTGATTTCCTTCAACCCTCCAGAGATTGATTTGGTGTCGTAGAGGTCTAAATTCATCAAGAACCCACCTAAGTTCTGAGTGCTTCTCCTTCATTTTGCGGGTTAGGAGAACCCGTAGAACACCGAGTTCCTACCTCCTAACGAAAACAATGCCCAGCTCTGGACCAAATACAAACCCAACTCCGGACTAATTTTAAAAATCCACCCAAGTCCAAGTTAATGTTCCCTTTGTTTTGAAGGTTAGGATAATCTATAGAACACTACGTGACTGCACTTCATGGAGTACTAACATAGTCTTCTGGAGCTTTCCTGAGCAAAAAAAATAGCTAAGTTCATTTTTGATGAGTTATCCCAAATTATAAAGGGGTACAATTTGGGTCAATAGTTTGGCAAAGTCCAAGGGACATCTGCCTGCTACATGATGAAGACCGATAGCCTTGAAGCTTCCATTGGCAATGAGTCAAGCATATACCTTCCAAAAAACTAATCTCAAACCTTTAAAACTTGTCTCCTATATCCGCATAGACTTAGTATTGATTGAAGTTGATATGTGGAGATTTGAAAGAATACATACTGAAGAATGCTCCGATTATCTGATTTTCGCCATGGAACCTACTTGAAATGGACTGTGCAATAACAACAAGGCTACAAATACTATTTACAAACATGGAAAATCATACATGTTCTAAGAGGAAACATGTAGAGTGTGCACAAGCACTTGTTTTACAATAAGCACACCTAAACTACTCCTACTATAATCAAAAGTAAAGGGAGATAAACAAAACCTAATACAAGTTGGGAGAAGTAAATTCCCTTCCTAAAAAAATGCATCCATGTGATCAGTTTGGAAATAAGATCACACAGTGGAAATAAAATCATAGACCCCACCTCCATGTTCTTCAAAGTATTAGCCGAGAAAAGGATGAGTACCTCCTCAAATTGCTCTTCATTTAGGTTTTAAAGGTGTGGTAACTGATATTTGGTACTATGAAAATATTTGTCATGCTTTGAAGTGAACATGACTAGTGACAACTTTGTTTTTGACTCCAAACAAGCTAGATATCTGATTGGGAAGATATTATTTTGACATGTTTTGCTGATTTGCATGGTTTTCCCATCCTCTCCACTTTTAGCTCTGAGAATAGAGCTGGTAGAGACACATACCTCTTTATTGTATGTGTTTGTGGGATGATTTGGACTTTATATTTCTTATTTTTACACATACATCTCTATTTCGACTTTGGTGTGTGGGTTTCCTTCCGCTTCAATCTCTGCATTGGCCTCATTTTTGCCAAAAGTGAATCAAGTTCAAGGAATTCAGAGAAATGTGGATCATTAAAATATATTGTTTCACCTTTCTCACTTGGAAAATCTTCTTCCTCACATCTGCAGATGTCATAAGTGTCGAAAAATAATTTCTCCTCAACATGTGGTCCATTATGAGTTTTCACCTTCAAAGTCACTTGCTCTATTTTTTCATTAGTTGCCTCTATTTGTGGATTTTCATCTTTCTCATCCTCCCAGTCAAATTAACACCAATATTCCATAGATGTGTGATTGTTACCCTTGGCGGAATTAATTGGATACAAGGCACTGGTAGGAGGCCACTCCTTATATTCACTTGCAAGAGCGATGATTTGGGCATTGAATTTTTTATTTGATCATTTGGGGAAGCCAAACAACCCTCCAAAACATATTCTAATCTTTGTGGTTTCTCCTCTCCATGGAAGAAGAAAACATCATGGTCTACCCACCTTGTGTGATAACTAGGCTTAGTGTGGGTAAAGTAGAACATTGGGGAAATATTTAGAACATCACAACTTCTCAAAATATTGTGATAAGGTCTTAGAGATCTGAGTAATGCCTTGGGTGGAGATTTGGAGAAATATTGCAAATAATAGGGAACATTTTGGACATGATAAACTTGTTAATCACCAAAAGGGGAATTGGGAAGTAAAGGATATTCCTATTTTTGGAATGGGATGATGGATTTTTCTTTATCTACACAAGGGGTATGGAGAATTTGATATGAAGAGGAAATAATTGAAGCAATGGGTACGGGTCTCCTTAAACCAGCTTGAATGAGTATCTTCTCAACTTGCAGTGCAATTGTAAAATCCAGAGGAAGAGTACTACCTCCTAGGGTTTGGATTAATATATCTAAATCAACATCCAAGGACCTCAAATAATAGAAGAATGATATACCTTGTGAGGGTTTGAACTCTTGAGGGATTCTGAGCCATGTCCTCGAGAATATGATGTGGAAATATGAGATAAACTCTATTGAAGCTCATTGTATTTTACTGACGTGTTTTATGAGAGAAACAACATCTACATTCTCTTTGAACCAATTGCGTAGTTGTTCTCCCATTTGATCCCATGTGGAAATGGATTGAGGATCCAAACTGCTATACTAATATCTTACTTTACCTCTGAATGATGAAACAAGAATCATGAGGGAAAATGTTTTCTTATATGATATTGTGAATGTCATAGTGATTGGATATGTCTGGAATGTGATCAATAGGAGATTGATGTCCATTTCCATGGAAAATAGGTAGGGTTATCATGGTGTCTTTAGGGATATCATCACACTACCACAAATGAAGGGGGTTAGAACTGAAATGAGAGAATAAAATAGCTCTTTGGAGAGCCATAAGAGGAATAGAAATATGAAAATGAGTGGAAAGGTGAAGGGGACGATCTACAAACTCAGAGAATGAGTTTCTTTAATAATGGAGTTGCCAGATGTATTGATAACTACATCTAAAGGTTGAATATCACCAAGAAAACATCGAGTTTGGTGAAATGAAGTTGTAAAGCACTTTAATCTTGTCCCATTGGGTGTGCCAAAACAGTTGGAGCTCAAAATTGCACCATTTCCTGAATCATAAGAGATCCAAAATTTTGGGACAATATGGGACTGTCTCTAAGTATGGGACTTGTGGCTTGAGACAAACCTCCGGAGAAGGCTAACTTCCTCTACCTATTTAACCTAATGCTAACAATACTCCTAAGCTAATCTACTCTAACATATCTAAGGGAATCGGGGGAGATAAAGAGGGAGAGAGATGTGAAAAGTAAAACCTAAGCTAAAAAAGGGCGGTGATATCACCAGAAAGAAAGGATCAATCGCTTTCTACAAGGGGAAAAAAGGGAAGAAAATGCAGAAAGAGATGGCATACAAATATGCCATAGATTTGAAACCACATAGAATAACCCTTCCCACACATTTACAACACACAAAATGTAACCCTGTAAGGATAAAACATGCACGACATGCCAAAAAAATAAAAAAGAGGCAATAACACAAAAAAATGCAAGTCTAGGACAGAAGGAGAGCCACAACACAATATTTTATTGCTTAAAGGATGCACAGTCAGTTGCATTCATGGCACAAGGTGAAAATACATTGTAGAGACCAATTATGAGGTCTGGAACTCGTGTGAAGTTGACCATCATTTTGGCATGGTGTCATCATAACAAAAAGAGACCCGTTTTAATGTGCATGAGTTATAGATTTGTAGAGAATGAGAAGAAGAAAGAGAGAAGGAGATAGAGGTACCAACAAGAGAGATTCAACCACCAAGGACCAATCACCATAATTTTTTGTAGAGGAGTATGGGTACCTGACATGGATCAAATCACATGCCATCATATTTGCAGGTTGAAAAGAATGACACCCATACTTCATTAAATTATGGTTGGTGGAGTGGTTGACGTTTGATTTTCAAATTAGGTGCAACTAATGTGTGCAACCCATAGAATTTTTATGTTTTCCATGGTTTCCCTTGGCCTTCATGCCCTCAAGATGATGCATAGAAACATTTTCCCCCCTTTCATTCATTAAATTATCTACGCTTTGATCCTTTGTTGTGCAGAGTTTCCAAGTGTTATTTTATGTTCGGCGGCCTTTGACCTCATTTCGCAACTATTTCTTTGTCGTGCAGCTTTGAATGTTTCGCGGCTTTAAAAACTTCCACACTTTACTTTTCAACGCTCCCACTATGCCATAAATATCTTTCCTTCTTCATGTGTGACACTAACTATGTGGCTATATTTCAATGTTCCACAACTCCTTTAGGAAATAGTGCAACACTTCAATTGGGACACTTGCGGGACACTAAGTGTCTCGCGATTGTCAACCTTAGTAACATTTGAGATTACTTTTCCTTTACATGTGGTGTTTATTGACACTCTTTCCTTGTATTGTGACTTCTACTTGGCAGACTTCATCCTTGGTTTCGTGGATTCAATAAACTTCGTGAGATGTTATGATTTTTGATTCCACGTGACACTATGTTTCTGTACTATGAGGCACTAAGATTATTCACATTCCTTTACTTTTTGGATCTCGTGCTTATCATATTTTCTAAATTTTCACGTGCATGTGAACCCCGCAATACTGTTGGCTTTCTTTTGACCCACAAGAGAATGATTTAGTGTCATTTAGGTCTAACTTCATCAAGAACCCACCTAAGTTCTGAGTTCCTCTCCTTCGTGACGTGGGTTAGGAGAATCCGTGGAACACCAAGTTCCTTCCCTCCATCTCCAGAAAAAAATAATGCCTAGCACCTAGACCAAATACAAGCCCAACTCCAAAACCAATTTTAAAAATCTGCCCAAGTCCAAGTTGATGTTCCCTTTTTGTCTATGGGTCAGGAGAACCCGCAGAACACTATGTGATTGCACTCCATGGAATACTAACTTAGTATTTCACAGATTTCTTGAGAAAAAAAAAGGCTAAGTTAGTTTTTCATGAGTTGTCCTAAATTACAAGGGGGTGTAATTTGGGTCAATATGCCCCTTAACCTCCCATGCGACCTCTATGAAGGGACACCAAATGAATTGTAAATTTAGAGAAGCTACAATGGATCATACTAGTGAAAAGGTTCAGGGAGGATTCGATGGAGTTTGAGATATTTTGCTTGGTTTGCCTAGGGATGTAGATAGGGATGTTTCAACGTCGCATTTTAAACAAGAGATTATCCCTCAAAACATGTTAGATGAGGAATGTAGGAATTTGGAGAACCTAGTGCTCTTAGGGAAACTCCATGTGATGTCTTGGAAATGGTGGTTTTTTGGAATCTATGTTGTTGAAGACCTAACAAGGGTTCCATAAAAATAACCTTAGATACTTGGTAAAAGGTTGATTTATGGTAAAATTTGAGTCTTTAGAAGATAGATAGGTTCTTAGCTCAAAGTTGGTTTTTTAGGGAAGAAAGATCTTCGCGTAACCATGATGACTTAATTTTATGAAATCATTTTTTTTTGGAGGGATGGAATTATGTTGGATAAAATTATATTATCTAACTCTAGAATAATGGTGGCGTGATATATTTTAGAGGACTTGTGAAAGCCGTGAGAGGTTTTTGTCAATTAGATCCCAAATCTTTTAGGATAGATTCCTTTTTGGTGCGTATGCAAATTACGATGGATAGTAGAAAATGTCTCCATCGAGGTGTAATTTTGAATATAAATGGGAAATAATTTGTTCAACCAATTTAAATATGAAGTTTTGCAAATTCTCCAACATGAACCACCAAGGCCCGGGGGGACATGTTTTTCACACGTCTTTCTCCTATCCATCCTTTTTCGTCAATTGGGTTGAAAAGGGTATTTGGGTACAAAACAAGTTTGGAAAAAGAGACAACGATTGAAAGATACTAAAGACACTATACAAAGGGGGAAATAAGTATCAGGGAGAAAAAAAGGTAAATTTTTTTGGTTCTACTAATTGTCAGCCAAACATAGAAGGTGCTTCCAAAAGCCAACCATAGAAGGTGCTTCCAAAAAATCCAAGTTTTCAAAAGGAGGAAAGGAGCAGAAGGAGGAATATGTTGAGCATGACATAGCTTGAATGAGTATGCTTACAAAAGGAAGAACCAATATAGCTGGAATGTGCATGTATTATTGAGACCTTGGAAGGTAATATTGATCCCCAACCTATATCAAAAGTAGCTATGAAAATGGTGGACACTCATCACAGTAGGGTTGGATATAAAAGAAGCTAAAGTGTTTGACTCCATAAGACCTTTGGCGAATTGGCAAAATTCAAAGTTTGGAAGTGAAAATGACACATGTGGAATCTAGATCTTGTGCACAAGGCCATGAGTTACAAGTGATTCCTACAAATTCTATTTCCCAAACTAGAGTGGAAAATAATGATACATCGATGTCATCTCCAAAGGGAAAAAAGGGGGAAAATGTCAATGTTGGAAAAATTGGTTGAAGAATCATTGGAGGTAGTAAAAAGTTTGTATTAAATTGTTTAGTGATTAAATTTTGTATATGATAAGACACCTATTAGTATATGTTGAGGTCACAAGTATTTTTGAGTTTATGATTATTAGTCCCTCCCTTTGACATAATACTACCTTAGAAATTTTCTCTACCACGAGAAGGAAATTGTTCATATGATGAGGTGTTGCCTTCCTTATCTCCAATCCAAGTCTTGGGATTAATTCTAGAAGAGTATGTAAAGTAGGGATGAAGAAGTAATCGAAATACAAAAGAAGATTTATAAAATGAGTATTTTGAGTACTCGAAGGGGTGAAAAAATAAAATAATATGGTTATAGAGAATATAGAATTAGATAAGGTTTAGAGTTTCGCCGTTCTCAGTCACGTCAATCAGGCCCATTGACTCATGAGTACAACCATACAATTTTAGGTAGAATGGAAAGGCTTCAGATTTAGGAAGAGGGCAACTGTTATCCCAATTTTGCCCCCGGATAAAATTGGTCAAACACGACCCCACGCAGAAGAAAACCTAAGGATCGGCTTTGTCCTGAGAACTCACATTCAAATCCAACAATCAGGTAACAACAGGACTCTATAATGGAGGAGTAGGGTTTGTGAAGGATCAAATGATGCCAAAAAGGAACTAGAGGCTCGTAGGAGGATAATGAGGAAGACTCAAAGTAAATGGACTTAGCCGCATACAAGTTGAAAGGGGGGTGAACAACAGACTCGTGGAAGGCGTCATTCGTTAGCTTGACGCAATTCCAAAAGGTGCATCAAAAGGGCAGGTCCAAAACAATCGTTGAGCCTCCAGGCATCCAATCGGCACAAATTCAGGAGTCACACCCAAGGGACAGTCCTTAAATTAGCGCGAAGCTTCCACGTGTCACAAGTCCAAAAAGGGACAAAGTCGGGGGTTGAATAGTCAAAATTAGGCAGAGCCAGCGGAAGGTGCCATGTGTCGACTCAGCGCAACTTCAATCTAGTTATGGAGTTTTGCAATGAGATAAAAGTGTCAGTAAGAAGCCATGTGTGTTATATAAAATTTGTTGTACCTCCAACTCAACGCGAGTTATAAAAGTGGAAAAAAGATGATCAAATATCTCGAAAACGCAGAAGTGAATAAATAAGATAAATGTAACAAAGGTGGTAATATATATTTTGGTTTAAAGTTGTTTAGTTCTTCGGTGGTTATAATTACACCGAAAGTCGGAAAAGTAACATGACTAAGTAAAAACTGGGGGGTAGTTTCAAAAAATGGCTCGGGTCAAGCTGCCACCTCAACCACAATCATTCAAACAACATGGGGGATTAAATCAAATTTTTGCTCGCGACCCTTATCTTCAGTTGTTATTACAAAGATCTCGACATAAATGTTTTGACAAAATTTTGGGGGTTGTTAAGTCCTAAGGGATGGGCCTCTTTCTTTCCCAGGAGAGTCAGCTCTAACGCCATATATTAAGGTGGTTGAAGCTTCCACGATTACAGTTAAACGTTTTTCCCTCTCTCTTTCGCTCTCAATTTATGGTTATTTTAATAAGCCTCTAAGTCTCCTCTCGATAAACCTATCGTGATGTACCATGGGGGTATGATCAAAACTCCACTTGCGATACTAAATTATCAAGTTCGCTTAATTGGTTTTGAAAGAAAGGGTGCATCTTTTCCACCCTCTCCTCTGTTCTCTCCAAGAGTTTATATTTCCTTTTTTGGTAACCGCTTAATTGTAATTTTTTCCCCCTATTTCAAAAATGGCCAATGGTTTTACGGGAGGTCAAAATAACCATAATGGTCATGGGTCCACCGAATGCCCCATTTTGCCTCCAAAACCATGGGGAAGAAAGTGTAAATCTCATGCCCTCGAATAATAACACAAATCGTTTTCAGTAAGAAAAAGTATTTAGTTATTATTTAAACCTTGTGCTAAAGGAATCCTACCAATAAAAGCTAAGCCAATTATAAAAAATCAAGACATCTAAATTAAATTTTTTGGGAGTTGAGGTTGGGATGTGAAAGACCCGTCAAGTTAAAATCAGTTTCCAAAAAAAGGAAAACCTAAGTCACTAATTAATATAACCATATTAAAAAGGAATGCTTATAGGATGAAGCAGGCTATAAAAATTAAAAAAGGAGAGGCACCCTCAACACCTAAGTTGTATGCACACTTAACCATAGCCCAAGCCATAAGATTTGATTTAATCTCCCTTTGTTTGGTATCTGTAGGATTAAATCTAACCAATAAATTTGTAACTAAAAAAAAGGGTGAGGATATAGTTGTAAAACCTAAGTTTTAATTCATTTCTTTCTTCTTCTATCATTCATAAATGAGGTCTTGAGCGATCCATTTTTTTTGGATTTTGAAAATGCAGGTATGAAGAGATCATGAAGAACTCAACCAAAATACGGTTTCAAGGCATTTCAAGCTACTCATTTATTCAACATCTTGGAATTAAAATGACAAATCACTTTTTATAAAGAGATCTAAAAATTTTTATATTGGCAAAGTTATTGGCTTATTATTTTCATTTTTTTAATTAAACCGGTGGGAACTCATACCCAGGGTAAGATTTTGAGAAAACTTATTTAATTTACAAGGATATGTAAAACTACTAAAAATAGAAGATACATTTTATTATCCATGTATTGGTAGATATATATTTCTCTTATATTTAGTGCTCCTTGTTGGGGGTCACACACACACACACACACACACACACACACACACATTACCACACACACACACACACACACACACACACATAAAGTGACACATGCACACACACCACACACACTGCCGCACTGTGCAATGGCAACAACATAGAAGAAAGATTGAATGGCTTGAGCACGAGGGGGTGGCCAATGGTCATGGCCCTCCCCTTAATATATATATATAATTTAAAAACATTTCATTCTCGGCCATATATGACCTCTCCATAAAAAATTTCATTTTTTTAAAAAACGTAACACATACATACATACATACGTACGTACGTACGTACATACATACATAAGCCACAATAGCTTATCATGGTAACAACCATATTTACAAAGGTTCTCTAACTTATTTATTTCAAACACATTTACATTTTTATTCTGGTAATACCCAAAAATGAGTTTTCTAACTTGTTTCTTTCAAAACACATTTACATTTTTATTCTAGTAATACCATATCCGTAATAAGTTTTGCTAATTTATTTAGTAGAGAAGACATCATTTTAAATCACACACACACACACACACACACACACACACACACACACACACACACACACACACACACACACACAACGCGCGCTATGCGCGCGCACGCATACACACACACATATACATATATATACATATACATATATGTACATATACATATATATGTTTGCTAACACAATTAATGTTATCTTATAACCAAGAATTAGAAAGAAGATGGTTTCTTTGAACAATAACACAATAGTTAACTGTACACAAGGAGAAGGATCATTTCCAAGTTTATAAGCAACGATATCTTGCTGATTTTAAAACCAGAATTACACAAGAAATTTAAAATTAAAATTTTAAACAAGAGGAAATATTTAAACATGGAATATTAATTTAACATTTAAACAATAACCCTTTTTCCACACATACAATTTGGTTATAAACAACAAAATTGAATGCATATAATTTATTTTCCTTAGTTGAACTCTTCATTTCAAAAGAAGGATACACAAACAAATATTGAAATGAGGTACTTTATAACTTGCAACTTTAAGTAACCTTTAACAATTGCAACAACATTTTCAACGATGGTTTCAACTATTCAATTTACATGTTTTAACAATTATAACATAATAATTTTTCCATCTCATACTAAAAGAATATGATAAAATGCAAGTACAACAAACCCTCCTCACAAGAGGAGACAACATACCAAATTTTTGGCTCAAGAACACAAATAATATTACAAATCCAAAATTGTAACTTTGCATCATCTAGGCCACTCCATTTAGCTCCTAAACAACAATGCAAAGGGTCCTTCAAATCGCAAGAAAGATGTCTAAATTGACTACCCAACCAATTGGCATCATTACATGCCACCAAGGAGTCCAAGGTGGCATGCTAGCCTCCCCCCAAGCCCATGGGAAAGAGGTAACTAACACACATCACTTAGCACATAAAAAAATATTTGGGTGCACACAATATTTTAAACTTCATTAAAATATTTTCAAAAAACACAATGCAACCAAGAAAACTTGCTAAGAAGCTCCATGCTTCTAGCTTTGGGAAGAGGGAATGGGAATCCCAAATTCATGCTACCATATAACTGATATAATCTAAATTGAATTAAACCTTATTTCAGAGTAACTACTATAATTAATAATATACAAGTGATAAACTATAGTAAAACACAAACAATAAGCATGCAATAATATGAACCCCTAAGCAGATGAGAGAGGGAAGGTGACTTAGCTGATTACGTGCAACCTGGAGATGATTTGGGTTGAGAAACTACTGGAACAAACTGGAAAGAGTGTTGTGAAGGCTTGTCGAGGGTTTTTAAACTCAAAACTGCACAGGAAAAAAGCATTCACTGGAGGACATGAGTGATTGGGCGCTAGTGACTGATCTAGGTGCACAAGTGTCCACTTAGATGATCAAGTTTTGGTCTTTTCTGTGCTGAGAGAGTTTCGATGTTGTTCCTCTTTTGTCACTCTAGTTTTGCTCCAATGTCATCGGTCATACCTGTAACCTGAGAAAATAGATAACTAGATGCACATGCCCACAACCACATCAAACCTAATAACGAAGATGCAAAATGGGGAGTCACCTAAAGAGTGATATTACGACCAAGCATTGCACTACATCTTAGAATCCATGTAGTTCTCTGAATATATGTGTGTAATGATGCCCTATGTTACCCTTGTGCAAGTTGCACTATGATAGTGAGCTAGATTCTAGATTGCTCCAAGTATGTAAATGTGTGAGATTGAATAAAATGAACTTCCCCTCCTACGTTGTGTATGCACATTGATGTAGCCCTGGTCCCTTGTATGGATGTGCTAGATGTATTATCTTGTGCCTTTGATGTAAGCTTAGGTGATAGTAGATAATGTTTAGTGCTTGGCCCCCTATTTGAGAGCAATAACTAAGTATATATATATGATTCCCTTGTTTGAATTTTGTAATTGACAACTGAAAGGCCGACCCAAAGTTTTAAAAGGTGACCAAAAGGAGAAAAAGACCCAAAAGAGTAGGAAAGAGAGGGAGAGGGTCAGGAGCACCTAGAAGGGACATGAACCCCATGGGGCGCTAGTTTCTGAGGCCATAAAAGATAAATCATTCAAGTACCGACAAAGCTGTAAGATGTGTAAGGCTAGTAAGAATGCAAGAGATAAAACAAAAAGGCCAAAAGGAGTTGTCAACCACTAGTTTTCTTGCTTAGGAATCATGTATACATTAGTGCATATATTTTGTGTCTACAATAATCATGTTAAAACAACCATAAAATCCCTTATCTCTCCATGTTTTTGATAACTCCTTATCTCTCCAAAACCCCCCAAGAAGGCTTTTCAAACTTTAAAGTTTCCTTCTCGAGGTTAGGGATGAATTTCCAACCCAAATGGAAATCCATCACTACCTCCAATCCAAACGAAGGAGGGTTCCCAAATAGAGAGGAGGAAAATTCCTCCCTCTTAAGATACAATATCTAAAAACCCGCACCCCTCAAGGGTGGGTGGAGAAACAATGAAAGCAACACAACATGCATTTTCCACAATTAACCATACATAAACATGCAAGGCAAAATCAAGTGAAACATACATATGCAAGATCCTACCTTGTACTCTACAAGCTAATTCCAAGAATGCTTTCCAAAAGAGCTCAAATCTCCACCAAACTTCCAAGCTTTCCCCCAAAAATGTTTAAGCCAAGAACCCCATCATAAAGGATGTGAGGGGTTAAAAAGGAAAGAAGTTACCTAAGACAAGCAATGGGAGGGTGACAAATGTCACCCCATCCAAAATCAAATCCAATTCCCTTGCCACAAAAAAATGCACTAAAGCAAAAATGAAGGGAAAAATAAAATTAGCCCAAAGCAATCATGAGAGGATTTCCCAAAATCCCATACATACCCAAAATCAAAGTTCCCATAATATGAAGTGTGTGGTGAGTGGTAAAATGAGCCAATGGGCCTCATCTGCACTGAAAAGAGCCCACCCACCCATAGGGATGGGGGTTAGGGCCTCTTTTCCATGCAAATGATATTCTTTTCTTGCATACACCCTTCCTAAATGACACATTTTCCCCAAATGTGGCATTTAGGAGGGGCAATTAGGCTCACCTAAATCCACCTAACCCAACACGTCATCCTAAAAGTAAAAATAGATGTTAGAGCCACATGAAAAGGGGTAACATTTAACATTAGCAAACAATAAACCAAGGGAACATATAAGAAATTAACAAATAGCTAAGAAACATAATAATTCATCACCATGATAAAATGAAAGGTTAGGCTAACAAATCCAAACCAAAACAAGCCAACACGACATGGCACAATACGAGAAAGGGATGTCGTCATCGATAAGAAGAAGAGGTTTGGCCGTTAGGCCTTTTGTGTTAGTCAATGTGTGTTCTATGAATCCCATGTTATTCTCATAATAATTTCCTATCACTTGCATACTCAATGTAAACCTCATATCTTCCCAATATGATAACAAAAACACGACACTATCATATACATTGAAATCAACATTCATACAAGTCATGCTAAGACTAGTAATATATCATAACATGAATCATCCATTGAATGAAATGATATAACATCATACATCTGATATGGATCCAATATTAATACAAAAGCATGTCCAGAATAACTCATGATATCATTGTCATAACATAATACATGATAAATGAGTAGTGGCGATGTGTGCCCCATAAACAACCTGTTAACAAGAGCTAGCATCCTAATGCTAGCAATACGATATCATGAACAATGTCATATCAAAATACTGTACTAAAGCAGTAATATCCTTGTCAAACAACAATATCATGTGATAATATCTCATCAAAACAAAAAAAAAAGCAATAATGTCCCTATCATCATGACAATCTATATACAATGAGTCACTCTCGACCAAAATGATAATATTAAAAAAGATGGGAACTGCAACATTTGTGTGTGTGTGTGTGTGTTTAGGGTTACTTTCAAGAATTTTAGGTTTTCTTAAATGTATTATTTTAAAGTTTTTTAGATTTAAAAAAAACCTAGGTCACCAGGACCAATAAGGAACACCCCCCACATGCCTTGGAACAAAAAGCATTTGGAAATGATCTTCATTACTAGTTTGTTTTGACATTATGTCACATTTCTGTCATGTGAGAAATGGTTCCATCCTGATACATAACGTTAAGGGACATTTCCTGCATACTACGGCCAAAATACTTGCATCACACACCTGGGTTGACACAACCTGTCATTGCACATTATTGATTCAATCTTAATCCCTAATCTAACCAACCATTGACTTGATGGTTTCTTGTTCTTTACTAAAAACCAAACACTTCTTAGATGCCCCCCTCCACATTGAACTATGTTACTCATAGGAACCTCATATTGAAGTGCTCACACACATTATTATGCATACAAGAATGCACTACAACAATATGCAATGTTGAATAATCAACACAAGTTGGCACTTGAACACTGAGGATGTGCATGTCATAAGAATGGTTAAGAAGCTATCAAAAATATTTGTAATCTTGTTTGCATGCTTGTCATACTCCACTTTGCTCAGCACTATTTGGTACAAATGATTGTTATGAGATCTTTAGGTGCTTTCCATATTGCTTCTCAAGTCCTCCAAGTAGCAATGTTGAGCGAATCATATTCATACGTTGCTTTATGATCTAATATTTTTGGTTCTAGGTATATTTTTCCCCCTTTTGGTGTTCCTATTACATTGCTATGGTACAATTGCTAATAAGGGATACTCATACAGAGAAAAAATACAAGTTGAGAGGGAAGTTGAGGGGAGGGCCCATGTTTGGTATTTTGGCGTGGGCTTATGTATACAAGCTAATTAATATGATTTTTACATTAGATTGGAGATGAGAAAGTGTACTGTAAAAATATATACTTTCATTAGATTATTTAAGTTTGTGGGATTTTTACTCGTGTATTTTAAGTCATTTCAAGATAATCACCAAAAGTAATTATTAACGCAATGACATTTTAACTCACATGTTTTTTTGGCAATTATCATAGACAAGAGGACCCATTTAACACAAAAGTACCATACACTTTTTACATTAATAATTACTCAAGGTGGTCATATCTTAAGATAACTTAAAAATACACAAGTAAAAATTCCAAAAACATTATTTTGTGAATGCCTTAACTTAACATGTGTAGTGCCATTGATGGGTCACAACAAATTTGTAGAATACCTCTCACATGCTTTTCCATTAAACTAAAAAATTATTAATACATTTTTCTAATTCATAGTAAAAGAGGGGTTGTGAAAGGCCCAAACCCTTTTACAAGAACAAGCTACAAATTAGACATTAATATCCAAAGAACATGACATACCATCAAAACTTGGGTAAATATGGTGCAAATAGAAAGAAGGTTGCATGTCCAAAATTGTTTTTTGGCAAACTAATAATAAAGGTGCAACAAGGATTGCTAAAGACAAATAACATAAAGAAAAATCTCATAAGTAAAAGAAAAACTATTAACTAAAAGTGATAGTGATCTCCCTTTTTGAGAGAGGAGAGCCTCCATTGTCCATTGGGAGCCATTGCCAATCGTATCCTTTGCTTCCATTCTTAGTCTTTTAGTTTATGTTTTACGTCCTCTATGTTTGGCTATTAAACAAACATAAATCTTGCCCTGTAAACCTTTGGGCTGAGAAGTGGATGAAATATATAGAGGATTCAATTGAAAGTCTTTCACGCCTTGTTGTTTTGCTTCTTTATCAACAACCATTTCCCCAACCTTAGTCTCTCCATCCATTGTAGGATCCATAGGGGAAGCCTTGTTCTTTAAGGGTTAAGGAAGATGAGCTTCATTTGGAAGCATGGCTACAAAAAAAACGCTCATCAAAGAACTTTCATAATTGCACCACATAAAGATAGTGTCATGAAAACCGAACTTCTTTCTCCGTCTTTAAAAGAAATGAAATCTAAAGTATTTTGAAGACATACACAAAAATCTACTTTGTGCCCAAAATATTTGTAATTGAAACATGTCAACATAAGATCTTCCAAATATTAATATTTTTATTACACATGAGAGATGAGAATTGAACCCATTAGTTTTAATATATAATGTTGACTAATGTGTTAAAGTTGACTAATTCTTTTGGCATCCCTCACCTAGAACCTACACCAACCTTCCATTTTTATAATATTTTCAAGACATAATATCTACCTAAAAAAAAATGGAACCCTAATAATAAGTTCGATGGTAAAAAACAAAATAAGGTAAAACATAATCCTATTAAAGACATATTTCATTATATTTTAATAATAAAACATCAATTTAAAAATATTGTTTGAAAGTAACTTTTATTTTCAATATATTTAGTTTTTATTAGTCAATATTTATACATTTTAATTCCAATTTATTCAATTCATTCTCACATTAAATAAGTTCTAATCAAGCATTAATGTCACCATTCCCAAAATATAAATCCCACAAAGTATAAAAACAAATAATGGAGGACCCCTTTAATCAGAAATCGAATCCCGAAAATACAATGATAAAAAAAATCGAATCCCAATTTCTTTTTTGTTTGTCTCAGTTGTACCTTACGCCCAGTCCAACTCCCTACGCGTTAAACAATCCTGCTTTGAAAATGAATTAATATTAGTTAATGACTCAGCTTAAAGCTTCAGCAATCGTCAATGGATTAAAATATTCGAAGCAAATGATTTGAATTATTGCATCAATTATTCAAGGGATAAAGGAGCTCTCTCAATAATTTAATATAATCTTCAGATTTAGAAACTGTTGGTCTGGGTTTGTTTTGTCCTGCAAAATCGCTTTGAATGGAAACAAAATCTAGTTAAAATCATGTTCAATACTCAAAGTCTGAAATTGCCGATGTCTTGGGATTTGATATTTTTCCTTGTACCGTGGATCTGAGAAGAAACAAAGGAAAAGGGGGGAAAAGATAATCTGGGTATTTTAAATGGCGGAATTTGGTATCATAATTTGATCGGAAGGCATCTACACTATAAAATAGGAGGCGGCCTAGTTTTCGAGGGCTTTTTAAATCCTTCAAGGACCTGTGGGTATATGTGATAAGGACTGTTTTGAGAATACCCAGTAGGTTATTAAGGGCTTTATTAGATTGTTTTGAGATTACCGAATAGGTCTTCTAAGGGTCTGTTTAGTACTTTCTTGTGCTGAATTGGGATCTGAGGATTTTGAGAAATAATGTCTGGAGAAGAGTATTTGGAGCTCAAGTTTAGACTACAGGATGGTACAGATATAGGACCCAGGAGATATTTGTCTGCTACTACTGTTGCCACTTTGAAGGAAAGTATTCTTGCACAATGGCCCAAAGGTAAGGTTATTGAATCCTAATTACGAAAGTTAATCTTATGTAGGGTTGCAATTTGAATCTGCAGTCATCGAGGTTTTTTTGAATATAAACCGATCTTTATTTGTTTCACAGATTTTTTGTTTGGTATCATTTGAAAGTTCATTGAAGATATATACCTCAGATCTAAGATTGTGGAAATAGACCAATCTGAAATTGTTCTTTGTTTTCTTTGGGTCCAAAAGCGACGAAGATTCAATGGCTGTTGAACAGACAGATATATAAATTATTAACAGTAGCATTGTTTGTTGGCCCCAGTTGTGTTTATTAATGTTATGGATCTGGTTGTTTGTGGATTATTATACTTTTATTTCCATTGCCTTCAAGGTTGTGGAAATAGATCAATCTCAAGTACTTTTTAAAGGAAAATTTAAGGTAAGGATTGAATGGGATTTGAACGTACACAGAGATAATTGTTCTATGGTGTGACAGATCTGCTAACATATGGACAGATGCATTTTTTACCCATGCCTGCAATGTTGTGCAAGTATGTGTACCTGTGTGTCTGCATATATGTGTGTGCATATACACAAATACACTAGGTATACATACATACATAAGTATATGTATGTCTTTACACACACACACACACACACACACACACACACACACACATGTACATGCATATAAATACATGTATGTATGTGTGTATCTATACATAGACACAGACACACACATTCATGGTTACGTATTTTTATTGATCAGTAAATCAATGGTTATGGTTAACTCTTGGGTGCCAACTTTGTGGCCCAAATCTGTGACCCAGCATTAGTAAGTCCTTTCGCCTGCTGTTGAGCCACAGTCCTTAGGCATATTGTGTAAATATGTTTGTATCAGTTATTTTATTTGCCGGGGCCAAGTAGAACTAAGGATTGAATTTCTATCGAACAGATACAGATTTATGAAGAGTAGCATTGCTTACAGATTAATGAAGAGTAGCATTGCTTGTTGGCCCCAGTTGTGTTTGTTAATGTAATGGATCCGCTGTTATGTGAAAATATACATTTCTTTCTAATACCTATAAGTCTGTAAATAGATGATTCTAAATGATAATTTTTGCTTTATCTGGTGTAAAGGAGCCAAGAAATGAATAGGGGTTGACAGATGCAGAGATAAACTGTAAAATGTAGCCTTGTTTGTTAGACCAAATTGTTTCCTTGATATGACAGATCTTGTGGTACATGGATAATATGATTTTGTTGCCAACGCCTGCGACGTTTTGTTGTGGTCCAATGCTGCTAAGGATTGAATGGCTATTGTAACAGACACAATGATAGATGGTGAAAAGAGAGACAGATAAATGATGTAAAGTAACATTGGTTTTTGACCACAATTGCGATTTTGGATGTTATCCATATGGTGGTATGCAGAGAATTACACATTTCTTGCCAATGCATTAAGGCTGTGCAAATAGATGAATCTCATCTTTTGTTTTTGTTCGGGTCCCATAGAGCTAAGGATTCAGTGGGTGTGGAACAGACGCAGAGATAGATGCTGAAAATTCACATTTCTTGTGCCCAACCTGCTTTTTAATGCATATATTGCCAATAGCTGTATGGTTGTGGAAATAGATGAATCCCAACTATTCTTTTTTGTTTGGATCCCTTAAGCAATTAATGGGTGCTAGACAGATACAGAGATAAATGATAATAAGTAGCAGTGCTTGTAGCTCCAAATTGTTTTTTGGACGATATGGGTCTGGTGGTATGTGGAGAATTATGCATTTCTTGCCAATGCTTGCAAGGTCGTGGAAATAGATCAATCTAAACTCTTTTTATCCTTGGGTCCATTAGAGCTAAGGTTAGTCTGGGTGTCGAACAGACACAGAGATAAATGATGAAAAGTAGCATTGCTTGTTAGTCCGAATTGTTTTTTATTTTTCCGTAACTTTTCTGAATGAATTGCATAATAGTTTTTATCCTGCAGTAAGCTTGTTATGAATCTGGTGACATGCTGCTAATCATGCTTTTCTTGTCATTGCCTATATGGTTGTGTGCATTGGTAGCATGCTTGCTGGGCTGGATAGCTTTTTGATGTTACCGTTCTGGTGCCATGTGGGGAGTTCTGCATTAACTGGCAGTGTCTGTATTGGCCAATCATTGTGGTCTACAATGTAATTCGACGCGACAAAGAAATAGGTTTACATTGTCTTGGATTTGATTCTTGTTGAATATTTCTGTCTTTTTGAGCTTTAGTTTAGGATCCATGAAAGGTGCATTGCATCCAAATTTTTTAGATCTGCATGTTTTGTTGAATTGTTAGCACTCACTTTGGCGATTCTTTGTTAGAATCTAGGCAGTTCCTTTGCATAGGAATAGAGTGGATTATTCTAGAGGATATTACTTCTCTAGGGGAAAATGCTAGAATGAATGAGAAATATTGGTGCTTTGGCTTTTTTTCATAACCCATTTACTTGACTGAATATTCAAAAAACACACTGATGATTTGTGCCAAATAACAGACTCCATTCGCCATAAATGCCAATTCTGAAGGACATATGTTGTATCAGGTCTAACTTTCCTGGAACCTTTGGTCCGCCCTCTCCCTCTTTGTTCATGTTCCCTTTGGCTGTGGTAGACCACAGCTTGAAAGAAACACCGGTGGCAGAGTGTTGGACTTTTTTTACATTTGTGTACCACAATTGTTCAAAATCTAAGTTACCAGGAAATGGAAATAGATTCAAAATGTGGAAACACTTCTGAAATGGCTTGGAAACGTCTGCACAATAATTTATAAAAAAATATAAATATATATAAAAAGCATGATACTCACTTTTAGTCCATAAAAAATAAAACACTAAAAAAATATTGTATGCATGAAAATTCAGGACATTCAACACACTTAAAGTTTGACATGTTCACGAGACATATCATGTCTTATAGGTTCAAACTTCAAAATGTAAATGCAAATCTCAAATTATTGTTTCAAAAAATGAACCAAAGAGATTCAATAGCAATCATAAAGAAGTGGACACTGTTCTTATCCAATTCCTGAAAAATAGTGTTAGAGTCAAGCATTCAAGGACACAGAATAAGAGTATGGATGATATTCCTAAAACTTTTCACAATGCTAAACCTATTGCAAATTTACCAAGCACACAACCTGTTAAAAGTACGCTCCAACCTCCAGGGAGTTATAAACTCCACCCCATTGAAGACATATGGTGGGGTGAGAGCTTAATCCAAGACTTAAATGCCCTATCAAAAATGACTTCATTTAATATATTTGATAACTTTGCACGGGAACCTGGAATCAGATCACTTTTACTTGTACAGTTTTTTGAGGTGCGTAGGAGATAGGTATAGGTAATTAAGATTTATTTTCTAGTGGATTGACTGATATAATTTATTAATATCAGATTGAGTTATTCAATCCACAGACCAGATAAAACTATAAACCTAAATGCAACTTTAACAGCATTATGATCAAAGTTTACAGCAGCGAGTGAACTGCAGTAATATAAACCAAGATATCATGTCTTTATTGTAACATACTGGAAATGAAAGAAACCAAGAAATGGATTCCAAATATTACTGTAGTTTGTAAAAGTATCATATCCTTCAATAAAATTCTGACAGTCACATTTCAGCAATAGTTTTATGTTTTATTTTTTAAGGTTTTCCCTAAGTTTTTTTATTTTGATAAAAAAGATCCCAGACACATATGGGTACATTCTGGAAAAGGCTGTATCATTTCCAGCACATAGGCATTTTCCAGGCATTGCTTGATCATATCTGTGCCCAAGACTCGAGTGAACCAAAGATGGCCAATCTCACATTTCTGTACCACATGTCCAAGTAGAAATGTAAAATAGTAATCGCATTTTTCTGTGATGCTTCCTTTCCTACATCTTATCTCTGGCTGTTTCTTTGAATGCCGAACCTAAGCTCTTTATGACATCAAAAATGGTCTAATTGCAGACTGCAGGAAAGCAGTATATTAGCTTTCTTGGTCTACCAAAACATTTTCCCTCAGATTTGTTGATTGACTTACTCAAATGCATGTTTTTTGGTCCTTTTATCTTTGTAATATGTAAGAACTAGGATGTGGATGGTAAAAAAGAATTTAAGAGACATAATTTGCAGTCTGGCACCCTTTAAAATTTGAATGCATTTGTTTTTTTTGAAGGAATGTACTTCTAGGATTTATTTCTACATTTAGGGTGAGATTATTTCAATTAATGATTTATCTATCTAATATATCTGAGTTTTCTTGTGTTCTTTGTAGCTAAGCTTAATATTTCATCCTTTCATTGTTTTAGAGAAATAAAATAGTCCAAAGATCTTCAAAGTTGTTAAATTGTTGAAATTTAAATGCGTGCAGTTTTGAAGGAACACATTACTTCCAGGATTTATGTCTGCACATAGGTTGAATTTTTTTCAATGAATGATCTCTCTATCTGACATTTCTGAGAATTACCTGTGCTTTTTGTAGTTAATATTTCATCCCTTCATTGTTTCAGAGAAAGAAAATGGCCCAAAGACCATCAATGATGTGAAATTGATCAATTCTGGAAAGATACTAGAAAACAGCAAAACTCTTGGGGAGTGTCGGGGTCCCATTTGTGATCTGCCTGGCGGAGTTATAACCATTCATGTTGTTTTACGACCTCCATCGGCTGAAAAAGGAAATGGTACTAAATACGTATTCAGATTAATTCCTGAGTCTAAGGGCAGTTGTAATTCATTAAGTGCATTTTTCTATGTTCAATGTTTAAAGTGTTTGGAAGAGGTTGTTTTTCTTTAAACGTCCTTTTCCCCCTAAAATCTGATGTGAAGCTTGTCTGTGTTGGACAGAAAAGCAGCCTTCAGACATGCCGAAAGACAACAAATGCTCGTGCACGATTCTATAGAATGACATCATTCATGGGGAACTTGATCTTTCAAGTTAATATGATCTCCATATTTAATTTCACTCATTGTGACCAGAAGTGACTTGTTTGTGAAATATATTTGTATGAAGATGTCAGCTCCAGCAACTGATTTTTTCAGCACCAAAAGGTGACTCGGTGTTCTGTAGATGATAGAATTTATCAGAAGCTATCATTCATTGGTAATGTAAGTTGTTAAGGTCATTGTCAATCAAGGCTTCCTCTGGTTAAGCTCATTAAGATATAATTTTTTGTAGTCAAAAGGAATGCAAATGCGAAAAATGCATTTCCCAAATATGTTTCTGTTGCATTCCTCTGTTTGTGAGGGTGTTGAGGAAGGTTATACTTTGGTACCATGCTGGTAATAGTTAATGTCAACTGCATATTAGTCTATGCAAAGATGTACACACATGGAAGGTGATTAAGATTTAACTGAGGGAAATTAGGTTCATTGTGATTATATTATAGTCAATGTCAACTGCATATTAGTCTATGCAAAGATGTACACATTTGGCAGGTGATTAAGATTTGACCGAGGAAACTTAGGTTCATTGCGATTATATTATAGAAAGGTGCAAGAAAAGTGAGATTGTTCATATAATACCAACTATTGAATTATTCAAGAAACTATTCAATTATTTCACTATGTATTATATATTCTGAAGTTATGCATACAATAACTTGTTGTGGTCTTTTATGTCTTTATTGGAAAACTCCCTTATCAGTACAGAAGAGGCTACTTAACTCAATGGAACACATTATTTATCTTCGGCATTATCAGTGGAAAGCAACTACATTATCGTTGGGGGTATGGGCCCAGTAAGAATTGAACCTAACCCATCTCATTGGTAAGTACATCCACATATCGCTAGGCCCCAGTTTGGAGGACATGATAACATAGTGCTTTCAAGAAAGTGGTGTTTCATGTCCTTTTTCATGTTATGTGTTGAGGTCCGTGCTCTATAGTTTGTCTTACTAGGTGTCTGTGATACTCCCCAGATTGTTTCATCAGGTATGGACATTGGAGCCCCCGAGTGTATTTTACTAGGTTTTGAGGTCTTGATGCTATTTCTGTCAGATTGTGCATCTGAATATTGGATGAGGTTATTGGTTTAGGTACCAACTTGAATAGATACTCTCTCGTACAATTTGATGTAGTTTAATTAGGGTCATTAGATAGTGTTTTTGGTTCCAAAAGTATTTCAATTAACAACTGTAATTTCCCTTTATTACACTAGTCAAAAGCCTTAAATTTTTTAATATTCTATTTTAACACAAATTCTTGGAACCTAAATTTTTTCTTGCAAGGTAAGTGAGGCTTCAATTCTATATTTATATTTATATGTAAAACTAGGCAAGGTCATTCTACAAGGATTGCAAAAAGATCTCTAGTATCAAATATGGGTGAGCCTAGTTTGAATATGGGCGAGCCTAGTTTGAATATGGGCAAGCCTACTTTCACACATGGAAGTACATATAGATATAGTCATTATGATTCACTAGACAATGTAACTTGCACATCTAACCTAAATCGTAACTGGCTTAATTCATTGACATTCAAATCCCAAAAACCTAGAGGATCTTGGTAACTGGCTTAACACATAGCGGTCCATACTATTACATCCACTTAATGTATTAGTTTACTAGCAATGCCCTAGGTTGTAGGCCCTGGGGCACCACACGAGGTTTGTGTGATTTAAGTCATTTGGAGTTCAATAGTTTTGTGGTTGGTGATAGGGTATGTACAAGCTCGAATTGGTTATGGGTGGTTGATAATGTGTTTTTCCTGCTTTCAACTTTTCTTTTGCCGTACATTGTTCAACTTCACACTATGTGGTTCAGATAAGTGCACTTGAATGATAATGCATGCATGCCTGGTTGGTTGCGATAATTATATCGACAACAGGTTTGGTAGGGAATTTCTGCACCGCTTTATTTTCAGTCAATGTTTATGGTATGCTGTTAATGGTTTTGCCTCACTCACTTTTGATTGTATTTGGCTGGTTGATAATTGATATTATTTGAGTGGCAGTATTGAATGTGACATACATGATTTTGACATCTTGACAAATGGAATTTATATGCTAACTAATGGTGGATTTTCTTTACATGATTATAATGCCACTGTGGATCTGTGTTGTATCTGCTCACAAATTATTTCAACAGAAAAGAAGGTAATAGTGAATAAAAATGCCAAGTCCATTGTGCATCTGCAATAGTTTAAGGCCTAATTTAAAGGCCCAGGTTTTCAGAATGAATTGTTTCAAGTCAAATGTAATTAATTATTGGTGTTTTTTTGTTTCTGGTATTCATAGGGATTGTTGAAAGAAATAGTTGGAAAATAATTTTCCTAGAGCATTCATGCTTTTGTAATTCAAAAATAATACCTGCCGTACATGTTTGTTATGGTGAATTACCAGGTGCATTAAGTGTCCTGTAGTAGCATTTATGCATATGTATTACACGCCCTTAATATATTCAAATAAATTTTGCAAGGGGATACAAGACATGGTAGAACTGACAGTACTAGTTGGGGTGATATGCATCTGCATTGCATGAGTAAATGAAAATTGCTTTTCATGATGAGTTTGAATGGATAAAAACCCTGGCATTTGGCTTGTGATCAGATTTGATACATGGTGGTATTCGTCAAGCTTTATTTGGCTTAAATAGGTTCCAAGGTGATGGCTCCACAGCTTTTTAGCAGAAGGTGTGGCAGGTGTGGAAATTTTATTAATATGCAGAGGAAATCTAGGAACTATTTCCACTTTAAGGGCCTCATCATCAAAGTGAAGATTTTCACCAGGCTACCGTTTTCTGCAAAAACTGTACTCAGTGACGTTATATTTAAGTAAATTTAAAAAATATTGATCAGACCCTCTCCTCCAGCCACTGCTCTTGCTAATCCTGAAGTAGACTTTGGGTTGCTCGTCCCTTGATTGATGAGTTAGTATTCACCTGTCTAACTGTGGAGCCTCTAAAGCTTGTGGCTGTTTTTTAATTGATTTATCTGCCCCAATTCCTGATCCAAGTGCAAGTCCCTTGATTGATGAGTTAGCACCACCCTTCTCAAGTACTGACTGTGGGCTCTCTCTAGCTTGTGGTTGGTTTTTTGATTGATTCTTGTGGCTGGTTTTTTGATTGATTCTTGTGGCTGTTTGTTTCATTGATTTATCTGGGGCCAATTGGAGCCTCAATTCATGATCTCTTAATCTTGTGTACCAGTAACTACTACACGTGGTCCATACTTTGCAGAGTTTGGGTGTCCCCAGCTATAATGTGTGTGACTGTGAGCGGGATTTAAACACGAGTTGGACATAGATGAATGTTCCACTTTAACCATTACACTACAACCCTAAGGGCTCTAGCTTGTAGTTGATATTTATAATAATAAAATTTAATTTATTATAGCTATTTATAGAGTAGCTTGTTAGGCCTTGTGGATCCCCTCTCTTCCCATCTCTCTATTGGTTGAATCTTCTTTTGTCTTACATGGTCGCCTTAGCTAATAAAGTCCCCTGGCCCTGGCCCCCAAACATAGGATGGAACTCAGTGGAAGCATGGCATGATAGGTTTTTTTGTCTAGAATCTTTTAGGCAGTTACCTAGTGGTCTTATGAAGGGGAACTTTAAAGGTTTGTTCAGCGGGTGGGCTTAGAAATTTTAGGAACAGCTAGAATTAGAGTGACGGTATTGATCCTTTGTTATTATGGCTGATCAAGTCTTTTATTAAAGTTTAAGCAAATAAATAATAACAGTAAGTTGTTCTTATTACTTAACACTTATTATTGGTAAGTGTACTTTTAGAAGCCTGAATACGAGGCTGAGGTGAATTTTTGAGGGATGGATATCCCATTGTCCTTAGCACTAAACATTATTATTTTCGAGCTTACATATAATAGGCTAGAGCAGTTATTGTCTAAAAAGTGTAATTTTTTGTAATCAAAATGATTGCAGTTCAATTGTTGCTTATGAGGGTCAAGTTTTTTTTTGTCACACAATCCACCAAGGTACAAATCTTATGAAATACCAAAATAGGAAGAAGATGTTCTTAACTCTTAAGCGAATTCGGTGAAAGGTCGATTATTTGTGGCCCCAATGCCAACAAATGCTAAAAACTCATCTAAATGTTTATCCTAAAATTGAAAAATCCAAATCGATGTATAAAAATGGGTTCTATAGGGGGCTAGCCAGTTACAACTAAAACTAGTAAAGGAACCCTATTTTCCAAGATCTCAGTAGCTAGAATAAAATGAAGTAATTATTAAACTTTTTTTTATATAATCACGCCGATAGGCGTGTCCTCAACTAGAGTAAGGGTGCTCGGTGCTGACAATGAGGAGTAGATTAAGGGTGGATGCAGGGGAGCAGGCATTCGTTGACCTATGGCATAATCTCTGCCATTCACATGGTGATGTGTATCTGGGCACATAACCTAGCAAATGCGTCCCTGTTTCATGTTCATTGCCTCCTGCGATGACATGTTGCAGGAAAGGGCTGTAGTCGGCCTTGTAGAGGCATCTCCTGCTTTTCCCACCAGGAAAGGGAAGTTCATTGTCGGGAGAATACCTCACAAATATAGAGAGTGGGCCGTAGGGCTTCCATGAGATTCTAGAAGCCCTCTACTGCTGTGTTATTGTCTTATCCAAAGGAAAAACCAGGTGTTGCTTCGTCCATAGATGAGTATGAAGAGAGATCCAAGAAAAAGGATTTTGTTCTTCTACTGGTAGTGCCTGAGGATGACATTGCCTCATTGGGAATACTTGAGATTCACATGAGCCTTGTGCACAACTCGGATGCAACAATGCAAAGAGATGCGGTTGAGATGATTAGCTTTAGTCTTGCCCTTTCTGTTTTATCTTAGCAACATGCAAGAGAGCCCTGCTAGAAAATGTCAAATTCCGGCAGGGCTCTTTCCCGGCTGCATAATTCCGATGATTTTCTCTGATGCTCTTGAAAGCGCTCTTGATTTGGGCAATGAAATATGTGCTTGTGCGAAGCCCAAAGCCTTCCAGAAGTGAAACTCCAGTGCCATCACGCGGCAGATGCAGACGGAGGCCATGTCTGTGTAATTTCACCAGTTGACACAGGACATGGCTACGGCCTTGGACGTGCTGCCGCTTAAGCTCGTGGACGTCATCGATGAGGTCAGGGAGCAGGAGGAGCTGCTGCACAAGCAGTCACGCAGGGCTGGGCTGTTCGTCGAGAATACCCAATTCCTGAAAGCCTACGAGGTTGCTACTGTTCTCATGGTGACTCCATGGATTGATGATTACAGTCTCATTTGTGATAACCGTAACCTTGTACCCCTTCAGATATACGTCCCCACTTGAGAACAATGGGTATCCAGTCTGTAGGGACACTCGACGCTGAACCCAAAAGGATATTTCACTGTTCTCGATCCACAGGTCGTTGCAACCGCTGCTCAAAAACGCCAAGAAAATTTTACTACCATCCCCAGAAAAATGCACTGTAATTGTAATTTCTCCCTCATTCTCATGCTAATTCGAACTGATACAAGTTTCTGTTGAATATAAAGATAATGGATGTGCAAATCCTCTTGCGTGATATCATTCATCTTTCATTCCATTGGGCATCTGCTGTCTCTGGTAATATGTCTCAAAGAATGTCAATTCCTTGCCAGCGTCCATGGCACACTGCCACGTGGGGCTCTGGCGCTGCCACTGGGCTTAAGTCTGCAACTCCTCGTCTGCTGTGAGCCCAAGTCTTTGCCGAGGTGAGAGGATAACGAGTTTGATTCATCGGGCTAATGAGGAATTTCCTTTTGGTGGCAGCCCCATGCAAACTGCAACAATGGTCATATCTGAAACCCTTTCACACAACCTCAAATACAATCGGATTTGCTTTCTATTTATGGGGAGCACATGTAAAGCGTTTCTAATCACAATCACTTTGATTGATCAGATATGCTTGATTAGGCTGGTGCGGTAAGTGCGTTCTCTTTGGCGTCGCGAAGGAGTGCTACGATAAGGACGAGCAACAGGCGGTGGGGTTTAATGAGTTCAACGGAAAATATTTCAAGTGCCGGATGATTTCAAGTGCCCCATTTCACTCGATTTGATGCGCGACCCTGCGATTGTGGCCATGGGTCTTGACCTATGACCGTGTTTCGATCACGTGATAGATCAAGGAAGGACACTGTACGTGTCCTAAATCGGGGCAGAAACTTTTGCACACGAATCTGATTATATGGGTTCTGAAAGACGGGTGAGGCATGGAATCCCGTGAAAACGCTGCCGCCACTCTGTTTAGTCTGTCAGTCATAGACGATTACAAGTGAATGATCGGGGAAAAGGCCGATGCCATACCCGCCCTGGTGGATTTGATGCGGAAGGGCATCAAATGTGACGCCGCCATTGCGCTCTTTAACCTTTCAATCTACCTCGGCAAAACGTTGGCGATGTTCCATTGCCGATGATGCTCCTGACGGACGAGAGGCCATCGTTATTCGCCGTGCTGGCCGTTCTGGCGAGTAGAGTGGAAGGGTTGGTCAAAATACAGAAAACCTGTGCGAAAGTGTTGGTTAGCCTCTTAAGATGTGTCGCTTCTTCAAGAGGCGAAAGAAAATGCAATAGCCGTTCTGGTGGCACTTGTTCGGAACAGGGGCGATGATATTGTGAACGAAGTGGTGAGCATTTCGTTGCTGGTGGCCGTCGATGTTACGTTGCTTACAGCGGGCACACCCTCGTGCAAAGAGGAAGGCGAGGTCTCTTTTCAAAATCTTGCAGAGGAGGGACTCTCCTGCTTCCGTTTTGCACTCCTTCCATCAATGCTCTGATTTTTCTCACTTTCGGCACAATACTTTCTTTCAACGACAGTAGTGATAGGCCTGAGGAAGCCATCCGTGTACACTATGTTGTTGGGTTTATCCTCGTAACGAGCACAACTAGCCCCTATGGATTAATCCTTCCCCTGATCTTATTTACAGGGAAACTTCACCCCAAATAATGTATACTCTAGTAATGGAGATGCAACTTATCATGTCAGTCTGTGCAAGTGTTGTGTGTACAATAGACATGGTGGTCTACAAGGATATCCCTGCTATTGTGAGAGAGGCCAATGCAAGTCCAGGAATGTCTGTAATACTTCGCTTCTTGCCGGTGTTGTTTGCTGGCAACTTTTCTTTATTGGGGTCTTTGGTATCATCTTTCCTCAATTGGTTGCGAAATTTCCATAAGATTAATCCCGCTTCAACTCGTGTAAAAGGTGTGGTGATTTGGGTATCGAATACCCATTCATTGATGATGGATGTGGGAGTTTTGGAGTACAACTCGTTATTCGTCGTGTAGCAACAACACCCACTTGAATCAAGGATACCGATTGGTAGATATGTTGTCGCAAATATCAGCTACGACGCACATCCCTAAAATTCTTTATTTCAAATACCAACAAATTTCCTCTATTTCAATTGCAACCACACCTCTGTACTGCTTCAACCTCAATTATCTGAGTCTATGTGTGACACTAACAATTACAAGAGGTTCGTTGAGTGTCCCACTCATGCATTATCTTGCTTCTACTATCCACGGACTTTATATTAGTTGGGATTCATGCTTGAAAATTGTGAATCATATGTCGGATTCTCATGAATTATGAGATTCCCATCATGGCTAATACTCACCTGCCTCAATTGTCACTAAGGATGAGGGAGTTATGGCTACCACACCCAATTTTCCACTTTTCTTTGTCTTTGCGATCGCACCAATCTCACCCTTGCTCGGTAAGATGGTACCATGGAGGGGGGCTCCATAAATATCTGAGCGGGGGTTGCTGAAAAAATATAGGAGCATTTTAGTAGTTTTAAGGTCTCATGTTCTTTTATTACTTTCCTCAAGAATACCCGTTGAGATATTATAGGATCCCACTATAACGACAAACTCCTAACCCCCCTCTCCAGCCGCCTCTTGAGTTTAGGGGGCAAAAAAATTGCAGCTCCTCCATGGGACCATGCCCTAAGTATGTCTTTCTAGGTTCTTCCCTCTATAATCTCTGTTTTCCTTTTATATGGATGATGACGTAAGTAGGGTGTTGTTACAGATCATCACAACCATGTTGAAGTAGCAGTGGTAGGTATAGCTACACTCCACACACTTTCTTATGCATTTAACTTTGTATGCATGTTTTTACTTAAGTATATTTGATGTTTGATGGTAGCAATAGTTGGTGCAAGGATTTTTTCTCGTTTGCTATTTTAGAAAATGTAGAGTTTAAGAGAGTCTGTTTGAGATTGGGAGTTGTCTACACCAGTCCTAAATAACAAACTTGATTTGGTCTAAAGTGTGAATATAATTCGATGTTAAATCTTATGCCAAGCTCATAAATGTTAGTTCATGGACGAGGAGGGTGATTATGGAACCAAGGTACTTACTCTGAATGATTTATAATAACGCGTGACACATTTCACAATGGGAAGATTTACACACGACATGTGAAATCTTCAATGTTAGTCAAATGTTGACATTGTTTCACCTAATACAACCAACATGTGTCTAATCTTTTTCTAGCACATGCTCACATCCTGCGAGAAAAAATGAGCTTTAAAATAGGGCGTGGACTTTCACCAAAGCATAAAAACAATTGTTTTACTTCCCAGATGTTGTAGTTGTACTATATTTCTCCCTCCTGGAACAAACAATTTAAGATAGCATATATTTCACCACAAATTGTAACTCCAAAAACTAAACATTGTTATCCTCTCCGGTGTAATTTGGCAATTGCTAGATAACTGTTTCACAGCACCTGTATACACAATATTGACCTCTACTGCTATTCTTGTTGAAACAACCTGTCCACAATGGTTGAATTCATACTCATTTTCAGTAGTGAAACTCAGTGGAGTAGAAGGGGACTCGGTTTGAAATGATATTCAGCAGTGGATTCTAATGCCCCCAACTAGGCCAATTCAACATCTTGTTGGAGATCATTGCTGCTAGACCTCCATCTGCTGCTTCTTTTGGATCAGGACTTTCTGGAAAAGCTGTAGTTGCTCTTACTAAAATTCACACAGAGGGTAAAGGAACAATTATTATTATGAGGATAAAAGGGTGATGACCAAACTGGTCCATTTTGGAGCCATGGCCAACTTTGAAATCCTTCCATAAATTTTATGCTGTCAAAGCGTTGTAAATTATATATTGGTTTTCATTTTCCTTAGTTATTGTGTAATCAACCCGCGCTTGGCAGAAATGTGGCCATCCTCCTTAAACTATCAGAATGCAAGGAGATTACTATCAATGTAATGCTAGAAGATGTAGATGCCATTTCTACCGTAAGATAATTTGTATCTAAGTTTAAAATGTTCTTTCAAATTCAAGCAGGGGGGCTGGATTATAGGCATGTTAGTGCCAAGAAATTTTGGGGTGATAATACGAGGACCATATCAGGGCCAACATGGAGCGAGTTTTGAATGCAAGGTTTTCGTTAAGTTTAGACAAGACTATGCTATATAATATTCTAATGGAAACAGACTTGTTGAAGTCCAAAACAATAGTGGAAGATGCCATGGCAGTTTCATTATAAGATATCTGAATTTCCTTGAGGCTCAAATTCAACCAGTGAAGTCTATCTTATTAAAATATAAGACTTATTAATAAACATTATATTAATATTAGTTAAAGTGTTAACTAATAAATGGTTGAAACTACTTCAAACACTTTGTAACCATCTTTCACATAATAAAAGGATGGACACACAATGAATAATGTGTGCATTCCTGTTTCTCTTCATCTCTTCTTTGTACATTCTAATATTTCTTTATTCTTTCTCTCTCTGCATATTCTAACATTGGTATTAGAGTGGGGCAAGCAAGGAGAAAAGAAGGGTCGAAGATCTCAGTCCCTTTAGGGCAAAAACTTGAATCATGAAGTCATGATAGCACAAAAGATATCCAGTCCTGTTTATGACAGAAAATTCGCCGCCATTTCAAAACCATTTGCTTGAGGAAGCTCTTTGACGTGTATGGGAGTGTGGCACAATGATTTGAAGAAGCCCTACTATGGCATGCATTCGAAGAGTTAAATATTTGGAATTGACAGAATTGTAAGGGCATGTTTCAGATTGAAATAAACTTTGCAGATTGTGCGGAGGCCGTCGCGAACTCTGCAGATTGTGCAGAGGACAACAAATGTCATTTGCAGACATAGATAGAATGCATTTATTAGTCAGAGCACGCTTTTTTTTCAGTGCTTTGAACGAAAATCACGTTTCCAATCGATTGGATGGCATGAAATCTTGCAAACGTGAAGGGCATCAGTCCAAAAGTGTGTTTGATCTCTCCCTAATCTGGTACGAGTTGTGAAAAGATGATTTAAATAATACAAAATCGAGAGCAAAAATAGAGAGTTATAGATTGTGATAAGTCGAAACAAGGGCAAAATATATATACAATCGGAAAAGGGCAAATGTACTGTCATCTAGGGCATGCATGAAAATCCTATCTATTGTTGCAAATCACGAACTAGGGATTTTTATTTGGCCATGAATGGACTTTGTTACTCTTGGAACAAATGATAAATAATTGTGAAGAAAGTTTATATTATCAAGTTATCAGACGAAATATTTTTCAAGGGATGGATAAGATCATAAAGAAAAAGATGAAGGGAAAATTCCAAGACAAACCAAATGAAGCCAGTGTTGAAAATCCATCGGATGTTGACATTGATGAACTCACTAATAGAGAATGCATATTTTAAAAGAATCGAAACACTTTGAAGACATGAAGGAATCCAACTTTAGGTGAAACTTGGCATGGATGGTTGTCCAGATAGTTCGGGAGTTTGTGGATCTCGGGACTTTACCGTTACGAAGGTCATGAGATAACTTGATGGAGCTTGTGGATGGTTTAGTATGGATGGTTGTCCAACAATTCGGAAGATTCTGTAATTCGAGAGTTCGGGGTGGTGGAATATGGGAACTTGGGAATTCAACTTGGAAACTACACCTTTACGAGGGTTAGGGGGGCAACTTGATTGAGTTTTACTTGGTCAAAGCATTGGCTTCTGAAGAATGCTTGGTCTTGGTGGGTTTTGTTATTTTAATCTTCTCTCAGTATGTTCTTTCGAGTAAGCCTTAAGAGGGGGTATTAAAATATAAGACTTAATATAAGGCTTATTTATTAAACATTATATTAATATTAGTTAAAGTGTTAACTAATAAATGGTTGAAACTACTTCAAACACTTTGTAACCATCTTTCACATAATAAAAGGATGGACACACAATGAATAACGTGTACATTCCAGTTTCTCTTCATCTGTTATTTGTACATTCTAATCTTTCTTTATTCTTTCTCTCTCTGCATATTCTAACACATCTTGAATGTAAGCCTGCTATGATAACCGTGGAAAATTGTGACATGGCACAAGGACCATATGAGGATCTAAACATGATTGGAAATTTGAGTTCTTGTTTTCCATCAAGTTTACCGAAGACTATATAACAAGTGCTTTAATGGAAATAGTTTAGTAATATGCATTGAAATCCCAGAAGACGCAAATGTAAATATAGATATAAGATAAGTCAGTCATTTTGAATTTTCTTGTTAATTTTCAACCTGTGAAATCCATCTTGGATGTTGGTCCAGGGGAATATTTGGGAAAATAAAATAAGAAATGCATAATGACAGACCAGAAGATTTAGTTATATGATCAGTCATATTCGATTTTTCTTATTGATTTATTCATCTTGAATGTTGGTGCAGGGGAGTATCTGAAAAATAAAGAAAGAAATGTATGACAACTAACCAACCCTTAGAGTGAATCTTGAATGTGTAATTTTTCATGAAGTTTTCGGAGGACAATATAACAAGTGCTTATGAGGAAATTACAGCTATGCTAATGTTCTTAATGCAAGGATAAAAAACAATTGGTTGTTTTTGATGTGCGGTTTGATGGCTATGACAATTCAAATGTAGAACCTCATTACAGATTCCAAACCTCGGGAGCTGGTACAGAATACCATCAAAGCCAAAGTTCAAATCAGCTGAGTTTCTATGTACTCAGAAAAAGGTTTAAACTCATCAATTCATATTTGGGTCTTCATTTGCAACTTCTTGAGTCTTAATAAGGTTTGGACTTCATCTGAAAGAAAATCTAGGATCTGTACTCAGACAAAGGGTTTATACTCATCAATTCATATTTGGGGTCTTCATCTGCAACTTCTTAATAAGGTTTGGATTTCATCTGAAAAGAAAATCTGGGATAAGTCATCTACTATTTCAGCTGGCTAATATTCTTCTAATCCAAGTGAACTTTGTGCTGATGAGCATCAAGAGAATTGAAGTGTATAAATAATTAGTTAATTGCATAGAACACTTGGAACTTTCATGCACTTGAATTCAGTTTTCCTGATCCTGAAACATAATCAAAAGAGAGCAATCAATGTGTGACCAGGGATAGAGTGGACAGCTATTTGCTAGTAGTTAATGAACAGAATCATTGGATAGTATTTCAATCAGAATTTCATGGGCCGACCACCTATTTTTAATTTGAGAGCACAATAAAGAACTTCTAATAGTCTAAAGAATCTTTTCCTTACATGGGATGTCTGAAGTACAAATTAATGATTTAAATACTTTTATATAATTACCACGACGTTCAGCGGAAATGACCACATGTGTATATGCATCTACCTGTTAAAAATTAGATGGGAAGGTCTTAGCTGGCACCATGCTGGTATTTTAAAGTTTTTCAATAACTACATGGAGCCAGCTAGATCACCCAGAACTTTTAGTCTTAGGTTGGTATGGTGGTTTTCCAACTCATGTATTCCAAGATAGAAATCTTTTGTAGATTAAGGTACAATGCTTGCTTACTTTTTAGGCGAAGGAAAAGTTTATCTTGTACCAATTTCCTTGTGTCTTGGTTTTTCACTAATCTTGGTCAATGTTACTGATATTTGCGTAGTTTTAACGAGGCAGAACTCTTTTAAAGGTTTAAAGGTCTTTGATCAGTCAATGTTAAGATCAATATCGATATCTTTTGCTTTTCATGTCACAATAAATCAAAAAGCAAAAGAGATAAAAAATAGTGTCTTGGGTGCAGATGGGTATATCCATTTTAACATAAGATTCACTTTGTAACAAAGTTGTGAGGACACAAGATGCATAGAGGACTCTGTATTATGTGACGTTGTACTAATTGGCCGGAAGCCTGAATTATGTATAAAATTAAAGTTCAACAGTTATGTCCTTGAGTGCTTGCAGACAGACTATATAAAGAAACCCATCACCCATACAAATATTATTTTTACCAAACAGAACAAGCCAAGGTACAACTTTATTAGTGCTCTGAAAAAGCAATATTAGTGCCTCTGAAAAGCAACTTTATTAGTGCCCATCTGAAAAAGAAACACAGAGGTTATCTATGATAACATCTTGTAATGGAAGTAATGAAATTGTGAATATTAGTGGTATAAATTAATCGTAAATTTTAGCATCTTAAAAAATTCAATGCATATTCAAATTTTGGACAGGATGTTTCAAAAAGCAAATGTAAAGGCGACGGCTATTCTAGTGACTCGATGCACTACATATCATACAAATTTGTCGCAGATGACATTGGCTCGAGTGGAGCAGAGCAGAGAACGTTAGACTTGTGTTTGAGAATTTTTATTTTTGTGACAAGTTTCTCAAAACATTGAAAAGACTTAAGATCCTTGCACCTGTTTGTAAGTGACTTAAGTCTTTTGTGATTTGCTTGAATATTTCATGAGAGTCCATTAAACTTCTACACATAATACATGTGTTTGATATAATTTGTAAGACTGTGGGAATGAAATTTCTTACCCTCTAACAATGCTTTGTGTTCTTGTAGGGCTGCAATAGGTGAAAATGTGTAGAGTTTACAAGGGAGTTGTGTGCAAAACTTTCCACTGGCTGTCTTAACATAATGTTGTGAGATCAAGATTAACAGAAATTTGCTCTGATTACATGACGGAATTTTAGGGTATCACACCTATTGTAGAGCATGATTGATGCATTTAGTGCCTTTCTTGCATTGTAGAAGAAAGAGCATGGTGGAGCATTGTTTCCCCATGTGTAGATAGTTGTTTATTTCTATTCCAAAGACGAGTGCTTTCCCAAGATGGGTATAATATGCCCTTCACGTGGGTGTGATTCAAGAAAGGAATTGATTCAGTAATGCCTTTTCGTTGTGTATCATTTTTTTTTCTTTGTAATTTGAGCTTCTATTGAATGTTTGTTAGTTGACTGCAATCGTCTATTCATATGCATGTGCATTTTGAAAATTCAATAAGATTGAAGAAACTCTTTCACCTCAAGCGAGTCTAATACATTCTCTTGACCATGAACTCTTTTCAGATTTCTAGATACTACTTTGCAGGGCTTGGCTTCTTTTCCACAAATGAAACTTCTTTTATTCTCTTTGCTCAATCTTCCCTTCTCTAATGTAGTATATGATTAGAGATGTCTAAAGAAAAATGCCTTTCCACACCAATTCGGTTATGCCTATCTTTACATTTTGGAAGTGTTTCTATGACTCTAACATCTTCATTCATTCAAAAAGAGTAATTCCAAATTGGCTTTCTGTAGCAATCATGAAGTTGGGCGTGGGGGATTAATTTCGCTTTTTGCTCCCAAATGGCGGCCTTTATTAATTGACCATGACATCTACCCCACCAAACGTGCCATATGGGTCCTCTTTAATGTTGATGGTCGCCCTTTTGGGCTCATTAATATTTACGTCTTGAATGATGTGGCCGAAAGGGTCGATCTGTGGCGGTGGATAGCCAACTCCATTCCCGATGCTTACTGGGTCATTAGTGGTAACTTGAACATGGTTGAGTCACCTAATGATAAGTGTGGCCACCTGCCCATGAGGTGGACACCTGGTGAAAGGGAAGCACGATATTTCATGCGTAATAAATTTGGATTTTTTGATCCTAATGCTTCTCGCTTCCCCACCTTTGCAACGTATACATGGACCAATCTACGTGGAGGTACAGATCACGTTCTTAAATGACTTGACAGGACCATGCTGTCAGCGCAATTTTTTTTGAGTTTGATAACATTTATTCCATGCCAGTGGAGGTCATTCTTGACTTTGTCCTTTCGGACCACTCTCTAATACGATTTCGTATCCGTTGGCATGATGCGCGCCCTTTTTGTCATAAAGGCCAATTCTTTCTTAATATTGCCTTGATGGAACATGGCCCCACTGTCAATCATATTAAGCAGGTTTGGAATTTAATTCCGCAACCTAGTCAAGCTAGATTTAATGGTGGGAAGACGTGCTGACTCAGACGACTAGATTTCTTCAAATTTATGGCAGACAATTGGCCAAAATTTGGTGCTGCTCGTACTTCGCTAACACCTCGGCCCTCAGCTAGTCGACGATGGCGCTTCAAGGCAATCTTTTCTTTGAGCCACTGTAACTGCAAGTTGCAACACTTCGGCAACAAATCCAAATTCCTGATAACTATAATGCCGGGGGCGCCCAAATATGAGCTCAGATGCATTGGCTCAAAGTTGACAATAGGGTCTTGAAAGAATTTTTTCTTTCGCTCAGAGCCAAGAAGCCTTCACAACAGATCCAGGCTATCATGGCCAACGGAGCTCGAATTACAGATCCGTGGCTTATGTTGCAAGCCTTTGTGAGCCATTACAAGCTCGATTTTCAAGCTCAACCACCCTCGGCAGCTCATCAAGCTGCTCTTGACCAATGTCTGGGAGTTTTGCCGGGTAAATTATTAGAGAGGCTCAGAAGGTGATCTGTGAGAGACTGCGCACCATTGAAGACCTCCATGAAGCCACTATGCAAATGGCTAATGATAAAACGCCGTGCTGCGATGGTTTCCCTTGCGAATTCTATAAAGCCCTTTGGGATTCTGTTGGACAAGACCTGCTTCACGGTTTATCTTGAAGGCCTCTAGAAACAATCCCTCTGGGCCATGCATCAATAAGGGAAACATCAAGTTCATCCCTAAGCAAGGAGACCCCGAGTACATCACCTGTTGGTGGCTGATTACGCTACTGAATGTCTCCTACAAAATCATTGCCTAAGTGTTAGCTCTACGATTACACACTCTTCTGCCTGTGATCATTCAACCAAAGCAAACCGACTTCATACTAGGGATGCTTCATCTTGGACAACATCATCGCTTGTTTGAGAAGGCATGGAATGGGCCCGTAGGTCTAATCAGGCCACCACATTTATCAAAATTGACTTTGAGAAAGCTTATGATCGGATTGGATGGCCATTCATTTTAGCCATGCTCCAAGCCCTTGGCTTTGGTCCCACTTTCATTCAAACAGTCAATATGTTGTTTGACGATGCCTCTGCTCAAATCTCGATTAATGGCCTTAGCTCAGAGCCTTTTGGAATTTTTCGCTCTATTCGATAATGTTGTCCACTTGCCCCTACCCTCTACGTGATTGCGACAGAAGGGTTTGGTTATCTCTTAGCTAATGCCAAAGCTCAGGATCTTGTTCGTGGAATATCTTTGCCTACCGAGTCCAATGCTCAACTTCTTAATGGGCATTTTGCGGATGATTCCTTTGTTACTCTCATTGAAGATGAAACCAAAATTCACAATGCTATGCAATGTTTGGATTTTTTTTGTCTAGCTTATGGCTCCTCCATCAAATGGAAAAACCCAGTGTTATCGACAATCCTTCCTTCCTGCGCCTGACTGGCTTGCCACTTTCGATTGGAAAATCCTAGCACATGGAGAGATTTTTAAGTTCTTGGGTATCCCTTTTTCCTTTCAAGCCTCCCCAACTGATCTGTGGCATTATGTCATTCAACGAGTAACTAAAAAGCTAGAATACTGGATCACCAAACCTCTATCCCTGGCCGACAAATTCCAAATCTGCACTAAAGTGCTTGTTGCCACTCATGTTTACTACTCATCATGCTGGGTTCCATCCAAAGAAGGAAAAACTGCTCAAAGCTTTCTTGTGGGCTAATGCTTCTACAGGAAAAGGTTTTCATTGGGTTGCCTGGGATATATGTTGTCTGCCTCGCAATTCTAGATGCCTCGGTTTTATTCACATCCAACACCAAGGGCAAGCTATTTGTGCTAAATGCATTATTTGAAGCACTTACTGGCCCAGAAGCTTGGAAAGTTCTCATATGGACCCGGTATTGCGGAAGGCTCGCCTTACAATGGCCGTCCTGCATGGAAAGGATTAGGGTTTGTCAATTTGTTCATCACCCATTTTGCCTGTCAAAATTGTTAGCACCTTTCTACTTAAGAGTATCTGGAAAGCATGGGAATGTGTTAGACCTTGGCTTCTATGGAAGGAGGATAAATTTCGTAATGGGATTTCTGTCAACCAACACTCGCTTTGGTGGTAACTGATTTTTCAATTTCTAGACAAATGCCTAGCTGAAGTCTTGAGAATCTCCGTGCTCAAATTCTTCAAGTGCGGAATTTGCACTATTGAGGATATTTTTCTGCAAAAATGTGCACAAATCTGGTTCCCTTGGCGGGAATTTAAAGCTCTATTTCGGCTTTCCAACTCAGGATTAGGATAACTTTTCACATAGTGATCAATTTGGTTCCTGACCACATGATGCATAAAATTACTGTGCATTTCGCTCGACCTTGGTGGATAGATTGGAAATGACATGTTGACACCCTTTTTTGTAACTACAAAGTCAGTAAGGGTTATCATTATCCCTCACTCCATTTAGCCATGGTGGAAAAACTCAATGCACGTTGGGGAATCCACTTCACCTTATCCACTTGGGGACGACAATTTGAAAATATTTGGACTCTATCTGTGGAGCCTAAGATTGCTCATTTCCTCTGATGTATTCTTCATCAAGGTCTCCCTATCAGATCAGATTGGGGTTACTGTTAGGTTGTGGAGCCTCTTTTCATGTGTGAAAGTGTTGAAGATTGTACTCTAAGAATATTGTACACTTTCCACAGTTTTCTTGTCGGGGTTTAGGGGCACAGCCCCCGAGAATTTTTTTTTGGCCTCGATAAAAAAACGTGCTCGATATACCGAGAAACATGCTTTTCTCATATGAGCGGGATGTTTGACCCATAGGTTTATGGGATGGTTTTGGCCCATGGTTTTGATACCCACGGTTTTGTAAAACTGCTTAAGTAGTTGTCTACTTATGTGGTTTTGTGCATATGGTAGGGTTGATGTAATATCGTAGATGTGTCTGAATTTGGGTGCGAATTCTGTAGAGTTTGTTGAGCATAGCTCCAAACAGATTTGGGTATTGTATTGAGAGATCGATGGCTTGTAATAAAATCTGAGCAAGTGATTCTTGGTGGACGTATGCCTAAATTGGGTGAACTACGTTAAATAATGTCTCTTTGTGTTGTGTTATTATTATTCTGCACTTTTATTTGAGATTTGTAATATTTTCTGCATATTCAGTTTCTACTATCGCGATTATGTGAGGGATTGTTCCACATATTTTATCCCTTATTTCCTAACAATTACTATTCTTAAGTGCCCTTTCTGTGGAGATCTGGATACGATATTGCATGTCTTTTGGTTTTGTCCCAAAGCTCAAAATGCCTGGAACTAGATTCATTCATTTTTCTTTCCTTCATGACCTCATTGTACCTCATTGTTTCACTTGGCGACATATCCTTTTAGGAGACAATCCCAAGCTTCTGCCTATGTTCTCCCAAATTTGGCATGTTTTCAGAGGGGAGATTCTGTTATGGATTTGGAAAGAAAGAAATGATTTTTTCTTTGCTAATTCTGCAGTTGATCAAGCTTTCTCTATTTATAGTAAATCTATGGTGATCTCCAATGTGTTTCTGCAGATTCAGGTTCAGGCCAATAAGGCGGCTCTAGAGGTGGATCACCTGTAAACCCTTCTACACCACTGGGGAGAGGCCCTTTGCAATGTGGCTCATGTGCCTCCGTACCCCACCAGGGGTCTCCTCAAATTCGATTCGTGGTGGCTGGTGCAGCCAGTCTCGACGTTGTGCTTTCAGTCGTACTCGTCGTTCCCCCACAACATTTCCAGCGTAGCTTCTCGCTAACTCACTGTAGTGGCCAGGGCTTGCCGCTGCACTCGTTAGCTCGACATTAGGGCTGGGGCTTGCCTCCTCGCCATCAGGGTTGGGGCTTGCCACCTTGCCAGTAGGGTTGGGGCTCTCCTCCTGCCACTGCTATGCCTCAGACGGCTTGGAACCCACCGCCACCCCTCGCCAACTTCTGACAAGTTCCCTCATCTCAGTCTCGCCATTCATACTCATGGGGAAGCGGACCCAAAGGATGACATTGCTACTGGGTGGGCACTTCCTGATGCTGCCAAGGATCTACCGGGTTCGGGGTGGCTGGATGACCAAGATCCGCCTATCTCGGGCATGTTTGCTGTTGCTAGCTTGATTTTGCTGGTTGTCCTCCCTTAGGCTTTGCCTATTTTTTGTTTTGTATTCTCCTAGGCTCGGCCTAGTTTGACTTTTGTTGCTCTAGGCGCTGCCTAGCTTTGTTCGTAGTTTTAGGGCATGCTCTTATACCGCCCTGCTTTTTTGTTGAAAGCTATCTTGTATCGTATTGTATTTAATATAATATAAGATCGTTTTCATCAAAAAAATTGGTTGTATGGTCCATGACAACATACAATCTTTAATATACCATAATCTTTATGTCGATGGGGGTGACACCACAATGGAAGTGGTCATCCTACTGACATAATGGTTGAGGATAAATATGTTTTCTTTCCTAATATTCCCCCACTATACCATGGCTTCATAACCCAAATTTTTTTTTCTATACAATTGCCTCTAAATACATGTCTTACTACCATTTTCTTTCTCAGTATTCCCCTCTTCTACTATGGCTTCCTAATCCAAAAAGAAATTCTATACAATTACCTCTAAATACATGTCTTACTACTCTAATTCAGATATGCTTGTTTGGTGCAACTTGGGATTGCTTTTATGACTCTAAAACAATTTCATTTATTCAAAAAATAAAATGTGACACCACAATAGAATCTATTTTTTTATAATCTAAATCTCTTCACCAACTAACGTAATATGCTTTACCTCTTTACTTTTTAAGAAATTGGCCCCTACTACTATTTGATGGCAGGATTTTTTTACGTCACTTATATTCATACTTAGCATAGTTCTTATATTCGAAGTTGTATTTCCTATAAATTAGGTCTTGGATACAACATGCAATGGCTGTGTCATGGTTCCATTGTATTCCTCTAACTGTAGACACGTAAATTTACTTTTTTTTTTCCATTTTGATTTTTTAAATTCATAACTTGCTCACCCTATTGGAATCTGCATTGACAAATTTGAGACGTGTCATCCTAGTCCAGGACGAGTTAAAGCGCATAAGGATATTTTTGAAGTTATTTTCCTTTTTATTGTTTAAATTTTGTAGGAAAAATTTCACACTTGTAATCATGCTGGATCATTCCATTCCATCTCTTGACTAATAGACAATTGGCATGATAAAAATGACTAACATTTAAAGGCCTTAACCTTAAAAACCATAAATTGTGTAGAAGAAATACTTTTAATACTCAATGGCGAAGTGTGAGCTTGATTCCATGGTAAGTGTGCTCGACATAATTTGTTCATGTCTTTGTTAGTTTAGTAAAACTTGGTATTACTACTCTCCACATGCCATTAATCACCTTGGGTTTCAATAAACAAGTTTGGGATATACCTAATTATGGTGATAATTGAACAAATAAAAAAAATTGATATGTAAGTAATTTTGAGGTCTTTTTTCAAAACAGGCTTCTTAGTTAGCAAATGGATGATGCTCGTGGGCATTTATGTAATAATCTATACCTATGCCAATTTATTATTGACGAAATATTTTCATGAACTAGCTATACAGAACCTTCTGGTCCCAAAATTTGACCCATATGCATGGCAAATGGCCAAAATTCCGTTGTGGGCCCTCCCTTTTACATCCAGGATGCCTATTTGGGTCCACAATTATCATATATTTCTTTGGACCATTTCCTAAGTTCTATTCTTAGTCATGTGCTTTACTATGAATTAGTAATTTTGCAAACAACATATTCTAAAAATGTGGATAATTCATCATTTGAACGTCAAGGGGCTATTACTTTGAAGTCAGACATCGTTAGCAAATGCAATTCCAAAGCACTCTCAAGAGGTCTCCTCTCTCCATCTACTAGGATGAACAACAATATCTTTAGGAGTAGCTAATGCATCACGTCTGAAGCATTCAACCAGTTCAAAGATTCTAGCTTCCCTATCCACAAGCCAATTCATATTCAAGGTAAAGCCAAGGTTACATCTTTCCAAACATCAAAAGGGTCAAGAACGATTCATTCTATATTTGCATACAGTAGCACTATATATACAACCATGAAGGGTACAAATCAATCTATCTATACCTATGTCATTTATCTTTGGATCAAGAGACTCAATGCTACATTAAGGGTTGGCTTAGATTTACATTCACACTTGCATCAACACTAGGATAACTACATTAGGTTTTCTCCTACTCAAGGGGATGTAGTGCAACACCTAGACTAATTATACAAGATATGACCACTACTGTCATTTGAACCTCACCACACAAATATTTCTCCTTTTTTATCCAATGGTTACATGAAACATGTTGCAGGTATCCAGGTTTTTCTAATTGTTATGGGACACTACAAGCATTGTCGCATTTTACAAACCCTAACCCTTGATAGTGAATCATATTTCCATACCACATGAGAGCACCAAAATTTATAGAATCTTATACATAGGGGTACAAAACCATACAGAAACATATTAGGCCATAGTCCACTATAGTTCTATCCTATATAGTCATGCCTTCTTGCATCTCCCAAATTCAATTTCTACAACGAATCATTTCCAAGACTTCATTAATTTGCAAAACCATTCTACACATCTAGATTTCCTTATGTATCATTTTATCAACTAAGTGCATTACTTTTTTATCATTTAAGCAATCAAATTCTTATCACTTACATTATTTGTTTCTTGGATCTATGTTTTAAATTACACATTGATTGTTTAATTGATTAATTTGAATATACAACATATTACTAACCCCTTTTAATCAAAACACATATCTTATTTTGGTTAAATCATTTGGTGAACCTGGCCCTAGTTCTTACTCATTGCTTATCTCCAATACAAATAGGGTTTCATGTCTTTCTTATATGCCCTTTCAATGTAGCAATTGTCTTAGTCATACACCCATTGATTATATTCATTCTCCTCCCACTTGTAATCATGGGCTTAATATGGTTTCTTCTCCTCTACATGCTTCTCCTTACCTTTTTGGCAATTATGAGGATAACACATTTCAATCTACCTATGATGACTATGTTGATATTAATAATCCCTTTCATGGTCATGAAACCCTAAGGTTGACCATAACCAAGTCACATTTATATCTAACTTCCACCAAGAGATTCAAGGACACTTTCCAAACCTTGATTGTTTCATTGATGCTATTATTACTTCTAAGCTTTCCCTTGTTAGAGAATCTAATGAGTACACTATTTTTTGAGTTCTTAATCCCACATCATCTTGTATGGCTACATATACTCTCTCCACATATAATGTGATTGTATCTTTGAGGTAAACTTCTTCCCCCCTCTAAAATGTCACTATGTCTATACCTACATCTCATGTGCATACCCATGCAGCTCATACTAGCCCCTCACCTAAACAATATGTTGAGCGTCTTATCCTTGACTTACAAGCTAAGGTCTCCCAATTGGAGAAAATAAAGACTCGCTTTTCTAATTTCATGGAATCCACACAATTCCTTCAGCACCCATTTACACCCAAAGTCAACTTTTATCCTTTATATGTCAATTTCATAGCTCCCAAGCTTCCTATTTTATGATGACAAGCGGAAGATCCTAAGAGTCAGGATTTTATCCTAAAGAGCACATTTTTTATTTTCATGTTTTTTATTTGGACTATGCTTGCAATGACATGTATTATTTACCATGATCTTTCCTTGAAGAATAAAGTATTTTTCCTTACAATGGTTATATGATCTTCCCATTCATCCAATCCATGTTGAAATTTCTATGATCCTTCTAAAGAATTGATTCTATGATCTTTCTAAACTTTTCCATATAAAGTTTGGATTAAGAAGAAAAATGCAGGTGTTATATTTGATTCATAATCCCAAAAAAATTTAATTAATAGAGAGGGTAGATAGAATTGGTTTGGAAGCATAAAATCAACTAAATATTTATACATTAGGTTGGGCGAAACAATGATTGGAGATTAAAGTTACCAAGAAATTTAATATCAAGTTTGGATAAATGAACATTTTATAAACAATATCATTGCAAATGTAGTAGCAACGGATGTTTGTGGCATAATCATTGGTAACCCCTACATGGTATGAGTGTGATAGTGATATTCATGTGAATTGCAATCATTTGGTCTAAGGATGAGATGAGCTGATACGATATTCATGTGAATTGCAATTTTGGTTAAGGATGAGAAGAGCTAAACTTATGAATACTATGGGGAAATCTCATATCTATTTTTTAAGTGTAATTCAAAATAAAAAGTTCTTAAATGCTAGTGGAGAGATGTATTTTCTCCTTTTGAAAGCTAGGGGAATACATTGGTGCAATTAATTATATGACATGTATACTAATAAAGGACAAAAATTACTACATGAGTGTCCTCTATCTATTTATAAGCTTAAACCTTCTTTGAGGGAAGAAAATCAACCACATAATAGGGAATAAATAGGTGAATGTTGGAGTTTACAAGATGCACCTCCAAAAGAGGGAAAATATGTGAGGAAGAATTTTCCTTGCTTAATAAATTCCTAAAGCTTTTAGGGACTTAAAAGTCTCAAATTGGGGAGGGGTAAGTGCATGGAAAATGGGGGCCAAAAGGGGGTCTCCAAGGGACGTATTTTTGGATGGATTGACAAGAAACTTAGGGATATTAGCCATCACATGGGTTTGATACCTAGATCTAGCTATACTTAAGTGGACGTATTTTTCAAAGAGAAGAAACTTCAACTTGTACGAGTTTTTTGAGCTATACTCAAAACTTGTTTATAAGAACATGAATTGTAGCACTTCGAGTCTAGTTCCTAAACTACTAATTTTTAAAAAAAATGGTTAATTATAAGTGGTTTAGAGAGTTAAAATTCCAATAGGTACTCTTGTTTTTGTAGAATACATACTAGATATTTGGTCGTGTACCCCCTCATTTTTTTAGAACTATTTATTATTTTTGAAAACCCTTTGGTAGAAAGATAAATAAATCATCTAGTTTGGGATAGGTTTTATTTAAATATTTGTAGTGAGTATTTATTTTTATGATTTTCCAAGTAAAAATACTTTGAAATTTGAAAAATAATGGATAGCCGACCATGCCCCCCACCCCTAACTACCTCAAAAAATATTGAAAATAAGATTTTTTTTAATATGTATAGAATTAGCCCTAGTTTAGGACTGTATAATTTTTAGTCAATTTGGAGGAGTGAAACAAAAGATACATAACAAAAAAGATACAAACAAAATATCAAAATTATAATCACTAAAAATAGAGGTATAAAAGACAGTTTGAAATAAATATAAATGGAAACCTTACAATAGTAAAAAAATGTAAAAATATATATTTAGAAAGAGGATAGTTTTCTATACGTTATAGGCATATAAATGTAAGAAAGAACTTGAATTTTTTTTTAGGATTTATCATTATGGAAGATGAATTTATGCATTTTCAACCAAAACATGAAGGTTGTTGTGTTCTAACAGTTGCAGGGATTAGGGTGAGGAAACCAAAATATTTCTGAGCCTAGTGGTACTTGTTTTGTGTGCATACATCAAATACCATGTATGCGCTATAACGTACACGTAGAATAACTACAATAATTAACACGTTGTTGTAAGCCATATACCTACTAAAATAATTATTTAATTATATGTTTTCATTTATTTTTCTTTATACTTTATTGTTTCTTATACTTCAAATTTATTTTAGTAAATATAAGAAATTAGGGTCATGTTGCACCTTATGGAACTAGTCTCACAATCCATAAATCACAGTTTAGAAGATAGTTTTTCATAATCTAATTTGGTCAGTATATATGTATTTTTTAGGGTTTTAGTATTCAGCCTAAATCTTTTGGGGTATAAATTTTGTATAAGCAATTTCTATTTTGAGAAAGTATATAGTCATTTTGATAGCTTATGTGGCCTTTTGGATTGGTTACTAACATTTTTAGAAGTTTTAGATGTGTCAATTAGATTTTATAAACCTCACAACTCTCAGAGATAGCCATACTTGCTTGAATATATGGACTCATGAAATTCCTTATAACACATAACATATCAAAAAATGCATTTTTTTATATTTAAAAATCCTTGACAACATCTAAAAATACTACTCCCACTATTGGGACTGTTACAAAAATAAAATAAAATCTTAAATTTATTACAATGGTGTTTCTCCATGACCTATTTGTGCAGAATCACAACACCCCTGAATGTTTGCAACTAGATGAGTTGAGACTCTCAGTATGATTGCACAACATGGATCATCTCTCAAGGTGTGGGACTTTGAAATAGAGAGAGATCTCTAGATAAAGGTTGGTTCATATTCCTCTGTCCAGGTGCATACAAATAAATTGTAGAAGATCTACTCTAAAACCTACTCTATCTTACCAAGGAGACAAGGTTGAGATGATACGAGAAAATAAACCTAAGCTAACGAGGTGATGCACCAAAGGAATGTTAAACACCCATTTTTCAATTTAACACAGACCATAGAAATGCATACAACTACCATGCATAGATAACCAAACTGTAATGAAAGATCAGAAGACCATAATGAACACATGAGAGGGTTAGGAATCATCCACAGACATATATTATTGCTCCAGAGTTGATACAGTAGATTACAGTAGCCAAGAGGAAAAACTTTGTATTACAACTTGAATGGGAGGTTAGGAAAACTCCACAAATTCACTTGCAAACAAGGGAAGAAGGGAGGGTGCAAAACATAAATGTCCAACCCTTTTCGATGAGCCAAGCTCCTTCTTTTATAGATGCAATGAAGGGAGAAGAAGAAAAGAGGCAGGAAACTTGATTTGAAGCTCAACTACCAGCCATCAATGCCCCTGTAAATCTGCCCATAATCTGTCAAGTCCTCCACTCTATGTCTACTCGGTGTGTCGAAGAAGGAAGAACGACGGATTGAATCTGATCTGATCTGGTTATTGGAGCAATTAGATTGCATATTAATGGCATGAAGACATTTTCCCATTTTTCACCCACCTAACCTTGTCAAAATTAAAGTTTCAGGTTTCCATGGAGTAGGCGAGGTCGAGACCTTTCTAATGGTGCCAAATTTGTTGAATTTTCGGCATTGGATTGAAATATGTGTCCATTTGAATGTTTGAGTCGGGTCCATACAAAAATGGTGAAAACCAGTTAGCAGAACGGGTCCACAGGCCTAAAATTCACTTTGCGTCTTTTGGCACAAAAATACAAAAATGCAAAACGCCCAACAGCCCCACAATTCACCTTTTTCCAAAAAACCATTTTCGGGTCCGCCGGTCCGCATTTTCCATTTGGGAGAAAATTCCTCCCCAGGCCTGCCGACTCGAATGTAATTTAAGCCCGACACATGGCTCCTCTAGACGTTGGTGGAGGTGCGTCTCATTTTTATACTTTACACCTTTTGGACACAAAGTCAAAAATTTAAATTTACCTCCGGCGACTTGCCTTCCTGCTTTGACTTGGAACATGGCCACGTGTAGAGATGACACGCATTTGGGGACCGATTTTGGATTTTGCTTTTGAAGTTGTGCTGAAGAGCATGTAGCACCTTCCGCGGCTTTTCTCTGTTCCTTTATGTTTTTGCTAAGTCCTTTTATTTGGCGGGGGCCATATATCCGATCCAGGACACGTGAGACTTGACGCTTGTCTAAGGACCCGCTTTTAGATTTACCTTTGAAGATGTGCCGGGATGACATGTGGCTCCTTCTGTGAGTCTGCGGTACTAGCTGATTTGGGCCGATGCCTTCCCATTTGAATTTTGTTGAACCCTGGCCACGTGGAGGGCTGGCGCTAGTTTGAGTCTCCGCCTTGGGCTCTCTTTTGGAATTGCGCCGAGTTGACACGTGGCTCATTGGGAGAGTCTGGGATTTTCAATGGCCAAATCTGTCCCTTTTCAGGCCTGAGACATGTGGAAGCTCCGTGCTTGTTTGAGTCTCCACTTTTGGGTTTAACCTTTGGAGAAGCACCAATGAGGCACGTGGAACCTTCCGCTGATTCTTCCATACTTAGTCAATTTGGGCTCGTTCTGAATCATTTGTAAAGCTTGAAGACTTTAAGACTTTCTCCGTTTCTCTCCTTTGAGCCCCTGGTTTTATATGACACTATTTGGCCCTTCACCGACCCTGCTACTCCATTGTAGAGCCTTCCTGTAACATGATTGTTGGATTTGAAACGTAGGCTCATTCGATGGAAATGTCCCTTAGATTTATTTCTGCGCAGGGTCATGTTTGATCAATTTTTCTGGGGGGCAAAATGAGATAACACTAACCTCCAAGGGCCCCATGCCCTCAGAGTGCTGCCTATATAGCCCCGATGAAAAGGGGCCTCAGGAAAATGTAGTTATCCCATAGGATAAGGAAGAATACGATGAGGTAAATGAATGGGTTGATTGATTTTATGTATGATTAAGTCTAGGTCATTTAGGTATGGTTACATCGAGGTCGTTTAGGCATGGTGGAGTTTAGGTCATTTAGGCATGGTGTAGTCTAGGTTGTTTATGCAAGGTGGAATGTTTTAAAATGAGTTGATGAAAATAGATGAGGAATGTTGAGGTAAGTGAAAGGAGAAGGAATCAAAAAATGTAAGTGTCGAAGGTCTAGTCCTGTATAGCAGAATCAATAAGTAAGAAAAGAGGTGAACGATAAAAGAGGTAAAATGCTTCAGAGTTGGCAAGGACCATAATGAGCATACCAAGGATGGGTTTATGAAATTAAACCCCTAAAGGAAGTACATGATTGATTTCTCTAATGGTGAAAGAAGTTACACGATCATGAAATGTCACATTTGCGGCACATCCCTTGAGTAGATAAAAGATAAAAAAGAAAGGAATGTGAGGTAAAGTGGGTTGTTTAGCGTAACCTTGTTGTGAGACAACATGCATCTTCTGTAAGATACCTAAAACCAAAATAGTTAAGTCCATGATGAAATTTTTTTATTTTTCTTGATTTTTGTATTTGCTTTTCATAGACTGATCAATGCAGGAAGTCTATGTGGGATGAATAGAATGAATCCTAGAGGTATTCATGAAGCTAATCGATGCAGGAAGCTTTAGAATATTTTATTTTTTATTTTTACAGAAATAGTCTCCTTTTTGGATAGACTATGTACAATAGGGATAACTTTTTATAGCTGTCCTTTGAGGGAGCAATCTATTTATAACAACAAGATAGAGAGATAAATGTACTTTTTGAGGGAGTCATCTAGTTAGAAGAATTTTTACTCAATGAGTTAAATTTGAATATCCCATATATACTTTTGAAGTTTTTTTGACTTTTAGGTCATGAACAAGACTATAAAGGAGTATAGGATTCTTTTACGAAGGCAAAGCTATAACACACAAAATTTGACTATGAAAGAGAGGTTTTTAAATGACAAAAACCCATAGGATTCCATCCTGAAAAGAATGAAAAGTATCCATAAGAATCATGCCATGAGTAGAGCCGTGGTACTCATATTTAAGATAAGGCTGAAAGTTGATGGATAATCACATGATTCTTGTTTAGTTGTTTGTCTTTAAAAAAGGTAGATGAAATGAATGGTTACTCAAGGGACAAGTGTGTAATATAAAAACTGTGATATAGTACTTGATTCAACAATAGAAGGGTCGACGATGCAAGGCATTGAGGGGATCAGGTTCGGGTTTACCTTCAAGAAAAGATAAACGATAAACACCTAAACCATAGAAATGAGTAACGATATAGGGTCCAAGCCAATTAGGAGCAAACTTGCCCCGTTTACTTTTCTCCACTTTTGTTACATGTTGATTTTCCTTTAGGATGAGGTCACTGACCTTTAAGCTTCATTCATGGAAAAATTTTCATAGGCTCATTTGATACATTTTTGGTAGATTTGAAGGTGATCAAGAGCATTTAAACGTTGTTCGTCTAATAGCTCAATCTGAACCAAAAGGTCTTGGTGAAATTCATCATCGTTGAGCATATCTTTGAGTGAGATACGAAGAGATGGAATTTGGAATTCGAGAGGAAAGACGACCTCTGTATGATAGACCAAAGAGAAATGTGTGACAACAGTTGAGGTGCGAATACTAGTGCGATAAGCCCATAAGGTGAAAGCAATGTGCGTATGCCAATCCTTGCCACTATCGTCAACCAATTTCATAAGAATTTTGTTGATAGTTTTGTGAGTTGATTCAAATAGGCCATTTGTTTGAGGATAATAAGGTGAAGAAAAGTTGAGTTGAATGCCAAAGGCGTCAGAGAGTTTGCATATTGTTTTGTTTTTGAATTGTTTTCCGTTATTAGTAATGAGGCGGTGAGGAACACCAAAGTGAAAAATGATGTGATGGTTAACGAATTTACAATTTTTCTCATCTTTGGTAGAAATGAGAGGTATAGCCTCCACCCATTTAGTGTAATATTTGGATGCAGTAATAATCCATTGATGACGTTGAGAAGAATGAGGGTTAATCTCTCTAACAAGATCCAAACCCCATGGAGAGAATGGCTAAAGGTATTGTTTAACCTGTAGGGCATGACTAGGAGTGTGATGAATATTAGTGTGTTGCTGAAATTTCACACAATGTTTGACATAATCATAGTATTCTTGGTTTAAGGTTGGTCAGTAATAGCTGAGGCGAAGGATGCGTTTAGCTATGAAGAGGCCACTGAAATGACCTCCACAAATCCCATCGTGTACTTCTTTGATGGTGTATGGTATTTCTAAACTTGTAAGGCATCATAAGAGGATACCGTCAAAGCCACGTTTGTAGAGAAGACCACCCATGATGATATAATGAGAGACAATTTTGAGGAAGCTCATTGTCCATTGCGAGTAAGATCCAAAGGCATAATTAAAAGGGAAAGGTAGTCGAAAAACAACTTATACCAAATGCCACGTGGGTTGGTTTCAATTCTTCCTACAAAGTTAATGTCTTATAATAGATAATATGGTGATTGCAACCTTTGTATGGAAAAAAATATTTTCGAGTATGAAGGCGAAGTGGGTATTTGAGAAGTAAGATAGGCCATGGTGTCCGCAAATTTGTTAGTGGAACGCGAGGTGGTTTGGAGTTCATAATGGTCAAAGGTAGTCAATCACATGTCAACATGATGTTTATATTTTTGAATTATATTGTTATGAAACTGGTATAAACCATTCACTTGGTTCGCAACTAGTTGAGAGTCGTCAAAAATATTAATGGATTTAACATCTAAGGCTATGGTGGTTTGAAGACCTAATACGAGTGCTTCAAATTCGGTGATGTTGTTAGTGCACTCAAAATTTAGTTCAAAATATAATGACATAGGCTCACCATCAAGAGGAATGAGGATGACCCCGATGCCACCCCCACATTGACATTTAGATCCATCGAAGAATAAGGTCATCTGATAAACAATGTCATCCAGGGAGAGGGTAGCAATGGATTCATCATAAAAGTCAAAGTTAGAAGATTGGTTTCTAGAAAAAGGTGTGTCTGAAAGTTTGTCAACAATGGTTTTTCCTTTGAAAGAATTTTTATGTATGAATTCAAGATCTAGGTCTGCAAGAAGCATGAACCAACATGCAGAATGTTGGTGTTGGTAGGGTTTAATATACATGTAATGTAAGGGGTCAGTGTTGGTGACGAAGAATATTTTTTGGTTGAGTTTGTAATGATGAAGTTTGGTAGAGATGAAGAATAGGGATAGGAAAAGTTTTTCAACGTGAGTGTATCTGGTATCATAGTCTAAAAGAGTATTACTTATATAATAAACTGATTGCTCCCTATGTTTCTCATCATGATGAGCGAGCATGGGACCCAATGAATGGCCCGTGTCATAAATGTAGATGTAAAAGGGTTTTTCATCCTTTAGTGGGATGAGAAAACGTGGTTGAAGGAGGTATTACTTTAATGCTTCAAAAGCTTTATGGCATTTGTCATCCCATTTGAAGGAAACATACTTTTTAAGAAGATGATGAAAAGGGTGACAATGGTTGGAGAGTTTAGAAATAAAGCATCTAATAGATTGTAATTTGCCTTGTAAACTATGAAGTTGTTGAAGGTTAGTAGGTGGAGGCATCTCGAGAATATCCTTGATTTTGGCAGGATAGACTTCGATACCTTGCAGAGAGACAATGAAGCCAAGGATTTTTCCAGAGAGGACCACAAAGACACACTTCTTGGGTTAGAGGCGTACACAATATTTGATAAGACGGTCAAAGATGACCTTAAGAACCATGAGGTGCTTAGCCTGACGTTTAGACTTAGCAAGAAGGTCATCAACATAATATTTCAAAATGTCATGCATGATGTTGTGGAAGATATAGGTCATGACATGCCTATATGTAGCACCAATGTTTTTAAGGCCAAAGGGCATGAAACGATAATAGAAGGTCACCCAAATGGTGATGAAGGTAGTTTTGTGTTGATCTTCCGACATGAGTAATTTTTGGTTATAACCTGAGAAACTGTCCATGAGTAATAGCATCTCATGGTCGACAGTGAGATCAACCATTTGATCCATACTAGGTAGAGGAAAATTGTCCTTGGGTCAGGCTAGGTTAAGGTCATAGAAATCGATGCAGATGTGGAGTCCCCCTGTCGCTTTAGTGATATGAACAATGTTATAAATCCATTGGGGATAATCAATGTGTATAATAAAAGAAATAGAAAGAAGGCATTCGAGTTATTTTTTTACAAGAAGGGCAATGTGAGGAAGCATTTTTCACAGCTTCCGTTTCATGGGTTTGGCATCGAGAATGGTGACGATATTGTGAACCATGATATTTGGGTCAAAACCAGGCATATCAGCGTAAGACCAAGAAAAAGTGTTGCTATAGTCTTGGAGGAAAGAAGTGAAAGCTTCCTGTTCAGTGGAATCTCAAGATTAGCATATCTTTAGAATGTGAGGGTTGTCCTGAGTGTGAATATTGATCTCTATGGTCAATTCATTTCACATGGTTTACATCTGAGAAGGTAATGAATGATGGATATAAGAATCCTCCGAACCTAAATATATGATAAGGGAATCAACATCCTGAAATTAAATGACATTTATAGAAGGTGTATCGTCATCGATCATGTTAGGATACAGGAAGGGAAGAGAAGAGGGAAAAGTCTCCATCGTGTTGATAGGTTAAAGGTCCCAAAGAAATAATGTTTACAATTTTTTTTAGGATGAATGGATTATGGATCCATAAACTACGTAGGTGAAGGTGGTGGGGTAGGTGAATGAGGTGGAGAAGGTGTATCTTCCTCTATGAGGACAATACAAGATTTCTTAGAAGAAGCTTTATCAGAAAATCCAAGACCGCGGTGATCTTTATGTTTCTGGGTGGTGCAGGAAATGACTATGTGATGACCTTCTTCATAGAGACCAAATCCAAAGACTTTCCATGCACAGTGATGGAGGAAAGTGTGGGTGAAGCGACGATTGGTGAGGTACTGGAAATCAGATGAGAATGGACGGGTATGAGTGGGTGGTTCTAGAGTATGTGAAGAAGCGTCGAGTCCCCCATACGTCAAATTAGTGTGAAGATGGGGTAGACCATATGGAAAGGCCTCACTTACCTAATGGTTGTAATGTGTGTGTTGATGAAGGCATCCATACTCTTGAGGTGTAAGGAAAGTGTTGAAGTTATAGAGGCGATGTTCTCCGAAAGTGAGGCATTGAAAAACACCTACTAAGGGATCAAAAGTTGGAATTTGGGTAGTGGAAATAGAAGAATCATCAAAATCCTAATAATAAGAAACATTAGGTGTTAGTGAAGTAGATGGGTTGGCTAATGGGGAAGTTGCAGAAGCTGCGGTAGCAGTGGGAATAGAGGAGTTAATTTTGGAAGATGTAGCAACAAAAGTGGTGGATGAGGTAGTGACTAAGGAAGAAGCAATAGGGGTGGTAGATGGGGTAACGTCTGAAGAAGAAGCGAAAGTGGTGGTAGATGCCTTAATATAGATAAGGACATTGTTAGGTCGGTAGTGCATGTTACATGTTTTTAATGGTGAAGGATGTGCAGGAATGGTGTAGTTGTGCCCTTTATGTTCAAATTTTAAACATCGATATAAGGTTGAAGGAAGACAACCCATGACATGAATCCAGGGTTGACTAAGCAACATATTATATTTTAATTCCCCCTCTAAGACATAGAATAATTTTGAAATGGTGCGGGGGCCCATGAAAATATGGAGAATGATGGTGCTGAGGGTAGAATTTATGGCATCGTTAAATGAACGCAACATAACTGGGTTATTATGGATGTAATTGGAAGGGATGCACATTTTTTTATACACATGGGATGAGATGATGTTGACACTAACACCCCCATCGATCACAACACATTAGACACATGTATTCTCAATGTAAATGGAGATGAATAGGGCGGGGTCAAGATCATCCAATTGGAGAGGGACAATCTCATCGTCGGAGAAACTGAGAGTATCTACTTGATGAGTGGTAGTAGGAGAAGAAGAAGGGTGAGAAGTGGTGAGAGAGGAAACTTGATGAGGAGTGATAATGGCGAGAACAGGTGTGTGGTCATTAGGTGGAACCTCAATGGATTGTAGGACCTCAATAAGGGCCTAACGATGAGAATAAGAGGTTTGGATGAGGTCATATAGAGATATTTTCAAGGGCGATTGGTGAGGTTGATTGAGTATGGTGCGGTGTGCGACTCTATTAGAAATGGGGTATGCTGGTCCACAGGTGGTGATTTTGGCTATAGGTGCAGATGAAATGTTGGGTGAAGGTATAGTGGGTGGTTTGTCTGTCTTCTCTTTTCCTTTGTTATTTTGTGCTTGAGTGGAAACTTGAACCATGTTGATCTAAGGAAGAGAGGGAGATGAATAATGTGTGTTGTGAAAGGTGTAATGATGGGATGGGCAAAAAAGTGGTGAAGGAATAGAGTCTTGTGAAAGGAGTATGACACACTAACATTTTAGAGGATTTTTGGCTAGTTTTCAAATGCAGATGACGTTGATCTCAAATGTTAGAGGAGGGTTCAATGGATGTAGAGATGGAGGTCTTTGAATAGGTATGGGGCAAGGCTATGTGGTGATAGGCAGAGGTGTAATGGGGTCCTCATCTAAAATATCATCATCGTCAAAGTTCTCTTCAAGAGGACATAGTTAGAGAAGAACAATTTTAAGAGACTTACAATTTTCTACATCATGCCCTCGCACACGATGGTAAGTGAAAGTTTTGGTATCATCAAACCCTTCTAGTTTAGGTTTGAGTGGGTCATAAGGTCTAAGTTGTGGAAATGTGATGAGAGAGGTTTCTAAAAGGTTAGTCAGGATATTGGCGTAAGACCCTGCCAATGGATCACAATGTGAAGTGAGTGTGGTTCAGGATAGAAGTTTGGGAGACTTCAGTGGGAGAGGAGTCACCAGAAGTGGAATTGGAGGTTGAGTAAGTTTTACTACCTCTTTGGTAGATAGTATGGTTTTGGGTTTGGGTTGCACCTTCTTAGGTAAAGGTGTAGCTGGTGAGTTGGTTGTTGGAGGTAGTGTAGGTTTAAATACCTTTTTGGAAGGTAGTGGGGTTTTGGGCTTGGGTTGCACCTTCTTGGGTAAAGGTTTAGAAGAAGTACTTGATGTGGAAGGAAAGGAAGATGGCGGAAGGGGATGGGTTAGCCAATGTGATAATGGAAGTGCGGTGAAGACGGTGGTAGAAGGCAATGTGGAAAGGGCTCGTTGAAGAGAAGGGAATGACATAGATAATGATGAGGATACAAGAATTCGTTTAGGTATAGGAGGTGGAAAGGGTGTGGGTAATGACGAAGGCATAGGTTGTGTAGGTAATTGGGGTGGAATAGAAGATTGTGATGAGGAGGTGGGATACTGTATTTTTGGTTTATCTTGGGTAGGAGGCTGCTTGACCAAGGTTGATGGGTACGGACCTAGGATAGAAAAAAGTAGTGAAGGTGACCATGTAGTAGTGGGTGAATCCGGTGTATGTGGCATAAGAGGTTGGGTATTACTCTTAGGTGGGGGAATAATCTTGGTGATATCTTGGGAAGACATGGTTAAATCCAATTTGACAAGAGGATGGACTAGGCTTGATGTCAGCATGGCCCCTAATGTAGTGGTAGGTTTGCGTGTGGGTGAAGATATAGGTGTAGGTAATGGTTTTGGTGCAAGTGGTTTTTGGAGTAATGGTAAAGGTGCAGGTGTAAGTGAGAATGATGCTGAGGAGGTTACTACAACTAACTCAGGTGCGATGAATTTAATTGTCTTAAACACTTTAGGATAAATACTTGAAGTGTTTGCGGACGACATTTGTATTTGAGTTGAGACAAGGAGTCGAAGGTGTCCCCAAAGTATGAAATAGTGAACATAGTCCAAGAAGTCATCCAAATGTGAGAAGGGCATAGAAGTGGAGGGGGATGATGTCAATTTGGTAGTAACCCCTATAAATAAATTTGACATCTGTTAGACAGGGAAATGGTTGGCTTTATAATCTTTGGGTAGAAGAGACGAGAGCAGATCGACAGGATTGTTAAAATCTAGTGGAGAATCATCACCAACAAGAGGCGACACTACTAATGAATCCTATGTGGGTAGAGGATAAATCAAGGTGGATGAGGTGGGTTCTTCCTTCGGTAAAGAAGAAGGTAGGATGGACTCTTCCGTGTGTAGAAGAGTAAGTAATGTGGGTTTCTCAATAGGTAGAGAGGTAAGTGGGGTAGATGCATCTGTAGATATGAAGGAATCCTCCATGGGTAGAGGAGAAGATAAGGTGGAATCCTCTGTGGGTGAATGAGATCATGCAATAATTTCCTCAATAGATGGGATGGAAGGAAACTGAGTAGAAGGAGCTGGTATGATATTAAAGATGAAATGAACTTTGTAAATGTTGTTATCATTAGTTGAGGTTTCACTAGTTTGGTTAGATGATGGGGTGTGATTTGGAAACGACTTATTGAAGATGTGAAGGTTTTGGTTAGCCGATGAATTGGGGTTATCCAAGACAAGATCTCCATTATTTAACATTTCTTGGACTATGTTTTTGAAAGTTATACAATTAATGTCACTATGACCTCTAACATGATGATAGTTGCAATAATCGTTCTCTTTGTACCATGCAGACACAAGATGGGAAGGGTCAAAACAAGTATGTGGTTTGATGGGTGGAAGAGTGATTGCTCCAAATTTTAGAAGTTTTTCCAAAATTGAGGAGTAAGGCTCTCCAATGGGGGTATATTTTTGTTGCTCTTGCTTGAACTGAAAAGTCTAAATAAGAGAAATATTAGAAGAAGGTTTTGATTGGTCGGATGGATGAGATGGGCTGGATTTGAAAACCATTGCGTTGGTAGTTCCTTTTGATTTAAAACAATTATTTTGTGGTTTGGAATAAGAAGAGGTATAATTTGATTTAAACAAAGTTATTTTGTTGCGCAATTATAACTTCTTCTCTTCGATAGCATGGATTTCAAGTTTCTAAGCCATGGTGAATGCCTCATCAAATGTTTGGAAGGTTTGGACTTAGAGAGTTGGAGAGATATATCTAACAAAAGCTCTAGTAAACAACTCTATTAGTTCGGTTTGAGGTAATTGGAAAGTGATTTGATTGATAAGGTTGTGCCAATGCATGGTGAAATCTGCGATAGAATCATCCTCATATTGGCGTAACAAATACAAGTCGGTCATGGTAACCTTCTTGATAATGTTAATGGAGAAATTATCAAGAAAGGCTTGGGCTAATTGATTGAACGAGAAGATGGATTGCCTAGGTAAAGCACTATACCAGTCTAAGTCTGGTCCTGTCAAAGACATTAGGAAAGTTCATAGAAGCAAGGTGTCATCATGGGTAATCAGATAACATATATGTTTAAAAGATTGTAAGTGCTGTTTTGGATCTTACTTGCTATTAAATCGGTTAATTTTTGGCATTTCCCAATGCGCAGGATATGAATGAATCGGAATGGAAGGGTGGATAGGCTCATTACACATCTCGTCGTAAGTCAGAAAATTATGGGATCCATAAACAAATTATTCTAAGGTCTGTATCTTTTCCATCATCATCTTGATCAAATCATTGGTCAGATTGGATTGAGGCACACTTCCAGCAGTATGAGGAGGTGGATATGATGAGTTGGTCATAGAAGGTACATCAGTATATGGTGGTGCCAAATAGGAAAACCGAGAAGGGGGAATATAAGTAGCGACCGAAGATGATGGCATATACCTTGAATGGGTGAATGGGAAATGTACGTGATAGGTGGTGCCTGAGACAAGGTGTAGGTGGGAGGAATGTGTGTGGAAACCCTCATGGTGATAGGTGGAAAAGTAACAGACATAGACATGAAAAACTGTAAAAGGGGGTCGATGCAACTGGAGGTTATGAAGAAATAGGAATTGATGAGGTGGGAATCCCGACACTAGGGGCCGAAGATGATGATGAGGTGAATTCCAAAGATGTGATGGGTGCTGTAGGTGTGACAGGTATTGAAGATGTGGGAATGATCTGTGAAATGATAGGTGGTAAGGTGGTAGTAGGTACCTGTCATCACCAATCTGGTACTATGATAATACTTCACTGGGAACTCCTCATGCTATGATTATTTACTAATGCACAGCTTTTAGTTTGGTGGATGGAATCTGTAAACACTACAACAAACATAACACAAGAATACCATAGACTATGATAAGAAGGAATGATGATAAATTTGAAATATAAGTGTAAATTATAATATCAACATGCAATTGTTACAATCTCACCCATGAGGTACTTCAAGTGTTACTGAATTCACTTGCCTTCCAACAATAACTATGGGAGAAACTTCACAATTACACCTCTTAATGGATTCTTTAACACACCTTCAAAATGATGGCTTCCTTTACACACTTACTCATACAATATTTCTCACTACTCCCTTCTATGCTAAATGAGGGGGGTGGCCTCTTTATTTATAGGAATTCAGGCTTATCCACCCTATCTCTAAGATAGGATAGGAAATCTCTTCCGGCCAATCATATTCCATGCCTAAACTCTTGCCTTTACATGTAGGCGTATCTTCTAAGATAAGATAAACCTTATCATCTCACATGGGTTCCACCTTTTTAGACTTTTCTACAAATAAAATACACAAAATATTTATGACATCACTCTTTGTCCTTATTACAAATATAATATTTCTAATTTCTAATCATGTAGACCCTACTTCTCTACTTACCCAAACTTTGACATTTTAACATTACCGAACCACTTACGACAAATATTTACTTTTTACAACATTCCTGTTGTACTTTGACTGTTACCGTACTCTACTTTATTGGCGGCACCGTACTGATGGCACCATTATCTTCTATTGGACACCACTACTAATTATACTTAATAACATCCTATTCCTAATACATACATTAATAAAATAGAAATTACGGAGGAAAATTTTAATGTCGACATACCACCACACTAGTGGTGGCTAATACAAAAATGGGGGCCAAAGTAGGGGGAATGGATACATGCCTACAGTAGATAAGCTGTCCTGAAAAATCGCGGGTAGATGAATGAGAAAGGTAATACTGCAAGGCGAAAGCATTATGATCAAGGAGTTTTGTAAACTCCTTGTCACTAGCATGTATAACAATAAGAGATGTAGGGTCTATGGGTGACAAAATAGAAGATGGATAAAGACTAAATGGTAATGGTTGGTGGCTAGCATGAAAAACTAGAGCATTAGCTTGTCTATGCGTCAAAACCATGTGAATGTAGATAGAACAGGTAATCTAAGTTCTGCACATAGTATAGAAACACAGAAGAATGTAGCAGAAGTAATCTGTAAAGTGTAATTTGGTCACTGCTTTGATAGGAAATCAAAACACAAAGACCGATGCCTATTGGCTAACCAATGCCAATAAAGAGGGGTAACCAATGTCGGTCGCTGGACCGATGCCAAAAACTGTGAAGAAATAGTAGATTAAAAAAAATTGAAAATGAATGATGTAAATCAAGTGAACCTGTACTTTGAAAATAAAAATAGAGAGTAAGGAATGCAATGAAATGACAGAAGAATTCATAGAAAGTGACATATGTGAATTGAACACTGTTTTGGGGGAAATGATCCAAAACAGCCCAAAACTGACGGTGGTCAGTGAACCGATGCTGGTATGAAGAGGTAACCAATGGCAGTCTCTAGACTAATACCAAATACTGTGAATGGATGGAAAATTAAGAATTTGGAAATGAAAAAGTATGACATGGGTGGATTCTGAACTTTTTAGGTGACAACAGAATACAAAAGATTTGATAAAGTGACAAAACAAGTCACAGAAAGTACGTGTATGTAGATTTGAACACTACTTTGAGAGAAATGACCAAAACAACAAGAAATTGACCGCATTCAGTCAACCAATGCAGGTATGAAGATATAATCGAGGGTGGTGGCTGAACTGATAAAGATTACTGTGAAATCTAGGAAGAAATGAAAAAAATGAATTTTGGGTGATTAGATCAAATGAAATACCAACCTAGAAATTTGAGTATGGCAGTGATAATTCCTAACACACTCAGAAAAATTTGAACTACAACAAATGTAACTGTGGAGTGTGTAGGGAAATAAAAAGAGATGAAACAATCCCACAACTCTAAACACAAATCAATAAAAAGCTAAAAAATACACAAAATCGTAGGAAATAGATTTTATGTTGTGTGGCTTATGCCATTTAGGGACTAACTATGAGTAGAGTATAATTTTTGGTCAACGAGGGTGCCCTATAGAAACTGACAACTATGGCTTGTTTCAGGAGAATTTTGGCTTGGGGTCCCCAATATATACTTCATAGTACGTGAGGCCCTACTCTGATACGATGACTAGCCAAAACACTAGCTAGAACCACCGCTAATCTAATTATTAGTCGTTAATGGTAATTACCGGGAAGGAAGATGTTTAATAATTGTCTAATTTGTTTAAGTGATTTGGTTTGGTGTGTGTGTGCAAGAAGTGAGCTACGCTAAATTCTTGCCAACCATCAGTTGGTCATGACCTCCAACATATAGGTTGCAAATAAATTTAAATGAGCTAAATGCAACATACACAAGGATGAAATGCACCAATTTTAAACCCAAATCGACAATTAGATTCGATGTAGAAAATGATGAATAGGTCAATAGGATTTTTTTTTCACTACTATATAAATGCAATAAGGAAGAAAGGATTTGTTTTAAACACCAAATGACAAGTATCTTTTAAAAAATTAAAAGAAGAGAATGATACCAGGGAGAAGATTAAATGTGTTTTTTTTTTCAGAAAGAAAGAGACACACAATATTTCCCTATATGAAGAAAATGCAATGAACCCAAGAGAGGGTCCCATCGGGCATGCCAAAATGTTTCACCAATAAGCTGCGTACGTATGAGCAAAAAAAAAAGGTAAAAGGTGAGGAAGAGTACATTTGAAATGAATGTGGAAGGTAGAATGCATGCGTTGTTAACGTTATCCAAGCCAAATGTAGAGATCTCCTTTTTATATGGGAAGGACTAAAAGTAAGACCACAAAAGGGTATTAAATAGCACATGACAGTGGACTACATAGCATATGCTAGATCCATGAAGCGCGGTGCTTCCTAGAAAGATCGTCAATCCAATATTTAATAACAATTTAATGTAAACAAGGAACTAAAATAAATAGGTCCTATTGCAATGTAATTATTTAGGCTTCTCATACATACAATAAACTATATTTTATGCTAAATATGAAATCTAACACTAAATCTAATTAGAACCAGGGTTTTGTTCAGGTTAGGCAAGTCTGTTAGAGGTCTGGGGTTGGTGGGTTGAGGTTTGGGCTAAGTTTGGGTCAATGGGAGTCTCGCTGGTTTGAGAAGGTTGTTAGCCACAAAGACCAATATCGGCTAGGTGACCAATTACAGTATAGGAAAGGAATTGATGGCAGCTAGGTAACCGACGTTAGTAGGGGCAATTGTTGGGACATTGTTAAAAATGGGGTTTTAACCTCTCTGTGATTGCACAAAGAGTGGGATGGGTGTAGATAGGGTTCGCAATATTATTAGGAAGACTAAGGAATGCTGACAAGGGGGTTGGAAAGGGTGTAAAGGCTTGGGTGGTTGAATAGTGGGTTGGTGGGAAGAAGGTGATATATGGGTAATGGAAGGAATGCAATACAGAAAGAAGCAAGAGATAGACACTTTGAATAAGCACAAATAATGAAATCACAATACTTACTTGGTATTTTATAGATCTTGTGAGTGGAGATGGGTGGTGGTTGATCAAAGAAGAGGTGCTGGAGTCCACTGCCGTGGCAGTACAACTTGCGTGTTCCTGTGATTATTCCAATGCTCTGGAAGGAGAACTGTCTACTTGTCTGGCATTGTGGTTGTGTGTGTTCGTCATCTGGATGCATGAAGACCTTGAAGATTTGAGCTTAAATGCAATATGGCTCCAATAATTGAATGAACAACCTGTGTAAAGAGTTGTGAAAGTGTATATAAATTGACTGATGGTGGTTAGGTAACCGGCTCCAGCTGAGGAAAAAATGATGTTGGTTAGGGTGAATTAGTCCCTTTCTACCAAAAATAGGTAGATCTTCCTAGATTTGGGGTGTTTTCCAAGTTAAGTCCACTTAGGGAAGTGGATTTATTGTTAGAAAAGGTAGGAAGGTCATAGAAGAAGTCCAATTAGGTTTGAGAAGAACTCTTATTTATTTTGGTCAAGTGGTGACTTAGCACTCAGAGTGTTGACTTAGTGCTGAGAATGATGACTTGGTCACCAAGAGTTAAATGCCCCTGCAATGGGTCTAGGTTGATGTGTCTTGATGAAGTGGATGTGTGAGGAATAAATTAACTTAATTAAAATAATTAAATAAATTAATAACGTGGGGATAAATATTAATTCAATTGTAAGTGATTAAATTAATATCAATGTGGGGTAAAGGGGTCATGGCTAGGTGCATGCATTAAGTTGATTAATTGAAAGAGATTGAGGAGAGTGTGACCCAAATTTGGTGTCTACAGAAAGAATGGGAGAGAGTGCTAGAGCTAGCTGGTTTACAGGTAGTCTGGTATGTAATGTAGGCAAGAGAGTAACAAGGAAAGAGATCTGTGCTTGCTTGTGTGTTTCTTGGCAGGCTTACGACAACATAATGTGACAATTCCAAAACAATGAACTCCAACCAATGCTTCGGGAAGAAGCTTGGATCTTATAGAAAATAGGAAGAGAAGTGGTCAAGCCCACTTAGTAGCCAAAGAATGCCACATCACTCAAAGAAGTGGAAGTCAACTCACAAATAATAGTAGGAAGGAAAGGAGAAGTTTGTATGCATAGAACATGCCCAAGAATAGCCAATTTTGTCAAGAAACATGCACTAAAAATGAGTTTGAAGAAGGCAACACACATTCAAAAAACACTTGAAATGGCTTGGGAGAAAACAAACAAAACTGCTAGTCTATGTAGACCATCGGTTGTGTAACTTCTGCGGCGGTTGCGTTAGCCTCCGACGCGGTTATGTGACTTAAAGCACGAAGGCTAAGGAAAATTTGTAAAAATGATAAAGACAAGCGGGGAAAGCTAGGAAAGTGAAAAATAAGCTACAAAACATGTTGTAAATGAGGATTTGGACTTGAACATCATTAGAATTAATAGTTTTTTCATCATTGGGGATTTTACCTATTCCAAAAATGTAGCACATGTAAAATCAGGTGCCTATAGGTACACATTCCTAATGAAATATGATAACGCATTAGGAAACACAATAATACAATACTAACTAATCATGAGTGAATACCTTGAGTCTATCTGTAGTTAAACCTGAACCCCCCTAGCACTTTTCATGTGTGATCCCCTACATGAAGTTATCTAACCCATCCATACAGGTCACTTCCTAATCCATAAACAAATCTCTCTAAGTACTTCCATTTATAACTCACAACAAGAGATATCTATTTTTATTTCCCACAATTTGATCATAAAAAAATCAAACTAGAGGCAGGAAACAAGTAATTATCAACCCTTGTGAATGTCCCGTAACACCCACAAAAATTTCCATTACAAGGATTCTAACCCTAGTTTTCAAATCAATATAAAGGAACTATATCATCCCATATATATTTTTATAATACCATATATAGTTTTATCTTTTTTGAATTTGTTTAGAACGTCAAAATTAGTCAAACTTGCTTTATCACATAGGTTAAGTAAAAATACAAGTGGGTTGGAAGGGGTTTTAAATTTCATTTTGTTGTTTTGTCCCCATTTGGAAATTCAAAATTGGAGAGGTTGCAACCACGATTTGGCCATACACCATCGCCCCCTGCAACAATAGGGCCAATGGTGTCAAGATGGAAAAAAATAGGGCCAGAGGGGCGATGGCGTAGGAGAATCTTTCTAGGGGTTGATGGTGTCTACTAATGGGGGTGATGATGTAGGAAACATATAGGAAAAGGGTGTTAATTTGGATATTTGATTGTGGATTTATGATGCAAACATATAATGCATATTTATTTTGATTTTTTTGGATGCAGTTAGAGCACATGATCTACCTATTACGGACCATAGATGTATCATGGTGATTAAACTAAAATTAAATAAATGGGGGGTATAATTTAGTTTAATCTAATGTTATGCAAAGTAATATATAACATATAAATGAATAAAATAAATGACCCAAGTAACTAAGTAAGTAAAAATGTGAAAACCTAATGTGTAAAGAGGGTCAAGAAAAGCTTAGTTGATTCAAAGAGCTCACGAGGTTGTGTCGCAGTGAAGACTAGATGAACAAAATACAAGAAATGACCATACACGAGCTCCAAAAAATGTAGATCTAAGCTATCTAAATAGACTAGGGTGCCTGGGCACTCTTGTTTGAGATCTGGGTGATTTTGTCTGTGTAGGAGGTCTAGAAACCAATTTTGTAGGGTCATTGAATGATACAAAAGCCTTCACTGCTTGTCACATGTCTGACCTTAAACCGCGCTAGATGTTGCTAATAATCAGAGATGGAGAGAACACTTGCAAAACCCCAAGATAAGAATCAAAACCATACAAAATTATATATGCATATGAAGGGGTCAGACTGTCCTCAACAACCATAATGGTGGACTTACTAAGCTGAGCATTGCACTACATTTCAGACCCAAATATAGTTCTAGATATGTGTTTGTGTGTGTAAATCGTGCCCTAGGTGCTCTTGTGCTAGTTGCACTTTGTGAAGTAACGAGTAATAAATAGATGTAGAAATGTAAATAGATGGTGGATGGAATAAAATAAACTTCCCTCCTATGCAGTGTGATGTAGATGAACCAACCTTGTCCCTTGTGATGGAGCTAGATGGATGTAACTGGAGCTCTAGATGTTTTGGATGGATGTAACCTTAGGTGGATGATAGTAGTGCTTAGTGCTTTGATCCCTTATTATGGTTTCATAACTTTATATTTATATGGTTCTCTTGTTCTAATTTTGTAATTAACCCTGAAAGGCTGACCACTAAAAATGTGAAAAGCTCAAACGACTACAAATTGCCCAAAAGAAGAGAGTAAAGTATAAAGAGGATCAGGACGCATGAAAGGGACCAGAGCACCTGGGGTGTCCCAGTTCTAGCTTAGTGCCCCAGTCAAGGATAAGAACAATGTAGAATGGAAAAATAGATTGGGAAAGTACATGCAGAAGGGTAGAAGTGATGATAGAAAGCAAATTAAAATGGCCAAAGGACATGGGTTAATCAGTACTTTCTTCACTCAAAAACCATATGAATAGTAGTATGAGACCGGAACTAAATAACACCCAAAGTGTGTGATTTTGTGTCTACATTTTCTCCCACTTTATGTTGGTGAGTGGGACACTCGATAACATAAAGTAGATAGAGATGCATACCTGATATATATGTAGAGTGACATAGAAAGCGTGCCAATGGGACTAGAAAAAGTGTGAAGTGACAAAAAATAATATGGAATGTGGAGACTAAAGATGCAAAAGTGTAAAAAGTGATGAGAGTGAACCTCGGGTGGAAATACATGTGTAGCTGCTGATGTGTGTGATGTACCTGCATGTTAGTATGAGGTACATAATGCCAAATGATGTTGTTTTCATTTTTGTTGTTTCCTTTATTGTTTGTTGTTGTTGACTGCTTGTTTCTTATATAAATGGACCTATAAAGGAGAAGATGATCAAGTAGTCAAATACTCACGTATATGTGTAAAAATAACATGTATATAGTAAAAAGACTATAAATGGAAGTATGAAAAATGTAAAAACAAACATGTGCACCTAATTTGTGATGAGAGAAAGAGTGTAGAAAAAGGAAATCTTGTAATTATCGGTGAAGTGCAAGGTTTTTGGTAGATCTCATGCCACTCTAGCCGAAGAAGTGTAGGGAGATAGCTGCATTATTCTCCACCCTGTAACTACTTCCCTAAGAATATGAAAAGATCTCTTTACTTCCTAGTTTTTTGGGAGATCCGACACCATTGCCCCAAACTAGTGTAGGGAGGAAATTATGCTATATCCTCCAACCTGCAACTACTCCCCATAATTCTAAGGACAACTTGTCCTATAAAATCCCATTGTGTATCGTAGTTCTGTAGACTAGTTTGAACCCACTCACTGTATATCCCACAATGTCAAGGATGAAAAACTGAACTGAACTATACTGGTGTATAGTGTAGTGTAGTGTGTAAACCCCAAATGATCCCCCCCTCTTTGGGGGCACATGCAACATCGCGGATAGGGGATTTGGCCCCAAAAGAGGACTGATCACGTACATTGTTCCCTGTAGGGTGACGGGAATGTGCTTGGTAGAAACCAAGGTGCACACAAACAAGAAGACACTGTAGACTGTTAAGGTTGGTTGTAAACATGGGACATCACTCACAATGTCACAAGACAGACAAGGTCATAATGGCCACATAGAAACAAACAAATGTGCACACCAAAACAAAGGGCAAGGCCTGCATACAATAGAAAATAATATCAAGCAATATCAGACAAATAGAAAGATAGCCATGGTAGCAAGTAATCCTATAAAACAAAATGCTATACATGAAGCACCCATTAGCATGTTAGAAAAATAACCCATATGTCAAAATCATGTAAAACTAACAAAGTAAAGTGCTAAGTACAAAATGAAACAATAACACCTGTAGTATACATATGTAGAATCCCTCAGTAATTACTGTGAGACTGGTAGTAGCCAAACATCCATGATGCACATAAAAATTCCTGTATCTGTGATCACAACTAGAGAAACATGTAAATGTGCATGTGTGTGGTAAAGATAATGACATACAAGATACCTATCTAGCATATAGAGTACAACGATCATGGACAGGTAGATGCAAGTAAGAGTAAGAGCAACCAAGATATGCAACATGTTATGGATGGATGGAATGAAATGCAAGATGGATGATAGGAGCCACATGCTTCTCGAGTGAATGGAATTATATGTAATGAGGTTCATTTGGTTTCCTCCCTTAGCATTCAAGAATGAACCGTAAACTAGAGTGCGTCATTAAGAAATGGTTGAATTGTATGTTGTGTGTAACGCGTTATGATGAGTGTGTATGCGTAGTGGTGATGAAATGAAACCTAGAGATGGGCGAGATGATGTAGAATAAATATAGAATGTAGGATGTAAGATGTAAGACATATGCCGTAAGATGTCTAAAGAGACCTATTATGCAGTGTGTGGGGTTCATGTGTAGTATGCCCTCAATATTCCATTGTGAACTTAAGCACAAGAGTGTGTCATCAGGAAATGACGACACTAAAGTGTAGATGACTATCTCTATGTGAAGCGAGCGATGTAATACTATGCAAGTATAGGAGATGTATTAATGCTCAGATGTGGGGGAGAATGTGTGGGATGCTATGCCCACAAAGCACGTGTGGTTGAATGAACTATCTAATGAAAGTGAAGGACTAAGGTCTTTCATCTAATGCATATGGAAAAAAAGCCATATGCCCATGCTCTAGTAGTGGTGGTATAGTAGATAGACCCTGTGCAGGTGAATGAAGTCTATGTGCATGCGGTGGATTAATATATGATTAATTCCATGGTGTGATAAAATGTGTAGGTGATGGAGATCTACGTGAAGCTAAACACAGAGGTGGTGGAATCCCTCATGGAATAAAATGAGGTGGAGAGTTATGCCGAGATACTATAACTATCCTAGGAATGGGCCTATACCTATATTTTAGACTAGTAGAGTTGCGAGGATGGGTGGATGGTGTGTGAGTAGGTGAACTAGGAGTAGATTGCGCTTTTAGCAACATAGAGTGTGATGTACTAGATGATGTAGGAGATCTATGAATTGATGTGCAAGGAGATGAAAACCATAAAGTAGAAGGGGTACATCATTAACATGAAGAACTTGATTGTGATGAATGAATTTGAGCTGAAAATGATTCATAGAGATGATAGAATGAGACCTGCAAATCCAATTGAGACCCGGAGTAGCATATCAAAACCATCGAATTCTTTTCCCACGAGAAAGGGTACAAGAAAAGTGAGAGGAGAGAACCATAACGTGTAGTTTGATGACACCATATGAGTTGTTTATCAGGTATGAAATTTACGATAGTGGATCACCAATAACAATGAGAAGTGGAATAGAAAACACACTAACGTGCCAAGATAGGTCAACCTTAGTATTGCTAATGGAGGTCAAGCCAATAGATGCATTGATATGTAAGTGATTAGATGTGAAATTCACATAATAATTGTGGTTGGAGAAAAATATGAATGGTTGTGAAGTATCAATATGTGCAACTAGGAAATCAAGAGCCCCTGATGTAGGAGGAGGCACTGCGTGATATACGTAAGTAGCTGATGAGTCTGTCAATTTTTTGTAATGTTTGGGTAAAGGGTTGTTAAATTATTTTGAGCTTATAATTTTCATTGACAGGTGGAGAAATTGTAGATTTCAGAATCTCAATTTGACCATTGCTAATCAAACCCTGAATGAGAAATCAAATTCAGAAGCAACAATTAGTGGAGTGTCATACGCATTGATGATAATCGTAATGGAAATTTTCATCTAAATTTTTTCCTTTTGGTCTAGATGGATCTATTGTAGCGGAGATGATAGTGTAATAAGATTGCTATCGAAAATATGTAGTAGTAAAATAAGTGGGGGTACACTAAACTTATTGAAGATGCACCAATGCGGTTGCGATTAAAGCTCCTTAGTAGTAGATACTGCGTTGATGGTAGGTTTGGTATCTGTTGGCTTAGTTTTAGATGGTTTAAATGTTGACTTAGTTTGAAAATGCATGGAGGATGATTCTTACTCTTCGCATTTAAGTTTACCTATAGCTAAAAGTTTTATTTCAAAAAGTTTAAGAGTATGAAAAAGTTGATCGAATAAAGGAGAAGTCTCAAAGAGAACACTCTCTAGGAGAGGTGGTAAGATACTTTGAATAAATAAGTCTTGAAGTTCAACATCCACAAGTACATTCGACATCTTAGCTAAGATATTTTTGTAACACAAGACATAATCCGATAATTGTTCACTAGATCCCTGTTTGAGTTGTATAAGTTGAGCATAAGAGAACTTAGAGCCAATGTTCATAGAGAAGTGAGTGAGAAAAACATAATCCAAATGTGTGAAAGAGAGTACCGAGTTGATAGGTAGGTCATAAAACCAGTGAATCACATAATCTTGTAAATTACGAGGAAAAAGATTAGCTAATATACCATGGTCATCCACATAGTCTAAGCATACTACATGAAAAGCATGAAGATGCTCTTATGGGTCACCATGGACTTTAAAGATGGAAAATATGGGAGATACAAAATTAGATGGCAATGGATAGGTAGAAATAGTAGGTGTGAAAGGAGTATGTAGTAATGAAGTAGAGTATAAAAATGGTGATGCCCGAGAAGTAGCAAACTTGAGTTGGAAAATTTGGGCTCGCAAATCCTGATATAAAAAGGTTAAACTAGGAGTATTCAAAGAAGATCAGGATGCATATTAGGGATCTTAGGGTGAATGGCATGAGTGGTAGTTGTGGGAATTTAAGTGGAAACAAAAGTGGGTGGAGTGGAGACCATGAGAGCCAAAAAAATTGAAATTATAGAGGTCAAAACATCACGAGTTTTCTAAGAAATAATTAGAGCATGTAAGACATGTGGAATATGAGTGGGATTATCACAAAAATCTTGTCAAAAGTTAGTAATAGTGTTAAGTTAATCTTGGTCAACATTGGTGTCTTCATCATAGGACTTCTCACTATCAGACGCTTAAATTTCATGTAGAGGAACACGATGGGAATGATCTCAGCAATTATCAGTTGTAGTCACAGATGTAGTGATATCAACCATTGGATTATAAGTTATATGGGTAAATAGAGGAAGTTCACAATACAGAAAAGATCCAAAATGACTGCTACGGGTGACGGGCATAAGAAAATAAAAATCAAAGAAGGAAAATTAATTCTAGAGTTGGTTTCACTAAATGATTAAACTAAAATTGAATAATTGGGGCCTAATTTAGTTTAATATAATGTTATGAAAAGCAATATATAACAAATAAATGAATAAAATAAATGACCAAAGAAACTAAGTAAAAATGTGAAACAATAATGTGCAAAGAGGGTTAGGAAAATATTAGCTGATTCGATGAGCTTGCGGGGTTGTGTCTTAGTGAAGACTGGATGAACACAATGTAGGAAAAAACCACACAAGAGCTCCAAAATAGATGCAAGCTATCTGAGCAAACTGGGGTTCCTAGAGAAGGATTGGGGCACCTAGGGCACCTTGGTCTGAGATCTGGGTGCCCTGGTCTGTACAGGAGGTCTAGAAAATAATTTTATAGGGTTTTTGGATGATGGAAGCCTTCGTTTATTGTCATGTGTATGTCACTAAACTACGTTGGATGTCACTGATAATCAGAGATGGAGAGAACACTTGCAAAACCCCAAGCCAAGCATCAAAACCATAAAAAATAAAGATGCATATGAAGGGGTCGGAATGTCCTTATAGGCCATAATGGTGGAATTACTAACCAAGCATTGCACTACATTTCAGACCTAAATGTATTTCTAGGTGTGTGTGTATAAATCGTGCCCTAGGTGCTCTTGTACCAGTCGCACCTTGTGAAGTAGTGAGCAATAACTAGATGTAGAAATGTAAATAGATGGTGGATGGAATAGAATAAACTTCCCTCATATGCAGTGTGATGCAAATGAACCAACCTTGTCCCTAGTGATGGAGCTAAATGGATGCAAAAATCACTCTAGGTTCCTTGGATGGATGCAACCTTAGGTGGATGATAGTAGTGTTTTGTGCTTGGTCCCTCATTATAGTCTCATAACTTTATATTTATATGGTTCTCTTGTTCTAATTTTGTAATTAACCCTAAAAATGCCAACTAGTAAAAATATGAAAATATCAAACGAATATAAAGTTCCTAAAAGAAGAGAATAAAGTACAAAGAGGATCATGAAACCTAGAAGGGACTATGGTACCTGGGGTGCACCAGTCTTGACTAGGCATCATAGTTGGGGATAGGAACACACATAATGGCAAAAAAAACTGGGCCATTACACACAGAAGGCCAAAATGGCCAAATGACATGGGTTAATTAGTACTTTCTTCACTCAAAAACCATATGAATAGTTGTATGAGACCGAGACTAAATAATACCAAAAGTGTGTGATTTAGTGTCTACACAATGCTAGTGGGATGATTGCGATATTGACATAGGAAGAGATAACTTTGCTATAAGGTTGGGGATTTGGGGCATCATGTAGATGCCAATGATACCATTGGACTTGGATTTGCTGTAGATTTTTTTTGCTGCATGGGAGACCAGATGCAACAAATTTCTATGGTAGATGGGACAAGAGATGGTGGAAATGGATTTGACATTGGAGAATGTGCATGGGATTTTGGGGTTATTGATTGGAGGAACCCACATGTACTATGATTTAACACTTGATGCCACAGAGTAGAGATCATTATCCATGTGGGCTACAAGAATCAACATATATGACTAGTGCATGTTGTGCATTCACTCAACGTAGTGTAGGTAGTGGGGATTTTAGATATCCGAAAGGTAGTGATGGGGATTGTGGTGGCACACATAGTGTGTCACAAGACCAATGGAGCTATCCCATTGGTCTTGATAGTAATATGCATAGACATTATGGATCAATGTATACTATTTAGATGGCAAATAACCATATGGGTGCAGTTGGTTCATGATTTGTATAGGGTGTAGCGAATAGGCAAGAGTGTCATGAAACCCATGATTTCATTAAGAACATGAATATATGAGTAGTTCTCGATGCAAAAGATGATAGGGACACCAAAAGTACTAGTAAGAGATGCCATGAGAGTACTTCAATGGGTACAAGGGTCGATAGTAAGTACACTTTAGGTTTACCAGACACTAGATGATGATGTGATATGACATCCCTACATAGGGAATACAGATCAATGGCCTTGTTGGCATAGAGTAGAATACCTATAGGCTATGAAGGAGGTGAAAATACACTATTTGGATTAGGTAGAGAGACATGTGATAGACAAAGTATTGATATATTTGAGATAAATAATACCAGAAGTGATACACCACCGTTTCCACCCTACTAGTGTTGTCATAGTAGAGGGTGTTAGTTGTTGTTTTTGTGTAATAAGCGCGCTTGTGCACATGAAGATAATTACTATATGAAGAATGTTTATGCATAGAGGACTGCACATACTTTTAGTGTGGGGTGGTGGTAGTTATCCAAGAAAAATACCGTGGGAATTGAAAGGTGAAAGGAATAAGCTGCTACGGGTGTGCTTTAAGTCAAAATAAGATTGCTTCTCAAAAAGTGACCAAGGATGGATATGAATGAAAGAATAGTATAATGCACGAGGTAAAGTGGAGGCCATGATAACTACCAAGAGAAGGTACAATGATGAGGTACTCATGCACAAGGGAGTGCACACTGAAGAGAATTCTGTGACTAGAGGGTAGGGACGACGTGCTAGAAGGTTATAGCTGGGGCGCAAAGATGTACCACACATAACAAATGAATTTGGTCAATGAATGAGGGGATATTTGGTAGGTGAAGGAGCAATAAATGCATCAAAATTTTTTAAAAATTATATAAGGATGGAATGTAGATTCATTTTTACCGTTGCGACTAAAAGTATTTGAGGAAAGAGCTAAGTGCATAAAGAGATGAGTGATCGGGTTAAGGTGTGAAGGGGTGTGAAACCAAGTGTGACAACTGGATTTGTGTGAAAAGAAGCTTACGTCCCTGGTGGTGAAGGGTTTTGAGTGAAGCAAGGAGATGAAAAGGAGTTAGGACACGAAGTTTCCACCTAGGGCACAATTGAATCAAGCTAGGGTTTGATTTGTAAAGTTACAGAGTTGAACGAGGAGACATTTGCAAGGTAAAAATGGCACCTAAGAAGGCATCTGTAGCAAAAGCAAAAGGAAAGAAGAAGGTGGTTGTCGAGGAGGAAGAGATGGCACCCGAAAGTGATTTTTCTAATAATGCAATATCTAGATCGAGTCATCATCATCCAGGAATGGGATTCTCCCATCAGAAAGAGAAAAGTAAGTGAATACAATCATAGGACTTCAGAGAACAAGAAGGAGCTCGATTTCCTTGCTCACTAGCTAGGACGAACAAGCGTACGACAAATGACATACCAGTTTATGATGATGCAAGTGAGAACCTTCTGAAGAGAAATTGGGGTCTACCAATTATATGAGCTTCCATGTTTCGGAAAGTATGAGCCCTTTTATTAGTGGCTCATGAGAAGAGTGCAAGAGGAATTCTTCTACTTTGTAGGACATAGAGTTAGAATCTCATATGCACATATCTCATTAGTTACAGGTTTGAAGGCCACAAGAGAGGACATAAAAAGTGATCTCATAGATAAAGCTGGGATTTTAAAGACCAAACAAGAGTTGGGGTACCTGAAGGGTCCACAAGGTATGGATATAGACAAATTAAAGAATTGTTCGGTTGTGTAAGCTAGCAACACACCTTGTTACAAAGTTGAATGATCAGGAGTGGTGGTCACAGGTAAATAGTATGTGGTTACACGTGGCGCGTAAGATGTCAAAAGGGAAAATATACAACATTGTAGGCTATATTATAGAGAAAATAGTTGAAGAAGTATGCACAGGGGGGAAGATCAGCTTTGGGGCTATTCTACTATCACTGGTATTCATGGAGATTGGAGTACCAAATGGATCGAAGGAAAAATTATGGGAATACCCCATGGAGAACAAGTTACCAGCTGAAAGATTCAACAAGTACCTATGCAAAGGGGCCATGACATATGACGTAAAGAAAAGGGCGAAGAAATGGTATGACAGGCTCCACACGACATTTGGGGAAGAGTGACACATCCCAAAGGACCTACTAGCAGTGGTAGGGAAACAAGTTCAGTTTGCTGTAAATCAAAATTTATGCATTGCGTGCTTCCCAATGAAAGATGGAGTTTGGAGCCCTTGGTGTAAATTGCCTTACGCATTCACTGTAAAGTATTTCCAAGCATATACTCATAGGTTTACAGACATGCGCTGACTAGTCTTAAATGTAGATAAGGTAGAGTGTGACTACCATACGTTGAGGAAGAAGTATGTGTATCCTGGTAGAAGTGCTTATACAGAGAGGATCATTTCAGAGGTGCTGAATATTAAGCCAATAAGTTTAGCTGTAGTAGATGTGAGGGCATCATTGGTGTATCTCTAGTCGAAGCCAAAGATGGAGAATAACAAATATGTCGAAGGTGAGTTTACACTTCCAGCACCACCAAAGGGAAAGCATACAATGGAGAACATCCCAACGCCTAAGCCCACAGAGCCAATTGAAGTGGATGACAAGGAGGAGCGTGAAGATAGTGGTGGTTTAGAGAATAGAGGTAGGAGACATCCTATAAATAAGGGTGAAGCTGAATGAGCCATTACACCACCTTAGCCACAAGAGGGGGATGATGATGACTTGAATGCAGGTCCAAGGGGAGCATAGGTTTAAGAGGGTGTTTAGGAGAACAAGGACCCAAGGTGCTACCCCAACCACTATGCGGAAATCACCTAGAATCTCTCCATAGAAGGAGGCAATTACACAAAGAAGGAGGAAACTAAAGTTAAATGAGGATGCAGAAGAGTCAGAGGAAAGTGTGCCTAATTCTCCTACACTTCCAGAGAATACATAAGCACAGAGTGAGGAATCAAAGGAAAAAGAAGAGGATGAGAAAAGACCTGAGGAGACAATTGCAGAGAATATCTAGGACATGGAGACACAAGTCCCAAATTTGGAAGCTAAAGTTCCTAAGAAACAACGGTCTAGAAGAAAAAGTTGAGAGTACATTCCACCGGCCATGGGGTATGCAAAGGACGTAGGAAAGATTATCCACGCCTGCTTCTAGATCACGATAACATAGAAGGATTTATTCAGTTGGGAGTTAATAGATGAGGATATGTTGACTGTGCGCACTTGAAAGAAAATATCGTGGTCAATGCACACCCACATGGATGATCCTGACTTTGATGTGTGTCAAGAGTCATGTATTTGGAGACGATTGAAGAAGGCACCTCAAGCTAAACACATGACAGTAAAGCCTATTGTCATGTTAGATGAGCAGGTCAGAAATGCATTAGTGAAAGTTTCTGCTGAGGTGGCTAGAAGAAACATGGACAAAGATGCAACAATCAGAGTGCTACATGAGGCGCTAAAGAAAAAGGATGCAGAGATAGCACACATAACTCAGGAGAGGGACTTTGTGTGGAATAAAAACGAGTTGTTTATCATCATCGCAGAGGAGATTGGGGACAATGTCATTAGAGCAAGGCCACACTTGGAGGCCAAGGTACCACAGACGTTTCCTTTAGTGATACACTATGTGGGAAAGTTGGTGGACTTGGTACTTGAAGATGAACTTCTCCGCATGCAAGCGCCAGAAAGCTCAGAGCAAGATGCCAAATGGGAGAAAGCATCAGTGATGTGAAAGATTGCATCTTATGAAGGGTTGTTGCAATCATTATAGGAAGTATTAAAGAAAGAAGACTAGGATTTAATCATATGCACAACTCCAGAGGTGCTTATCAACATTAAGACCCTAGAAGAGAACAATGAGTTCCAGAAAGAGATAAAGGATGAGACATTGGGACGTGTAGAAAGATTGTCAATAGTTAAACAGAAGCGTGAGGCCCTGACAGCAACACAATAACCGCACAAGACTCGATTGGAAGAGCTTGGAAAGCTAATTGCACATAAGATGGATCTTTTAGAAGGGAGAATGACATATATGTCTAGCGTTGTGTTAGTTTTGTAAAATGAGAAAGGAGAGATTGTAAGGGATGAATTTGAATCCATTGTTGGGGACATCCCAGAAAAAGTAGAGGAAGCACTCATTGAATGATAGGTTTTGGAGGCCAAAATAAAGGGGGAGTATCCAGAGTTGATACTGCAAACTGATATAGAGGAGCATCCTAACCTCATAGAAATTATTTATTTCTCTACATTATTTCATTCTTTTTCTAGCAATTCTTCTATTCTTTACTTCAATTTTTGAGATACCCATTATCGGGATAACAATGAGATTATTGTGGGGTAATGTTGATCAAAGAATACTTGTCAAATATCACACAAGGAATCCGGGTGGGAAAGAAGGCCTGGAACCAAGGGCGCAGAAGGACAGGAAGGACCCACATGTGGAAGGCAAGTTTAGCTTTCAGGACTTAGCCGATTTTGAGCATGAAGACCTATTTTTAGAAGATGGCGTGCAAAACACACCAATGATTTAGGGACATGCATGCCATGCATTGTCTATCTTTGGAGAAGCATATCGAAGCATTTTTGCATGGAGAGAAGCTGAGAATAGAATTGACACATTAGTTAAATTGCAAGAGGACTATAGATAGCACAATTGCATGTGTGGCTCTGCTTGTAAACAACGTGTGGCTATCAATAACCATGAAACATATTTCTGGAATAGATAAGCGGTGTAGGGAAATTCCCCACCCTATATATATGATGTTAGGTACATAGTAGAAGTGTGTGGGTGAGTGTGAAGTGTGTGTAATAGAGAATATACAGATTGTGTGTATGTATGTGTGATATACGCATATGACTAAATTACTGTATCAGATCCATACACACATTGGTATAGATTGAGAATACTGTAAGGAGACTTCTGTATTTATTAATAGATGGAAAATATTGGCTGAATCTAAGTGTCATTCTGTGTGTAGTGAAGTAGTGCATGTTATTAATTCAATCATGATTACTGTTTAAAACTTATTCTTTCATAGATTTGAGGGTAAAATGCATTGTAGAATGATGGATTTGTTATGAATCTATATGTTACTTCCTTCATTATGCTAACATCCTGCTACAACAACCCTAAAAAGGGACCTGGTACCTTTACGAGCTTTGGGTGAATGCTCAGTCAAGGCTGAGTGATGTACCAACGCGATTAGGGTGTTATCTGGTGAATTCTAGGCTACATAATTGGTTCCTAGAATTTACTAGATAACACCCTAGTCATGCTGGCACATCACTTAGCCTTGACTGAGCACTCACCCGAAGCGCACAAAGGTACTAGGTCCCTCTTTAGGGTTGCTGTAGTAGGATGTTAGCATGATGAAGGAGGAAACATATAGATTCATAACTAATCCATCTTTCTACAATGCATGCTACCCTCAGATCTATGAAAGAACAAGTTTAAACAGTAATCATGATTGAATTAATAACATGCACTACTCAACTACACACAGAATGACACTTAGATTCAACCAATATATTCCATCGATTAATAAATACAAAAACTCCTTACAGTATTGTCAATCTATACCAATGCGTGTATGGATCCGATACAATAATTCAGTCATATGCGTATATCACACATACATACATACACTTCACACTCACCCACACACTTCAATTATGTACCTAACATCATATATATAGGGTGGGGACTTGCCCTTCACCACTTATTTATTCCAGAAATAGGCAACATGCTATTGATAGCCACACGCCGTTTACAAGCATAGCCACACATGCAAGTGTGCTATCTATAGTCCTCTTGTAGTTAACTAAAGTGTCACTCCTATTCTCAACTCGTCTCCATGCAAAAATGCTTCGATCCTTTTCTCCAAAGATAGACAATCCATGGCATGCATGTCTCTGCATCGTTGGTGTGTTCCGCATGCCATCTTCTAAAAATAGGTCTTCATGCTCAAAATCAGCTAATTCCTAAAAGCTAAACTTTCCTTCTACACACGGGAGTCCTTTCTGCCCTTCCGCGCCCTTGGTTCCGAGCCTTCTTTCCCACGCAGATTCCTTGTGTGATCTTTGACAAGTATTATTTGATCAACATTACCCTACACTAATCTCATTGTCATCCCGACAATGGGTATCTCAAAAATTGAAGTAAAGAATAGAAGAATTGAAATAATAAGAATGAAATAATGTAGAGCAATAAAGAATTTCTATGAGGTTAGGATGTAGCCTCCTCTGTATCAGTTTGCAGTATCAACTATGGATACTCCCCCTTTATTTCAGCCTCCAAAATCTGCCATTTAGTGAGTGTTTGATCTGATTTTTATGGGATGTCCACAACAATGGATTCCAATTCATCCCTTATAATCTCTCCTTCCTCATTTTGTAGAACTAACACAACACTGGACATATATGTCATTCTCCCTTCTAAAAGATCCATCCTTTGCGCAATTAGCTTTCCAAGCTCTTCCAACCAAGTCTTGTGCGGTTCTTGTGCTGCTGCCAGGGCCTCACACTTCTGCTTAACCATTGGAAATCTTTCTGTGCAGCCCAATGTCTCATCTTTCATCACTTTTTGGACCTCATTGTTCTCTTCTAGGGTCTTAATGTTGATAAGCATCTCTGGAGCTGTGCATACGTTTAAAACCTGGTCCTCTTTCTTCAATACTTCCTATATTTCTTGCAACAACCCTTCAGAAGATGTAATCTTTTGCATCACTTATGCTTTCTCCCGTTCAACATCTTGCTCTGAGCTTTCTAGCACTTGCATGCGCACAGGTTCATCTTTAAATACCAAGTCCACCAACTTTCCCACATAGTGTATCGCTGAAGGAAACGTCTGTGGTACCTTGGCCTCCAAGTGTGGCCTTGCTCTGATGACATTGTCCCCAATCTCCTCTACGATGCTGATAAATACCCCATTTTTCATTGACACAAAGTCCCTCTCCTACGTTATGTGCACTATCTTTACATCCTTTGTCTTCAACTCCTCGTGCAATGCTCTTATCATTGCTTCTTTGTCCATGTTTCTTCTAGCCACCTTAGCAGAAAATTTCACCAATGCATTGCTGACCTACTCATCTAAATTGATAGCAGGCTTTACTGTCATATGTCTAGCTTGAGGTGCCTTCTTCAGTCGTCTTGAAACACATGATTCTTCACACACATCAAATTCAGGCTCATCGATGTGGGTGTGCATTGATCATGATAGTTACTTTCGAGTGTGCACAGTCACCATATCTTCATCCATTAGCTCCCAACCAAATAAATCCTTCTGTGCTATCGTGCTCTGGAAGCGGGTGAAGATAATCTTTCCTACGTCCTTTGCATACCCCATGACCGGTGGAATGTGCTCTCAACTTGTTCTTCTAGACCGTTGCTGCTTAGGAACTTTAGCTTCCAAATTTGGGACTTATGTCTCCATGTCTTGGACATTCTCTGCAGTTGTCTCCTCAGGTATTTTCTCATCCTCTTCTTTTTCCTTTGATTCCTCACCCTGTGATTTTGTGTTATCTGGAAGTGTAGGAGTATTAGGCACACTTTCCTCTTGACTCTTTTGCATCCTCATTTAACTTCAGTTTCCTCCTTTTTGCAGTTGCCTCCTTCTGTGGAGAGAGTCTGGGTGATTTCCACATAGTGGTTGGGGTAGCACCTTGGGTCCTTGTTCTCCTAAACACCCTCTTAAACCTGTGCTCCCCTTGGGATACATTTAAGTCCTCATCATCCCCCTCTTGTGGCTGAGGTGGTGTAATGGCTCATTCAGCTCCACCCTTATTTGTAGGATGTCTCCTACCTCTATTCTCTAAACTGCCACTATCTTTACACTCCTTTTCATCGTCCACTTCAATTGGATCTGTGGGCTTAGGCACTGGGATGTTCTCCATTATATGCTTTCCTTTTGGTGGTGCTAGAAGTGTAAACTCACCTTTGACATTTTTTATTCTCCATCTTTGGCTTCAGCTGGAGATACACCAATTTTTTCCCCCACATCTGCTACAGCTAGACTTATTGGCTTAATATTCAGCACCTCCAAAATGATCTTCTCTATATAAGCACTTCTACCGGGATACACATACTTCTTCCTCAACGTATGGTAGTCACACTCTACCTTATCTACATTTAAGACTAGTTAGCGCGTGTCTGTAAACCTATGAGTAGATTCTTGGAAATAACTTACAGTGAATGTGTAAGGCAATTTACACCAAGGACTCCAGACTCCATCTTTCATTGGGAGGCACGTGATGTAGAAATGCTGATTTACAACAAACTGAACTTGTTTCCCTACCACTGCTGGAAGGTCCCTTTGGGATGCGACAATCTTCCCCAAATGCTGTGCGGAGCCTATCATACAATTTCTCCACCCTTTTCTTTACGTCATCTGTCATGGCCCCTTTGCATAGGTACTTGCTGAATCTTTCAGCTGGTGACTTGTTCTCCATGGGGTATTCCCATACTTTTCCTTTGGTCCGTTTGGTACTCCGATCTCCATGAATACCAGTGATAGTAGAACAGTCCCAAAGCTGATCTTCCCTCATGTGCACGCTTCTTCGACTATTTGCTCTGTAATATAGCCTGTAATGTTGTAGATTGTCCCTTCTGACATCTTATGTGCCACATGTAACCACATAGTATTTACCTATGACCACTGCTCTTGATCATTCAACTTGGTAACAAGGTGTGCTGTAACTTGCACAACTAGACAATTCTTCAATTTATCTATGTCCATTTTTCGTGGCGCAGAACCTTCAGGTACCCCAACTCCTGTTTGGTCTTTAAAAGCATGGATTTATCTACAAGATAGCATTTTATATCCTCTCTCGTGGCCTTCAGACCTGTAACTAATGAGACAAGCACATATGAGATTCTAACTATGCATCCTGCAAAGTAGAAGAAGTCCTCGGGCACCCTGCTCATGAGCCATTGATACAAGGTATCATACTTCCTGAAATATGGAAGCTCATATAATTGGTAGACCCCAATTCTCTTCAAAATATTTTCACCCACATCGTTATAAACTGACATGTCATTCGCCGTGTGCTTGTTCGTTCTAGCAGTGAGTAAGGAATCAAGCTCCTTCTTGTTCTTCAAATTTCTGTGATTGTATTCACTTACTTTACTCTTTCTGATGGGTGAATCCCATTCCTGGCCAAAGATGACTCCTTGTGGATATTACATTTATCAAAAATGGCTTCGGGTGCCATCTCTTCCTCCTCAACGACAACCTTCTTATTTCCTTTTACTGCTGCTAGCAGATGCCTTCTTAGGTGTCATTTTTACCTTACAAATGTCTCCTCTTCAAATATGCAATTATGTGAATCAAACCCTAGCTCGATTCAATCGTGCCCTAGGTGGAAAATTTGTAACCCAACTCTTTTCTATCTCCCCACTTTGCTCAAACCCTTCACCACTGGGGATGTAAGCTTCTTGTCACACATATCTGGTTGTAATGCTTGGTTTCACACCCTTAGCACCTTAACTTGATCACTCAACTCTTCACGCTTAGCTCTTTCCTCAAATACTCTTAGTTGCAATGGTAAAAATGAATCCACATTCAATCCTTATATTTTTTTTCAAATTTTGATGCATTTATTGTTCCTTCACCTACCAAATATCCTGTCATTCATTGACCAAATCCATTTGTTCCGCGTGATATATCTTCATGACCCAACTATAACCTTCTAGTGTGCCTTCCTACCCTCTGGTCACAAACTTCTCTTCAACGCGCACCTCTTGTGCCTGAGTACCTCATCACTATACCTTCTCTTGGTAGCTATCATGGCCTCTGCTTACCTTGCGTTATACTGTTCATTCATTCATCCCCATCCTTGGTCACTTTTGAGAAGCAATCTTCTTTTGACTTAAAAACACACCTGTAGTAGCTTATTCCTTTCACCTTTCAATTCCCACAATTTTTTTACTTGGATAACTACAACCACCCCCACACTAAAAATATATGCATTCCTCTACGCATAAACATTTTTCATATAGTAATTAGCTTCATGCGTGGCAAGTGTGCTTTTTACACAAAAACAAAAACAAAATTGACAAAGCATAATGACTATGAAGGAAATACATTAAGGGAATACATAATTGAAAACCTAAGCTAAATGGAAATACTGCCTTATTACAAACACCAAGAAGATTTATTAATAGTAGGGCTTCAACCTACTCTCGTTAAAGTAACCGGGTAGCCATTTTCCATCAAGTGCTTCTAACTGGAAAACACCTGATTCAAGTATAGAAGTGATGACATACGACCCCAACCAATGTACTTTGAGATTTCCTGGATGGTGCAAAAAATTTGAGTCATAAAGAAGTACCATTTGTCCAATATCAAACTTCTTATCCCTTATGTTTCTGTCATGCAATGCCTTCTACTTGGCCTTTTCCTGCTTCTGACTCCATCGTGCTATAGCTTGGTGCTTATCTAGTTGAATCATCTTTTCAATACGCTCTTCTAAATATTGCTCATCAGCTAGACCTCCAACGCACGCAATGCGCAAAGAAGGTAACATAAATTCTATAGGGAGAACAACTTCTAAGCCAAACACCAACTGAAACAGTGTGGCTTTGTGCAATCTCTTGTAAGTTGTTCTATATGCCCAAAGAATAACTGACACTTTGTCATCCCAATCCTTTCTTCCAACATCACAATTTTTTTTCAAATTCTGGCTCAAAATCTTGTTGAAGGCCTTACCAGTTCCATTTACTTGAGGATGGTAAGGTGTAGTTTTATGGTGTGCAACCATAAACTCATCTAATAGGATCCTGATTGTCTCATTAAAAAAGTGTGTACCTCTATCACTTGTCAAGCTTAAGGGACATCCATATCTTATAAGAACATTCTCTCACAAAAACCTAGCTGTTGTAGCTACCGTACAGTCCTTGGTAGGTGCTGATTCTGCCCACCGTGTGAGATAATCTATGCAAGTAATGATATAATATGATCCAGTCCTACGCATGGCTAGCGAAATAGGTCCTATAAAGTCAATGGCCCATTTTTCAAACGGTTTTGGCACTAGTAATTGGTCTTAAAGGCATCTCATCTCTTTGCCCTGGTTTTCCTAGGTGGTGACAATGATCACATGCCTTACAATATTCTTTACAGTCCTTATATAATGTCTCCCACCATAATCCCAACAAGTAGGATCTTCCGGGAAGTTCGCATCACCTGCATAATGGCCTCCTGTAATACCACCATGAGCTTCTTCCATGATATCCTTATGCTCATGCTCTAATACACAACGATGTAATACTTCATCTCTGCCTAGCTTGTAAAGGTCACCACTGATTACCATAAAAGGTACCGCGCGTATAGCAAGTTGCTTCTTTTCTAATGCTTTCATGTCTTCTGGTGCCATACTTATTCGTAGAAAGACAACAATGTCCTCTAATTCCATGGGCATGTGTTGTAACCTATATAACTGTGCATCTGACATTATTTCTTCAATTGTCTGTGCATCCTCTTTACCTCTGTATTAGAGGAGATGAAGAGACATCTCCATATAGATATTCTATGGTTACTGTGGACCTTGACCACTTGATCCAGAACCTCCCGTGTTCCCTCTACCTCCAGAACTACCAGATCCACTAGAACTAGAACCAGCTATACCTCTCGATCCTCCACCTATAGTTGGAATAGGACATGTAGATGTACTCCCATGTGTTCCAATAATAGTACTATACTGAACCCTTACATTTTGTGAGGTATTTCCACTTCCAGAGGTGAATCCAACATTCTGTGCACTCACCTTCTGTGCGGATGATGCGCCTAAGAATGTTCCTCCAAATGACATTGAAGCCTTTTTCTTGCCATTGATGTACTTGATCCCTGACTTACTCCTCTCCTACTTCCCAAGTTAGTTTGTTGGTTACTTGTTGTCCTAGATACTAAAAAACCAAGCGCAAAGGCTAGGTCACTAGGTGGATTAAGATGCGCACCCACAGTCCAGGTAGTCTCTGTTGGCACACTTCTTTGTGAGGCTGAGGGGGGATCTCTATCATGATTTCCAAGATGGGGGAGTTCCTGATGCTCTAGCTCCACATCTTCTACGTGAGCTGTAAATCCTTCACGAGCCATCTCTCTCCTCCATGCCATACTTTCTACAATGGAACGCTGCTTCTCTATCTCCCTCTTGGGCATTTAATTATATTTAAGCTGCCTTTCCTCTCTCTGCCTCTCTACCGCTAGGTATGCCATCTTAAACCAAACCTGTTCCTGGCCTCGTGCATGGTGAAGTTTAGTTAGCCATTGGTTTTCTCTCCAGGTTCAAAGTTACCATAAAGATCTTGATTGCCAGTGGAATACCTTGCAAATATGTTCCTGTTGGATACCGCAAAAATTGGAATTCAGCTACCTCTGGGTAAGAGTACGTCGAAATTGAATATTCCAGAATATAATTGTTTAGAACACCACAAAACCACATATCCACAAGATGAGTCCATATCAGATCAACACCATAAAGGCCCTGAAATTATTCATGTGTCCAGAAAAGTGTGGGATACCTCCAATTCCGTTAAGATGCATAAACAATAAGCCACTCATATAGTTCTACTAGAAAGATAGCGAAAAAGCTCTCATATAAGCTGTCATACATCTTCTATTCTACCTAAGTGCGTTCGTTAAAATCAGATCCACTACTGAACTGCCATGCATATTCTTCCTCAAGATCATGTATCCATTCCTCAATACTTGTTAGAGTTAACCAATACGTCTTCATCGTGAACCTTCCTGAAAACAACTGAAAAAGAGGTCCCAAAAATGGAATCAATGATGTAGCCTAGAATTTACCAGATAACACCCTAGTTGCACTGACACATCACTAAGCCTTGACTGAGCGTTCACCCGGAGCACACAAAATGTACCATGTCCCTTTTTAGGGTTGCTATATGTTGGTTCGAAAATCTGTCGCTTGGGCATATTTATGGATAAACGAGTCAACAGTGTGCAGGGCATAGCCCCTCTTTGAGTCAGCAAAGTGAAACTGGTTTATTGCTATTCTACCAGCAGGAATCTGTGCAAGTCTCACAATATTCTACCTTCGGGGGTTTGGGATCTCATCCCAATAGATGTGTTTTCGGCTGAGAGGAAAAATGAAAGGAGGGGGGAAAATGAAGAAAGATCAGATCCGAAGGGAGAAAAGAAATGAATTCCAAAGCAGAAGGGTCAAAGGGTCTATGGTTTGGGTTGGTAGTAAACAGAGCCGAACCTACTTGCATAGACGGATAAAGAAATACTGATGAATAAATGACAACAAAGTAGAAGCAAATCCAACAGAACAATCACACAAATCTAACATAAGAAAGATCTGATATTAAAACACATGTATTCAGCACAAAGTCTAAATATATTGTATTCAATGTTTGTTTCTGTTACAAAGAGTTCAAAATCTTCTTCTTACTTCTATTTCTCATCTGAAAAGTATTCACCCCCAAATACAACAAGTATTCGAGTATTAATAGAAGAAGGAGAAGAGGGAAGGCAAAAAGGAACCAACCACCTATTTACATAATATCTACAAAATATCTCAAAGTCATGTTGACTTTTGACAACTTGATGGATGACATCATCCCATGGTGCAACATGGATGATGTCATCATTTGTGCCAACATACTTTAGACATTTACAAAAAGAAAGTCAAAGAAGAGAGAAATTATTCATCGTCGTCGTCCCACGGCTGAAAGGGGGTATCTTGCTTCTGCCGCTGCTCAGGTGACGAGATGTGGAATTGGGCACGGTATTCCATGAACTTGCTGATCATGGGCTCTAATTGATCCTGGGAAGGATCCTTGTGTCACTCATTGATAGCCTCGCAAGTCTCCCGCTCGTCTGTGAGCTTCTCTGGGAGTTTGGAATACTCATTCTCTGCTTCTATTAAGAACCCGATGAAGTCCCGACAGGCCAGCAGGTTATTGATGGATTCTGCGTCAAAAGTGACCTCTGGCCCCAGCCCTTGCGAAACGATCTCCTTGAAGATCTGAATGGTTTCTTCAACCTTCCTTAAGGTGAAAGAAGGAGTAAGCAACCCTGGAGACATCCTTAGAACAATTTGTTCCATCTGATGCATTGCGTCCAGGGATTCTTCCTTTACCTTATCAATCTTTTCGAGGACAAATTCCAGTTGATCCATCCGGTAATCCAGAGTGGAAAGGATTTTATTGAGGGCCCTGGGGTGACCGAAAATGCCAAACTTGACCAGATCTTCGACTGAACAGTCAAACATTTTTTGGAAGGTCTCATGCTGCAGCCTAGCATGGTCCATCTCTTCGGATATGGGTCCTGCTAACGCCTGGAGTTCTCTGTTCACCTTGTTGATGTTCAGATACAAATCGGTGAACTTGGCGATCACTCGTTCACTGTCCTTGAGGATCTGGCTCCTCCAGGTGGAAACTGCCATACCCTGCTCGCCGATCTTTGCATATTCATTAATTTTATCCTGACTCAGAGGCTCAGGAGTTTCGGCGGCAGTTGTGGGAGGTGCACTGCCCATCTTCTGTAAGGCATGGAGCAGATGTTTATTTTGCTCTTTCAGTAGCCTTTTCTCTTCTTTTGCTTCTTGAAGCTTCTTGCAGAGGGCGTCAACTGCAGATAGGGCCTCTCCCTGAAGGCTTTCAGAAGATGTTCCCCATTGTGACTTGAGTCACTGTGTAATCTGTCGAAGACAGATCCTTTTTATCCTTTAGAGGATTGGGGTATGCGATCTCCATTACCCTCTCTCCCGAAGCACTCTGAGAGAAGCGTGTGATAGGCTTTTGCTTCTTTGCCCCTTTTGATGGGATCACATAGAAAAGTCCATTGGTGCGATGGGAACTTTCCTTTTCTGTTGACTTAGGTGCTGGGAGATCCAGGCTGGACTTAGGGGAGAAGGACCAGAAACAGAGAAGGGGGCAGCTGCAGTAGTAGAAGGGAAAAACGTGGAGACACGTGGCGGCGGCATCGAGAGGGAGGCCGAGGAAGTGCTCACGGGAGGAAGAGATACTGCAGGGGAGGAAGACATAGGAAGGGAAGGGAGCTCAGAGATGAGGGAAGAAATGGAGGGGGACAGGTCCGCGAGAGAAGAGAAGATGGACGAAGAAGCAGGAGGAACAGTAGAAGAAGGGGGAGAGGACACTACCAAAGGAATGGTCGCTTGGGTCACTCGAGGAGGGGAAGGAGGAGAGGGAGAAGGGACAGAAGGGACCTCAATATTTGCAGTAGTGGCGACATCCTGAGTGGATGTGCCTATCGGAACATCTTCCGCTGTTTCTTTCTCTGGAGAAGCCAGAGTTATAACTTGTTCGGGTGTAGCGGAAGGAGGACTTTCAGGAGCTTCCTCTTGGGTGGAGCTGGATTCACCCTCTTTGCCTTTTCCCTTGCCTTTTGGCTGCTATTTAGCCCAAGGAGGTGCGTTGCCCAACGGAGAGGTTGTGAAATCAACTCCGAGGTAGATGAGCCCGTTCATTCGGCACCAATGCTCTGTTCTGCGCAGAGTTTCCTTGACTCTCTCCTCGATTGTTTGAGGAGCTTTGGTTCTATCAATCACCGCGAAAGGCCAATCGTCCCCACCCGTGTCAAGATACACTTGATCCACTTCTTGCTCAGTAGTTTGGTAGCCTTTTTGGACGATGGCCACCCCATACTGGATGATTTCTGCTAAGGCCAAGCGGGAATGATCCTTCCTCCTGAGCTCAACCTCATGATATATGTCGATGTAGATATCTTCGATCTGAGGGATGTGGATCGGGTTGAGCTTGGCCCTAGGCAGACAATTTCTCGGGTCGAAGGTGGGCCTTGCTGGGAAGTTATGTTTCAGATTCAGCAGCTCCAGTTCTGCAAACATGTCTTTTGCCTTGTGGTGAGTGAGACACGTATACCTACCCACTGTGAGGGGGAAAGGAGTTCCACCCTTCTTTCTCTTTAGACACTTTTCGTGGTAAGTAATAAGCTGCCTCGATAGCTCTAGCAGGATCAACTTGGGACCGGCATATCTTGGCAATTTAGTTGGTTCCCCCAAGAAGTTGACTGCCCTCAGATAGGTGAATGTGGGGAATTGAGTGAACAGGGCCCCCCACTTCTCAGTAGCTTCTACAATGCTCTTGGTTGTGCCGTAAAAGACCATGAGTCATATTCGGCCTCAACAGGTAGATGATGAAGCAGGATAGAAGAATGCATCATTGATCTTTGTGAATTGGGGAATGAGTCTATTTTCCAGCTTCAGCCCTGGATAGTATTCATAAATCTTAACCTGGGGCCAAACCCCGCACCGCATCAGAGCTGGATAATCTCTCTTCTGAAGCTGCAACATAGACCACGTAGGAGTTCATATAGAACCTCCCCGTTGTGTTAAGTTGTTGTAGCTGCTCGGATATTGTGCTGCTTATGATTTCTGCCCACTCAAAGCGTTGATCGGGCACATTTTTGTTCATTGTTTCTAGGTACCGCAGCATCCACTTGTGAAAATAATGGGCGTCAGGAAGCCCAAAGACTCTGCTCAGGAACGTGATGGTGTCACTGAGTTCCTCTAAAAAGTCACTACGATGAATGACTTGTGGCCACCGAGTCACCACCTTTTTATTCTTCAGATAAACCTCGTTCATCAGCTGCATGCACTGATCTTCATTGTCGTCCCAGGCCTTGATGCAGTCTTCCCGGCTTACGGCCACAAAGTGCTGGTGGTGAGGGATGCTGAGCATTATTTCAAAGTGGCGGGCAGTGAGGTTGATTATAACCTCACCCTTCTCATTGTGGACACATCTTGTGTCTTTATTGTAGCATCGGGCAACAACCATCATAAATTCGTTGTTCACGGCGCTAACTGGGATTCCACCAGCAAAGTGTAGTGCACTGCCTATCAATTTGTCCATCCATGGACTTCTTGTGACCCTCTGGGTTCTGGCCCAGAAATCTTCCATGTCAATATGGCCCAGTTCTGAGTCTCTGATGTCTAGGTCACACTCTGCTTGGGACTCGGGCATCCTGACCCTCTGATACTTGTACTTCATTTCTTCTTCTGTGAGCTTGGCTTTGCCCTTAGATTTAGTAGGTCTCTTGCTTGATGTTGACATATGTAACTCTGGACTTAATTGCTGATCTGGAAGAAGGAGAAGTGAAACCCAACGCAAGAAGGTCATATTAGTCATTTGATCTTCCATTAAAGCGTCAACAGAAGAAAGAGTTAGTGATTTTAAGGCCTCAGGGCGCAGGGCGCATGAATACTGCAGGTTACAGGGCTAAATAACAAGGCGCACAGGAAAGGGCTGCTGCAAGGGATAAATCAGCACCAAAGGGTGCATGGCGCATGGATACTATAGATTGCATTTTTTTTGTTGTGAACACAAGTGCGCCAGCGCCATGTGTATGCATTTTATAAAGGGCACGGATAATTTTCATGTTACATGGGTGTAGGATGCGCCAAAGGGCGCGAGTTTAATGCGTGTAACATCATTTTTTCATGTGCCACAGGAGAACTTGGCGCGGCGCATGGAAGGTCTGCATAACATGATGTTGTTGTAAGCATGGATGCGCCTGCGCCATTTAAAGTTTTGCACTTAGCGCAGATTTTGTTGGTGTTGCATAGATGCAGGGTGCGCCAAAGGGCGCAGGTTTAAGCGATGCAACAAATGAGTTTAGTGTGCCAAGAAGGGCGCAGGGAAAGCATGGTTGCAACAAACAAGGGAAGTGCGCCTCAAGGGCGCAGCTGTTCTTTGTGTAACAGTCATGGTATGTGCGCCATTGGCGCGACTGTGTATCGTGTTGCAGGGGTGACAGATGCGCCAAAGGAGAAAAATAACAGTGTCTCCCTTTCAAGCCATGATTCTTTCTCTGAGGGGTTTCATATGTGGTTAAGCTCCTTTTGCAGGGTTCATTGGGTTATGAAAGAAGCTTATCAAAGAGTTCCAGCAATTTTTTAGGACAGAGTCCCCTTTACCAGTAGATCTGGAAAGAGGGGGAAAATGCATGGGTGCAGGGAAAAACAGCAAGGAGGGTGGGGAGTTCATGTTTTGACAGCTTTTTTAATTCAATCCAACCAACAGTAGCCAAAAACCAAAACACAAAACACACAAAAGAAGTGAGGACCTCTTACCAGGATATATATAACAGAGAAATGTGTAAAACGGGTCCACAAAGTGATTCGAAAACGACAGGGCAGGTGCGCTGACAGGTACAGGTGTAAGAGAAAAATCACGTGATTGTGTCGGATGACAATGACAGTGCAGACGTGCCTATATATAGGTGAAGTGGTAATAAATGCGCCACCAAATTTTTCAAGTGGCGCATGAAAAGCATTGTCGACACTAGAAAGCATGCGCCCTTGGCGCACCGAAACACTTGCCAACACGAAGTTATGTGCGCCCTTGGCACACCGAAAGTTTTGTTGACATAAGAATATGTGCGCCCTTGGGCGCACCAAAAAGTGGCGCAACAAAAGTATTGTTGACAGTAAGGCGCATGCGCCTTAGCGCATACAAGGAAGACTCAACATAGTGAGGCGCATCAAAATGCCTGTTGACACTTCAAACCATGCGCCAAAGGATTTAAAGGGGGCGCATGAAAACTTGATGTTGCATAGTCATTATGTGCGCCCGACCAAAAAAGACCAAAAATGGCTAAGTTCGGAAAACTAGATTTCCCGGGAAGGGATTTTGCAACGTTCCAAACGCAAGGGGCCCCTGACGAGGGACCGGAACAAAATTTTGGTAGGGTTATCTGTAAAATTTCCCTTGCCAATTTTACGGGATAACAGCTGGCTCTTTCTGGGGACTATCTCTGAGCGGACCTCAGGGGTAGAGAATCCCAGATCTCACGTGCCTATCCATTGGGTAACAGAGTCAAAAACAAGGGAGACCGGAAAGGGAAACACACAACCAACGAAAGAAAACACACGACAAAAATAAACACACAACTGAAGCAAACTGTACAAAGAAGAGAGCAAGCTCTACTTCCTGAAGATTTTTAGATGTTGCCCGCTATAGGGAAGCGGGAGCTTAGTTTCCATCCAGATACGAGAGATAGAAACTATTCTCTCCGTTGAGCTGCTTGATCTTGAAAGGCCCTCTCCATAGGGAATCAAACTTTCCATGCATGCCTTTTGGCTCTCTTCGTTTGTCCCACAAAAGGACGAGGTCTCCCACCTGGAAATTTCTTTGCTTAGCTTTTTTATCGAACAATATTTTGACCTGATTCTGATGCTCGGTGATCTTGTTGACCACCCTTACTCTCTTTTCCTCGAGCTCTGCTAGATACATGATCCTCTTTTCAAGGGAATTTTGAAAAGTTTCATCTTCGATTGCCCATGCCAAGCGCAGAGTAGGGATTTCAGCGGAAATGGGGAGCTCGGCATCGGTGCCATATAACACTTGAAAAGGTGACATACCGAGAGATCTCTTGGGAGTAATGCGATCTGCCCACAAAGCATCGTATAAGGACTTGTGCCACATTCGTTGATTCTCATCCACCAGCTTTCGTATGATGGTCACCAAGTTTTTGTTACTGGATTCTGCTTGACCATTTCCCTGAGGGTAATAATCTGAGGCGTGAGCTAAAGTTATCCCATATTCATAGCAAAAACTAATAACTTCCCGTGAAGAGAAGTTAGAAGCATTATCAGCAACAATCTTGTTTGGAACGCCAAACCTGACAATGATATTTTCTTTGATGAAACTGCAAACAACTTCGGAAGTGGCATGTTTGACAGGTATGGCTTCCACCCACTTGGTGAAGTAATCTGTTGCTGTTAGGACATAACATGTCCGGCACTCGATTGAGGGATTGAGTGCGCCGATAAAATCAATTCCCCACTGCTTGAATGGTTCATTGACAATGACCAGCCTGAGGGGAAAAGTGGCCAACTTGGGCTTGCCGACGAACTGCTGGCAAGGTTCACACTTTGCTACCCAGGTGGCTGTATCTTGGAAAAGCGTCAGCCAATAGTACCTGGCCCGGATGATCTTGTGTGCTGTTACAGAAGAGGAGAAATGGCCTCCACAGGCTGAATTATGAAAACTTTCAAGTAACTTCACCTGCTGTGGCTTGTCAACACATCGCAAGAAGACACCATCTATCCCGCGTTTGTATAAACCGTCATCCCAAATGACATATTTGGCTGCTCTGAGCTTTATAGTGCACTTCTCCTTTGCAGTTAGGTGAGCTGGGCATTTGCTGTAGGTGAGGAAGAAAGCAATATCGGAATACCATTCATCGCTGGTTGCGACAAATAGGACCAGAGGCAGAGAATCAGGTTTCTCCAGCTGACTTTGTGCTTCATTGGTACAATCATCCTTTCCTCTGGAAACTTCTGATCCTTGGTTTTCGGCCATAAGTTGACATAAGCCTTTGCCTCTTACCAACTTGGTTGGTTTTATATCTAGATCGTACTCCTGGACCTTTGCAATCCAATTTCCGCGCAAGCTTCCTAACTCCTGTTGAGTTAAAATTGATTTGACTGCCGTGTCAGGAACCAACACCACTGTATGAGAATTTAAAATGTAATACCTGAAATTTTTTGACTGCTTTGACAACGGCGAAGGCATGCTTTTCCAACTGAGACATTTTTAATTCGTGAGGCTTGAGGGGAGAGCTCATGAACGCAATTGGGGATTCAACATCCTCAGAATTCTTTTGCATCAAGATGGCAGATACAGTATGCTCAGATGCATAGCTATACATGATAAAATCCTTGGAGAAGTCGGGGCATACCAGGACTGGTGCGTGAGTGACGGAGGCTTTTATTTCCTCAAACAACCTCTTCCCTTCCTCACTCCATCGGAAAGTTGGTGACCCTTTCATCATGTCCAATATATGACGAGTCTTTTCAGCAAAGTCAGGAACAAAATGCCTGAGAAAGTTCACCTTTCCAAAGAAAGAGTGGACGCCGGTCTTGCTTGTAGGCAAAGTGAGGCTCTGAATAGCCTTAACTCTTTCGGTATCTATCTTCGTTCCTTCTTTGCTAACAACATGCCCTAGCAACTTTCCTTCTGTGACTCCAAAAACAGACTTTTTCGGGTTCAGGGAAATCCCATGCTCTAGGCATCTGGCCAATACTTTCTCCAGATGATCACAATGATCACTTCGTTGTTTAGAGAACACAGTCAAGTCATCCAGATAAACGACAATGACTTTCCCCATCATACCTTTGAATGCCAGGTCCATGGCCCGCTGAAAAGTGGCGCCAGCGTTGGTCAGGCCAAAAGGCATCCTGCTGTAGGCAAACGTGCCCCAGGGAGTAGTGAATGCTATTTTAAATTGATCTTCAGGTGAGACTTCAATCTGATTGTAGCCCGAAAAACCATCAAGCATGGACAACATTTCTGATCCAGTTACTGCTTGTAGAACTTGATCCATTATGGGAAGTGGGTAGTTGTCTTTTAAGGAAGCCTGATTCAAGTTTCGAAAATCTACGCATATGCGTATTTCACCATTTTTCTTGTGCACTGGCACAATGTTTGCTACCCAAGTACTGTGATGGATAGGAAAAATGATTCTCGCATCCAGCATTTTCTGAATTTCAGCCTGGATAGTACCTGAGATCTTAGGATTATAATGCCTCTGCTTCTGGCGAAAGGGTTTGACGTCCTCTTTCAACAGGATGTCATGCTGGACGTCCTTTGGCTTAAAAGACTTTAGATCAGCATAGGACCATGCCAATACATCCATGTATTTCTTCAGCAGTTTGACAAACTTCCACTTCTCTTCAGGTGTGCAACATTTTCCAATGTTCACAAACTGCGGATGTTCTACCGAACCTAAATTAACGGCTTCGGTTTCTGGGGAGGAGCCAGTACCATCTCGCTTTTTCTTTTTTACAAAATGGTCATGCCTATCGAACAACCGTTCCAAAGAAACCAGGCCCTTCAGAATTTTATTTCCTTTGAGCTGACATATGCCGTCATTCCCTCCGATTCATTGTCTTGATCGGTGACTGATTCACGGCAAGTGGAAGTGGATCCTTCAAAGTGAAGCTCCTTAAAATTTTCCACCTTTTCTAGAAAGGCAATGAGTTGATTGTCATCGTTGAATACTTGCCAATGCTGAGAATTGTCTGGCACACTTGGGCGGAAAACCACCTCAATGGTGTATTTGTCTGTTTTCAAACCTGGGTGAGGGAGCATGAGGGATGCTGAAATGGCCAATGAATCAACCATGTCATTCTGAGCTCTTGGAATGGATTCTATTGAAAAAGCGTCAAATTCCTCGATGCTGTCCCACACCGCATTATGGTAGTGCCTGAGCCTCTCATTCTTCACTTGATATATCCTCTTAACTTGATTTACGACTAGCTCTGCATCACCTTGCACTTTCAGATTTTTGATCCCTCTTTCCTTTGCGGCTTGCATGCCAAGTAGCAGAGATTCATACTCAGCAGTATTATTTGTGTTGAAAAATTGCAACTTGAAAGAGAGAGGAATAATCTCCCCCTCGGGAGATATTAGCACGGCTCCAGCGCCACATCCACTGGTTGCGCAGCTGCCATCAAACTGCAAAGTCCAGACCTTGTTAAGATCTTCTTCTTGGATGAGAAACAACCATTTTGTCAGACTCGGTAGACAAGAAATAGTTCCCCATCCCTGATGATTCGAAAAGAATTTGGGCCTTGGGGTCCTCAGAGTTAGTAACCAAGTACTTCTTTTGTGATTCTGGCTCCAAAGTCTGCATTACACCTTTGACGGGGATTCTAGCCTTAGACCAGTCCATATGAATTTCCCCTCCAACCTCACTACAAAAACTCCTTCCCAGCAGAATTCCATAGGCTGCTGGAATGTCGGCAACGAGGACGGTCATTTTTACTCTTTTCTTTGGGAATGCCGCAAATGCGAACTGCGCGTCTTTGATTTGACCAATCAACGGAACCTGCTTGGTTTCCAAGGAATAACATCTGCCAAAAGGCTTGGTAAGGGTGAGGCCCAGAGCATGGGTGAACTTTTGCCGGCATGACGTTATCAGAAGCCCAGAATCAATTATGCAGTTACTTAACTTGTGGCCATTGATTAGGAGGGAGAGATAGAAAGGCTCTATCTTGCCTGATGCAGATGTTGAGGCAACATTTATGCGGGATGCAGGAGGAGTGGAAAGGATTCCTTTTAAGGAAACCTGGGGAGCTATGACAGCTTGACTTTGAATGTATTCAGTTAACCTCATCAGCTGCTTGGGGTTTGACTGAAGATACTCGGCTTCAGACATTTGGATCTTGGTCTTTTTAGCATGATCTATGATATCAAATGCGGCCAAAGGTTGCGCTGGTGAAGGAATGAGTCCCTCACTTCGCGATGGTAGGGTAGGATTACTGGTCTTGATAGGAATATGAGAGGGCTGATTTGGAGGGAGATACAGGGGCAAAAGCTCTCTTTGAAAAAGACTTATTGACAGGTTGAGTGGGTAGGGGATTACCTCTCTTTGCAATGGTTGGGTACGCAGATGACGTAGTCTTTTCTTTCTGCACATTGGCAGCGACCTCAGCTTCTTTTCCTTGTGAGCGGGTAAAAACAGCATATGATTGTCCACTTGCATATCCTTGGGTACCCTCTTCTTCGTCAGATTCCTCCTCATCAAATTCCATATACCCGATAGTAGAGTCGCCAGTCGGCTCACCGACATCTTGATCATCTTCGCCTTGAGACGAAGGTTCTTCGTAATTTTGTTCCTCTTCTTCTTCAATTTCAGCTAGAGCATTGACCGGAGGAGCCTCAAGTGCCAACCGTGGAGCGGTCGCGGGCAACCGCGGCCTATGTGGGACACTGTTGGGAGTGAAGTTTCTTCGTGGAATATCCTGGTATGAGGAACTGGGGGAAGTTTGGGCTAACTGCTTCTTTAATGCGATCAAGTCATTTGCCATCTTTTGAAATGCTGGATCGGATGAAGTGGCGGGAGAAGGGCTCAAAGCTTTGGGCTTGGATGATTCCCTTTTTAATTCACCAGATATGAGCAAGTTGTCTTCAATCCATATGGCAGCAGCTTGGGCAAGAGGCAAGGTAGTTATTTGTTCATGTAGAAGCAAAAAACTTATTTTTGAGCTCATTGCATTCACAAAGAAACACTTTTGATTTTCTAGTGTTGGCAACATGGCAACAGGCACACGGTTGATTAATGCATTGAACCTGGCGATAAAATCATGCATGGTCTCATTGGCCTCCTTCTTTAGGTGAGTGATCTGTGATAACAATGCAAATGCATCTTCCGAGGGCTTGTATCTATCTTCAAAAGCATCCCGCAAGGTGGCCCAACTGGTAATAGATCCGGCCGGCAAATGCTGAAACCATTCTGCTGCGGGCCCTTGGAGGGTCTCTAAAAAGAGGTGAACTAACACATCTTCATGAGTCACATCTAGGATACTGCATGACATGATGAATGCAGATATGTGTGAATCTGTACTTTGGTTCCCGCTCCCGTCAAATTTGGGAAAATTCTTTCGGTTTCCATGAGGGAGCGCGTGAACTGGATGTGGTAAAGCGAGGGGACCCATAGCATTTCCCCATGGCACTGCCATTTGAAAGGCTGGAAAAAGAACATGGGCTGGAAGTGTGGTTCCACTGAGTAGCAAGGCACTGCAAAGGGATGTGGAGGCTCCTTGTGAAAACTGGTTCTTTCGTGGAGGTGAGGCACTTCTGGATGACCGATCAGCTGAACTTAGTGATGAAAAGCGTGCCGGTGTTATACTGAAGTTATGCCTTTGAAGCAGATCAAAGTAGGATCGACTTCTCCACGAGCTCTCCTGCTACGAGTAAATGGTTCACCTGCCAGTGTACCTTCCAGGTCTACAATATTGTGGAGCAGATTTAAAAACTCTTTTTGGTTGTACTTGCTGATTTTCTGATTTTTCTGACAAAAATCAGCAGCATGTACTTTTCTGAATATTTAAATTTATCCTCTTCTCAAAAACTGATTGCGGTTTAATGACAAAGAACAACGAGGATAAAATGATAGTGAAGCTTAGTAAGCTGATTTTCAGATCTAAATTTGACTTTTTCAAAGAGTTTGAAAATTTTGGTAAACAGTCAAAAACTCAGATCTACGGAAAAATACAGATTTTTATAAAAACTCAGCGAACTAAAGGTCTCCAACTAGGCCCGATCTATGGATCTCAGAAGAAAATTTTCAATTTGGGTCACTTTTGCAAAAAATTTAGATTTTGAACAAAAGTTAAAATTTGCAAACAGGTAGTGATTTTTCTGATTTTTACTGATTTTTTATCATACCACCATCATAGATCTGATAGATCTGTTCGATCCCCAGTAGAGTCGCCAAAAACTGTTGGTTTGAAAATCTGTCGCTTGGGCAGATTTATGGATAAACGAGTCAACAGTGTGCAGGGCATAGCCCCTCTTTGAGTCAGCAAAGTGAAACTGGTTTATTGCTATTCTACCAGCAGGAATCTGTGCAAGTCTCACAATATTCTGCCTTCGGGGGTTTGGGATCTCATCCCAGTAGATGTGTTTCCGGCTGAGAGGAAAAACGAAAGGAGGGGGGAAAAACGAAGAAAGATCAGATCCGAAGGGAGAAAAGAAATGAATTCCAAAGCAGAAGGGTCAAAGGGTCTATGGTTTGGGTTGGTAGTAAACAGAGCCGAACCTACTTGCATAGACGGATAAAGCAATACTGATGAATAAATGACAACAAAGTAGAAGCAAATCCAACAGAACAATCATACAAATCTAACATAAGAAAGATCTGATATTAAAACACATGTATTCAGCACAAAGTCTAAATATATTGTATTCAATGTTTGTTTCTGTTACAAAGAGTTCAAAATCTTCTTCTTACTTCTATTTCTCATCTGAAAAGTATTCACCCCCGAATACAACAAGTATTCGAGTATTTATAGAAGAAGGAGAAGAAGGAAGGCAAAAAGGAACCAACCACCTATTTACATAATATCTACAAAATATCTCAAAGTCATGTTGACTTTTGACAACTTGATGGATGACATCATCCCATGGTGCAACATGGATGATGTCATCATTTGTGCCAACATACTTTAGACATTTACAAAAAGAAAGTCGAAGAAGAGAGAGAAATTATTCATCGTCGTCGTCCCGCGGCTGAAAGGGGGTATCCTGCTTCTGCTGCTGCTCAGGTGACGAGATGTGGAATTGGGCACGGTATTCCATGAACTTGCTGATCATGGGCTCTAGTTGATCCTGGGAAGGATCCTTGTGTCGCTCACTGATAGCCTCGCAAGTCTCCCGCTCGTCTGTGAGCTTCTCTGGGAGTTTGGAATATTCATTCTCTGCTTCTATTAAGAACCCGATGAAGTCCCGACAGGCCAGCAGGTTATTGATGGATTCTGCGTCAAAAGTGACCTCTGGCCCCAGCCCTTGTGAAACGATCTCCTTGAAGATCTGAATGGTTTCGTCAACCTTCCTTAAGGTGAAAGAAGGAGTAAGCAACCCTGGAGACATCCTTAGAACAATTTGTTCCATCTGATGCATTGCGTCCAGGGCTTCTTCCTTTACCTTATCAATCTTTTCGAGGACGAATTCCAGTTGATCCATCCGGTAATCCAGAGTGGAAAGGATTTTATTGAGGGCCCTGGGGTGACCGAAAATGCCGAACTTGACCAGATCTTCGACTGAACAGTCAAACATTTTTTGAAAGGTCTCATGCTGCAGCCTAGCATGGTCCAGCTCTTCGGATATGGGTCCTGCTAACGCCTGGAGTTCTTTGTTCACCTTGTTGATGTTCAGATACAAATCAGTGAACTTGGCGATCACTCGTTCACTGTCCTTGAGGATCTGGCTCCTCCAGGTGGAAACTGCCATACCCTGCTCGCCGATCTTTGCATATTCATTAATTTTATCCTGACTCAGAGGCTCAGGAGTTTCGGCGGCAGTTGTGGGAGGTGCACTGCCCATCTTCTGTAAGGCGTGGAGCAGATGTTTATTTTTCTCTTTCAGTAGCCTTTTCTCTTCTTTTGCTTCTTGAAGCTTCTTGCAGAGGGCGTCAACTGTAGATAGGGCCTCTCCCTGAAGGCTTTCAGAAGATGTCCCCATTGTGACTTGAGTCACTGTGTAATCTGTCGAAGACAGATCCTTTTTATCCTTCAGAGGATTGGGGTATGCGATCTCCATTACCCTCTCTCCCGAAGCACTCTGAGAGAAGCGTGTGATAGGATTTTTGCTTCTTGGCCCCCTTTGATGGGATAACGGAAAAGTCCATCGGTGCGATGGGAACTTTCCTTTTCTGTTGACTTAGGTGCTGGGAGATCCAGGCTGGACTTATGGGAGAAGGACCAGAAACAGAGAAGGGGGCAGCTGCAGTAGTAGAAGGGAAAAACGTGGAGACACGTGGTGGCGGCATTGAGAGGAAAGCCGAGGAAGTGCCCACGGGAGGAAGGGATACTGCAGGGGAGGAAGACATAGGAAGGGAAGGGAGCTCAGAGATGAGGGAAGAAATGGAGGGGGACAACTCCGCGAGAGAAGGAGAAGATGGACGAAGAAGCAGGAGGAACAGTAGAAGAAGGGGGAGAGGACACGACCAAAGGAATGGTCGCTTGGGTCACTCGAGGAGGGGAAGGAGGAGAAGGAGAAGGAACAGAAGGGACCTCAATATTTATAGTTGTGGCCACATCCTGAGTGGATGTGCCTATTGGAACATCTTCCGTTGTTTCTTTCTCTCTGAGCTTTCCGGGATTACAACCCGTTCTTGTGTAGCGGAAGGAGGGCTTTCAGGAGCTTCCTCTTGGGTGGAGCTGGATTCACCCTCTATTCCTTTTCCCTTGCCTTTTGGCTGCTGTTTTGCCCGAGGAGGTGCGTTGCCCAACGAGAGGTTGTGAAATCGAACTCCGAGGTAGATGAGCCCGTTCATTCGGCACCAATGCTCTGTTCTGCGCAGAGTTTCCTTGACTCTCTCCTCGATTGTTTGAGGAGCTTTGGTTCTATCAATCACCGCGAAAGGCCAATCGTCCCCATTTGTATCAAGATACACTTGATCCACTTCTTGCTCAGTAGTTTGGTAGCCTTTGGGGACGATGGCCACCCCGTACTGGATGATTTCTGCTAAGGCCAAGCGGGAATGATCCTTCCTCCTGAGCTCAACCTCATGATATATGTCGATGTAGATATCTTCGATCTGAGGGATGTGGATCGGGTCGAGCTTGGCCCTAGGCAGACAATTTCTCGGGTCGAAGGTGGGCCTTGCTGGGAAGTTATGTTTCAGATTCAGCAGCTCCAGTTCTGCAAACATGTCTTTCGCCTTGTGGTGAGTGAGACACGTATACCTACCCACTGTGAGGGGGAAAGGAGTTCCACCCTTCTTTCTCTTTAGACACTTTTCGTGGTAAGTAATAAGCTGCCTTGACAGCTCCAGCAGGATCAACTTGGGACCGGCATACCTTGGCAGTTTAGTTGGTTCCCCCAAGAAGTTGACTGCCCTCAGATAGGTGAATGTGGGGAATTGAGTGAACAGGGCCCCCCATTTCTCTGTAGCTACTACGATACTCTTGGTCGTGCGACCATGAGTCATATTCGGCCTCAAGAGGTAGATGATGCCGTAGAAGAAGGCATCGTTGATCTTTGTGAACTGGGGAATACTATTTTCCAGCTTCAGCTCTGGATAGTATTCATAAATCTTAACCTGGGGCCAAACCCCGCACCGCATCAGAGCTGGATAGTCCCTTTCTGAAGCTGCAGCATAGACCACGTAGGAGTTCATATAGAACCTCCCCGTTGTGTTAAGTTGTTGTAGCTGCTCCGATATTGTGCTGCTTATGATTTCTGCCCACTCAAAGCGTTGATCGGGCACATTTTTGTTCATTGTTTCTAGGTATCGCAGCATCCACTTGTGAAAATAATGGGCGTCAGGAAGCCCAAAGACTCTGCTCAGGAACGTGATTGTGTCGCTGAGTTCCTCTGAAAAATCACTGCGATGAATGACTTGTGGCCACCGAGTCACCACCTTTTTATTCTTCAGATAAACCTCATTCATCAGCTGCATGCACTGATCTTCATTGTCGTCCCAGGCCTTGATGCAATCTTCCTGGCTTACGGCCACAAAGTGCCGGTGGTGAGGGATGCCGAGCATTATTTCAAAGTGGCGGGCAGTGAGGTTGATTATAACCTCGCCCTTCTCATTGTGGACACATCTTGTGTCTTTATTGTAGCATCGGGCAACCACCATCATAAATTCATTATTCACGGCGCTGACTGGGATCCCTCCAGCAAAGTGCAGGGCACTGCCTATCAATTTGTCCATCCATGGACTTCTTGTGACCTTCTGGGTTCTGGCCCAGAAATCCTCCATGTCAATATGACCCAGTTCTGAGTCTCTGATGTCTAGGTCACACTCTGCTTGGGACTCGGGCATCCTGACCCTCTGATATTTATACTTCATTTCTTCTTCTGTGAGCTTGGCTTTGCCCTTGGATTTGGTAGGTCTCTTGCTTGATGTTGACATATGTAACTTCTGAACTCAATTGCTGATCTGCAAGAAGAAGAAGAGAAACCCAACGCAAGAAGGTCATATCAGCTGTTTGATCTTCCATTAAAGCGTCAACAGAAGAAAGAGTTAGTGATTTTAAGGCCTCAGGGCGCAGGGCGCATGAATACTGCAGATTACAGGGCTAAATGGTAAGGCACACAGGAAAGGGCTGCTGCAAGGGATAAATCAGCGCCAAAGGGCGCATGGCGCATGGATACTGCAGATTGCATTTTTTGTTGTTGTGAATCACAAGTGCGCCTGCGCCATGTGTATGCATTTTATAAAGGGCGCAGATATTTTTCATGTTACACGGGTACAGGATGCGCCAAAGGGCGCAGGTTTAATGCGTGTAACATCATTTTTTCATGCGCCATAGGAGAACTTGGCGCGGCGCATGGAAGGTCTGCATAACATGTTGTTGTTGTAATGATGGATGCGCCTGCGCCGTTTAAAGTTTTGCACTTGGCGCAGATTTTGTTGGTGTTGCATAGATGCAGGGTGCGCCAAAGGGCGCAGGTTTAATGATGCAACAAATGAGTTTGGTGCGCCAAGTAGGGCGCAGGGAAAGCAGTTGCAACAAGCGAAGGAAGTGCGCCTTAGGGCGCAACTGTTCATTATGTGTAAATAGGTATGGTATGTGCGCCATTGGCGCGACTGTGTATCATGTTGCAGGGGTGACAGATGCGCCAAAGGAGAAAAAAAACAGTGTCTTTTTCAAGCCATGATTCTTTCTCTGAGGGGTTTCATATGTGGTTAAGCTCCTTTTGCAGGGTTCATTGGGTTATGAAGAAGCTTAATCAAAGAGTTCCAGCAATTTTTTAGGACAGAGTCCCCTTTACCAGCAGATCTGGAAAGAGGGGGGAAAATGCATGGGTGCAGAGAAAAACAGCAAGGAGGGTGGGGAGTTCATGTTTTGACAGATCTTTTTAACTCAATCCAAACCAACAAGCAGCCAAAAACCAAAACACAAAACACACAAAAGAAGCAATGAGGACCTCTTACCAGGATATATAACGAAGAAATGTGCAAACGGGTCCACGAAAGCGATTCGAAAACGACAGGGCAGGTGCGCTGACAGGTACAGATGTAAGAGAAAAATCACGTGATTGTGTCGGATGACAATGACAGTGCAGACGCGCCTATATATAGGCGAGGTGGTAATAAATGCGCCACCAACTTTTTCAAGTGGCGCATGAAAAGACACTGTCGACACAAGAAAGCATGCGCCCTTGGCGCACCAAAACACTTGCCAACACGAAGTTATGTGCACCCTTGGCGCACCAAAAGTGATGTCGACACAAGAATATGTGCACCCTTGGCGCACCAAAAAGTGGCGCAACAAAAGTATTGTTGACATGAAGGCGCATGCGCCTTGGCGCATGCAAGGAAGACTCAACATAGTGAGGCGCATCAAAACGCCTGTTGACACTTCAAATCATGCACCAAAGGATTTAAAGGGGGCGCACCAAAACTTGATGTTGCATAGTCATTATGTGCACCCGACCAAAAAAGACCAAAAATGGCTAAGTTCGGAAAACTAGATTTCCCGGGAAGGGATTTTGCAACGTTCCGAATGCAAGGGGTCCCTGACGAGGGACCGGAACAAAATTTTGGTAGGGTTATCTGTAAAATTGCCCTTGCCAATTTTACGGGATTCAGTCATATGCATATATCACACATACATACACACACTTCACAGTCACCCACACACTTATAATATGTACCTAACATCATATATATAGGGTGGGGACTTACCCTTCACCACTTATCTATTCTAGAAATAGGTTGCATGCTATTGATAGCCATACACTGTTTACAAGCATAACCACACATGCAAGTGTGCTATCTATAGTCCTCTTGTAGTTCATTGAAGTGTCACTCCTATTCTTAGCTCATCTCAATACAAAAATGATCCGATCCACTTCTCCAAAGATAGAAAAATACATGGCGCGCATGTCTCTGTATCGTTGGTGTGTTCCAGACGCCATCTTTTAAAAATAGGTCTTCATGCTCAAAATTAGCTAAGTCTTGAAAGCTAAACTTGCCTTCCTCATGCAGGTCCTTCCTGTCCTTCCACGCCCTTTGTTCCAGGCCTTCTTTCCCACACAGATTCCTTATGTGATCTTTAACAAGTATTCTTTGATCAACATAGGTCAGACATTACAACCTCACAGGGTATAACCTATGGGTATACTGGGTAAACAACATCAAAAACATGGTGGTGATGCTCAGGGCACACTAAAGATCATAGTGGATAGTGGTTCAAAGGAAGGATTTTATCGAGGATCCACATCTACAGAGCAAAATGTTAGAGTAGGTCTTAGTATCGTAAGAGGGGGATCTAGAAAACCAACACCATGGCTTAGTGTGCACGAGATGTAATATCTAGGTGGAGGATTTTTGACATCATTCAAAGTTTAGATGGTCGTGCATCTGAGAAAGAGGCCCAAACTATAAAAATGAGGAGACATGATATTGGTGTCCCAAGATAGGTGGGCACAATATTTAGGAGACAAACCTCATCGTAATGATGAGGTAGAGGAATTATTTTTGGTACAGGAGATGGAGAGAGTGTCATAGAGAGACCTGGGAAGCCAGGTATGAGTCATATCATGTTAGTTAAATGATTTTTGATAGACGTATGTGCTATTGTTAGTGATGTATGTCATTTTTTGGTTTTTCAGAGTGGACAATGGAAGAGTGGCACTCGATGATCGAGAACACCCACCATGAGATCCTAGAATATTTTTTAGATGTACATGATACTACAGTGATAGTGGATCCAACAACATCATCGACCAAGGATTCAGTGTGATCATTTTGTTTATTGGGCGAGGCATCCAAGAAACTACATCGATATAGAGATGTGTAGGCACATGAGGCTAACAAAAACATAGATATGATGCTACAAAGTATACTATAGGAACATGTAACTTTAGTACAAGAGTAGGAATATTTCCTAACATATTCCTAGAGAGAAACAACGTGAATTACGTCACTAGAGACACAACTAGCGGGGGAATAGGAAGAGGTCTTCAGAGCCCAATTTAGGATAACATCCCTAGATCACACAACAATGATAGATAACATGACCCTATCATCCCAAAGCATCCAAAGACTTCCACATGGGGTGAGGGTGCTTGAGCCATAAAGCCATTTTTTATATTTTTCGATGTATGAAACTTGATCCCATATATATGATGATTTTTTATGGTATTTGGTGGTGTTTGGATATTTGTATATTTGGCTTATCATTTTACCACTTTCTACATGTATGTATGTGATAATACTATGGTATTTAGAATACTGATAATGAGATAGATAGGTAAAGTTGATGAGAAGAGGATCGATAAGATAAGACAACTCACATGATGTGAAAAATCTAAGACGTGGATCAAGGCTAAGAAATCCAACTGTAGGACATCAGGGTGTGATTGATGATGAAATTGTTAGGTTGCGGAGCCTATTTCTATGTGTGGAAGTTTTGAAGATAGTACACTAAAATTACTATACACTTTCCATAGTTGTCTCGCTAGGGTTTAGGGTTGGGCTGGGCCGGGCTCTGAGTGGGGGTCCAGGGGCGACAACCCCCAAGAAATTTTTTGGCCTAAAAAAATGTGTTCGATATTTCAGGAAATGTGCTCTTCTCATATGGGTGGGATTTCTGATCTATAGGTTTTCGGGATGGTTTTGGCCCATGGTTTTGGTACCCACAATATTATAAAACTACTTAAGTAGTTACCTATTTATGTGGTGTTTTGCATATGGTAGGGTATTATGTAACTAAAGTGGAACAACCAGATTTACACAGGAAACAAATTAATGATTCTTCTTATTCTTCGTATATATCAATATGAAATACATTAGCTATTATATAGGCAATATAATAGCTTAAATTACTTCATATTAAATAGGAAGTACAATTAACAAATAACCCGTTTAATCAATTTACGGGTGTAACAACTGACTTAATAATACGAGTTGTTTTAATAACTCGTATGACAATATTTATCTACATTATATTATTATTAATGAGTTACCAAACTCATATAATAATATAATTAATTAATAATGTTTACAACAATTAATTCCTAACATTCACCCCCTTGGTGTGAACATTATTAATATCTGATCTTCACCCTCTTAATGTGAACATGGCAAAGAACCATATCCGAAGAAATTTAACCACCTCCTGAAAGCACTTCTTAGACCAGGTACAGACTCCATAGATTATCTCTTTACCCTCGTAAAGGCGTAGTGTCGAGCTAAATTATGCAGGAATGTTCCCTTCCTCTTTGGGTTCCTGTGGGACTTTCCCTTCCTCTCTGGGTGCCTGAATTCTGAATCTCCAAGATCCACAAGCTTCACACTAGCTGGATAACCATCCCTTGAATCTACCTCGAAATCTTCTCCTGCTCCCAAAAGTGAGTATTCTGAAAACATGACTCTGCCAAAAATTCTGAAAAGGGTTTATTCAGCAAACCATCATACTGCAAACAAGAACACTGAAACTGAACTGAAAATAGAAACCACACTGCACACATGTCACCAGATCAATATGCGGCCCCGTCGTTGGCGATTGACGAGAGGACGCTACTTGTCCTCCATCCTCCTGTGCCTCCATCCTCCGATTTTCATGCTGCTAGCTCAGCCGGATCTGAACATGAGACTACATGGTTTCCACATTGTATTTATTTAAGCTTCTCCCCTCAATGTGAAACCTTTTATTTTAGGACGTCGGGTACAACTGATAATGCGTCCACAAGATGGCCAAAATAGAGGGTGATTTTCAATTTTTTTATTTTCTCCCAAAATTAGAACCACTAGGACGGGAATAAAAAAATATACACTTTTGGAAAAAACGGCGCTCGATTTCGAGTTACCATGCAAAAGTTATTGAAGTTACAATTTCCCGTAAAAAGACCCAATTTAATTAAAATTGGCTCAACGATTAAAAATTTACTCAAGATGGAGAGTAAATTTATCGTGTGACCATTTGTTGGAACCGAGAGGAAATGTAGATTCCAAAAATATTTATAACCTCAAGAACTCGCGCCAAACAAGTATTAATTTGGCCAAAAATGTATTATTTTCCCTCAGTTTGCAACTATTTAAGCAAAAACTATAGAAAAAATAAATATTTTCAAACTATAGTTTTGCAAAACTATAAAATAATTAGCCAATCAAAAATAGCTGTGGTAAGGCAAGAAACTCACGGCTGCTTTTTTTGAAGTGACCAACAATGATTTGTTCATAACTTGAGAACCAGAGCTCCGATTTGCAAACCGTTTAATGCGTGGGAAAACTTATTTCCAGAGCTTTGCAATGGTACTCATTTTGTTTTATTTCATTGAATGATATGAAAGCTGTTCTTGACTGAGTTTGACGCCTAAACCGGCTAAAAAACATGCTTTCTTCCTCTTTTTTTTTCTTTTTTTGACAGCTGCAAGAAGTAATACGTGTGGAAACAATATTTTGTAGTTTCAATAACAACCCCCCTCGTACACTGCATACACGCAATCCTTGAATACTCGTGTTATCTCGAACTCAAGATGCATGCACATCATGCAAGGATCCCACAGATTGTCCAGCTCAGATAAAAAACGTGGCACTCATGTGTTTGATCATCTAAATTTGGTCCCCAGTGACTGCACATGCAAAAAAAACGTGACTGCTAATCATTCCAAACTGTGACTTCTCCAAGATCAACGCTGCTCTGCTAAAAAAATTCTTCCAAATACTGATTACTACGCAAATTATTTTACATTCTCGTCCCTCTCACAAGACTCTCATCTGGTTTTCACTCTGATACCAAATAAAGTGGAACAACCAGATTTACACAGGAAACAAATTAATGATTCTTCTTATTCTTCGTATATATCAATATGAAATACATTAGCTATTATATAGGCAATATAATAGCTTAAACTACTTCCTATTAAATAGGAAGTACAATTAACAAATAACTCGTTTAATCAATTTACGGGTGTAACAACTGACTTAATAATACGAGTTGTTTTAACAACTCGTATAACAATATTTATCTACATTATATTATTATTAATGAGTTACCAAACTCATATAATAATATAATTAATTAATAATGTTTACAACAATTAATTCCTAACATTCACCCATATATGAATTCTGTAGAGTTTGTTGAGCATAACTCCAAACATATATGGGTATTGTATTAAAAGAGAGGTGGATTGTAATAAAATTTGAGCAAGTGATTCTTGGTGGATGTAGCCCAAATTAGGTGAACCATGTTAAATAATGTCTCTTTGTGTTGTGTTCTTTTTATTCTACACTTTTATTTCAGATTTGTAGTATTTTATGCATATTAGTTTCTTCTATTGTGATTATGTGTGGGATTATCCCGCATGTTTTATCCCTTATTTCCTAACAATTGGTATTAGATCCTAGTTTTGTTTGCTGAAGTGTTGAATCATAGGGAAATTTTTAGCTTGAGTGGGAGCTATGGTAGATGATGGAAGATCAAGGGTTGATAAATTCAACAAGAAAAATTTTAGTCTTTGGAAGATGCAGATGAAAGATTACCTTTATCAGAAGGATCTTTATATTCCATTATTTGAAAAGGGGAACAAACTGTCAAGCATGATGGATGTGGAATGGGATTTGCTAGACAGGAAGGAGCTTGGGACAATCTGGCTATGTCTTGCATATTTAGTTTTATTTAATGTTTCAAAGGAAAAGACTACAAAAGAACTCATGAATGCATTAGGGAAGTTATATGAAAAACCCTCTGCCTCTAATAATATATTTTTAATGAAAAATTTGTTTAATATGAATATGTCTAAGAATAGTTCAGTAGCAGATCATTTAAATGATTTTAATATGGTTGAAAACATGATAGATTCAGTTACAATAGAATTTTATGAAGAAGTTAGGGCTCTATTAAGTCTGTGCTCTTTACCTGAGAGTTGGAATAGCCTGGTAATGGCGGTAAGAAACTCAGTTCCAGCTAATTCAAAGTTGAAGTTTAAGGATGTTGTAGGGGTGATTCTAAGCGAAGAGATGTGAAGAAAAATCTTTGAGGAATCTTCTACTTCAGGGAATGATTTGAAAATGGAAAATAGAGGGAGATAGAAGAATAGAGGAAGCCATGTAAAATCAAAATATTGGGCAAGGTCAAAATCCAAAAGCAAGATAGTATGATGGAACTATGGAAAGTCTGGGCATGTAAAGAAGGAATTTTGGGAACTTCGGGACAAGAAGAAACAACATGAAGAAAACAAGGAGGTAAATGTGGCAATGGGTAATGTATGTAAGGATGCTTTGATTTTTTCTTTACATAATATTGCTGAATCTTGGGTTTTAGATTCAAGGGCTTTTTTCCCCTGCTACTCCACATAGGCATTATTTTTTTGATTATGTTCAAGGGGATTTTGGGTATTTTTTTCTTGGTGATGATGAGCCTTGCAACATAGTTAGAAAAGGTTCTGTTTAGGTTAAGATGTAGAATGAGAATATATGGATATTAAATGATGTCATACATGTGCCTAAATTAAGATGAAATTTGATATCAATGGGGCAGCTGGGAAGTGATGGTTTTACTATGATATTTACAACAGACTTTTGGAAGGTTACCAAGGGTTATCTTGTGGTGGCAAAAGGTAAGAAGGTTGGAACCTTGTATTTAACCACCGTTAGCACAAATGTTTTTAATCTTGTGGATTTAGAAGTAGATACAACATTGTGGCACTATAGGCTCAGTCATATGAGCCATAAGGGCATGGAGATCATAAAGAAGGATTTTCCTAGAAATACAGAAACAAGTTTGGAGTTTTGTGAGGACTATGTCTATGGGAAACATAATCGAGTAAGGTTTCTGAAGGTTGGACCTACGAAGAAAGAGATTAATTTGGAGCTGGTACATTCTGATGTCTGAGGGCTGGCTCAGGTATCATCTCTTGGGGGTTCAAATTATTATTTCACTTTTATTGATGATGTAACAAGGAAAGTTTGGGTATATTATATAAGAAATAAATTTTATGTATTTGATACTTTTAATAAATGGAAATCCTTGGTAGAGAATGAAACAAATATTAAGCTAAAATGTCTCAGGTTAGATAATAGAGGGGAATATTACACTAATGAGTTTGATGATTATTGTTCTAAGAATGGAATCCACTGGAAAAAGAAGGTTCCAAGAAATCTACAACAAAATGGGGTGTTAAAAAGGATGAAAAAGATAATAATGGAACGTGCTAGGAATATGAGGTTACATGTAGGACTGCCTCTTTCTTTTTGGGCAGAAGTGGTAAGCACAATTGTGTACTTGTTAAACAGAGGACCCTTAAGTGCCTTGGATGGAGGCATACCTGAGGAGGATTGATATGGTAAGAAAGTTGATTATTCATTTATTAGAGTCTTTAGATGTGAGGTGTTTGTCTATATAGACAAGGATGATAGGACCAAGCTAGAGGCTAAATTATAAAAATGTGCTTTCATTGGTTATGGCGGTGATGAATTTGGATATAAATGTTGAAGTATTAAGGAAAAGAAAATCATTCAATCTAGGGATATGGTATTTAATGAGAAAGTCATGTATAAGTAACAATTGCAAGAAAATAGGGAAGAATCTAAGAAAAAATATGTAGTGGTAGAGGATCTTCCGGATGGGACAATTATAAATGAATCAGTTCAAGAACCTACTCAACAGGAACCCCAAAATCCTATATTGAGGAGTTATTATAGGGTAAGAAGAGAACCTGAACATTTTTCTCATTCTCTTTATTATTTATTACTCACTGACAGTGGAGAGCTAGAGAAATTTGATGAAGCAATGTAGGTAGATGCCAGGAAGAAGTGGGAACAAGCCATGGATGAGGAACATCAGGATCTCATGGAGAACCAAACTTGGGATTTGGTGAAGCTTCCCAAAGGAAAAAGAGCATTTCATAACAAGTGAGTATACAAAGTTAAAGAGGAAAAGGAAGGCAAGAAAATATACAAGGCCCAGTTGGTGGTCAAGGGGGTTGCACATAAAAAGGTATAAATTTTGATGAGATTTTTTTTCCTGTACTAAAAATGACCTCTATTAGAAGTATTCTTGGAATAGTGACAACAAAAGACTTGCGCTTAGAGCAGTTAGATGTAGAGATTGCATTTTTCCATGCTGATTTGGAGGAGGATCTATATATGGAGCAGCCAGAGGGCTTTGAGGTCAAAGGTAAAGAGGATATGGTGTGCAAAATAAAGAAGAGCTTGTATGGCTTGAAACAAGCTCCACGTCAATGGTATAAGATATTTGATAGCTTCATGATGGAGCAAGGTTATATTAGATGTTATTCTAACCATTGCATATACACAAATAAATTTGAAGATGGGAGTTATATTATCTTGTGCTCGTATGTGGATAACATGTTGGTTGCAGGAAAAAACATGCTGGAAATAAAAGTACTCAAGAAACAACTAAGTGAATCCTTTGTTATGAAGGATTTGGAGACAACAAAAGAAATCCTTGGTATGAGGATATCTTGTGATAGGAAGGAAATGAAGTTGAATTTATCTCAGGAAGAGTACATTAAGAAGGTCTTAGAGAGGTTTAATATGTAGGATGTTAAGCCGTTTGGGAATCCTTTGGCAGGCCATTTCAAGTTATCAAAAGAGCAATGTCCCAAGATAGAGTAGGAGAGAAACTAGATGTCCAAAGTAACATACTCATTAGCAGTTGGTAGTTTGATGTTTACCATGGTCTGCACTAGGTATGATATTGCCCATACAGTGGGAGCTATGAGTATATTTATGAGTGATCCAGGTAAAGACCATTGGTAGGAAGTAAAGTGGATCCTTCGGTATTTAAGAGGGACCATGGGGAAAATTTTGTGTTACAGTGGATTAGACACCACTTTGCATGGTTATGTAGATTCAGATATTCATGGAGATGTAGACAACATGAGGAGCACGACATGTTATATTTATACTGTAGGTGGGAGAATAGTGAGTTAGATTTCACGACTACAGAAGTTGGTGGCTTTGTCAACCACAAAGGTTGAGTATGTTACTGCCACAAAGGTAAACAAAGAGATGTTTTTGCTACAAATATTTCTTGAGGAGTTGGGGCATAAACAAGAGGAAGGGAAGATGTATAGTGATAGTTAGAGTACTATACAACTAGCTAAGAACTCTGATTTCCACTTTAGGATGAAGCATATACAACTTAGGTACCATTTCATCAGGATAGCTCTGGAGGAAGAGAAGTTAAAGCTAGAGAAGATTCATATCAGTTAGAATCCTACAGACATGATGAAAAAGGTGGGCACAAGGGAGAAACTGAAGCTATGTTAAGATTTGGTGGGTCTTCATGGAAAATAGTGAAGGGTTGAAAAGCTTTCTTAGAGGAAAACTAGTCTCTAAGTGGGATATTATTAGGTTGTGGAGCCTGTTTTTATATGTGGAAGTGTTGAATATTGTACACTAAAATTACTGTACACTTTCCACAGTTGTCTCACCAGGGTTCAGGGTTGGGCCAGGCCTCGAGTAAGGGTCCAAGGGTGGTAGCCACCTCTGAGAATTTTTTTTGGCCTAAAAAAAAGTGCCCGATATTTTTAGAAACATGCTCTTCACACATGGGTGGGATTTTTGACCCATAGGTTTATAGGATGGTTTTGACCCATGGTTTGGTACCCATGGTATTGTCAAACTGCTTAAGTAGTTGTCTATTTATGTGGTTTTTTGCATATGGTAGGGTATTATGTAACATTGGAGATGTGTGTGAGTTCAAGTGTGAATTTTGTAGAGTTTGTTGAGCATAGCTCTAAACAGATCTGGGTATTGTATTGAGAGAGAGGTGGCTTGTAATAAAATATGAGCAAGTGATTATTAGTGGATGTAGCCCAAATTGGGTGAACCACGTTAAATACTATCTCTTTGTGTTGTATTCTTTTTATTTTGCACTTTATTTCAGATCTGTAATATTTTATACATATTAGTTTCTTCTATTACGATTCTGGGTGGGATTGTTCCGTGTATTTTATCCCTTATTTACTAATAGAGAATCGATAAGATAACACAACTTACACAATGTGAAAAATCTAAGAGGTGGATCAAGGCTAAGAAATCAAACTACAGGACATCAATGTGCGATTGGTGATGAATCCAAGTGAAGAAAACAGACCAAGCAATGATGTAATGACATTTTTAAGATAATGTGATAAAACCAAGGGGAGATAGATAGCCCTAAGTGAAGATAGAGGATGTTATGTGCAAAACCTGTTGTATATTTTTTCCCTCCCCGGGTAAATACAAGGCAAATTCGGGTTTCTAAGTTCGGGAAAAGCAGGTCGGGCGAGCAAGCCAGGAATAGCATGTCGGAGGACCTCCCAAACCCGACACAGAAGGGAAATGAGATACATGTCGGAGGGGTTGGAAAAACCCGATAGGAGGGATATGTCGGAAGGGTCGCCAAACCCAACGCACAAAGGAAATCGGGTTTCATAGTCGGGTTTGCATGTCGAAAACGCATGGTGAAGAAGCATGTCGGGAGCCCGCCAAAACTCGACACCAAAGGACATGTCTGAAGGGTCGCCAAACCCGACGCACAAAGGAAATCGGGTCTTGGATTCGGGAAAACACGGCGGGAAAGCACGGGGCGAAAACATGTTGCGCTACCTCCCCAAACCCGATGCATATGCAAGTTACACCACCGAACCCGAAAACAAAGGAAATTTGGTAATAGCGGCGGATGTAGGATTTCAGGAAAAGCACGAACATCAAACACATGCCGCGGTGTCCTCCAAGCCCGATGCGGATGCAGAGGAGAGTCCCGAACCCGACTAGAACGGACTTGACGTGGGAAATATGACAATTCGCCTTTTTTGGGTTTTTGGGTCTCACCTACCGCCATGATGAATGGAGTTAGGCGCAGTTTTGGAGGTGGTTGGGAAAAATCTCGATTTTCTCACTTCTCCATCTCTTTCCCTTCTATAAAATGTAAGGAGAGGTTGTTTTTTAAAGGGTTGGGACATTTTTGTTTTGTGCCTCCTCCCTTCTCTCTCCCTGGCAGGTGGATTTTTGGAGTTTTTCAAAAGGACCTTCCCATTTGAAATTGTAATGCAACCTTTTTTGCCTCTTGGCCATTTTGTAGTGCACTGTATCCCCCCTTTGGAGCAAATGTAATGCATACGTCTGTGGATTGTTTCTCAACCCTCTACGTGTATTCATTACTGTTATCCTTCTGATCTCTCACTGTGAATCTGGCTAATCCTGTGCATATCTTTTGGTATTACATTTTATGTGGTTTGTGTTTATTCTGGCAAAACATGGGTGTTCTTCATTCCTCGATGCATCACCTCCTTAGCTTAGGTTTATTTTTATGCATTTCTCTCTCCCTGTCTCCTTGGTAGTTAGATTAGGTTTTTGGGGGTAAACCTCTGCATTTTATTGGTGCATCTGAACAGAGGAATAGGAGCCGGCCTTCATCCGGAGAGCTTTTCCGATTTCGCGAGGTCCCACACTTGGGAAAAGCTCCATGTTGTGCAGTCGCACTGAGACTTTCGACCCATCGCGTTGCAGAAGTCCCAGGGGTGCTGTGATTTTGCACCAACAGTTTTGGCACGCCCGGTGGGACCAAGAGGTCATTCCATGAAGATTTGAAGGAGTTTTCGTGAATTTTGGCTCAGAAAATTGCAAGTTTTTACAAATTTCAGATTTTGCGCCGTCCCAGCCTGAACTCCGAAATCAATGTTTCAAGGGTCTATCTTGCTCAGAACAGGTCAAAATTTCAACAATTGGTAGATCTGACCATAATCTTCAAAAGGGTATCTTTTAGTTTTTCGAGAATTTTTGATTTTCAAAATTTCATGTTTTTTTGTGATTTTGGGTTTTCAGGATCCGAGAGCATCAAAGCAAACACAACAGTGTTTTCAGGTTTTGGGGGATGCATTGCATGGTCCTATTCCCGACAGTAGTTCTATTACGGGTTTTGGGGAATGTCGAACATGTTCCAAGTTTCCGACACATAGCAATTCGGGTTTTGTGAGTTGCATCGCATGACCTGAGTTGCACCTGTAGCTTTCGGGAATCCGTAGCTGCACAACAAGGCCCGAATTCTGGATTGAAGACTACATCCTCCGGGTCCTTCAAATTTGTAATCTCGATTTCAATATTGTCAGGCTTGGTGTGTAACTTGGCAACATTCAGCCTTTTAGAGGCATATTCAAAAACACATCTGGCGACTCCATCTGATCAGCAACCCATTTCTCTGAGTTACAGATCCTGTTTCCATTCATCTCCATCCATCTTTCTTTCCATCTCTTTCATTATTTTCCATTCCATGAAGTTGTGCAACCATGACTTCATTTCCATCATGGGACTCACATTTCCAACAACAGCAGTATATTCCCATCTCCAACACGTTTTACAAATCCTCCAGATCAGCATGCACACTCATATGAACAGCAGTGCCAAAGTCAGTTTGGCAATGGAGCTTTCCAAGAGCAAGAGTATGCATATAACGAAGACCATCAGATGCAAGATGTTGGTCTGTTGGAGAAAATCCAAAAAATGGAGGTGGGGATGGTGCAGTCCAGGGCTCAAGCACAAATGAAGGCTTTTGGAATCGGTTGTGGGGCACCCTGTCCATGGGTGGGACCTTTTCCGAGGCATTACAGCCCTCAAGAGAAACTTGACTTCATGATTGCAACGCTGCCATTGCTTGCAAAGTGGATCGAAGGAATAGAGGTGTATGAGAGAAGTATTCAGCAACCTTGTCAACGGGTAAGCACACCATCTCATGCCTTTTCTGTTTCCTCTTTCCCAATCTATTCCATTTCAGCAGTGTCAAGTTTCAAACTCTCCATCTGTTGTCCCAAATGTTGAATCCCATGTCTCCACCTCTCAGTCTTCCATCTCATCTCGATTTTTTCTTTCCTTTTCCCTTCTAAAAAGTCATCCCCCTCCACAAGAGCTAACAGAAATACCCCCCCTCCTCCAAAGAAACAGGAGGTTCCACCTGCCTCCACCACCACGAAAAATTTGTAAAAATCAGTTTGAGTTTCAACCCATTCCTCCTTTTGCATTCCCAATCCCATGTTGGGAAGAAGAAATTGAAAAAATCAGTTCGGCGAAGGACAGCAAGAGGAGGAGCCAGGAACAGAAAAGAAATGATTAGACAACTTAGTAGGGTTTGGGCTGCTTAAATTTGGAATTGAAAAGATCCCTTTGTTGGTAAAACCTACAGAAGAGGCTAAGGTTGAACAAACGGTGGTTAAAACTGATTTTGTGGCAGCAGAAGAAGAGCAAAAGGAAGAAAGCTCTGAAGAAGATCTTGCATCCCCAACTTGTCCTCTAAAGCAGTAGATTGAAGAGTTTGACTTAAAAAACTTCATGCTGGAGGAAGAGTTATATCAAGAGCAAGATTGCCTTCGAGTAATAGAGGAGGGAGAAGCTGCTCCAAAGGCAAAAGAAGAGGAGCACATTCTAGTTGTGGAGGAGAAAAGTGCAGATCCAAGGGCTTTGAGCACAAAGCAGGCTACAGGAGAACACTTCAGTTTCTTCTTTCTACTTCACCTCTCCCAAGTTCTAGTACTGAAGAGGAGTTTGATCTCTCAAACTCAATATTGGAGAGTGAAGGAAACCATGGTGGTCAAGTTGCAGATCAAGAGGACACCGTGGGAGAAGTTGAAGCACGAGCAACAGGACAGCAATGAGGACAGTTTACCTGTCAGATTTGGAGGATTGTTTTGATGAAGAAGAGCCAGTTGAGTTTCCACCATTCTCTCTTTCATCATCCACATTCCAAACACCAGACCCTACTGTCATGAAAGAGAGCATTCATTTGCAGCAGCCTCGCATCTTATAGCAAGCTCTTTGGAATCAAAATTGGAAGATTTTAATTTTACATGTTCTTCATTGGAGGAAGAGAAAGGACAGAAGGATTTCACCATTTCTTCCACATCATCCATTTAGGAGGGTCTACGCAAGAAAACTCCATTTTTGGAGTAAAAAAATCAGAGCTATGGGCATATCAAATGGATCAGACCTTGCCCAATCAGGTATTTGGCTTCATTGGAGCCAAAGGAGAAGCCACAACCGGTCATGCTCACTTCTGGGCATGAGGATGAGCTACAAAGCACCAAGGATCAGCTGCCATAACCTCTTCAATCCAAATGCAGAGCAACTAAAAGAGGTATTGGATTTGCTTTCAACTGACACCTTGATGATTTGGGTGGAAGACCAGCTTCTTGTTGATTTCCCATCTCATCCAAAACAGCCATGATCAGTGCCAAAACTCAATTGCATGGCTGCCAATTTTGAAGAAAGGAAGCTATTTTGCACAACCAGTAGCAGGGTTTGTTTAGCTTGCCTTTGCTTCCAGTTAGAGTAGAGTAGGTAGGCTTGCTTTCAACAGAAGAAGTGCTTGTGCACACTCTGCATGTTCCATTTGGGACATGTATGATTTTCAGTTTTGTACATAGTTTTTGGTGTTGCTGGTTTTGCTCTGGCATAGTTCATTTTCAGTGGCATTTTGGTGAGAACAACTCTAAGTTCAACGGGTTTCAGGCGGTTCAGAGGGAAGTTTCAAATTTTAGATCAGTTTCAGGGGTTGCTTATGACTCCATGCCCAATGGATTGCTAATAAGGCCATTGATCTTCTACCTAGCAGGCAGGGTAATCACCGTTGAGTCGGCCAAATTGTTGTATATTTTTCCCTCCCCGGGTAAATACAAGGCAAATCGGGTTTCTAAGTCGGGAAAGCAGGTCGAGGCGAGCAAGCCAGGAATAGCATGTCGGAGGACCTCCCAAACCCGACACAAAGGGAAATGAATACATGTTGGAGGGGTTGGAAAACCCGACAGGAGGGATATGTCATCGGGTCGCCAAACCTGACGCACAAAGGAAATGGGGTTTCATAGTCAGGTTTGCACGTCGGAAACGCATGGTGAAGAAGCATGTCGGGGAGCCCGCCAAAACCCGACACCAAAGGACATGTCTGAAGGGTCGCCAAACCTGACGCACAAAGGAAATCAGGTCTTGGAGTCGGGGAAAACACGGTGGGAAAAGCACGGGGCGAAAAACATGTTGCGCTACCTCCCAAACCCGATGCATATGCAAGTTACACCCCCGAACCCGAAAACAAAGGAAATTTGGTAATAGCGGCAGATGCAGGTTTCAGGAAAAGCACGAACATCAAACACATGCCGCGGTGTCCTCCAAGCCCGATGCGGATGCAGAGGAGAGTCCCGAACCCGACTGGAACGGACCTGACGCGGGAAATATGACAATTCACCTTTTTTGGGTTTTTGGGTCTTACCTACCGCCATGATGAATGGAGTTAGGCGCAGTTTTGGAGGTGGTTGGGAAAATCTCGATTTTCTCACTTCTCCATCTCTTTCCCTTCTATAAAAATGTAAGGAGAGGCTGTTTTTTAAAGGGTTGGACATTTTTGTTTTGTGCCTCCTCCCTTCTTCTCCTGCTGGCAAGGTGGATTTGTGGAGTTTTTCAAAGGACCTTCCCATTTGAAATTGTAATACAACCTTTTGCCTCTTGGCCATTTTGCAGTGCACTGTATCCCCCTTTGGAGAAAATGTAATGCATACGTCTGTGGATTGTTTCTCAACCCTCTACGTGTATTCATTTGCTGTCCTTCCGATCTCTCACTGTGAATCTGGCTATTCCTGTGCATATCTTTTGGTATTACATTTTATGTGGTTTGTGTTTATGCTGGCAAAACATGGGTGTTCTTCATTCCTCAGTGCATCACCCTCCTTAGCTTAGGTTTATTTTTATGCATTTCTCTCTCCCTGTCTCCTCGGTAGTTAGATTAGGTTTTTGGGGTAAACCTCTGCGTTTTATTGGTGCATCTGAATAGAGGAATAGGAGCCGGCCTTCATCCGGTAGAGATTTTCCGATTTCGCGAGGTCCCACACTTGGGAAAAGCTCCATGTTGTGCAGTCGCACTGAGACTTTCGACCCATCGCGTTGCGGAAGTCCCAGGGGTGCTGTGATTTTGCACCAACAAAACCCAAGCGGGGGATGTGAGCCTAAGTGAAGACGAGGGATTGGGCCAGAATAAGAAAGTAAGATGTGATCATGGTACTTATAGGTAACTAGTCATTAGGGAAAAGAGACAACAAGGTCTCTATAACAATATAATCTACTTGGTTCAGAATTTGGCTCCAGAAAAGAGTCATGATGTCCTTGATGGTTTATTGTGTAATAACAACTTGTTGACAAAATTATGACTATGTTGCAAAAAGTGTATCATCAATATGATCCTCTAGTCAGGTAAGAATGCTGTGGCATATTTACATAAAAGTGTTAGGAGGATTAGAATGGGGTATTGATCCATAAGTAGGTTGTGATTGAGGAGGTCAAGGAGAGGGTGGGTGACTTTGAGCTCATATTATGTATTAAGATATAGGAGTTGGCTCTATGCTTCTGATTACAGAGGAAGTCCCAGAGACGGGATGCTTGCTATACACAACTTGACAGTTGGTTTTGGTATGTGTACAATACCCACGGTGAAATAAATAGAAATGATTTGAAGAATAAGGATGTGTACCTTTCTTTATTTGGTCATGTTTGAACTCAACTTCAAGATTCTTGATGTGGCATCTATAAAATCAACAGTTGGAAACATCATGCCCCAAATCTTTGTGTAATGTGAAATATGACTCAATCATGGAAGCCTTAGGAACCATAAGGACATGAGGTAAGGGGAGAGGTCTTATGGACTGTAGAGAGGTAGTGAGAGCATATGATGAGGGTACTGATGTGATGGGTGAAGATGGCATCAATAGAGTAGTGTGTCACCCAGTCATTGAGGAATGATAAATACAATCATCACCCATGATATCATTAACATCGTAGTAAAATTTAGTGACCAAAACATCTTCTTCGGTGAGGGAGAATGAATCAGTGAGGTTGATGGTAGGATGAGAAGATGGGGCTGAATGAGCAATATGACGCTCAAACATTGGAAAATAAGTGTTAAAAGTGTTCAGGGATTCATCTACGCTATCAACCCTACAAGTTGTGTTTTGACAAGGAAAAATATAGTCTATATAGGCATTATCATCTCTATATTCCATTAGACCTACATAAGATGTTACAAAGGGTCTGATGGTGTTTAGAAAAGGAGGATTCTTATCTTAGAAAGCCTGTCGCTGAGGTAAAGAAGGGTATAAAGGTGGTTTTAGGACTCTATTGTAAGATATGTTGATGGTATTGGTTTCAAATATTGAAGACCTCATTTGAGCTAAGACAGATTGATAGTATGAAGGATTTATGATGCCCACGATATTGATCATGAGGCCTGTATGGTGGTGACTTTGAAAGTTGAAACAAAATATTTCTATGGACTGATAATGCTCATTTTGGAAAATTTGTAATATCTCACTTTGGATTGGTAGAGAAGGAATAGGTTTTCGATGTACACCTACTAGTGGGAGAGGTGTATGAGAAGGCATGATAAGAACACATTTCGAGATATTAATTTTAACATCTAATTCCTCGTATGAATTATGCTAGTTATGGTGGTAGCTTGAGATAATGCCATCTATTCTAATATATTGATTATCACTATGTTAAGATATATAGAATAAGAGTAATCATTAGATGTGGGTGATTATTTATGATTATTATTCTCATTAGTAGGAGTTTTAGGGGACTCACCCTAATTAGTTACGTAGGGTCATGACTGAGCACTTATTGATTAGAATGAGGCCTAGTTATTTCTATGGTGCTAGTAGGTATAATTCAAAACCTCCATCTTCATCGAGAGTAAACCATTAATTTTTGCTAATATTCTTAATGATTGATCTGGGATCAATCTTCCCAACCTCAACCATGTTACATTCTAGTAAGTGACCATGCTTTGATTGATCAGAGGCATGGGGCTGGGACAACTAAATTTCACAAAACATGATCAAGGCAGGTGAGAAGAATGGTGGTTATATGATGGGAATTAGAGAATTCGAGAACATGAAGAGGAGATGCAAGCACATGGGAATATCCCCCTGAAGAATTTCAGGTGGTTCAAATATGCCAAAAAATATCCTCAGAGATGAACATTTTGCTATTTGGAAGTTGAAAATTAGGATTACGAAAATATACACTTTAGACAAAATAGGCCCTGTAGAATGTTTACACATGGGCTAATAACGTAATAAAGATGACTCAAACGGAAAATAGAAAGAATCAAACCTTCCTGAAATCTTGAGCAGGGGTTTGATGGCATTTGGGAGATGTAGAAATGGAAACAAGCATGATCAGTTGTGTAAACAAGTATACAGAAGGGCTAATATAGTTTTAAAATAGATTTATAGAAACAAATAGGATCACCCCTGGGTGATAGCATTTGTGTACATTGGTTTTTAGGGTTTTAGATGATTGGGCCAAAATTGATAATTCGGTAATTTTAATGAGTTTCACTTGATCTAAAGGATTTTGAAGGTTCATGTCAGGTTTACTAGAGAATATATGTTGGCCCAAAATGTGTCTCAGCAATATGCACTATTAAATTATCTGTTTGAAAAGGGTATCAATTAAATAAGTAGGAGATACACATGTATAGACATATAGGGGAATAGACTTAAAGGGGCTACAATGAGCATTAGGGTTTTATATCTAGAGGGAAGTAACCCTTACACCCAGGTCAAATGAGGGTTTCCAAAGCCCACGATCAAGATAGAGGAAGGAAACCCTACTGAGATATCGGTAGTTGGGCATGGAGAGGTATGGATGAATAAGAAATGAAAGAAGAATGTATGGAATAGATGAAATGAAAGTAACTTAGGAGATGAAATTTGATAAGAGTACTATGCTAACTATAATCAAAACATGTACAATACTAAAACTAACATTGCATAATGAAGAAGAGGAAATGAAATAATCTATGCAAAATGACAAAGAAGGGTTAGATCACTCACTTGTATCTTTAGGGTGGTTTCTGATGCATATATTTCCCTTAAGAAGTAGCACGCAAAGAGAGAATGATTATTTGGTGGATTAAGGGAAGACCAATCCTATCCTAAACTCACTATATGATGACCAAATAGTGCAAATAATCATCCAAGAAGAAGAGTGTCCAATCCAATCTAAACAAGATGTAAGATGAACTAAGAGCAAAGTGAGAAGATGCGAAGATGACACAAAAGAGAAGAGAAAATGGTAGTTTGAATGTATTAGCTTCATGTTTCTTATGAATTTCAAATCAGTTGATGGTATTTATAGAACACCATCTTGCGATTGGGCGATGTTGTCAACCAATGGGAAAATATAACAATCAACACAATTGTCGACGAGTGATTGTGTTGGCCAAGGATGCAAAAATGAATTAATGTGTCGTAAAAGGTAAAAGTAACATGTCATGGGACAAAAGAGGATGGAAAAGGAGAAAACTGGTGGAATATAAGAAATATATCATGAATATGATATGCATGAGACTTAGGAGGACAAAAATACATAATGCATAGAAAACTAAGGCTAATACAAAATAATTGATATCTCTCTCCGTGTATTGTCTCTAACCCATGATGTTTACGTGAATACCTATTCCCCATTGTTGACATGACCCTTAAGGCACCCTCTTAGAAAATATATGCATCAGTGCCCTTATCTACACAAGAGAAATTGTTAGTAACATGTATGAAAATATGAAAAGTGAAAATTAGGTGTATACAAAAATTGCCAAGTTTTGTTATATGTTATGTATTAGCGATTGTCCTAGGAAGGACCTTATGTCTAATACAATGTATATTTATTTGAAACATTGGGTTAATTATTGATAGTTATATTTTTTTAGATCCCAATTCTTTCTCATCATTCCCATGAACCTAAGTTTAGGACACTTCAATGGTAAACGTGTAAAAGAGCTCCTAGAATATCTATGAGTTTATTGCAGTGTTTTTCCTTACTTAGTGTTGATTTTTTCATAGGTGGAATTCATCTTGAGACTATATGGGATTAAGTTAAGCTTAGGATCTCATTAGAGGTCGTTGTGGATGGTATTGGTGGTTTCCTCACATATGTTATATTGTGTCTTCTATAAGGTTATTGAAAGAAAGTAACTATACTTGAGATATCTTGTTAACTTGTAATTAAACCCCTTTGAAGTTAAGGGAAGTGAAGTAATACCATGTAACTATTATGCTTGATAATAATCTCAAACTAGCATTTGAGCTTTTAAAAAATGATTTATGTTAGGGTTTGAAAATACCGAAGGTTATTACTAGAAAGTACATATTCTTAATGAAGTTGTAATTAGGTAAATGGATGTATGTCATTGGGATTCATTAGTTTACGACATGATGATTTATGTAAAACATGTCTTCCTTTACCGCTATCAAAATTGTACACGATATGTTGAATTAGCAGTGTAAAATGAATTATGACTCAACTCTCATAATGGGAGATAAAACGTTTAATGTTTACAACAATAAAATTACTTATTTCCATAGTGGGGTCAAGCCTCTCGGGAACATGATTTCCCTAATTGTCGCGAGCATTGTAAGACTCGTGTGAACCTGAAAAAATATCAAAATGTTTAGTAGACTTGACATGAGGTTAATGTAACTTGAAGGAGGTGATTCCCTTGCAGTGAAACATTAAGAAAAGGAGAATACTCATGATCTAGAGATGATAATACAAGACTATTAAGTATTACACATGGGATAATATGACAATTTGATATCCAAGGGTAATTTAAGAGTTAAGGAAAATGTAAATAATGGGACCTATTGGAAAAATGTTGATTTGGTCGTTAATTTTTCACACATACAAACAAAATGTTGTTTTGTGCTACTCCTACTTGTGTGAGTATGGGTTTAGTTATGTTATATCAATTGTGAGAGTTGTTTATTGGTGTGGACCCTTGGAAACAACCATTTCTTAAGTTGTGTCTAGTGTTATTAAAAATAAACTAATATAATAATTAATGATGTAACAATAATTTTTTTACCATGGTTTTAGTGGTTATTTTGGGTTGTGAATTATGAGGTATTGTAGATTGATATTACTCATAGTAAAGTGAATGAATGACCTCATGAAATTATTGAATATTGAGAATAATTAATTACAAAAAAGCTTCAACATCATATATTTTTATGAGATCTAATTACTATTGTCAGTCATATATTTCTATATGTTACAAATATTGTGTGTGTTTATCCACTACTACACAATGTGAAAATAACACCATATTTTGGCTCATATTTACTTCAAAAATTGACCTTTTTGGGGCATTTTCCAACGTGTTTCTTAAAATAATTTACATTGATTTGTGCGGTGCGTAAGTGATGAAATTACAATTTAACTAGATAATTTTAGTTGCATTGAATTTACATCACTTTTGCGTTAAAAATGCCTCTACTTTTTGCCATGTCAAAATGACAAAAAGACCTATGTCATTAATAAGGGGCAAACACAAATGTGATAAATTTTTTGTTGGATATTATTTTAAAAAATTAAATATTATTAATCATAATTATAAATGGTAATTATGAATAATTATATTACATTTATTTTTGCTATTTAAAAACTATTAAACATTGGATACTAAAATATTATTTACATTTTACTGTCACCAAGAAATTGTACACTAAGAATTTGTAAAGTATCAAGATATTATTATTAATAATAAAAGAAGACATTATTTCAATTCAAAATGTGATTTACAATAATCTATTACAATATAATTTTGTGGGAGTATTAAGGGGCCCATTCGAAATTACAAAACAAATATATGTAAAACTACATCATAAATATCCCAGTGATTAGTCTCATTGTCCTCCTTTGATCCTCACAATCTTATTTCTCTTCAAACTTGATCCTCTTTATCGTCCTCAATCATCATCTTCATCTTACTCCTCGTCGTTATCTTCATCCTCCTCCTCATCCTTGTCCTATCTAAAAGCTCTCCATCCTTTTAATTTGTTTTAACCCTCACAAAATTTAAAGATAAAATGTTAATTTTTTAAAATTTTAATTTGTCATTTGCGTGTACAAATTGAATAGTACATGTATTACACGGTACAAATTGGTTATCTTGGGCCCATTCATTAAAGAATTTTGTGTTCTAATCCCATGTCTTTTAATGTTGTACACACTTTCTCTTTGTTGCATGGTTCTTATAACATTCTTCCTAAAAATACAAGTATATGGGGGAGAAGAAAACTACATATATTAATATTTTTTATTTAAAAAAATATGAAAACAAAACAAGATTACTTTATAAATAAATTTATATAGGACTTACAAATTTATTAGCAACCTCTTCTAAGTTTTGTCAACACAAATGATGAGTCACCAACAACCCTTTTCAGACTCTAGCTTCAAACCCCTTAATAACATTACTTTTGATACCTACATCAATTTTAATATACATTAAATTTTTAATCGATCACCATGTTATACAATTAACATTGCATTCTATTCATAAACCACATTTTTCCTTTATAAGACGTGAATGGAAAGTAGGCAACATAAAATAAAAATTAAAGAAACTGTGTATATATACCACAATGTAAGGCTTTAAATACTTATGTTTACATTGAAACAATCAATATGTATCATTTCTTTTGTATTTAACCTTTAGCCATATTAGTGTTCTATACTAGCCACTTATCTCACAAACCAAACCAAGCATATTTCTCTATTTCGGGAGGTCAAATATGTCTCCTCTCGTCATCTTTGTTTGCTTGCTCGTGAAACTGTAAAATTTAAATATAAAAATTAATTTAGAACTATATAATGTTTCATTATTAAAACTATTTACACAACGTAATTACCCTTAAATACCTTTTTATTCTCATAAACCCTTTAATGCAATTTTTCCAATTAGCTTTTAGTCATAGTGGGTGCTCTCAACCTTGGTGAAATGTACATCAACTAACCTTCTCTATCTCTCAAGTGGGATTTGCAACCACTGTAGATGACAATATGATTGAATCAATTTTTGTGTTTGATGAACTATTATTCTTTTAAATACCCGTAACCACAAAATAGAAATTAGTAAAAATGACATATAAAATAAATTGAAAAAAACTTAAACTAATACACTGGTAAATTATTCTAGCTCAGATAAAATATATTAAAATACTTACTTGCCCCATATATCCATTAATATCATTATGTAATCTTGTACATAGAGGTCTATTTTGAGGTCCCCTTGCACCCTATGTTTATAATTACTATGAAAAATATGAGAGGGTCTCTCTATAATTTTTACTAGAAGGGGAAAGAGTGAATTTTCATCCCCCCTTAATCCAATCGAGAGTAGGTCATTCATACTTTCTGGGGCAGTCTCTTGCTGTTTCAATTTTTAATTTTTTTTATTGCTGACAGGTTGATAAGGACCTCCCTCTTATGAGAGCCTATAATAAAACATCGAATAATTATTGTTGGTGCTCAAATTAGTCTCGACCCGTTTGTCATTGAAATTCCTCAATTTGCGGCCTCTGTTATGTTTTCTGTCTCCCCATATTGGTGATTGAAGACTCTGTCCTCCATTTGGTTGCCATGATCAGTCCCTTCCTTGGTCAAGGATCACTTAAAGGTCTATAATTTGTTTTTTCGTTCCTCTGTCCATCTAAAAGAGTCTGTAAATTGGGCGAAAAACTCAGGTTGTTCCTTTCCTTCCATTTTCTGCAATCATGTTTTGTTTTCCCCTGTCATTTTTGTCCCAAATACTTGAGGAAACGTGATTGGATGTAGCTTGGAGGATCATATTTGAGCCTTATAACATTTCCTAATTCTCTGTCCTTGAAGGATTATTCATTTCCGGGCTCAAATGGTGATTTTCCTGCATTTTACGGTTTGACCGGTGTTATTTTCCCCCGGTCAAATTTACATCTTCACATCAGTGGAAACGTGGCCCTATTTTTTAAATGCGGCTCGATGGGGCACTTTAAAAACTCTAAGGCTCACTTCAACCCAAAACTTGTCCACGTGGAGGAAAGACGCTCATTTGAAAATTCACCTTTTGGTTTGGCTTTGGAGTTGCGCTGTGGGGACACGTGGAGGTCTCCGCTACTTTACCCAGAATTAGAATAAATTTTCATGCAGCCAGTATAGTTTTGGTGGCCATGGACATGTGGTGGGCTGATGCTCATTTGAGGATCCGCCTCAGGGGTCCCACCTTAAACAATTGTGATAAGGAGACATGTGGAGGCTTCCACCGGCTCTGCTTTGTACTTAAACTTTTCAAAGAAATTTTCTAAGGCCTGGGACATGTGGTGAGCCCACACTTGTTAAGGGTCTCCCGCTCTTGGGCACCATCTCAAAGTTGTGCCATTAGGACATGTGGAGGCTTCTGTCGGGTCTTCCCATACTTAAAATTTTCAAGCAACTTTCTAAAGGCCTGGGACACGTGGAGGGACCGCGCTTGTTTGGGGACTAGCCCCTAAGTTTTATTTTGAAGAAGCGCCAGGAGGACACTTGGAGGATTCCGCTCACTCTGCCCTTTTACTTAGACTTTTCAATGGCTAAAGAAAAATGTCTCGGACCTTAGACACATGGTGCCTTCCACTAAACCTTCAAATTTTTTTAATAGACTTTGCCGGATTGAGACACGTGTTGAGCCTACACTTGTTTGAGGTCTCTACTTTTGGGGACCATCTCAAAATTTTCCATTGAGACAGAGGCTTCCACTAGCTCCTTTTTTGCATCAAGACTTTTCAAAGATGCCAAAAGGCATTTTTCTTGGGCCTAAGGTACGTGGAAGGTTCGCGCTCATTTGTGACTTACCTATGTGCTTCTCCTTTGTAGTTGCGCCAAGGAAACACATGGATGGCTATGATATAAAGTGGAAAAGGGGTAGGATCAACGGTTTCTGTGCATTTCAATTGATTTTTTTTGCCATTTTTACTCCAAGACTCCTGGAGATGTGAATACACATTGTTTTTCATCGTTCTTTGATTAATTTCCTTATCATCTCTGTCTGTAAAGTGACATTTGATGGATTCAGAACTTAATTTGTGAGCCCAAGGATTTGAAGGGTCGATATTTTGAAGTTGGAGTTGCTTAGGCACTTAGAAAAATGGGAATTACTAGAGGAGATGGATACGGGGCAGAATTACAGAGGAAAGAGAGGGAAAAGGGATAAAATGATGAAAGTGCAGGCGTAAAAGATGGAAAAGGTATTACCTCGAGAGTGAAAAAGATTACCTGTCATATCAAGTTGTGCAGAGTCTCCAGAAAATGATTAAAAAGGACATTTCTTGCATGACAAAATTAGAATGATTAAGAGGACCCCCGAAAAGTTGTGGCATGGAATCCTAGTCATTAGTCGAGGGCCCAAGAAATGTGATCAGTTCACAATTGGTCCACCTGACAAATTTTGGATCTAAATTTGTTAAATGTCACTGTCTGAAACAAATTGGTAATAAGCAAAGGTCCCTCAAAATGTTCTTCTCTTTTGGGGTGAAAATTGAGTAAGAAAAATGTATAAATGCAATGAGAATACTCTTGCAAATGGTCGGAGTTTGAATTCCTAAGAAAAAATTTGAGAAAGCCGTCTTCATAAGAGACCAAGCTGAGATAACCTGTTATTTTATTCTATTTTATATTTTCTATCGTGTCAAGTTGGTTGCATATGTATAACCATTGAAAAGAACTGAGATTGCTCTGGAAGCTTTCCTCTACTGATGAATCTAAGCAATTTTGAAACTAATTTGTGTCTAATCTCTAGCAATTTGTGTTTGCTTTGTTTCAGAATGTCTGCAAATAGTTTCTTTCATTCCTATTGCAATCTTACATTGAAATTTTTGTGAAATCACACAAGATCTCGTCCCTGTGACAGTTTAATGGTATTTACAATTTCATTTCAAGAAGATCCTTCATCTTGGATGATATAAACAAATTTAAAATCAATTCACTGCCATTTATTGATAAAGATTGTTTGTAAGTCTTTGGGTGTACCTTAGGCATGATTGATCAAAGACTTTGGTGTTTAATTGAGTCTTTTAATTTGAGCCTTCATGCTAGAGTCTCAAATATTATGTGAAAACATGATGATGTGGGCCTCTATTAAAGCACACCTTCTAGTCGAAGGAACGTCTTAATTTTTCTGAAGCTTTCTATTGTTGAAGTTGTTCATTGTTGTGAAGTCCTTTCAAAGATCTGGTATAATCAACTTTATCCTGCTTCATATCCCACCAAAATAATTCAAAAACCATTGATCCACCCTAAACTACCCCTGTTTGCCTTGTGTATCAATAGAGGAACAAAATCTACTTACTAAAATATACAGAACAATCAAGATTTATTAATGTCTTCAGCAACCTTAGCCTTGTGTTGAAAGTATCTCCATTGTTAGAAGTGACAAATATTAAGAGTTAAATCATGGAATATTGACCGTATTTTCCCAAGGTTTTCTTCATAGAATTTTTACAAAAGAAGGACATCTCCATCTCCTTCATCAAACAGAGGTTACACTAAGGGTGCTCTCACCCTGGTCGAAGAGGCATGGTCTAAAGTAGTGAGGATAGGTCAAATCCTCTTAAAGGTGCTATCCATCTCTCCACAAATATGAGTAACAAAGGGCCAGTTAGATCTCATCCCTGGCTACAAAACGACACATACTATGATCTGTCTGCCTCTAAGCTCCTTGTCAAATCTGTGTTGTTACTCGGTTTGAAAAGGAGAACGAATTTGGATACCAACAATTATAAAATAATTAATTAAAATCACTTTAAATAATAAGTAAATACTATATACCTCGATACAAATGAATCCCTCATCTGATGAATTCCATCAACCTCATGTCGATTGCTATTAGATGTAGACCTATCATAATCAAGTTGTATTACAATTATTCAATTAAGATTAAATTTTATGTTGCCAAATAAAATGTGAATATATACCTCCATGTATGGGACACCCTAAGAGAAGATGAAGGACTTGTGATCATTCCACCATCATCCTCCTCCCATTGGTCTATATGGGAAGTATCCCTATGATAAAAAAGTGGTATTATATTTGTTCAGTGAAATTAAATAATTTTGTAATTACAAATTTATTACAAAAATATAATTACATTCCGAGTCCCTAGAGGTTGAGGGATGTATACTCATACACATATTATGGTATTCATTACATAACTCTTGTAGGTCTTTATAAGTACTTGACATGGTCATTTTTTTTTGGAATAGGCTAAAAATTTGAGGGTTTTGGGAGGACCCACATTCTGGTACAACAAGCCCTCAAGGCTGAATAGAACATTTAAGCATAATAGAGAAGAAAACCCCAACAACAAAGGGGGAGAGAAGGAGAGAAGAAGAAGTCCAAGAGAAGAACACAACAAGCAGAAGTGTCCAAATCCCAAGTTACAACTAGATTACCAAGAAGAATCCCTTACATGGGATCTTAGTGCATAGAAAAGGATTTTTTTTACGTTTAACGACTGTCCATTCGTCACTCCTATTAGGATCTATGTTTTCATCTGAGGGAGTTGGAGACTTTTAGGAATCCAAGACACCATCAGAGGAATTATCAGTTGTGAAACTGGTTTGATTGCATTCCGTATCTGCAGCTGGAATCAACGTCAGCTCATGATCCACCTTAACAACTCCAACAACTGAAGGTTTAGCTGAAGGGATTGGACTGGAAATCTTGTCTTCACTGACCAAAGTATGAGCAGCTGACATAGTTTCCTCCTCAAAAAATATAAGATTTTGGTGGGCATCCTTCCACCAAGAGACCTTATCGATTTTGGATTTTTGCTTGACCATGTGACAAGTTGCAGCCAGATGCCCAATGTTGAAACATTTTCTGCATCTAAAGGGCAGTCCTTAATAATCGAGCGGTTGAGACCAAACCGTATCCTGCACTTTGAGATTGATAGAAGCAAGAAGATCAATTGAAGTATCTAGATCCACCAATATCCTCGCGTAGGTGGTATGAGAGAAGGTATCTGTATTTGAATCAATGGATAAAAAAGTACCCAAAGCATCACCAATAGCAACTAAACTGTCAGTTCCCCAAAATTGTAAAGGAAGATGGGGCAAACGGATCCGAACCGGCTTAACATTGAAAGGGGCAGAGAGAGGATTAAAATTCAGGAACCAAGGTTTCATCAGTAAATGATGATTCTGCAATTCCCAGAGCTTAGAAAGAATGATATTTCTAGCGTCGTCAGAGCTAAAGGCCACAATGAAAAAACCCCTTGCACAGGGATAAATATCAATCCTACCAGAGATGAGGGGGGGCTAGCTCGAAGAGATCCACGAATGAAGGAGCGGACGACTAGGCCAGAGGCCATTAAAAACGACATATAAGACCATTGGAGGAAAAAAAATCCTCAGACTTCAACACAGAATCCCAAAGGGAAACCGAGGGCGCAGTTTTAGCAGCAGAAAGAAGCAAAAGCAGAGGAGAGTTTTCCCGCAGGATTTCCTTGACCACCAACAAGGAAAATGCCTGGCTGAAGAGGGACGCCACCAGCTCTGTCGCCCACACTAGATCCAATACCGCCCTCAGCAAGTGAACGACCCTTGCTGCCACACATAGAAGCTGCCGCCACACAAAACTAGGTTTTGCAGCGAAAAACTACGGGGGAGAAAAACGCGGAGAGCCCATAATAATCCCAATTTTTTTTGGTTACTAGACATGGTCATTATGAAGATATATACTTATAATTTTAAATATGAAAATATTATTAAATTATAATTATATTATAAGGTTATATCTCCATAGTGGGCTTGTATAGGTTGATGAACATCGAGGTGGTACATGAGATTAATCTAAATCCTCATCCATATAAAATTATGTCAGACCCTATTTCTAGAGCCACTACACATGAAGGCATCAAATATATTTTTGAATAGGTTGTGTTTGTAGACATCGTAAAAATAGATACATATTTTTATCCCGCTTCTATCTAATTATAATTAATTAAATTAATTCTATCTCGCCACAATACACCCCTTTGGAATTAATTAAATTAATTTCATCATTCAAATATTCCCTTTTATAATTAATTAAAATTAATTCTATTTCCTAAGCTATATTCCTACCCTTTGGAATTAAATAATTTATTCTAACATGTCTTTGAAATTAATTAAATTAATTCCTACACCCTCCTAGCTAATATAATTAAACATTTATTTATTTAAATGGTTAATTATCTCCTCACAATTAAATTAATTTAATTCTACCATTCTCTTGCAATTAATTAAATTAATTCCTAACACGTTCTAGCTAATACAATTAAACATTTATTTATTTAAATGGTTAATTATCTCCTCACAACTAGCATATATATCTTAAATACATCTATCTAAAATACACCGAGAGATATCAATCTCGAGGTGCCTATATTGAAATTCTCACATAAGTTACATAGACACCTCGAGATTGATATCTCTAAGTGTCTTTTAAATAGATGTATTTAAGATATCTATGCTAGTTTAATTAATTACTTCAAATATTATTTTTTATTTAATATTTTTAATGTTTATTGTGAACTAAATATATTTTGTATTTATTTTCAAATATAAAATTTATTTATTAAATTCTAATTACAAATACAAAACATTTATTTATAAAACTATCTAAAAGTAAAGGCTAAAATAAAAATAACATAAAATAAAAATACTTCTTAAAGTAGAAACTAAATTAAAATTGATTTAAAAGTAAAAATACATTTAAAAGTAAAAACCAAAATAAAACTAATCTAAAAGTAAAAATGCATCTAAAATAATAATACATTTAAAAATTATAAATAATATAGATTCAACTTATACACACTTATTATTTATTTGACAATAATTATCTTCCACTAAAAATAAATAGTTACTTACAAAAATCTAAAAGTAAAAAAATAAAAAATAAAAAATATTGTTCAATATAATAATATTATAGTTACTTACCTATTCACAATTATTATTTATTTGACAAATTATCTTCAAATAAACATTAATATCCCCACACTAATTATCTTTAATTTACTTCCAAAAAAATATCCCCACACAATTATTACCCATTCACACTTGTTATCTTCACACTTTTAAGAAATATGCATAATCATATATTTATCATCATTAAAAACATAAATTATTTTAACCATTAAATATTTGTCGGCAAATAAAATGTTTTTTCAATAAACACATGCCATTACACTCCTTATCTGCCACTATAGGAACACCTCTCGGTGTAATTAAATAATAATTAAATTTTGTTATTTAATTCCACTTATTTCAGCCAACAACCACATGGACTCCACATCCTCATCCTAGTTAACTACACTTCTAGTATCTTAGAAAGGTGGGGGTAATTGAATTGCACGTATAACCACCTTTCTGGATACAACTTCTACAATCAATTCAATTACTGTCCCTAAATGCCTCGGAACTGTTGCAACCCCCTCCAATGCTATTTTTAGCATGTGCATTCAACAATATTCAACCAACTTCCAACCACTTTTCCTCTATAAAATATAGGCTTGTCTTATCCCAAATCTTCCTGAATTGTTTGCAAGTAAACTCTGTCAATTTGCATTCTTAAGCTTTCCAACTGCTCGTAGCAATTGCATCCCAAGTTTGGAGAACATTCAAGAGCATCCACATCCATTTACAAGGTTAAAAAATGAAGTTTCTAAAACCTTACTTAGGTTTGCACTGAAGGATTACAAGGAGGTTTGCAAACTTATTTGTGTATCTTTCATTATTGTGATTTTTCCTTGTTTACATTTTGGCACGCCCGGTGGTACACCCCACATTTCTTTCATTCATTTTAGTTTATCATTTTTTGATCTAACTCTTTTTTTATGTTTATTGTTCTTATTTAACCTTGCTATCAAAATTTTAGCTTCTTGGGTGAAGTTCAAAAGTAAAAAAAAATAAAAATCAATTGCCGGGCCGTTTTTCTCACATTCAAAATTTTCACTGAGAGTGCCACCGTAACCCATCTTCTGGAAGCCATAACTTTTTCTCCTGAACTCGAAATGACTTCATTTTTTTTTTACGGAAAGGTATTGAAAATATCTATGCAATGGAACAAGAATTTTCTTATTTGAACTTATATAAAATTTATAGTTTCATTTCTCCTAACACTTGTCTTTTTTTTCAAAAAAAAAATTGTAGTTTTTTTTAAAAGTTTTAATTTGTTTTTTTTATAACTTAACAACATCACGTGTATGATATTTCCTCTTACTTTCAAAGTGATCTTGGAAATAAAAAATGAGATTGTTTCTATTTGTTTTAGAAATTAAAAATAGAAACAAATAGAAATGTATAAATCTACATTAGAAAATTAAATTATATAGTTTAAACTTCATTTTTATATCTACAATAATTTAGTCCATAAATTTATACAAACGAGGCATTCAAAACAATGAAAGTACAATGGTAGCATGATGAAAACTATTTCATGCACAATGATGACAAAGAGTAAGAAAACATGAGAGAAAAAACACATCTTATTTACAATTTAGTTACCCCTGTTATAGAGCCGTGAGTTGCAAGAGACGTGATATTCATGTAGGAAACAGTGAGAGTGCAGGCCTTGTCCACATGCCTTTTGATGTCATTTATTTATTTCAAAAGATTTAGTCCATAGTTTAATCAACTCGTTTTCCAATCCATCTAATAGAACTCCAGATATTTAATGATTCTATATGATTATTTCTTAACCAAAATTAAAACATTTTACTTTAATAGTCACTAGGAGATGAGGAGGATACGTTGCAAGAAATGAGAAACAAAGAAACATGAGAGATTGGATCAGAAAAGGTTGCATATATATATTTGACATATGTAAATGAGGGAAGCCTGCACCAGAGAAAAACACATATTATAAAAAAACTACGATGGTCAATATCATTTAATGTCACAAGAAAACTGAAAAATTACTACGGTCAATTCACCAAAACAATGAATCAAAATATAATAAAAGTAAAATACATCACTATTGATAATATACTTTAATAAAAACAAGATAATTTGATCCAATATATTTCACCATATCCTTATATGAGATAGAGAATACACCAATATAATATCTGCTTTGAACTTTGTCTTTAATAGTCACAACAAGGGTTTCAACCATGTGAGATTATTCATAATCAATAATGTTGATAGACAACTTTCTACATATCCATCAATATTTTTTTTTTAATTATGTCTTCAATTGAAGATCCTATCCATTACAAGTTTGTAAGGCTGGCCGGTTAACCAACTAATGAGATGTTTACCACTTTCGGGGGTATTTATAATTTTTTTGTTGACTACTCAACCTTACAAACATATGCAAGTTTTAAGATGAGAGGTCTTCCACAACTAATGAATTTATAAGTTTCACATTTGATGCAATTAATTTAATATTGAAGCTTAGATACTCCACATATTCATGCATTATATGAGTTCTATTGACACTAAAGAGAATAATCGACACTCCTATGAGTTTGGAAAATTTCAGAGTATAACTTGAATTTCTTGGTCAATCTTGAGGTACATTCCCCCAATCTAAAATATACTTGTACATGCAATAATTCATTACACACCATTTAAACAAATTTGCATCCTAATTCGATAAAAAAGAGTAGATTTCCAGAATTCAAGTACTTGTCTAACTGTAATTCTAATATTTTTGTCAAAAAAATTCATGGTTCATGAACTGCTTTGATTTCAAATCATCAACCATACTATTGAAATAAGAAAAGACACCTTAAATTTAATATTTGTGGATTATCTCACCATTCATATCTTAAATGATGTTAATAGATGAATCTTTTACCTTATTATATACCTAGTGTTTTTCCTCTCAAGCATTCCTCAATATCCGTATTGGTTAGCTCCATGCTAGACCAATCCTCAATATCCATAGTAATTATAAAGAGCCAATTTTTTTTTGAATATGTCCATATTGGTTAGCTATATGCTAGAAGAATCCACTATCTTCATCAATCTACAAAATATATTAGAGATAAATTTAATGATAAAGAGCGATGATTTTTTAAAATCTAACTAAGGACTATCATTTTCGACAGTTGTTTTAAGAATAATAAATCCCAAGTTGACTAGGAACTTAGTTGGTTTGTATATTTGTCCCAAATAAAGAATAAAAGAGGTAGAAGAAAACATGGGAATAATTTCACAAATATTCCCCACAATATTAACAATTCCTCAATTATTTATCTTTTTATTGTTCACAACATTATTAATTATCCTTCAACCTCTAAATTTGCAATCTTGAGATCAACCATAATCTTCCTGCTGCAAGGTTATTCATAGTATAGTGAGAATACATGCAAAGAATAAAGATAACATCCACTTTACCATTCGTAATTAATCCACTGAATCATAAATTACGTGCATTACCTTTAGAGGTTCCACCAAAATTTAACTCGAAGAATTTTTGATTTCGAACATGTCAGATTATAATTTCTCAAGAACTAATGTTCATAGAAGGCATTAAAGAACTATTCCTTCCTGTAAGTTTCATTTTATTGGAAGGTGAATTACCTCACCTACACTTTTATTCTTCTACAAAGAACCTTGATAACAAATATTTCTTGAATAAGACTCAAAATTCAGCAAGAATTGAACATAAAAAATATATCCACTAGAAATATTCTATTATTCCTTTCCTTTCAAAGATTATAAACTATTAAAAAGGGATATGTAACCCTAAGTTTTCCAATTTACTCCCCTTCCCCATCTAACCACCCAAACAAGGAATTATGATGTTACTTGGCATACTCCAATCCAACTTTACTTCTACCATGCTCTGAGAGAAGAAAATTATTTAAAAAAAAAGAATAGATCCAAAGAGCACAATATAGAAATTTGATCTTTCTAAAATCTTTGAATTTGCCACAGATGAGGAGATTCAACCAAATAAACTTTAACATAAACACCCTCCAGTTGAGGGAAGGATGAAGGAAAATGAGATCTAAAAGGGATAAGGCATCCTTCCAATGGTGAAAACATTTTTTCATCGTTCTTGACTTCTCAATGTGAGAAATGAAAATTCAACACAAAACCTTATTTCTTTAAATCCATAAATCATGTGTGTTTTATTTTTTAATATTTTAATTTTATCATATTCATTTTATGTTTTATATTTAATTTAATTTTTTATTCTTAAATTGATTTTTTATAATATTCATTTTTGGTTTAGAGCTTGATCTTCTAGAGGTGCTATAGGGGGGCCTTGGTTTTTTGGAAAAACCATCATTAACCTCTATTGTTGGAATTCAGGATCCTCTATGGATTCTCTACTTTCATATTGGCCAATCTGTGTGCACCTTCCAGCCCTTCCTATAGAGTTTTGGGACCAAGAGGTAATCCTAGGGATTGCTAAATCTTGTGGACAATTTCTGAACTTTGATCCAACTACGCCGACAAGATCCAAAATTTTGTATGCTAGGTTCTATGTCAGTTTGAACCAGGAAAAATCCCTCCCTCAATCCGTTTTCCTTACCTCTTCAGCTGGTACCAAAATCTATATGATCATTTATGAAGGCTCTTCTTTCTTTTTCTCCAAATGTTGCTTAGCTGGTCATGGGATGGCTGCATGAAGGACTTATGAAACGATATGGAAGGTTATGTGCTCTTAGGAAAAACCCATAATAGAGAATGCAAAGGTGAGGCTTGAGAATCCTATCACAATTGGGTTAGATGTTAATACAGACTCATATATTCCTATTCAAGCTGGGTGGTCTCAAGTTAAAGTCATAATGGTACTCACTACTATTGAGGGCATTGATCTAGTTAGAGGATAGGGATGTCTGTACAAGGACTCAAATTTTTGGAATTTTGATGATGATTGCAAAGATAGCTTGAAGGAGGAATTAGATGTTGATGATGGGTTAGAAAAATATTCAGAAAATATTGTAGAATGCTCAGAGGAGGATGTTGAAGAGTTGGGTGGTGCGTCGATCCCAGATTCAAGATAGGGTATCATGGTGAAAAAGGATGTAGCACAAGCCATTGTGGGGCCTAATGAGGGGCCGTGCAACATTGTACCACCTGCCACTTTGCATAATATGCAAACAAAACTTTAAATGGCTCTGATCGGATGGACTAAGTGATGTCTATTGCATTGAATGGGAAAGAGATGCTTGAGGTATATTTTGAAGAAATATGATGGAAGTGGAATGCTGAGCACTCTCCGAAGGGAAAGATAGAAGTAGATTTACCTATTAAGAAGTTGAATAATTCTAAAATTGAACCCAATTCACTTCAGATCCTGGAATTTTGGGAGGGCGAGTGTTATATTGTGAATATGTCAAGTCGACATTTGGTGGTGGAGTGACTGATTTTGATGATAGGTGGAACATGGTGCAATATAAAAAAGATAAATGAAATAATACATTTCTAATATCTAGTAGAATCATTAGGAGAAAGTATATAGGGTATCTAGATCTTAAGCTCCTATGATTCCCTATTTTTTTGTTTCTTTTTTGTTTTTTACTAGTTTTGTGCTGTTATAGAGTTGCAATGTTGATATTTTCATGCTCCCTTCTGATAGTATGCTCCATGCTTTTGTTCTTAACTACTTTATTTTGATTTCATGCCCTTTTTCTATGGGGTGTGATCCCCACTGGTCAAAAAACCATTGATGTTTCTTTGTAAATTTAGTTTTTGAACCTGTTATCACCAAATAACTACACCCTTCTAATGGCCAAGTGATGGAAAGGGCATTCGATGTGATTGGGTAACATGGGATCACCTCTCAAGCTGTGGGACTTGGGCTCGAGCTGAACCTCCAGAGAAGGCTGATTTCCTCTTCCTAAAATAAATACAACACTACTTCTAATGCAATAAAAAAATTAGCTATAGCTATACTAACATTTTCATGGGATTTAGGGAGAGAGATTTGCAAAAGTAAAACCTATACTAGAAATGGTGATGCACTAAGAAAGGGTGTTGGTAGACAATTTTTCAGTTTTGCAGTGAATAAGGATGAAAATGAGAAGGATGAACAGAGAACACAACTTAACCACACACAAAGATTCACTCCTAGATAAGCACAAAAATTATCATTCAAAGGATGCGACCATGTCACATTAGGTATTTTGGAGAAATGGGTAAATTCAAAGGATGCGATCATGTCACATTAGGTACCTGCCTTCATTAAAGCCAAAGGAGAAGCCACAGCTAGTCACATTCAATTTAGAATGCAAAGAAACGTTTTATAACCCTAAGGATCATTTGCAATGTCTCTACAAAACAAATTCAGAGCAACTAAAAGAGGAATTATTTCTCTTTCCAGTTAATGCCTTGGTGGACCAAGTGGATAATTTTGCTTGTTTCAATTTTTCACTCTCAGTATCAGCCATGTCCATTGTCAAATTATCTGCATGGTTGTCCATTGTGAGGAAATGGGGCTATTTTGCGCAACCATTTGTGGGGTTCATTTAGCTCACATGTGCCTCATGTTAGCGTAGAATATGAATAGGTTTGATTTCAGAAAAATAATTTCCTAGCACACTCTATATTTTTCATTTGAAGCATGTGTGGTTTTTCAGTTGTTGTGTGTGTTGTGTTTTGTCGTTGCTCTTGCACAACATGTTGGAAGTGGAATATTCAAAAGAAGGCAAAAATTTAAAGTTTTAATAGATTTCCATGATGTACCACACTTGGAAAATGTTTGCTTCAATTTCTTAAGTATGTCACACATTCCAAGAAATCATGGGTTCCAATGTGCTTGAAGCTCACACACTCATCTTCTTTCGGCTTCACTCTAACTTGATGGGCATTTGTGACTTGAACTAAACTTTTATCTAATGCTTTGTGAACACTATCATGGCTCAACCTCCAATTTTCCACACGGATCGATCCTCACGAGCTCCACTATGTTGTTTGTCCTTTGACTTCCTATACTTGGCCACATACTGGTGAGCTCAACCTGAAATGTCGACTTATCTTCATATCGAGTTTCCATTTGATAAGAAACTCACCCAATGTTATGTCTGAGTTAAATACTTAAACTCGAACGATTCACACTCCATTGCCATTCATGAACGGTGAGCTCCTTCAATGGCTCAACATGAATTGTTCGCATGACCAAATTTAATGCCAAGCTTAATAACTTGTCTGGGCTTTAACTAAATGGCCGTCTTCCTCGACCTTGATGAACAACTCACCAGGTTTTGCTAGTGTGTCTCAATATTGCCAAGATATTCTCATCCTTCTACCTGCTAGGAGCCATGCATCAAGCTGCCACTCCAAAGCACTTGTACATCCTTCGATTGAGTTCTTCCATTTACCCTACCAGCCCATCATGTAATTTATGTGGCTCAATTAGTTTAACTTGACAGATCTTTCGAGCTCTCTTGCCTTTGACTTTAGCATAATGAACATTTCCCACAACTATCCTCCAACCAGCTCACCTTCGGTGATGTGCTCTACTTCTGAGCTCCATTTTTTCATAGTGCCGAGCCTAATATTCATTCATGTGGATCACCAAACCGATTCGATGTAGCAATGGATACTCACCATTCATCAACTCATGTTGTCGTTTGAGCTCTTCTATCTGATACATATCAATACCTTCCTAAGATCTTTTCTAACGTCATGTAGATAACAATAAATGACCCAAACTTCTTAATACAACTCGCTCCATGCAATTGGGATCTATTTTATCAGTCTGATCATGAACTTAGTGTCGAGTTTTCCTCCTCAACTACCAAGTTCGAGCCATTGGTCATAATTCACCTCATGCATTTATTTAGCTTAACCAAGCTATGTTGAGGGTTGAACTAAAATATGTGTCGTGTGAGCTTGCCAGACAGCTCATCGAGCTGCTGGGTGAGCTCTTTTGGCTCGAGACCTTCTAAGAACACCGTAACATTCCTTCAACACAAAATTTTACCCAAAGTGTCCTAGATTGCTTCATGAAGATATTTTTTCTAGTTCTAGAGCACAATAGGCCTATGTTGTCCAATTTTTCCCCTGGCAACCTCTCGGGGAGGCTTACCTACTAAGCACTAGTCCAGTATCCTGTAACATCCATTGGGCATGGAGTCATTGTTATTCCCAAAACCGATCCTTAACTTGAAGTAGACGTTTTACCTTGCCTTAGAATCAGATGTTGTCAAATATGAAGCACATTGGAACCCATGATTTCTTGGAATGCACGACATACTTAAGAAATTGAAGAAAACATTTTCCAAGTGTGGTACATGAAAATCTATTAAAACTTGAATTTTTTTCCTTCTTTTGAATATTCTGCTTCCGACATGCTGTGCAAGAGCAATGAAAAAACACATCACACACAATAACTAAAAACCACACATGCTTCAAATGAAAAATATAGAGTGTGCTAGGAAATTATTCTACTGAAATCAAACCTATTCATATTCTACACTAACAGGAGGCACATGTGAGCTAAATGAACCCCATAACTAGTTGTGCAAAATAGCCCCCTTTCCTCACAATGGATAACCATGCAAATGATTTGAAAATGGACATGGCTGATACTGAGAGTGAAAAATTGAAACAAGCAAAATTCTCCACTTGGTCCACCAAGGCATCAACTGGAAAGAGAAATAATTCCTCTTTTAGTTGCTCTGAATTTGTTTTGTAGAGACATTGCAAATGATCCTTGGGGTTGTAAAACTCGTCCTTGCATTCTAAAATGAATGTGACTAGCCGTGGCTTCTCCTTTGGCTTTAATGAAGGTAGGTACCTAATGTGACATGGTCGCATCCTGGATAAATGGTGTTGAAGTGATGTCCTCTTTGTACCTTTTTCCTCCTTTGAAAACAAGAAATTCTTCCACAACATGCAGATCCTTTGAATATTTACAGTTTTCGATGTTGAATCACTACGAATGTTTAAAATGTGCTGCCAATCTAATAATTTCTCCTTCGATTGGGTTGCACTATTAATCTCCTCATTCAAAATAAAACCTTCCCTCATTACTGGTTCATCACCTAAGTTAGATTCCCCAATTGAGAGAAAGAAACTTTCAATGATGTCATTTACACACAAGATTTCTGAATCTGACTCAGTATTTCCTATGTGCTCCTTTTCCTCTTCATTCAATGATCCGTATGGAAGATTCAATTCCTCCATATCTGAAAAAATCTTGCTTCCTCATTCTCTGGTTATGGAAAAAATTTAACTTCTTCTGCCATGGTATTCTTTGGATTGGAATTATTTTCACCATGATTGTCCTCATTCTCAAACATGAAATTAGAAAGATCAAATTCATCTAAAAAAGATGATTTTTGAGAAGGTAGAGAGGACAAAGGATTTGAAACCTCTGAACTTGGATAGGACCCTTCTGAACCTACATGGTATTTTTTCACAATCTGAAGCTCTTCATGACTAGCTGTAGTATGTGGTAATGAACTTGGTGGAATAATGCAACATTCTAAAAGTTCTTCAAGCTCTTGACATGCATGGCAGTTGGGATCACTGCACTCATTAGAATTACGTTGTACACTTGAGAGTATTTCTTCTTCAACTTATACATGTTTTTCTCCTGAAATATTTAGTACTAACTCTTACTCCTCTACAATTAGTTTTTCCACTTGTGGTGAGTTAACCTCCTTTGATGATATGACACTAATATGAATACTACATTTTGAACAGGTAGAATGTTGGTCTTCATCCCTCAGTTCTGGATTTGTTTCTTGTACAAAACTAGTTTGTTCTACCTATTTCCAAGATTTAGCCTCTGCAGAAGGTTTGGTTATGAATGAAGTTTGCTTGATTTTAAGTTTTGCAGTCCACTCCTTCAGATTATTTGCAAGATATCCTTTGCTAGTATCCTTAACCATATCTTCCTTTGTTTTTCTACTATCATTTGTTTGATCCTTTAAAAATGGGTTCTAGAATGTAAGAGGAAGGGTGGGTTGGGATTCAACAGTTTCATTCACCATTTGGGGTGGTGAAAAAGGTTTAGCTTCTTGTATTAATGGCCTTCATAGAAAAGAAGGAAATTTAGAATAATGAGGCATAAAATATTCATAATGGGGTGGAGGAATAGGAGATGAAGTAGTGAATTCCACCATATGCGTGGCAGTTATAAGGTTGGACTATGAGGCTCAAGTTGAAACTACATCGATGGAAACAGATGAAGATGGTTTATAGATGGTAATACATGGACCTCCCATTGACATGACTGAGTAACATTACATTCGTGATCATCCCTCTTCTTGATCCATTCTCCAACTTGAGTCATCGTCTTGATTATGAATTGAATATTTTGTTGAGGATTAAACTCATCTAGTATAGGGACAATCCAGGGGTATGGAATGCTAAAGCTAATTTGGGCTGCCTTATTCATGTCATTAATACTTATTTGCACCATGTTGTAATCTAACTCCCAAATCTTCTTCTACAAGTGATCTTCTTCAGGTGTAGAATAGATTCCAGAATTTGTAAGCCATTATTCTTTAGTAGCCCCCTAATTTGGTGGATGACTAAATTGATCTGCATCTTGCTTATGTGGACATGCATGCTCAAAATGATATTCATCATGAAATCGGTATGGAGGTAGATTATAATAGCTCGAAGATGAAAATCACTACTGTTGCTGCAAGTGGGAATTCTACTATGAGAATGAAACCATGATTGCACAACTTCATGAATGGGAGAAAAATGAAAACATGTGGAAGAAAAATAGATGGAAATGGGTAAAAATGAAAGTCTACAACACAGAGAGTGGGTTAATTTGACGAATGGAGTCACTAGTTATGTTTGGGTATACCTCCTAACGCTAAAATTTCACTAAGATCCCAACAACTTAATGAAATGAAGTGAGCAAAAGACACACACCTGTGAAAGATATGACTCTTGTGGTCCCACCAGGTGTTCTAAAAACTCTTATCACCAAATAACTACACCCTCTAAATGGCTAAGTGATGGAAAGGGCATTCAGTGTGATTGGGTAATATGGGATCACCTCTCAAGCTATGGGGCTTTGGCTCGAGGTGAACCTCTAGAGAATTTTGGATTCCTCTTCCTAAACTAAACACAAAACTACTTCTAATGCAATAAAAATAATTAACTATACCTATACTAACATTTTCATGGGATTTAGGGAGAGAAGTTTACAAAAGTAAAACCTATACTAGAAGTGGTGATGCACCAAGAAAGGGTGTTGCTAGACATGTTTTTGGTTTTCCAGTGAAGAAATATGAAAATGAGAAGGATGAACAAACACCATAACTCAACCAAACACAAAGATTCATTCCTAGTTAAGCACAAAACTACCAAAATATGTAATGGAAACTTGAAATTACACAATGTACTTACATACATGAGAAAAACACAAAGACGTAGCAAAAAATATGAAAGGACCAATAGTTAGTTATAGAACACAATATTTATTACTTTAAACACATGCACAATGCATCATTACATAAGGAAGAGGCAAAATTTTTCCATTATAGTCTTGGAGATAAGGCTTGAGAGTTCCCATAATCCACAATAGACTAGCTTGCAGAAAGAGAGAGGAGTTTGGAAAAAATATCTAACCCTATTCAATGAATTCCTCCTTTACATTTATAGAAAATCCATCTGTGAGAGAAGAGAAGAGGAACCCTAAATCTTGGGCACCTATTCTCCATAATTGATTACATCATTAATTGTCATGAGAAGAACACTCCACCACTATACCTTCATAAATTCAAAAATTGGAAGTTAATTAAAAATTATATTTAAAAGTCCTTTGGGAATCTAAATTAGCCTAGGGTGGGACATTGTTAGGAAATAAGGGATAAAATATGCGGAATAATCCTTCACAGAATTGCAATAGTAGAAACTAATATGTAGAAAATATTATAGATCTCAAATAAAAGTGCAAAATAAAATAACACAACACAAAGAGACAATATTTAACATGGTTCACCCAATTTTGGCTACGTCCACCAAGAATCACTTGCTCAAATTTTATTACAAGCCACCGCTCTCTCAATACAATACCCATATCTGTTTGGAGCTATGCTTAACAAACTCTACAGAATTCACACCCGAATTCAAAACACATATGCAATGTTACATTATGCCTACCATATGCATAACACCTTATAAGTAGACAAATGCTTAAGCAATTTTACAAAATCGTGGGTATTAAAACCATGGGCCAAAACCGTCTCATAAACCTATGGGTCAAAAAATCTGCCCATATGAGAAAATCACGTTTCCGGATATGTCAGGCACGTTTTAACACCCATTTTTTTTTTCAGGAGTTGTGCCTCCGAACCCCTGCTCAGGAACTAGTCTATCCCCAAACCCCGACAAGACAACTACGGAAAGTGTATAGTACTCATAGTGTATAGTCTTCAACACTTTCTCACATGAAAATAGGCTCATAACCTAACAGATGGGACCTTGCAGTATTAGATTTGTATTTGAAGGGGTTTGTAGTTTAAATTTGTAAATGACTCGCAAAGCAACTCACCAAGCTACCTGATGAGCTACTTGTTTTATCTCTAGTGAGATATTTATTTGAAATGATGAGCTATTAGATTTGAACTTTGTGGGCTCGATCTTTCTAAAAATACCTTACTGACGTTCACGTAGCGGGATTTACAAATTTCCAAGTGCTCACTTTACACATCAATCCCCTCCCATTTTTATGTATTAGGCTGATTCCACATTTTACTCCTCCATGTGTATTGGGAATATTGCCATGTGAAACATTGAAAAACACCTTTAAGGGTTCCTCTTATAACCTTCATTGATCTCCTTTGGACACATTTACACCCTACTCGTTAGTCGACTACTTAACTGCCACCTTCAACATTGACTCGTTCATCGACTTGATTATTGCCACTCACCACTTGGTCTATGTTCTCCTTGGAGGTCGTCGCATTCCCTTTGTATTGGTTGAACCTCTCAGAAATTGCCTCGGTCTACTGAATTGCCACGTACTTCTCAAAAATGGTCACATCTACCACTTTGACCAGGTCTCCCACTCATTGCACGAGCCTCATGACACTTGTGGTTTATTAATTCATCTTACCTCAACCGATGAATTGGTAATTTCCATGAGCTTGTTTTCATATTATGCTCCGACCATGACACGACTCGCCTGAAGACTCAGCAATGGACTTGGACAAACATGACCCAAACCATCAAGTGAGTTCCATCACATCACTCGTGTATTGACACATTCATTCAATGGGATCAACGTACTTCACAGGAAAAAGACTCCAAGTTTCCTTGGCTCAATTGACTCAAATCCCCACAACACAGCTTAGCATCCTACCCCGGCACTCCCAAAATATCGAAATGAATTAGCATGACCACAAATTGGCTTGATCCCTTTGAATCCCTAATACTTGGCTTAAACTTGAAATTTTCCTAGAGAGGTCATTCCTGTGTCGATCCTGAATCATATTCTTCCGCCACCAAATGAATCAGCCTTAATTCGGCTATTTTATTTACCTCATTCCTTGTAGAGCTTCCGAGCTCGATCTCACTAGCTCATGCTACCCTGCCGTGTTATCTCACAAACTTGCCATGTTCCTCACTTGACTGATTAACTTGTGCATTGGCTCAGTTTCTCCTGTGGAGTGCCGACTTAGCTCGGCTTGAATCTCACACACTCTTCTTCTTCTGGATTTGCTCTGACTTGACGGGCATTGGTGACTCGAACTAACTTCTGATCTCTTGCTTTTTGCACACTATCATGGCTCGGCTCCCAATTTTCCACATGGCTCGATCCTCATGAGCTCTCACCTATTGTTTTTCCTCTAACTTCCTGTACTTAGCTGCATACTAGTGAGCTCAGCCTGAAATGTCAACTTAGCTTCATACCGAGTTTCCATTTGATAAGAAACTCACCCATTGTTATGTCTGAGCTAAATCCTCAAACACCAATAATTTACACTCCATTGCTGTTCATGAAAACTGAGCTCCTTCAATAGCTTGATATGAATTGTTTGCATAACCAAATTTTATGCCAAGCTCAATCACTTATTTGGGCTTTAACTAAGCGGTCATCTTCCTCGACCCTGGTGAGCAACTTGATAGGTTCTGCGAGTGTGTCTCAATATTGCCAAGATATTCTTGTCCTTCTACCTACTAGGAGCCATGCATCAAGCTGCCACTCTAAAGCTCATGTACATATTTCGATCGAGTTCTTTCATTTACCCTACGAGCCCATCATGTAATTTATGTGGCTGACGTCCCCCTAACCACCCCTCTTACCGAGTTTAACTCAACGGATCTTTCGAGATCTCTCACCTTTGGTCTTACCATAACGAACTTTTCCCAAAACTATCCTTCAACCAGCTCGCCTTCGGTGATGCGCTCTGCTTCTGGGCTCAATTTTCTCACAGTGCCAAGCCCAATCTTCATTCATGTGGATCACTAAACCAATCCGATTTGGAAATGGTTACTCACCATTCATCAACTCACGTTCTCATCTGAGCTCCTCTATATGAGCCATATAAATACCTTCTCGAGCTCTTTTCTAACGTCATGTAGAGCACAATAAGTGGCCCAAGATGCTTAATACAACTTGCTCCTCCATGCATTTGGGATCTCTTTTCTCAGTTTGATCATTAATTTAGTGTCGAGTTTTCCTCCTCAACTGCCAAGTTTGAGCCACTAGTCATAATTACCTCATGCATTTATTTACCTCGACCAAGCTATGTTGAGGGTTAACCCAAGATATGCATCATGTGAGCTTGCTAGCAAGCTTGTCGAGCTGTTTGGCGAGATTTTTTGGCTTGAGACCTTTCAAGAACACCGTAACGTTCCTTTAACACAAAATTTTAGCCGAAGTGTCCCAGAATGCTTCACAAAGCTCCTTTTTCTAGTTTTAGAGCACAATAGGCCTCCGTTGTCTAATTTTTCCCTAAGGGGAAAAATTGGATAACAGAACATTCTTTTTGTTTGGGTATGGTCCCTCCTAAAAAATAATTTACCAATAGTAAAAAATATATTTTAATTTTACTTATGTTTTTAAGTTTTTATTGGCAATAATTTTGTTTTATGTTTGATATTTTAAAAATAAAAAAATAAATTTTAGGATTTTTAGAAAAAAAAAGAAACCCATGGAATAATTTGAAATGCTATTTTTGACCACATCCTCATTTCTCTATGTTTTTACACCTATGGCCTATGACCATTGTGTATCTAAATTTCTTGCAACAAGAAGGGTAGGCCAAATTTTAGACATTTGGGTATAACGATAATGAGAGATGATAAAATAAAATAATAATATTTTATTAATGTTAAATTTAAAAAATAATATTATTTAATCATTTTAGAGGGTAGTTTTTTAGGAGAGATATTCATAGACAAAGTGCGACTTAAGAGATGACAAAGAAATAAAATTAATTTCATTTTAGATGATGGGTTTTTAGGAGATATTCATAGACAACTTGTGACTTAAGAGATGACAAAGAAATGAAATTAATTTCAAATTTTTATTATTCAACTTGACTTTTATGTTTTTAATATTATTATTTTTGAATTGTTGTAAGATAGATGATTGTTTTTTTGAGAGAAAATCATAGAAAATGTGTGATTTAGGAGATGACACATAAATAAAATTAACTTTAAATTTTTGTTATTCAACTTGACCTTTATGTTTTTTTTAATATTATTATTTTAAAAATATTTTAAGATAGAAGATGGTTTTTAGGAAACACTCATAAAAACACACGAGACTTAGGAAATTTCTACAAGATGGGTCTATGTACTTGATTTCTAAAGAGATGTGAGAGACACATGAAATTATGAGATTTCTCGGATATACATCGTAAGTACCAAGGGAGGCATCTCCCAATTTCTATGTTAAATTTCAAAATAGTTTGTACACTAAATTGAATATTTACAAACAAAAGAATATACAATCAAAAAAATATGTACATAACTCCATTACAATTCCCTTAAATTTGTGATGTAATTTAAAGAAAAATCATTTTCTCATATTTCAACTTTTACTTGTCAAAACTCAAATCTCATTTTTTTAGGGTCACTAACATAATATTAATCTTCACTTCCATGTTAACTAATTTTATGAAACATTATTTTTCAAGGTTGTAGCTCTTACAGTTTACTTTATTACCAAACGACTCATATACCCCTTCAATTCTCTAGGATTTTTTAAAAATCAACGAGGATTTGCACTTACCAAACATGAGAGTTGTGCATTACTACAATACTTTGCAAACCATGAAAAAATAATCATTAATTATGATTTTTTGTAAAACAAACAATACCCAAAAAAATATATGGTAACTTTCAACCATTTGTCTTACCTATTATTTTGCTTGAGCGTGTATGAATGATACATATGCTAATAAATTTACTTAAATTGACTTAAGTTGAAATCATAAACACACTAGCAACTTAATCTCTTCCATCACTTTTATTATCCACTGATCTAGGTAGCATCTCTAATTCTGTGAAAGGGGTCCACGTCAAACTTTCAAACTCAAAAATGAGGATGACATCAAACACCAAAACCAAATTCTTACTCATTTGAAATATATTCATTGTATCAATGATCACAACAAAAATTCCACACACATGATGGTGTAATTATTGGAAATCCTAGTTAACATGCACAATCTCTTATTTCTTTATTGTATGGACACCAGATAATTATACTTCAATCCTTCATAGGACTATTCCTTCATAAAATTTAACTAGAAATAAAGAGATACATATGCAATAACAACCATTTCATCTATACGATTCATGACAAATCATGATCATAGATTAAAGGTCATATGTGGATGAGAAACCCTCTCAATTTCCATAAGAGTTCTTATGCCTTTTGTAGTACTAGTATACATTGAAAATATATAATTAAATTAGGAAGATGAATAAACATTATTAGGTTTCCACACAATGTTATTTACAAAAAAATTTAAATTAATGAAATACTATTACACGTATCTCATGATTGAATGATATCAATGCATTTGATTTTTTACCTGTCTTATTCATGTTTCTCATTTTCTATTTTATGAATAATAAATCTGAATTTGAATAAATTAGTATATTATCCATCAAATACATCATGTGATTCATATTAACATTTGTGCCAAAATATTTTACTTCATGATGATTCCCGAACACAATATTCAAAAATAAGTGTATGACACGTTTTTAGGCTATGTATACCTATTTTTTCCCGCAACTATATTTATATTTTATATTTTATTGATTTTAATCGATGAATTAACAACAATAATAAAAAATAAGAGCTTGTGGAGATATAAATCACTGCGATAAAAGAGGGCCAAAAGGATTCAAATGCCTTGCACAAAAAATCTTAATATGCAATAGGTTTAACATAAAATTTAATGAGAATGTTAGACCTTACAAATTTTTATAGAACATTTTATAAGGTGGACCTCAAATATGAAAAGGGATATATATATATATGAAAAAGAGAGTAACATAGATATCAAAAATATGAACACATTGGATAGATTTGATCTTTAAAAAAACAAATAATAAATCTAAAAAACTCCTCAACAGTTAATAATATTAACTTATATTACAGTAGAGTTAATAATATTATATATTTTTGCATTACTTCATTTAAAATAAAATAGATTTCTACTTCGCTCCTTAGTGACTTGTGTAATTTTTTCAATACCATCTATTCCAATATTTCAATGTGCAGTGACTACCACTATATATAATTTCTAGGGCTATGAGAGAATATTTCGGCAGGGTTTTCATTTATTGGCATTACAAGTTTACAATTTAGTAAGAATATGTGGTTACATAATTGACCAATTACATGATAAATAAACAAATTATGTTAATGCTTCCATCTAAACTTATTTATGTTGCAACACTTAATGAATGGAGTAAGATGCCAAACAAATAGGAAAATGACATGTTGACTGGGTTTTGTTATTGTGGCACGCGTGACAAGTTTGAAAATGGTGAAATGGGAGGCAAGGAAAAAATTGTTTGAGACGATTGGTAAATTTACATATATAAAGGTGAAATATGGTTTGTGTGTTTTTTTATTAACACTAAAAGAGGGTTAAGGGAACCCTACCCCGTATAATAAGTGGAGACAAAGATGTAGCAATGAGGAACAAAAGAAGCTGCCTTTACCAGTGACATATAGGAAAAAAAAAACAACACATCCAAAACCAACAGTACAATTGAAACAACAACACAAAAATCCATACACAAAGAGATCATTTCTAAGATCCCTTCCCATGGAATCTTAAGTGGTTATTAAGGGGAGTATTGTTCCCTTTATTTTTTATGTTCACAACCATCTAATCCTTTTAAGTATTCATATTTTCATTTTTTAGTATTATGGATTGGAATCATAATTTCAAAATGCTCCTTAGAATTTTGGATCCTTGATGAAACAAGATGAAAGGAACATGTTCCTTTTTTCAAATTCACCAAATCCTTAGAACTCTCAAGATCTTGTTGCAATGGTTCCTTTTGGATACGAGGAAACACTTCCTCATTCTCAGAGTCTAAATCAACATCTTTCTCAGACTTAGAATCGAAATCACTATCTGACGGGTTATTTACAACCAAGTGGATAGGATTTGAATTCTTCCACCAAGAGATTCTACTTTTAACATTTTTCCCCCATAAGGAACTATCAAGCTAAATGAACAAGAGAAAAATAGGTTCTACATCTGAAGGGAAACCCTTCATAGCCCAGATTTTGTGTCCAAATTCTATCCTCAACTTTGAGTTTGATAGTGGCTGAAAAATCTACAGAAGTAGTTATATCAACCAATATTCTAGCATATATTGTATGCTCATAATCTTTAGTCTTTGGATCAATAGCCAAACATTTTCCCAATGTGTTACCTATAGTAGTTAGGAAGCTGTCCATCTAAAGTTTGAGGGGTAAATAAGGAAGGCGAATCCAAACTGGTTTACCATGGAAAGTATTAGATACCAGGTTCAACAAAGGGAACCACAGTTTCATAAGTAACAAATGGGATCAGAACTCCTAAATTATTCCCAAAATTAAATCTCTATTTGGTTTGAGTTTATTACAATCAAACTATCAATCAATTATTGTGTAAACAACAGGCATGTACTTCTCCTTATCTAGTTAATGGATTATAAATGTGGAACTATTATTATTGTTGTTATTATTATTGAGTTATTATAAATCATATAACAATACTCAAATGTAATAAAATAAATTATTCTTCTACGTAATTAATAATCTCATTTTTAACATTTTCCCCTTAGTACAAATATATGACTTCAACTAATTAACATGTCGTTTCATAGCTTGCACATGGTATTGACACTCACATTCAATATGGGAACTAAATCTACCATGAATAGGGGCATGTCAACCTATTTTGGGGAATACATGAGTTGGGACCTGTCAATTATTTTCACATCAACCAAACCAGTCAAGATATCAAGAAAACTTCCTTACTTTAGTTGAGTTATAATTTGAAACTTTGTATCATCATTATAATAGAATAAATATAGAAACCATATAAAACACATGAACATGGATGCTCAAGCTTTTGCTCTTATTCTTAATCACATACAAGAAAAACCAAAATGTGTCACTAAAATGGAATGCAACCTCTGAGGTAGTGACGAACTCGAAGACAATGATCGCGCTCCTGCCTCTGTTGCCTCCATTCTCCAATGTATTTACTTAGTACAAATAATATTTATCACTAGGATAATTGATAGGTTCATTTTCACTTGCACGAGAAGATTAATCTTCCCAATTATTTTTCAGTAGCCAATTTTTTTTGATCTATCGTATCATCTATGAGATCTTGAAATATTTTCTTATAGTTCACAAATCGATGTCCCAACTGCTTGCAATAATTACACAAAATATGTTTCCTTGAAGATTTCAATTTATGTTTACTATTATGGAATGACGACTTATATTTTGCAACCATTACAATTTCCTCTTTTAGCACATATCTTTTGACTCTTTTTTCTTCATAAAAAAGAGGATATTAGGTCTTCTAGAGTAGGATTTATTTTACTAAGATTAAAAAACAATGTTTGAGTAACTATTGAACATACTATTTAGTAGAACAACTTTAAAAAATTCTTTATCAACATCAACTCTTATTCTTGCTAAGTATTTCAATATGAAAATAAACTTACTGATATGTTGTACCATGTTGCCATTTTTTTCCATTTTAAGCCCAAACTACACTACCAATTTGAGATTTGAATAGCTTCTTTAATGTCATCCAGATTTCATTAGATGACTTACTTAGATCTATATGAAGCAAACGTGCATAAGATAGTCCAATGTTGATAATTGGTATTGCTCTTTGATTCTTGCTTTTCCATTTCACCACTTTATCTATATCCTTTGGATTTTTCATTTTCCAATTGATAGTTTCCCATAGGTATTTTTCAATCAATTGTATTTGAATTCAAATTCACCATGTATAAAGATTTTTACCTTAAAATTTTTCCATAAAACTAAATTTCTCCTTGTTCCACATAATTTAAATCAATACTTAAGATGTTAATTTAAATCGATAATATATCTTTAAAAAAAAACGAAAATCCTAATATTTAGAATTTCATTGATTTTTACAACAAATAATTCATTCTTTATACCATGATTAAACTATATTAAATGACTCCAATAAACCAACTCTTTTTTGGGTCAATTTTACTCAAACTGCAAAGCAATGAGCGGAAAAAAGGAATACAGTTCACTCAAGAACATACAACACCGTTTGCCCAATTAAGGCGTGACCTTGCTTTGCTACGACTGCTATTCAAAGGTATTATTTTGTTAAAATAACAAATAGCTCATAGACCAAAAATAAAAAAAACTCACGTAACTATTCATATCAATTTAAAGAGTTTGAATGCATGTGAGAAATCCATGTGGATGTGGATGTGGATGTGGATGTGGATGAAATTACACATGTAAGCTGGTGATTATAAATGGGATTGCACACAGGCTGAATACTTTATTTTACAACATTTTACATGCCATTTACCAATTACAGACATGCATTTTCGTCGAATGCTTGAACCAATATCATTTTCAAAAAACTTAAATCCTAGATAGAAAATTGTATATAGGGTGGATTTTATCTTCGAAACAATATAAAAAATGAATTTCCCCTTCAATAAACCAGCGCTGATACTAAATGAAATCTAGAATAGAGTTTATTACAATAAAAATCTCAATTAATTATTGTGTAAATAATGGTGCCAATATATATGCACGCGAGTTTTTAAAATTCACATAACAATTCTCAAACATAATAAAACAAAGTACAACAATAAACTATGAGTGATAAAAATATTATTTCTAAAAAAATGGGCTCTCAGGGGGTGAACAAGTAGTTAAGGCATTCAAGGAAATACTATAGGATTGTGCAATTGCACATAAATGAATTCGTCCTTTCTTACCCATCACATGTGTTTGCACAGGTTGACTGGTCAATAACCAATGGTCTTTTTACCACTTTTTGGGGTGGATTTATCATTATTTGGTTGACTAGTCAGCGTTACAAACATATTTTAGGTTTAGGCTAAGTGCTTGAGAAGTAGTAATTTTTGTTTTTTGATGAAATAGTCTATATTACTTAATAAAATATTACAAACTATCCACAAAAAAATATGGGTGGTAAAGGGCACACCCCACGATCAAACTAGCTAAATTGTTTAAGAAGGAAGTACAAAATATTGTCATATAGTCATGTCTTAGTTAACAACTTGCCTTTGGCATCACTTTGGCTTGCCATGACAATGTGATATGTTTCTACCAGTTACAATCATGTTGTTGGAGGTAATGAGTGTGCTGTAATATTCTTTGGAGGAGTGAGTGACCCTTATCATGGGTGCCTTTCATGGCATTTGATCCGAAATAGTCACCCGCTTCGCTGCGAAAGGTGATAAAGTTATTGTTAGCTTCACTTGAAACAAAGATCAAGCTGAACAAGTCATGTTTGTGGCCATAAACACATCTTGTGGTCATGTGACTGCCATCGCAGTATAAATAAATGTCTTGAATCCATCAGAGGTCACTATAAACACAAAATCATGCACTTTGGGTATTATTTAGTCTCAGTCTTATAATAATATTCATATGGTTTTTGAGTGATGAAAGTACTAATTAACACATGTCCTTTGGCCATTTTACTTTGCTTTATGTCGTCACTTCTGACCTTTCGTATGTACTTTCCCAGTCTATTTTTCCATTTTGCGTGCACCTTGCTCTTAACTGGAGCACTTAGCCAGGAATTGGGTGCCCTGATCCTCTTTTCACTTTACTCTCTTATTTTCACTTATTTTGGGAACGTTTTAGTCATTTGAGCTTTCCATATTTTTAGTGGTTAGCCTTTTTGGGGTTGATTATGAAATTAGAACAAGAGAACCATATAAATATAAAGTTATGAGACCATAATGAGAGACCAAGCACAAAGCACTACTATCATCCACCTAAGGTTGCATCCATCCAAGGTATTTAGAGCTCCATTTGCATCCATATAGCTCCATCACAAGGGACAAGGCTGGTTCATCTGCATCACACTTCATAATAAGGGAGTTTATTCTATTCCATCCACCATCTATTTACATTTATACATCTAGTAATTTCTCGCTAATTCAAAATGTGTGACTGGTATAAGAGCACTTAGGGAACAATTTATACACACACACACACCTAGAACTATATTTGGGTCTGAAAGGTAGTGCACTGCTTAGTTAGTAAGTCCACCATTGTGGCCGCTGAGGACAACCTGACCCCTTCATATGTATATTTATTTTTAGGGTTTTACTGCTTGGTTTGGGGTTTTACAGGTGTATTCTCCATATATGATTATCAACAACATCCAATACAGTTCAACAACATACACGCGATAGGAAGCAAAGGATTCACATCATTCAGTAACCCTACAAAATTGGTTTCTAAACCTCTTGCATAGACCAGGGCACCTAGATCTTAGACCAGGGCACCCTAGGTGCCCCCATCCTTTTCCAGGTGCCCTAGTCTACTCAGATAGCTTAGGTCTACACTTTTATTGGACTTGATATAGTCGTTTTCTCCTTTTATTCAACTAGTATTTACTGTGACACAGTCTTGGGAGCTTGCCTAACCAGTTAAGCTTTTCCTAACCCTCTTTGCACATTAGAATTTCACATTTCTACTTTCTTAGTTGCTTGGGTCATTTCTTTTATTCATTTGGTTGTTATTTACTTCCTTGCATAACATTATATTAAACTAAATTAGGCCCCCCACTTTTCCATTTTACTTAAATCATTTTGGTGAACCCGTATTCAATTTTCACACTTATAGGATCCTCATTCATTACTTATCATCCTAGAGTCTAGTCATCATGAGTATGTCAATCAATGATTACTTGCTTGCAAATCCTGATCTAAGGTATAGCGTCTAACATCTTCTTATTACTACTCAAATTCGTGCTAATATGCATCCTGACTAGGTCTATCAAACATTTGTTGATGCATTTTGTCAACACATAACATTCAAGTCTAATCCTCCTACCGATGTTCACACTTTTGAAAATGACCCACCTTTGCATATCATGTGTCATATTCAAAATTTAGGTGTCAAACACACTTTAATTGACAATGGATATGAGCTCAACTTATATCCCATGTCATTCCTTGAAAAGCTAGGTCTTTCCGCTTGTGATGTTAGTCCATCTTGTCTTTCACTACGTGCTTATGAAGGTTCTGTTCATCCATGCATTGGCTACATTACATTATCTATCACTATAGGACCAAAAACTATCATCACTGTATTCTTTGTCATTGAGTTTCCAGTTTCCTACAACTATTTTATTAGTAGGCCATTACTCCATGCCATGCAAGCTATCACTTCGACTGTACATCATTGTGTTAAATTCCTACATGAAGGCATTGAATATACTATTTTTTGTGACCGCGATCCATTCTAATATTATGACCGAGCTCCTAATACTAGTCTTCATATTACATGCACTGATATTACAGATTACCCTCAACCTATGGATGAACCACCTCACTTGCCACCACTTGAAGGTGCTATTTGTGTTATAGATGTTGTTTCTTTCGCTCCATCACCTCAACTTGCTACTACTACTGCTATGATTTTTTATTGGGGGAGGGCCTATCCAACACATAAACGTCACTCTATCTCCTACACCTTCACGTGTGTCACCTCTGTTAGAACGCCCACCATTTACTTACACATTTTTCATGAATGATTAATATTGGGAACATATTTCATTTTATCCTACTTGTGATGACACTATATGTACACATGAGGGTTTGATTCGAATAGGATTTTCTTTTGTGGACTTCTGTCCTACATTGTAAGCTCCTCATCCTTATCAGGTGTTTGTTCGCATCACTACTGCTTATGGCCTCTGTGCTCATGTTTTATTAACTAAGTTGTAAATTGAAACTAATATTTACATAGCTTCAAAAATAAATGCTAATTAAACAATGAACCATCAAGATAAGAGCTTAAAGGAAATGCTTCTTCAATGCATAAATGATTCACTACATGCTAAGCTATTTCCTACTCTCTATGATTGCTAAGTTAGACTATGAACCTATAAAGAACATAAGAAATCAAAGTGGATTATTGCTTGATCTCAAGGATTGAGAATGTAATCTCACCAAGAATGGCTACAAGGCCATTTTGGATCTTCCCATATTACTCAATTTTGAGTGAAAGGATGCAAGATGGATAAGCTATTTCCAACAATAGAGAATGACTCAAGATCAAAGTGCTTATAGTTTGTACTATTCAAAGCATACTGTACAAAGAAAGGTAAGAAGGATGGTTCCTTATATAGCTTTCCTGAAGAGGCAAGGCTTGCAAATTGATGAATGTGTGATAAAGGTAAAACAAGATTAGGAATGGATAAGGTTGCTTTATAAAAGGTAATCTTGATTTAGAATAGTTTAATTTGTCATTAGTAACTTATGGGAGTTGAGGGATGTTTTAATTAATCAAAGATGATTAATTAATAGGTAGATGTAAGCTTATAGAAGCTAATTAGAGGAAAATTAGTATGATTTGTGGGATGTAAGAGAGGAATTTGATCCAATAAATAGTAATTTATTGATTTAGAGTTGCGAGTGTAATTAATTAATCATAATTAATTAACCCAAGTAGAAGTGGATATTAATTAACGAAAGGTCATTAATTGACATCTTTAACGATAGGAAGGCTAATTAATTAATAAAATGTCATTAATTAATGAATATGAAGAGGAATGTTAGCTAATTAGCGGAAAAGTGCTAATTATTACGGAAATGATGAGAAAGAAGATAATTAGTGCAATCTTAGCATTTAAGGTTGCCTAAGAGGATTTTAGGTGTCTACATTTGCCCCTCTTTGGGATGGCATAAGTGACGCCACTTCAAAGATAGTAGACGAGTACAAACAAATAATGTTTTTGAAGAGATAAAAGAAAAAATTAATAGAATGAAGGATGCCCCCTCGAGTGTCGATGGGGTGATGAAAGAGGGCGATTGATGATCGAAAAGATGAAAGAAAAAATAGAAGAAGTAGAATAATTGATCACTATTGCGCCAAGTTACTTTTGAAGAAAAGTGTTGATAGAAGGAGAGTGATATGGAAGAAAAATGAAGATGAAAAGAGATGGATATAACTATCATCTTGCCAATGTAAAAACTAACTTTATTTCATCGTTTTGCTTATGATTGACGTCATTAGTCCTTATTAAAAATAATGAACAGAAGTGTAATATGAAATGAAAATCCATATACGAACAAATGTCCATAGCTAAAAACACCAAATCCATGAAACATAGAAAATGCAATGCAATACGAAAAAGTAAAAGATGCCTAACTCCCTGCAACATACATAATGTAATGCAATTCGAGAAAGTAAACAAGATAACCTGATCGAGACACATAATGCAATGTTTTTTTTATCAAGCTTTGATTCTGACCTGTGCAAATTAACGACATGGGTTAAAAGATGGTGTCCCAAGCAAGGATACATGCAGGGGGAATAACAAAGGACACTTGGGTCCTATGAAAAGTAGTGCACTATGAAACAGTACCAGGAAACTCATTGTGCCATAGAGTATAGACATAGTAAGAAAATCATCTTTGTTAATGGAGGCATATCAAGATGATCCGCGAGTCACACACAAGAACAAACGAGAACCAAAGAGATATTTTACAGAATGATTTTTATTGTTTTTAATTTTTTGCAAACATATTTGAATGTTTTTTATTTTGAAATTTTTTTGAAACTATGTACAAGAAACCAAGAAACATGGATGCCCCCAATGATAGATGGGATGCATAAGGGAATAATACCATGCATGTGATAAAGTGAAGATTTGACATGCCCCAGCGATTAGGTGGGTGTAGACACCAATATTTGGAATAGCACCCCTCCATCATCTCACATCCATTCACTTCTCACTCTCAATTTTATTTTTCTTAAATTAAATGAAATCCATCTATTTTCTCACCTTATTTAATTAATTATCAAAGGGGCTCCATGTGGACCCATTTGATAATTCATATTTTTGGCATTATCCCCTATCTCTCACAAATAATACAAAACATGGGCAATAATGCACCCATCTGACATCCCACTCTAAAAATTCAAAAAGGAAATACATTATTTCACCTAATATCCCCACATCTTATCACATCCTTATCTTTTTTTTACATTTAGTCAAATTGTGAGCCCCACATGGTCGCATCATGTCGCTTAACTCAGGTTACTTTACTCAACTCTGAGTATCTTGTTAACCTGCATTCTAACCTCACCATTAAGCTATAAATATGGGTTTTCCCCCATATCGTAGGGGACCGATATATTGTTCAAGAACGAGGATATATTTTTCAAGAAGACCTAGAGAGAACTAGGCCCAGAGTGGAGAAGAAAGATCTTAATTAAGTTCTGCAAGTTTGAGGGAGAAATATTTTCCATGGCTTGTTATCTGATCATCTGGATGCCAAGTTCATCTCCATAACAGAGCACAAGCTAAGTTCCCTCGTCATTCTACTTAATTGCCATTTTATATTCCATTATTTTTGCATGATAACTATTGTTCATGATCTATTATTATCTTATCTGACATGGGGGTTGACATCCTCCAATGGAGTTAAAATCCTCTTGGAACCGACACTGTCTGGGAAACCCCACATATTGTTATCTAATCTTATATATTTTAGTTTTGTAGATCTAGCTTCCTTATATCATGCATCTATCTTATTTGCCCCTGTAGATCCATATCTGCATCTAAGGTCCTAATCCCTCCATCATTTGAAGTTTCTGGTGGCTCCTAGTATCAACCTTCACCCCGATCGAGAATGAAGTTTCCTATACAAAATTTTGGCATGCCCGTTGGGACCGGATCCTAGATCTGGTCATTTTGTTTGTTATTTTACCCATCTTTTCTAACTTGTTTGTTTTCAATATCTTAGTATTTTTTGATTTTAGGTCAGTAAAATCACTCATTCAAATCACCAGGAGGTATGTGCTTTTCTTGTTTTCTGTTGACATCTACCTGCATGGGATATGAATCCAAAAATTAACCTTGTTCTTCTAGTTTTCGTCACATCTTATATTTTGCATCGTTTATTTTTCCGAATCACCTGTTCACAGGATTTAGTTTTATATTTCTCTATTTGGCGTGTCACTTACATTCTGTAATTTTTCTCTGCCTTGAAGTAAGTAGTTTTATCATTTTTTTTTGCAAAAACATAAAGATTGAAGTTTTTTTTTTGGTTTTACAAGTAGTATAGAGTTAATTTTTATTATTTAAATAATTAAAAAAGAGACAATTAATATTACAAATAACGAAATTATGAAATAAATTGGAATTAAAATTATAAAAAAGAAATATAAAAAAAATTGAATCCTAACTAGCCTAAATTACCCATCCCCTACCTATTACCCCATTTCACCCTAATCCAACTCTCATCTCTCCCCTCAGCTCCCCTAACTACCCACAAGCTCCACCCCTGAATCCCACATATCTCTCAACTCTCACACACCACGACGCACTTAAACCTCTAACTTAGCTCATACCTTCCCTATTCTCCTCCCAACTTGACCCCTCATAATTCTATCCTAAGCTACCACCCCTAACTCAACTACTCCCACCTCATACAGGGCTCGGCTCTGCCCCAAGCTCATCTTTCCACTCATCGATCAATACCCCGATATCCAACTTGACCTCACCCACCATCAACATCGCTCCATCCTATCCCCACCTACCTAAGCTTCCATACAACTCTTCTGGCTACTCCCTGAGCTATCCCCCTCTCTACCCACTTCACCCAAATCTACCTCATCTCCCATTCAAGTCTCCCTCAACTCCTTACCAACTCACCCCGTCTCTCACCTAACTCGTCTCCTATACCTGAATCCCTTCAACTCCAATCGCTCCGCATTCAACTCCCTACACACAACTCCTGAGCTACCATCCCCTTTCCCCGAACCCATATCCTCATTCTCATGTCCCACTCAATCCCCTCATGTCCTGATCCGCTCTACTCTATACATCTCCCTGACCTAGGTTGCCTAGCCAATCCATTTCTACCTCCCCTCACCATTCCATGTCATCATTCCTAACTCCAACATCCCTTGCTCTGTTCCAAACCTAGCCTTGATCTCCATCCTCCTTTGAGCTCCCATCCAGCTTCCTCCCACGCAGATCCTTCGACTCAGCTCCACACACACACGCTTCCACCTCACCCACTGTCACATCTCCCTCTCCTGTGTCTTTCCATCCCGTGAGCTCCCTTCAGAATTATCTCCCTCATGATCTCTTCCAGCCAACACCCCTCCGCTCATAAATATCTAACTGCCTCATCTCTCCCTTCCTCCTAACTCTATTCCACTCACCCCACATACGGCTCGACTCTATCCTCAACCCCCAACCGACATACACCGACCCATGTGTTCTTTACCTCTCTCCATGCACACTTTCCCTGACAAAGAGGAACCCTTCATGCGAAATCCACATGGATCGACCACACACACACACTACCATATTTCCAATCAATAATTTATACTCTCGAATCACCGATCGCATTTCCTCTTTATTTAATAATTTACTTCGTAGCTTAGTCTTATAGTTTTTTAGTTTGTCGTTCTATAGTTCATTTCATAGCTTATCATTTTGAATCTATGGAGACATTATATGGTTTATCATTCCACTGTCTCTCATTTTGGTATGGGTTGAACACTTATTAATTTATCTCATACGTTTATTTCATAGATTAAAATTATAATTTATCGATTCATTTTTGCATTGCAATTAATCTAATTGACTAGGAATGTTGAACTATGATTTTATTATTTTGATTACTTATTTTTCTATGAAAACGCTTTTTATACATTGACATCATTTTCCTTAACAACGTCAATTAAATTTTTTATTTTCTTTTGCAGGTAACATCTACGATACTACGACCACTAAAATACGTTGTCAAAGATCGCTTGTTGAACCATAAACATGCCACCAATATCCTTTCACCAACCTTGTCCAAGATTGTAAATGGTGCCATTTTAGGGTACTAGGGCATTCCAGACTACTGTGTGGCACTCTCAAACTACATCACTATCACACACAATCAAATAGCAAGCAAAAATGATTCTCTAGGTATTCCTCAATTTTCTCTATTTTCTCTTTTTTGCATTAAACTTTCCCTTTTCTCAGTGACTGTCTGCATCAAATTTCATATTTCATTTTGGTCTAAAACAAACCTTCTATATCCTGATTTCTTACATAGCATAAGTAAGGGATTTAACTTTTGCATTTCACTTATCACACACTTCCTAAGACTGCAAAAACATAATTAACAAATCAAAAAATTCCTCTCACCTGGTTAACTGATTGGGACTTAAAAAGCCAATAGGAAACCACCTCAGATATCTGCCAATCCATAACTACCTGAAACAAGACTTAGACTCCTTTAGGAACCTTCATTATCTGTTTTACCTTACATCTCAAAATTAATCATGATGATAAAAAATATTCTTCTTGATTTTTTTTTCAACAACATACATAAACAGATGTTTCTTTATTTCACACCTATTGTTGCTCTCTCTCGAATCGAAACAAATAAATAATCTGATCTATCTAATTATATTACTTCTTCTGACGATCTTTCCCAAAAAGAAACTAAACTCAAAACCACATCGTCAGTCACCCAACCTACAGTCTCCATGGTCTCACCTCATGAGAACCATGTCATCCAAAATTGTCCCCACCTTGACACTAACCCTCATATCCCTCGTCAAGCCAGTCTTCCTAAACCGATCGCACCACCATCTCCTGATCCTCTCGAGACACTTGGGCCTCCTCCTAACCCCATATATGACTTCTTACTCTGAAGATATCTTACAATTTCTCAATCCTCTCCTAAATTGGTGGATCACATTCCACCGACATCCCATTTTGACAATTCTATTTCATCCACTATTAACAGGCCTATCCAACTGTCTCAATCTCTTAACACACATATCCTCATTTATCTTTTACCACAACTAACTACCCTATTTCAACAACCACATCATTCCCTTATTACTCAAAATCAGCCTATGCAGCAATCCTAACCTGTGACACATGTTAGTCCTTACCAAGTAGCTCCCCAAACACCTACATATCCTCAAATTAATCAACTATCTTATCAAACAATTCCGCAAACATCCTATCCATAAACTTATCAACCACCTTATCAGACGCTTCCCCAACTACCCACACACCCAAAAACACATTATTTGCCTTATCAAAATAATTTTAAAACCACATAACCAATCCAATCTCAACCTTACAACACCTCAAGTGATTCAAGTCACGCCTTAATGAATCAGTTATCTAATTTAGAACCCCTTAATGTAACACCCAAAAACACTTTATCCTATGACTACATCTGTAAAGAACCCATTCATCCGTTGGTTCTAATCAAACCCTATCCCCCTCATTGGAAAATTCTTGCGTTTACTAAGTTCAACAACAAGGAAGATCCCCAACAACATCTCCTCAAATTTAAACACACATGTTGTCTTATTTTGCATGATCATGATCTAATTCGACAGTATGAGGATGAGCCCATCACTGAATTCGTCACACAATGGCATGGTGTTATAAACTAACTATCCTTCACTATCCCACAAACTGAACTATATTGAAATTACTTGTATAATTTAGATTAAGAGCAACAATAAAACACTAAATAACACAATATTTCAGAATAATGATCTCAATATGCAATTAGAATAGCTTTTCCACATCGAGGGGGCAACCTCCAAACCATATAATAAGACTCAAATGCTCAAATGATAATGAAATACTACCTATAATCCCCTATATATATACTATTCATATGCTATGGCCATCACCAAGGCCGACCTATTAAGCATGAGAAAGTATAAATGATATAATAAAATGATATGGTAAGCCACAAGTCGGCTACTCATATCCTAATACAAGCAATAGGTTAAGGGTGTAGCATGCCCTTCCCCTTCAAACCAAAATTTTCCTCAATGTTGAATAATCCTGGATGTTGTTGCAGAAAACCTTCATCCTCCCAGGTGGTGTCTTCTATGCTTAGATTCTTCCACTTGATTAGATATTCCTTAATGTCTCTAGTTCTCAGCCTCTTAGTACGTGTTTGCAGAATATTCTCTGGCTCCAAAATGATTCTTCCTTCATCGTCAAGTTCTGGTAACTCTGTCTGGGCTTCAAATTTCTGTCCAATAACCTTCTTTAGGCATGAAACATGGAATACTGGGTGTATGTGTGAAGATGGAGGCAACTCTAGTTTATAAGCAACACTACCAATTTTCTGTAGAACCTGATAAGGGCCATAATATTTAGGAGAAAGTTTGTTTTCCTTTTTCTGTTGCTTTAGGGACATCTGTTTGTAAGGCTAGAGACGTACAAAAACCCAGTCACCAATTTCAAAATGTCTTTCACTACGGTGTTGATCTACTTGTTGTTTCATCCTGTTTTGTGCTAATGCTAAATTCTCCTTCAAACTAGCCAAACCCTGTTGTTGATGTTGAATGTGTTCCTTAACATCTCTGACCTTAGTTTGCACCCTCAAGGAGGAAGTGATAGAAGGTGGATGGTAACCATATAATGCTAAAAATGGGGTCATTTGAGAAGAGGTATGAAAAGATGTGTTATATCACCATTCTGCCAGTGGTAGCCATTTAATCCACCTTTCCTGCTTATCTGATACAAAACAACGTAAATACCCCTCTAAGCATTTGTTGACCACTTCTGTTTTCCCATCAGTTTGAGGATGATAAGATGAACTGTGAGCTAGCTGAGTACCCAAAACATGAAAATAATTTCGTCCAAAAATTACTTGTGAAAATAGGGTCACGATCACTTATAATTATCTTTGGGGTTCCATGTAGCCTTTGAACTGTCTCCAAAAAAATAGCTGCGACTGTACTAGCTGCAAATGGATGTGGTAGGGCACAAAAATGGGCATATTTTGTGACCCTATCCACAATCATGAAAATAACATTCTTACCCTCTGAACAAGGCAATCTGGCGATGAAATCCATGGAGACCTCCTCCCATCTCTGGCTAGGAATTGGTAAGGGTTGCAACAGACTTGGTGTCTTAATTATTTCCCCTTTGTTTTGTTGGCACACTAAACACTCTGATACAAACTTTTATACATCCCCCTTGAGTCCTTCCCAAAATAATTCTCTTTTTATTCTATGATATGTCTTCAAAAACCCAGAGTGTCCTCCAACAGGTGAGGCATGTATTTCTGCAACAATCTTATGCTTCAATTCAGAATCTTTACTTAGGTATAACCTATCCTTGTACCATAGGCAATTACCTTTCCAATCAAATTTGTTAGATGTCATAGATCCTTGCTTTTTATTCTGTATTAGAGATTGTGTATCCTTATCTTGATTCCATTCCAATCTTGCTTCATCCACCCAATCGGCCATCAACATGGACATTCCACATAGTAAGGCATCTGCGGATGCATCCCTTCTGGACAATGCATCAGCTACTACATTTTCTTTACCCTTTTTGTATATGATTTCAAAATCATAACCCAAAATTTTTGTCACCCAATTTTGTTGTTCCTCAGATGATAACCTTTGCTCCAAAAAGTATTTGAGACTATCATGATCAGTTTTGACCTTGAAGTGTCTACCCATGAGATATGGCCTCCATTACTTGACCACATGAAGAATAGCCATCATTTCTTTCTCATAGACAGGTTTGAGTAGATCTTTTCCTTTGAATTGGCGACTCTTAAATGCAATTGGTCTTCCTTCTTGCATTAGAATTGCTCCCAATCCTGATCCTGAAGCATCATATTCAACAATGAAGGTTTTTGAGAAGTTAGGAGTAGCCAAAACTGGGGTGCTACACATGGCTTCCTTCAGCTGCTCAAAGGATTTAGTGGCTACGTCTGTCCAATGGAAGGAATCCTTCTTTAGAAATGTAGTGAGTGGGGTTGCTATTATACCATATCCCCGCACAAATCTTCTGTAGTACCCTGTTAATCCTAGGAACCCACAAAGCTTTTTGAGATTTTTGGGCCTTGGCCATTCCACCATAGCTTTGATCTTCTGAGGATCAACTTTGACGCCTTCATGGGATACAATATGACCCAAGTACTCTACCTCTTGTACACCAAAAGAACATTTGGATTGGTCTCCAAAACTTCCAACATGTTATTTAGATGTTGTAAGTGTTCTTCCCATGTCTTATTGTAAATCAATATGTCATCAAAGAAAACTAATACAAATTCCCTTAAAAACGGCCTAAAAATACTGTTCATCAAGCTTTAAAAGGTTGAGGGTGCATTTGTAAGACCAAAAGGCATTACCAAAAACTCATAATGGCCCTCATGAGTCCTGAAAGCCGTTTTATGAACATCTTCCTCTTTTATCCTAATTTGATGGTACCCCGAACAAAGATCTAATTTTGTGAAATAAACAACACCATGCAATTCATCAAGTAAATCATCAATTACTGGAATAGGAAACTTATCTTTGATGGTGTACTTGTTCAGTTCTCGGTAATCTGGACACATCCTCCATGTTTCATCCTTCTTATGTACCATGACCACTGGTGAAGAATATGCACTCTGGCTATGCCTGATGATACCTGCCTTCAACATTTCCTCCACCATTTTCTCAATCTCACTTTTCTAGGAATATGGGTATCTGTATGGTTTGATGTTAGGTGTTTGGCTCCCTGGAATCAACTGAATGGCATGATCATGATCCCTAACTGGTGGTAGTCCCTTTGGAATTGCATCAAAAACAAATGAGTGAGCATCCACAATCTTCTAAAGATCGGGTGACATTGAAGACTTTGTATTTTGTACTTCTATGGAAAATAGCTTTGCTATAAATCCATCCACTCCTTTTCTAAGAACCTTCTATATCTAATGAGAGCTAATAATATGTGGAGACTTAGCTACCATCCCATTCAATTGTATTGTCCTTCCATCTGAATGAAATCGCATGAACAATTCTTGGAAATTCATCTCTATAGTACCTAAGGTTGTGAGCCATTGGACCCCCCAAAACAATATTTTCCCTCCCATAGAAATAGAAAACATAGGTGAGTCTAACATGTAGTCTCCCATGGAAAGCTTGATACTATGGCACTTTCCTGTGCACTTGACTATCCCACCATCTGTAATCATAACTTGCATTTCTGGAGCTGGGTAAATAAAACAATTGAGGCGGGTAGCTAACTTACTATTTATGAAGTTATGAGTACTCCCGAGTCAATCAACACCATCACCTTCTATTTTTTGAGATAGCCAATAACCTTGAGTGTTTGAGGAGTACTAATACCTGACAATGCATGGCAAGAAATTGTAGGTTGGTGATCCTCTACTTCATCTTCTACTGGTTCCTCAGCCTCTCCTATAATTTCAGCTTCCTCATCATCCTCATTACCTCCATCAATATATAACAACTTCTTCTCAGCACATTTATGTCCCGGTCCATATTTGCTATCACAGTTAAAACATGATCCTTTTGCTCTCTTTTCTTCCATTTGTTGAGGAGTCGGTCTAATTGGCCTAGCAAATGAAGGGGAAGAGATACTACGGTCTCTGGTGTTAATGAAAGGTGGCCTCCTACTACAAAGAACTTTTTCCTCTACACGACGTGCCATGATAATAGAATCAGAAAGCTTGATTGGATTAAACATACGTACCTCATGCTCGATGTGGTCCTTAAGACCCCCAAGAAATAGGTCATTGAGATTCTCTTCTGGAATATTCTCCACCCTTAAGGATAGGTTTTGGAATTGATGCACATAATCTTTGACTGATCTTGTTTGCCATAAATTTTCTAATTGACTAAAGTAGTTCTCTGAAACACTGGACCTATAGTGCAATTGCAACTCCTCAGTAAAAATTGTCCAAGTGACACCTAGACCATTCTTCTGCCTTTGAGCACATAACCAACGATACCAAACAAATTGGTCAGGTTCAAGATATAGGGATGCCAATGTCACCTTTTGTCCTGATGGTGTTTTATGTAACTCAAAGAAGTTCTCCATTTGATTTATCTAATTCAGGGGATCCTTACCATCAAATTTGTGCATATCCACTTTCGGCATCAGGTTCCGTGGTTGTGAATAAGTTTGATTCTGATGGGACTAGAAAAGTGATCCAATATAGTTAGTTTGTCCATGATTTTGAACTGAAGGTCCTCCTTGGTTGATATGGGCTGGATTTGGGGCCATACTGGTTACCCTTTACATGTTGCATGATATCATCCAACCGATGATTGATTTGGGCTATGTCTCCTTTAGAGGCCATCTCAGATTGTACATTTCGCAACTCATACTCAAGTTGGCTCACCTTATGATCAACTTAGGTAAGCCCTAGTGCTGAGGAATATGTATTTACCCCCTTCTGACTCCATCTCTTCAATCACTACCCCATCTTTATCTGGGGTTTTACCCGGAGTAACCGGATTCTTTTTTGCTCTTGTGGAAGGCCCCGCCATAATGTCAAACCTTAGGGTTTAGGGTTTCGATAAAATTTCTGCCAAACAAGAAAAAACATAGAGAAGATACTAATACTAGTTTTTTAAGGGCTTTCTGAAAATGTAAAGAACTTGAAAATTTTCCACAATTTGCACCTTAGGGAGCGTTTTTATGAAAAACCCTAAATTTGTAATAAATTTTTCAAAATAAATCAAAAAAGTTTGAAATTTTTAGGGAACCTTACTTGACATTCTTCACAACTTTGTTAAAAATATCTCCCACCAATTCGCTCTGGTTCACAATATGTGGTGGAAACAAAAAATTAGGGTTTTTTACCCTAATTTCGGCCCAAATCGCAGCTCTGATACCACTTGTAATGAAATTACTTGTATAATTCAGATTAAGAGAAACAATACAACACCAAATAGCACAATATTTCAAAATAATGATCTCAATATGCAATTAGAATAGCTTCACCACTTCGAGGGGGCAACCTCCAAACCATATAATAAGACTCAAATGCTCAAATGATAATGAAATACTACCTATAATCCCCTATATATACTATTCATATGCTATGGCCATCACCAGGGCCGACCTATTAAGCATGAGAAAGTATAAATGATATAATAAAATGATATGGTAAGCCATAAGTTGGCTACTCATATCCTAATACAAAGCAATAGGTTAAGGGTGTAGCATGAACTCATTGAATTATTCTCTAGTTTGTGTGCAAAACATATATCATCCACTTTGCATATCTAATCATTTCAAGCCTTTGATGAAGCTTTCACAATACCTCTCTAGCTCGAAACTCGTGCCATTGAGAAGGGTCATCTTAAAGTAAGTTCAATTAAAATTAAATTTGAATCCACTAAACTATTCACACATAATGAGGAGTTCAAGGCTGCGACCAACACTGTGGTCATTGAACCCTCATCCCCATCTACATCAAGCACACAGTCTCAACAACGATCTCCTCAATCAACATCCAACTACACTCCCTTAGGGGAATCTCATAACTTTGTGTTTGACAAATTGATGATTGTAAACTCCATCCAACTTCCTCCCAGCGACCCCTATATTTATCATACCAAAAAATCCACCTATACCTACCTTCGCATCTCTACCTATATCTTTTCCCATGGCCACATCACCAGAGTTATCCCAATATTATTTACCCAATCCTTATATCACACCAAATAAATACTCTCGACCTGTATACCCTATTAAAGATACCCTTTGGATCATCTACTGATACCAACACATCCACCTAAATCAAATAAATATGGTTTGCCTTCTCCCTATACAAAATCAATTCTTTCCATGCCAAAACCTAAACACTCCACATCTCACATAGATATCATTAATCACATCATACAAACATGTATTTCCCCATTAACATCCTCATCTTGTTTTAGGACATTTTCTCCATTAATAACTAAACCACCGCTATCAGATCCTCTGGTTGAAATTATAATCATCCCTGCTATAGGTAAATATTCTCGGTTGAAGTCTAAGGCTCGAGGAAAACATCCCCGACAGTCCCCTATGCACCCTCGGAAACATTTAGGTTTTCCCTCTTCTCAACAATCCAATGCCACAAAATCCATGTTAGGATCAATCTCTCCATCTACTACATATTGCAACAATCAATCCACATCCAAACAATGCAATCCTTCAACCAAATTTGATTTGTCTTCTAAAACATGAAATTCACCCATCTAATCTACATCCACTTTTTATTCTAACTCCAAGCTGAGATATCCTATCGAAACCCACAAGAGTTACCTTCCCCATGACACTTCAATAGGGTCATACGCAGATATATTTTGACATTTAACTTGAATATCTACCATCAAAATTCCTCCCATTAAAGCCTTTAATCCCTATGGTCCCAAACCATCATGGTTCAATCCTAATTGCAATTGTGCTTATCATTGTACCCAAGGCCATGACATCGAACATTGTAAGGCCTTTCGGATAATCGTCCACAATCTTATTGAGAAAGATGATTTCCTCATTCAGGGGAAAATTCCTTCTCCATCTACCTTGAATCCAATTCATATCCCATCTATTGGGTCTTCCATGATTCCTCCATCCACATCATCCCTTAACATCCCTCCTGCACATGACATTCCTCCGAAGGAAGGTCATTCATTATCCATCCATACTGCTTATCTCACCAAACACACTTGTGGTCTCCAATCGTTTACCCCCGTCCAAATCTAAAACAATCTCAACTAAACTCTTTCGATATCCTTTAACTCTTTTGCACTTAACTCATTGGGAGAATAACCTTCCCTTGCCCTTGAGCACATCATCCATACAACTCCCTTGTCACTAGGGAACTTTTCCCCTTGACATTGTTTCATTTATCCCATCCAAATCCAAACCAATCTTATCTAAAATATTTTGAAATCCTTAAATTCTTTTCGTTAAGGGACCTTTTTACCGAAGTACACCATTGTGGCTATATTTATGCCTCTTTTGGGGCACCATCTATTTCATCAAGTCCACCATTGTGGCTATATTTGTGTCTCTTTTGGGACACCATTTATTTCATCAATTCCTCCTTTGAGGCCATGATTGTCCTTCTATGTTGATGTATCTCTTGGGGCATCATTTAGTTTCATCTTAATTCACCATTGTGGTCATATGTTCATTTCCTTCATGACAGTTTTATTTCCAGCTTGTCTATCATCTCATCTTGTTGCAACTTAATGTCTTCCATCTCATGGTGGTAAACCACAGATGGAACCTCTTAATGGATTGCACTTGCAACCAATCTACTATTAGCATATCTACCAATGAGAACTTAGTTACATCCTTAGATTATTTTGTCATCCTTATCCCCTTTCATTTATCATTGTAATAATAGTAATTATGTGGTCCGCCTTCACTACTTTGATGTGACCCTGTAACCATTACATCTTTCACCTTCCCATTCTCCTATTGCAATCGTGCAAAGGGTCTAGGGTGTCTCTTGTACATTCCTTATCCTCTCTTAAGTGGTTTACTTAGCTATTCCCATCTCTCCCCCATGTGAAGCTAAAATTTATGTATGCAAAAGGTAAAATCAAAGTTATCAAAAATAGACTGATCCCTCAAAGGAAAGCTGCTCGTATAAGAGAAAAAGAAAAAGAAAAAAATACAAATCAAAAATCAAAGCAAAATAAAAAGAAATAGACTGATCCCTTGAAGGATGGTGATCATATTATTCTTGTCATCCATATTATGTATAAAGTAGACCATACCCTTGAAGGATGGCTACTCTGTTATTATGGCATTTGGAAGGTTTCTCGCATTGATTAGCCTTCATTTTATCAACATTTTCTAAAAGCTTCCGGCATTGATCAAATTTCTACTATTGTTCTTTCCCTTTCCCAGAGCTGGGGCATAGACTTAAGGAATACCACCTTTGGAGATCCCTCTTCCCGTGTACAAGTTACATCTCAATCCCTTTGTCATGTCAACATTAGGATTACAAGAATCTTTCATCCATTTTTTCCTCACAGTCTTTTGGTATAACTAACTATTGTTGGCTATGTATAAACACCTGCTATTGGCTGCAAGTGCAATGCCTTGAGCGGTAACCTTTTCTTGTTTATATCCAATCCAATTCGAAACATAGTTTCCTGTATGCCTTGGCTACAACTATGTTCCGTTCATCTCATCCAGATCATATTTTATAAAAATCACATTGAATTTCACACTATGAATTCTATATCTATCCATCATATCCATGGATGTGTTTGCAAATATACTTTTCACTTTACAAATTCTACTTGATCTCCATTGTAGTTTACGAATCCTACTTGAGGATCCTTCTCAAGGCAAGTTCATTATCCCGTAGCTCCTTATCTCTCAACATGCTCAACAACACCTTTGATGCATTGCTCTTTTCTCCCCATTTCCACTCATCACCATTTGTCTCCACATCATCCTTATCACCTTTCTGTCCCCTTGCACCACGCCAGATATCTTACTTGTCTTTCCCTTTGAGTTTCCCTTTTAATCTTCTGTTTCAGTTTGAAAATCTTACTTAACCATCCATACAGCTAGAGAACCTTAGTTAAGGTTTATCTTCTTCCTTGGATCCTCCTGCAGTAGAAGCTTCTTCACCATTTCCTCTTTCAACAGATGACAATCACCACCACAAATGCCTTTCCACTCCTCCTTTTCTGCTTAACACTTGCATCATCAATCCCACCATGTGGGCATTCCAATTAAGGATTGCCCTTACAATCTCCATCTACACTGCATATGTTCCTCCATCCACTCATATCACACTCCTCTGTTTCCTTGTTATCATTTTGACATTTCCTCCTTTCATCTCTTATTCTATTTTGATATACACTGCTCAATATTTTCACCATCCTTCTTTTTCTTTGGATTGGCGATCCTACTTAACCATCCCCGTTGCAGGGAAATCTTACTTAATAGTTCCTCTTAAGAATGGTTTGCCATATGACCATTACATCTCCCATCATATCTTCCTCATCTTCTATTTCCTACCTCTCATCCTATCCATCCACTCCAACCAATCATTCCACACCTGTATCCAATACAATGTAATCTTTCTCCTTCCATATCGTCATTGCCAGTTTGGTGATCTTACTTAATTCTTCCTGCGGCATGGTGATCTTACGTAAGAGTTCCTCTTAATCATGATCAGTCATCCTGCACTCACCCACTACCCCACATTCTCTCCACCTACATTTTCTCATCATTCCCCATCATCACATCCTCTCACCACCTCTTCCATTCATGCAACCACCACTTCCTCCTTGCCCTGTTTTCATCTCCATCATCCGTCACCGGGTAATCTTACTTAACCGTTGCTTCTCCTCGCCTTCATCTTCCTACACATCGTTATCCATCCTTTCTTTATTCTTTCCACTCCATCTTCTAGAGTTATCCTAAATATCTACCTCCATACTTACCTGTTATTGCCATTGATCATCTCTTAACATTCTTTCATCATAATATTCTGTTTCCACGCTAGTAATTATTGGTCGACTTCTCATAAGAATCACTCATCCCCATTCTACATAGCTTGAATTTTTTTCTTTGACCTCCTCCATTCTATCTTCACTCCTTCCTTCCTCTATGTCCTTTGAGCATTATCAAGGGACTTCTCCTAACGTCCCTTCATTGGCGTTCCCCCTCCCATTATTCGTTTACTTTTTTCCTCATCTCATATTTTATCCCATCTTTTCCTACTGATCATTATCGGTGGATTTCTCCTAACATCTATTCATTGAAATTGCCTCTCCTTTCCCTTCCTATCTTTTTCCTCACCATCTCTCCATCTTCGATTCTTCGTTGCCAATTTCTTCACTGTCTTCATCATGCACCCTCTCTCTATTTTCTCATCATTAACTTATCCTCATCTCATGCATCTCTGCATCTTTTCCAATCGATGTCATTCCTCCCCTTAAGATTATCTTTATACTCCTTATGCTTCTCACTCTTTATCAAATATATCTATTCTTGGTTCCCTTCCTTCTTCATAATTTTCTTCGTTGTCTTCTCCTCCTTTCTGATCCTCATCTTATTTCACTTCCTCTTTATCATCCACCTCCTTGTTTTACCTCACACTTCCTCTTTACTTCCCCGTCGATAACTTGACTCTTCAGCGTTGTCCCATCTCCTTTATCATCTCACCATCCACATGCATTTTCATGCGGTCAATTCCATATTATTTGCCTTGGATTTCCTCACTATGATCTATTTCCTTCAATTTTATTTACTCTATCATCTCTTTCATTTTCCATTAACTTTCTTCTTTCCTCTGCTTCATCCTCCTTCACACCTTTCATTTTAAATAATTCTCTCTCTTTTTCATAATTTAACCCTCTGCATTGTCCTTTTCTTTTCTCCTATTTGCTTGTCCTTCTTCATTTCCCTCTTTCTCTATAATACTTCTTTGTTATCTTCTTCCTCCCCTTTCATTCCTTATTTCTCCTCCATTGTCTCCGTCTCTCTATTCCATACCCCTGTCACCTTCACATTTGATCTTTCTTACTCTTATCATAATTAATCAATCCTCATGTGTATTCCCTTTTATCTTTTTCAACATCCCTCACACCTAGCATTCACGGTCAATGCCAATGTTTCTCTGTTTATGTACCACCAATATATTTCATCACCGTTCTTGTTCTTCTGTCTGCAACATTTACCTATTCTCTTTTTGAGAACCCTGTCACATCTTTTATCTTTATTAGTCCTCTTGCAGGGAAATCATCATATCCATTTCTAAGAATATCTTCCCATCTTCCTTTGACGTTTTTGTCTTGGAAGATACCATAATGGCCATCACCTATCTGATCTTGTTCTCTTCTATGAATATTTTCTCTTCTTTTGTTTTGTCACAAAATTATCTTGACTTCTTATCTTGCTTATCGAAGAAATGAGACTTCTTTGTCTTCTTTACCCTTTGATTTGCTAACACTTATGTATCTTTCCTATGAAACATGATTACCATCATATTTATCACCCTTTTATTGCATTTTATCTCACCTTTCTATCCTATCTTCTCATCATATGCACATTTATGATTATTCCCCCTGGGATATCTTATTTTAACATCCATCTATGTCTTATGTTGGGGCACCTTTTCATCCTTGTAATTTTCAATGCATATAACTCACTTTGTGTCTTTCTCGTGTCTTGTGCTGGGGCATCATTATCTTCATCCCCGTCTCTTTTGTGGATGCATGATTTTTCGTATGATTCCTCGCAGACAAAGGATTTCACACATATTTTTTCTTTCAATCGAGCATATTTTGATGTTTTTACTATGACCCATTAGTCATCTTAGTTTACATCCATACTGTAATTGTCTTCACCCACTCACTAGTTTATAGAGAATTATCGTCTGTCTCCGCTGAGACCACAATTGTCCTCTATCAATGTGATATTGAAGTCACCGCCATAATTTTTTTTTGGTTATTGCAATCCTTTTTTACCTGGGTCATCTTGCCTTTGGTTATGTCTTCATCCATCTTCAGACACATATTTCATCTAACCCTTTTTGTTTTTGTCTCATGGCTTGTTATCATAAACCACTCAACAAAAGGGGGAAAATGTAGACACCAATATTTGGTATAGTGCCCCTCCGTCATCTCACATTCATGAAACTTCCCCTCTCGCCTTTTATTTTTCTTAAATTGAATAAAATCCCATCTATTTGCTCACCTTATTTAATTAATTATCAAATGAGCTCCATGTGGACCCTTTTGATAATTAGGATTTTGACATTATCCCCCATATCTCACAAATTATTCAATCCATGGGTATTAATATACCCATCCAACACCCCTTTCTAAATTTCAAATGGAATCTATCATCTCACATACCATCTCAATCATGCTCCCCACTCCATCTAATCATTCAATCCATGGTCCCCACATGATCACATCATATCTCTTAACTCGGGCTACTCTACCCAACCCCGGTTAATTGTTAACCCCAATCTAACCTCACATACAAGCTATAAATATGGGTTTTTCCCCCATATTTTAGAGACCAATATTTTTCAAGAAGACCTGGAGAACCTAGACTTGGAGAGACCTAGGCCTAGAGAAGATAAGAAAGAGCTTAATTAAGTTCTACAAGTTTGAGGGAGAAATATTTTCCATGGCTCATTATCTGATCATTTGGATGCCAAGTTCATCTCCATAACAGAGCACAAGTTAATTTCCCTCGTCATTTTAGTTACTTATCATTTTATATTCCATTATTTCTACATGTTAACTACTGTTCATGATCTATTATTATCTTGTCTGACATGGGGGTTAACATCCTCCAAGGGAGTTAAAATCCTCTTGGAATCGGTACTGTCTGGGAAACCCCCACATATTTTTATCTTATCTTATTTGTTTTAGTCTTACAAATCTATATTCTTTATATCATACATCTATCTTATTTGCGCTTGTAGATCCATATCTGCATGTGAGGTCCTAAGCCCTCCATCATTCGAAGTTGCTGGTGGCTCCTAGTATTGGCCTTCACCCTACTTAAGAACAAATTTTCTTGTACAATAGTGGGAGTATTCAAAGACAAACTCTTCAAACATAGAAGTGGGATCAAGGAAAATATAAAATAGGTTCAATCATAAATGAGCAGAGATTCCCACAGTGTAAGCTTTCTAAGAAACACATGAGTGAAAGGAAGTGGGTGATTTATTTATTAAAAGGGGACAAAGGTGCCTACAAACATGGCAACGAGGATAGCTGATACACATGGATGTTCTAAATGATTTTTGAATGAACAGAGGATGCTATGAAAATATTTACAAGGCGGTTGATGAAAAAGTGATTAGCCCTATGCACAAATCATGAGACAAGACATGTGCTAAAGCAAGAATTTGAACAAGGTAAAAAAAACAACACTTGGTAACATATTAATCATGTTTACTCATCGAGATCCCATGTGTGCACAGTGGAAATGAATTACCTCTTAAAGGAAAGAGTTGATAGACAACAAGTGAACCCACTAGCCAATGTGTAGTAATGATTTATTTTGAAAGGTGTTGTGTGAATGGAGTTGTGGAAGGAGAGTCGTACACATTTCTCTGCTCGCTAGCCAGACGTCCATAGCCCCCGATGGAGATGCATTTGATTCTAATAAAAACATTTCTATACTTCCAGTTAGGTGTCCATATCCGTGGTAGAGATTATTGTTGGAAATAACCCAAGAGAGAGTTATATATCAATATGTATTTTTGCTTTTATCTTTTACTTTTTGATTGATTGATTTTGATTCTTTTTCCTTGATTTACTGAAAAATTATTTCAGTTCTCTTGTTTGATACAGGGGTTAAGAATCACTGATGGCTTGATGGAAGGATGTGGAAGTGATTGTGATGAAGACATTGGCTAGTGTCAAAAAATACATGCCAGAAAGTTCTTCACAACAAGTTTATTAGATGAGAACTGTGATAGGATCTATAAGAGATTAGTCGCTCTTTAATTAACCAAGGTGATAAAAGACCAGGGTCAAACAGATACCATAGAGATAAATGTCAAAAAATGTATGTACGAATAGGTTAACCAAAATAACATCGAACGGATGAAAATGGTGAATGACTTGTAGAGGAATATGAAAGAAAGGGAGGAAAGAACATCCATGTGTATGCAATACCTGATTGCAATGTTTGATCTTTGTACCTTTGATTTTGTTTTTGTAATGATTTAATGTTTTCTCATTTTTTCCTGTATTTTTGATTTTATTTTTTGAATTATTTTAAAGATTATTTTCAGTGTTTTGGAGATTTGGGAACAGTACCATGTCACTCTGCATGATAGGATCCAACAATGATGTGTCATGATTTCCTTGATAAGGGAGATTAAGCACGTTTGTTTATCAAGAGTGATATTATTCCTGATATCGATGATCATGGTGAGTTCACACTCAAAAAATGTATGTGATTTGTTTTGAAATATGGGTTTCATATGTGGGAGCTTGAGTTCCCTATCCATAGGTTTTTGCACTTTGCGCCATACTTGATGGGTACATTAGTGTACATTCTTGAATCACGTTTGATTTTGAATTTTATAATCATTTTAGTTGTTGGGAGATTTGGAGCTCTTCGGAGTTTTGATATTAGCTTGATAATGAACTTGTCTAGGTTTCTTATAAGCTAATGCTTGACTTGTCTGATCTTGAGAACTGGGAGAAGAACTTGGATTTTTAGAATTGATGAGAGGAATGATGGTGGGCTTGCCACAATCATTGATAACATAATGCAATAGATGAAAAGGATATGGTCCAAGAATTGAAGAAGATGTGATACTAGAAGACGAGCCACAGAAAAAAGATGGAATGCTACTTGGATATGGCCCTAGTATAGAGGAAGAAGGGATACTAGGAGGTGGCCCAAGAATAGAAGATAAGGGGCTACTCGAAGGTGTCCCATATATAGAAGACAAGGGGATAGTTAGACATGGCCCCATAATAGAAGGTAATGGGATACTCAGACGAGACCCACAAGTAGATGACGAAGGGATACTTGGAGGTGGCCCATATATAGAATAAGGCAATAGGCTACTTGGCGATGACCCAAAGTGTGATTGTGATTGAGGAATTATGATATGAAAAAGAAGTGATTGGGTGATGATAAGATGGGCCATGGATCAATACTAGACCTAAGTAGTTTCATCACAAAATGAAGAATGTGAGGATGGAAGAATAAAATGAGGATCAAGTTACATGATTTTAGGCTCTTCCTTTGTTTTTTGATAAAAGGAATCAAAATTTTCCCCGCAATACGTGAACATGCATCAAGGTCTAAAGATAATCCTTGCTCGTAACTTGTTAGAGGGATATCTTTGTGTGCCCCTATAAATGGCATGATCACTCCTTTGTTCTGAAAAGAAATCAATTGGTATGGGTTGCCAATCAACCACAGGAGGTTTGATTGAACAAAAAAAGTTCTAATTGGTGTGGAAGAATTAGAATATTTTTTATGATGATTGATAGAAGAAGCTGACTCAAGAGACAAAGTAGACTGTAGGAGCTAGATATCTCATGAGTAGAAGAAGACGGTGTAAACCTACCTATACAATGGCATATGGTCTTTAAACTAGTAGGATTAAGTCCAAATTCTATAGATTATGATGCATGGGTCGATGGAGGACATTTGAATAGGGGGACTTTCAGTCACATGAAAAATTCCATAGATTGAAGACTTAGTAGGAGTTGACTTGATGATGAAGGTCTTGCGAATAAGAACAGGACCTTGATTCAAGAATTGCATTGAATGATTCAATAGGAGGAAGGGTCCTGCATTGAAAGAGTGGAACATGATTTAAGAATTGTATTAGATGTTTTATGTGGAGGGATTTGAAGTCGTGTGTATCTTCACAAGATTAGGACGTTGAATTGAGGATGAATGATAAAAAGAGGTCTTGGAAAGAAAGGGAGGAGCGTAACGTCAAGAATTATAGTAGAATGTATGATGAAGAGAGGTCATACGAAGATAGGGAGGACCACGATGTGGGAGTCGCATTAGATGAATGATGAAGATAATTTTTGGTGAAAAAAATATTTAGAGGAGGAGAACGTTGTTTAGGTGAATGATAATGGAGCTCATGCAAAGAATGAGAGGACTGTGACTTAGGAGTCAAATTAGATGAATTCAAATAGTAGTTTGGATCCGAATCATCAAAAAAATTAGAGGAAATATTTGGATTGGAATCCTCAGAAGAAGAGGAAATGTTTGGATTAGAATCATTAGAAGAATCAGAGGAAGTATTTGGATTAGAGTCCTCAGAAGAAGAGGAAATGTTTGGATTAGAATTAGAAGAAGAGTGGGGGGAACCCGAATAATAATTTGGATCAAAAGTGTCTAAACCATTCCAAGGAATATGAGATGAAGGTGGGGAACGGGTTACCTGGATGAGTTCTCTAGTGTGAAGAACCAAATGATGGTTTAGCCATAATGGGCGTCTTTTGATATGAATGCGTCGAAACTTTGATTCTTTATGGTCGTATGTATAAGGAAACATTGCGATAATTAATAATGGTTGACATTCAATTTAGGTCCAAATGCATAGACCTAAATAGTGCGATTGAACTTCCTTCAAAGTAGAAGGAAGCTTTCATGTAAATTCAGGTAACATAATGACAAGCCAAATAGATAGTTTTGCAAACGGAGATGGGGATGATTGTGTGATTTTCCAAAAGGGAATCTAAGAAAAACATACATCATGTTGACATAAGATTGATAATCCAATAATGGTTTGGATAACAAGTTTGGAGGTGTAAATGTCAAAGGATTGATCAAAATTTTAACAACATAAAGGATTACAAAGGAAAGGTTTCCAATATTTGATTGGTACAATTTTTTTTTGATAGGAAATGTTTTTGCTAAGGTTTGAAAGACATGTTAAAAAATGACCATGAATTTGGGCAAAAATAATAAGATAAAGAGGATTGAAAGTCCCAAATTATTGTCCTAGAAATGAGTTTATAAGATGAATAAACATGAAGGAACAATTACACAAGTTCAAAACACAAAGCCAATCTACAAGGAAATACTCCTTATGAAAAATGTGTGTTAGAGGAAAAGGTAGTTGGTGTTGTATGATGATCAAAATAATCTCACCTACTTATGTTGAAGTTCAAAGAAATGAACAAGGGCATAAGTAATAAAAAGAAGGTTGATACAATTGACCTCCAAAAAAAGGTATATTAAAAGCAAGCCCAAATCCAACCAAGACCTAAATCTAAAAAGGGTGGAAGTTACGAATATGGGTGACACAACAATACCACTAAGATATTTTAACCAAAATTTATGAGAAAAGTAAGGTATTAATATCAAGATAATATTGATATAGCGATGTGCACAAGTGGTAACAACTTAACACTCTTTCAGAATCAAGGTAATGTTTGAAAGAAAACCAAGGCTAGAATATACCAAGGAATTATTAAAGATGTATACATCATAACCTTACAATATAAACACTTAGGAAAAGTTTACAAGAAACAAGATGTAAGTACAAAAATTGTAGTGTCACGATATAAACAAGATAACAGTTCAAAGGAGAATCAAAGTGATGAACCAAGCCTAACTATGATGATGATCTTGACTTGGGTGTTAAGATAAAAAAGGCTACCAATGATATGAAAACATCTCCACACACTTTAGATGTTTAACAACCCATCCGAAAACATGGATGGGTGTGGATAGATAAAAAAGTGGTGGAAACACAATCAATTAGATAATATGCAAAGGTAGTCACTCTTCTTTTGATCAACAAAGTGTCAAAAGAAAGTGAAGGAAGTAGATCAATTGGGGTTAAAAAATGTTGGCCTCACTTCAGCAGAGTTTTGCCTCACCTTAGGGAAAGTGAAAAACTAAGAAAATGTAATGCTTCACACATTTCATGATGAACAATAACTCTTAACTAAAAATTGGCTTTGATGAGGTCCAAGTTGGCTCTTGGTCAAAGATAGATTCCTAGGTGGTTCACTCAACTAGGTGTCACCAAGACTGTCTTAAGTGAGATTTGATTTACCCAAAAGGTTACATTGAATAATTTGGGAGTATCTTGACTTTACTTTACCCCATTCAAGCACAATGGGCAATAAATGTGTCCATCGTGTACTCTCACTAGGGTCACGATACGGACGAATTGTGATGATAAATCTCACAAATGGTATTACTAGTCAAGTAGGTTATGCAGAGCACTTCCCGTTTTTTCCACAAGGTTCCCTATTGCATGGAATACTTTGGGGTTCCTAGGACCACCCTCATTATTGTAGATTAAGGCTTATTCCAAAGTGGTTATGTCCTAGTTTTAAGCGGACGAGGACATACCCTTATCTGAACCTACAAATCACAGTGTTTTGATTATGTGTGTTTTTTTTTTTCTTTTTTAACTTCGATGTGGTTTAGCTTGAGAACCATTTGGCAACCTACATGGACACATATGTAGTTAGTAAATTTGGTTTCTTTGAACTCCACCCTTATTTGACAAGTGTTTGTAGGTTCTACACAATGGATTAGTAGTTCTCCAAGCAAAGCACATTATTTAAATGAGGATTAAACGTTGTTTCAAATTCTCAAGATCACCCTAAGATGCAATAAAAGAGCATACGTGACAACAAATAATCCAACTAAGTCAACAAATGGAAAGCACTTTGTAATTAATGAACATACAAAATATATCTTGACTCAATTTTGGTTATTCAACATATTCTTAAAGCAACAAAAGACATAATGAATCGTTTCCAATTAACCGAATGATAACCCCAAAAGATGCGAGGGAAGAGCATACATGATGATTACTCAAGATCACCCTAAGGTGCACATTCAAGAGTTCATTCACAAAATGTCTAGTCTAGCAGATCCGAAATGGAAAAAAATAAAGGACCATAAAAAAATGCTTTGTAAAAGTTCAGTACCTTAGGAAACAATTTTTCATCAAATCTAAAAGTTAATACGCAAATGTCAGACCAAAGCACCTAGATATGCGGTTGTTAGGATTCTCATGTGCACCAAAAGGTGCAGGGAAGATCATACACAAGCTCTATGTAAATCTAAATCCATAGTCTACCTACGCCACCTGAGAGATGTCTACACTAGGATCATGGGTATATGTAGACTAGGGTGTAGGAATGTTTGACTAAGGTTTAGAAATAAAGAGGTATGAAAACTTAGATAGAGTGCCTGTGCCACCCGAGAGATGCATGCACCAAGAAATGGGTGTCATGTGCCGAGGTATAAGCGTGTACGCCAGGGTTAGTAAAAAAAAAAGCAGTCATTTTGAGAATTGGGAGCACAGTGTGCTTATGCCACCTAAAAGATGGGTTACACACCAAGATCTTATGGTCATGTGTACTAGGGTTAGGGCATATGCTCTAGCAAATGACAGGTTTCTAGAAGTAGTGAAGGTAATTTTGACAATACGAGCAGACTGTATGTGTGCAGTAGAATGTGTGTCTGTGATAGGTTTAGTGTTCCTGCACCAGGTTTCAAACACTGTTCCAGGGCCTGGGTTTGTGCACCTATTCAATTTTTAAAGCAACCCAAAAAATTCCTACAGTCAAAATATGGCGAAATACACCAAAAACCTCAAAACACTCCAAATTTTAGTATGTTAAGGAAGAATCTCAAAATTTACAACCCATTAGAATTAAATCTCTAAATGAGATCATACACATGTAATATTAGAAAAATCCTAAAAAATTGAACATTTAAGATTTTCCATAAATTGACAAAACTAGTATATAGAAGGGTTACCCAAAGTAAGCTTGAAATAATGAATAAAATGATGAAATCTAGAAATGTTAAGGTCACTAAGGACCAGTCACTTCATCGGGTGTGCCAACACATGTGTACATGAATATTCTTAGGAATGCAAAATGAGTTAGAACTAACACCTAGTAGTCCTAATAATGAAGATAAATCAAAATCAATGAACCTATTATGCTTAAGAATCTTAACCAAGACTAATCTGTTCAAGAATTTAAGATTTTCAACATTGACTTGCATGTAGAATGTTGAACAAAGTATTCAAACTAACATGTTAATTTGATTAATCTCTATCTCTATTGAATTCTATCCAATTGAAGTGAACCTATTTAGATCCTTAGCAATCAAAGGTTTCATTTTATGTTTGAATCCCAAGGTTTTCAAGAATGGAGTCTTGTCAATCCATGGCTATAAGACCATTTGACATATCCCCATATGACTTCAAAACTTGGATGGATGAATACAAGAAATGAAAGTAGCTAACATGGAGCTATTCTGGTGAAGCTTAGTGTTAGTTGTTTTTTAGTTCTATGATCGAGCAGTGGATTTAGATCACAGTGCACACCAAAATTATTCACCATTGTATGAGTTTTTGGAGCCAAGCTTCTGTCAGGATATGCTTGTAGAGGATTTTTCTCTCTCTACTTTGTTATTACTTAACTACAGAAACCTTGTGGTGTCCAATTTTCCCAGTTATTGTACGTGGGTAATCTATAAAACCTCACTAGGCCTTGTTTACGAGACCCACCTTATTTTTCACCCACCTAAGCTATGCTTATGGGAGGGTCTTAGTGTAGGTTATTAAAGTTATCGTCTTATTTAAAATTATTAAATTTTACCATCAATTATTACACTTGTGTTATCCCTCGACTTGTTGGGTTAGATTGATAAGGTGTAACTTAACTACAAAACTGTGTGGAGTTAGCCTACTCGTTGTGTTGAATCTTAGATTCTAATAGTTATGTGGAGTTAACTTACTAGTCTTATGGAGTTATTACTTAATGCTACCAATATCAGTTAGTTGGCAATTCTTCACCACTGATTTAGGTAGCAGTTGCCACTTTGGATCCTCCTATATGTACATCTTTCTTATTGAGTAATTCAATGTCATTATATTGAGAATGCTATTGAAAATTATGGATTATGATGGATTTTCATATAATGGTTATAATTTAGCTCTTCAAAGCATGGTGCAAGCAAATCTAAGAAGGAGGGTGTGCTTATATAGCATCTGAAGAGGCACGGCTTAGCATAATCTTCTTATTGTTCCTTTCAAAATTATACAAGGAAGATTACCTGCCATGAGGTAGATTTACAGAAGCTCACACCTAGTAACCAGAGAGAGTTTCAACCTGTCAATATAGAGGAAAGCAAAATGGGAGCTAGTAGGACCAATGAATTAATTAATCACCAAGTTTTTAAATTCATCTATCGAGGTACACCAAGTTCCTCTCCAATTCCATTACAGGATCAACTATGCTATGCATTTGTGGGATGAAAGAGAGAAATAGAGGAACAAAAAAAGGGAAATATATTGAAGTTTAGATTTTATTCCATGTGTAGTGAATGAATACAAAGATTCAACTAAGCTATCATAATGCTATGTAGTAATAGTTAATTAACAAAATTTGGATTAACTCCCAAACTTTCTCCAATGATAGGACAACATGAAACAAATTAATTAATGTGAGCTCTCGATGTAATTTTTTGAATATGAAAGTTTATATTAGATAATTAACGGAGAAATTTACTTATTAATCCAAATGACGTTGAAAGAGGCTAATTAGTGTCTTGATTCCTCCATTTGATCCCTGAAAAATAGGATTTTTGATTTTTTGCTGCACTTAAGCATGATAAAAATTGCTTGCAGACCCATTGCATCAAAATGTTGTGAAAAAAATAATTTCACCATCTTGTAGGGATTGTAATTACCTTTCTATTGTTTTTTATTTTTCTCCTAACTCCATCTAGAGCTCTTGAAATCACCTTTAGAAGCTCAACAACTGTTTTGGCCTGTGCAATACCTAGGCATGTGAACCCTGATTTTAGTGAAACTACCCCAAATTCTCTGGATCCTTCTGGAATTTTCCTAAATCAATTCCATGATGTTCTTAGGCCTTTGATTTACCTCCATGTCTAGATTGGATTTTTTGTTTCCACTCCATGGGGTTGCTCCAGTCCTAGGAAGGCCAATGATAGCCCTTCCCAAAACTTCTCAAAGTTTACATTATTATATGAACTCCTAAATTCACCTAGGGGATTGAATTGAATTTCCTAAATCACATAGGGGAATGAGTTAACATGAATTGGAGGTCATTAGATTGATTGGGTAGACCCAGGTTATCTTAGAAGGATAGAACATGAAAATTTTGGTACAGAGGTATCATTATCATGCTGGAAAATTGCCAATTTCCCTGTTGCAAATTTACATGAAAACAATTAGATCTAGCTTGGGGGACATGAAATTAAATGAGTACAATGAATATGTGACATGGAGAATCTAGAATCTCAACTTTAGACCATATAATCTATTAACCACTGCCTTATCCATTGGGCCCTGCGGAGTCACTAGAAAAATAGGCTACACAACTTTCTTTATTGAAGACACACACACACACACACACACAAACAAATGGAAGGGATACACACCAGGGGGAAAACACACACATAATAGGAAAGGGAAATTATATAAAAGAGGAGGGAAATTTATAGAGGTGGGGAAAGGATATACACATACCCGATAATGTGTTGAGAAAAGTACATGCCATCGTGGAATAGTGGATTGAAGTATAACCTTTGGAGCATAAAAAATGTTACTAGCTGAAAAAAGTTTTATGCTACCAACCAACAACACGCTTGGTAGCATAAAAATGTTGTCGGCTAGTAGCATTTTTCATGCTAGTGGCCAAGAATATACTATATTATGTCGGTTGGTAGCATATAAAAAAGATACCATCTAGTAGAATTTAATAGTGATGTTGTGATGTCTAGATATTCACCATTTGTGTAAAATATAATTTTCACAGATTCACCAAATATCTTCTAAGGGTTGTTTTTGGAGGGACCCTTAAAATGTTCCCTATGTCACACTCTTATTGTATAGGATTATAGCGTTACATACTATTCATCCTACATAGCACGCATTTCACACTATTAGGCTATTTACACATCTTGCATTACATTCTACATAACACATATTTACACATTTTTATTATCACATGGTCATATGTTATCATCAGATTTACTACATCTCCTCACAAGCACTATACTCACTACCGTATGACGCACTATATTTCCTCTGTCCCTACTTGACTATTAGGTTAATTTATGCATTATATTACCTTCGGTAATTAATTATTCATTAAGGTAATTAGTTTATATATTGTTGTATGGTTTTATAACCATATTTGTCATATTATATCATAGGTTATATTGTTAAGTAGTTGTAATAATTATTTGTTTGAATTATTCTGCTTCCCGAATGTATTTTGAAAGCTATTGTGATTACTGTTGTACCTGTGCAACATCTCATTTGTCTGCACATGGCTGTTCAATTCCTATAATAATTATAGACCATCTATTCTAAATTGATTGGATTGATTATCAATAAAATAATCAGGCTTCCATCCCTATTCTTCAGTTTACATTTGGTACTAGAGAAGAAATCTAGACCTGTGAAGTAGAGAAGGGTTGAAGAGAGCTTGTAGTAGGAAGAGAAGTGTCTCGGTGAATAATTTACTTTTCAGGAGAGCATGTGTTGCCTCCAAAAAATTCCCAGACATCCCTGCATCCCCAAAACCCCCTCTTCCATTTCAGGTGTTCGGAACACAAATATTTTTTTGCACTGGTGCCCCTTGCACCAAAAAAACTTTGCTGCAAAAAAAGAATTAAAATAATAATAATTTAATTTTCCCTATTAAGGGGTTCTACATCAAGTGTCCTTAGAGCCCTGCCCACAGAGTTGACTCATTGCAGGGTTACCACAAAGTTGGAGACAGAGCTGTGTTTGGGTTGACTGAGTCATCTCCAACATTAGCAAGTTGACATTTTAATTGGGACGAGTCACCCTATTCATTGAACTGAGATTTCATCTACACTGAGTTACATTGGTAGGCTAGGTTTTTGCATTAAATTGGGGCTATTCCACCGAGTTTGGTTTGTGGGAAGCGATTTGTTTGAGTGTATTAGACCGAGCCCATTTGGAAGGAACCCCTACATATAGTGGCCGAGCCGCAACAAGCCTTCTCCTGAGTCTCCATCACCATCTACAAAGTTGGAGACCTGCATCCACGCCTTTCCGAGCCTCAAAAGTGACCTGCATCCAAACACAATACAAACCAATGACCCAACATAAACAAACAAATCGATGAAGAAAGCTAATACAAAAAGTGATGGATAAAAAAAAGAAAGGCAGGCAGATCTGGTTTCTGTGAGACCTAATATGTCCCCCACTCTCTAGTTGCCATGTGGATCCTGCAGGTCTTGCCATGTCATGTTTTTTAAAGGTAAGTGGATTATTTCTTTTTATAAATATTTCAACCTCCATTTCATGTCATAAGCGCTACATGCACCAAGTTGGATAGTGCAAAGGGCTTTGGGTGTGGGAGGTTTGGGGTTCGATCCCCACCCCCAACATATTTTTCAAACCATTTTAACACTTAGGGGAAAATTTGGCAAAATCGCCAACTTTAGTGACCCAAACCTCTATTAAACTTCCTAGTGACAACTAAACCCTAAGCTATATTTAGCGAGAAAAACCCTAATAAGGGCAATTTTTTTCCTCCTAATAGGCTTATTTTTTATTTCAGGAAACATTTTCCAAAAGAGGGGTATCCGAAAAATTCATTTTAGCCAATTTTTTACGGTCTTTTGCTTGGAGAGCTGTATTGGGCTCAGGAGGCCACCAGGGCCCTGAAAAACAAAATTTCTTTTTGTTTGCCATTCAATTTTGCAAATTTTTTGAATGTAATTATATACTTTAGTGTATTGCACTAATTTATAGGTTTCCATAGTCAACTGTTAACATTGTAATTTCTCAAAAACTGGCATAGAATTGTAATAAAAAATAGTGAAATTTAGTTCTAAAACAATCATGAGATCTTAGATCTCATTCACAACGTTCGGTATAAACAGTACCTATAGGGAACGCTTACGGGTAAATCTGTTGCAACTACTACTACAATTAATGCCTAATATAGCTGTAATAATGTCATCTAGAAATCGACCCTTTAAATAGATGAGGAGTAATGAGGACACAATGTACACACTTTGAGCCCTCTCATCCATCTGTTAACGATTACATGACTTAAATCCGGATTGAGAAATTATCCAAGTATATAGAGAAGTTATGCCCGCGTATGAGGATATTTCTTTGAGCTGATCTCAATAATTGCACATACCCCTTTCAGTACTATCTTGGTACCACGTATCAAATTATTTCACATACGTTAACAACTCTTTCACGTACCTCCAGGTATATCAAAAGGGTGAGATTCTTCCACATATTGACGAGTATATTAGAAGGGAACGTATATAAAAAGGTTCATTATATCGAACTGATAGTATATAGATTGGGAGACCTTATACCTGGAGTGATAAGAGCCTAACCCTGTCAGTGGATTTTGCAAAATAGGCACCAATGCCCCCAAATTATTTCTTCCAGATTCACAACTACTCAGAGGAAAAAACTATGCTGCATGGAAGACAAAAATCAAAACACAACTTGAGTTTGAAGAGATATGGACTGTTGTGAATGGTACTATAACTAGATCACCAACTGATACAACAGAATAAAGAAAATTTGATAAATCCAATCATAAGGCAAATCTAATCATCTTGTTTGGAGTGTTCAATGATGTGCAACCCCACATTCGAGATGCCAAAACAACCAAAGAATCATGGGATAAGTTGAGCATGGTATACGAGGCCAAAAACAAGAATGTCATAATGAATTTGTAAAGTCAGTTACACACACTAAAGTTTAAACAAAATGAGAAAATAGAAGCTTTCTTGAGAAGAGTTGCAGAGTTGAGGCCCTGTCGACACTAAAATTTTCCTCCGTAATTTCTATTTCATTAATGTATGTATTAAGAATAGGATGTTGTTAAGTATAATTAGTAGTAGCGTCTGATAGAAGATAACGACGCTACCAGTACGATGCCGTCAATAATGTATAGTACGGAAATAGTCAAAAGTATAATAGGAATGTTGTAAAAAGTAAATATTTGTCGTAAGTGGTCTGGTAATGTTAACATGTCAAAGTTAGGATAAGTAGAGAAGTAGGGTCTACATGATTAGGAATAAGAAATATTATATTGGTAATAAGGACAAGGAGTGAGGTCATAAATATTTTGTGTATTGTAATTTGTAAAAAGTCTAAAAATGTGGAACCCATGTGAAATGATAAGGTTTATCTTATCTTATAAAGATAAGCTTATATGTACAGATAAGAGTTAAGGTATGGAATATGATTCGTCGGAGTAGATTTTCTTATCCTATCTTAGAGATAAGATGGATAAGCCTGGAAGTTCTATAAATAAAGAGGCCACTCCCCTCATTTAGCATAGAAGGAAAGTAGTGAGAAATATTGTATGAGTGAGTGTGTAAAGGAAGCCATCAATTTAAAAGTGTGTTGAAGAAGCCATTAAAAGGTGTAATTGTGAAGTTTCTCCCATAGTATTGGTGGAAGGAAAGTGAAGTCGATAACACTTGAAATACCTCATGGGTGAGATTGTAACAATTTCATGCTAATATTATAATTTACTCTGATATTTCTGATTTATCATCATTCCTTTTTATCATAGTCTATGGTATTCCGGTGTTATGTTTGTTGTTGTGTTTTCAGATTACATCCACCAAACTAAAGGCTGTGCTTTAGTAAATAATCATAGCACGAGGAGTTCACAGTGAAGAATTATCATAGTGCCGGATTGGTGATGATATTTTGATTCCGTTGCCAGGACCATTCCTCATTGATGGGTTTTTCTGGAGAGATATTCCCACTTAGTCAAAAATCAATTGGAGGGTAACCTTATTTTTACTGTGCATAGTAGTTACCAATGGTAAAGTCATTTTTTACCGTGAATAGTAGTTGCCATGGTAAAGTCATTTTTACTATGAATAGTATTTATCACAGTAAAGTCACTTTTTACCATGAATAGTATGTACCAGCAGTAACTTCACTTTTTATTGTGAATAGTGTTTACCACAGTAAAGTCAGTTTTTTACCGCAGTAAGTCAAGTTTTACCATAGTTACCGTGGTCATTTCTCTTTTACTGTAGGAAAGGTGTCAAGTCACTTTCTATTACAGTGATTCCAATTATTTGTGCGCATAAGTCTTGTTGATTGTACTTGTGGGTTGGTATTTTACGGTGGTTACTTTTGAAAATGGGGAAGATTCCTATTTTTTCAGCCCAATCTAATGAAGATGCTTCCTATTTCATTCAAGATTTTTAAACGATCTTGTATTTGTAATGGCCCTTATAAGAAGGGAACAATGGACTGAATTTTTTCTTACCTTTTTGGATGGTTCAGCAACTTAGGTGGTTTAAAAACACTAGGTGAAAATGTGAAAAATTCATGGGATTTATTAACTAAAAGTTTTCTTGAAGAATTTGGTGAACAACAGAAATATGAAGATCTCATGATCAAGATCACAAAGCTATCCCAAGGAGAGAAGGAGAAGATAAGGGATTATCATGCTCATTTTCTAGAGCTAAGGAGGAAGCTCGATGCCCAGACCCGGAAGGAAGGATTAGCGGATGGGTTGATGAATGGCATGGATAATCTCCTATGTAAGCACTTCATTCTTGGGATGAAGCCAGAGATCCGACAATGAGTGAAGTATGACTTCCCAGCTACCCATTGAACAAGCAAAGGAGATTGCAAGAAGGCAAGAAGAAAGCATGGAAGAGGAGCCCAAAGAAATTGTTGCTAAAGTAGAGCCTACACCAGCACCTTTGGTCCAGATTCCACAACCACTTCTCGGTGAGCTCAAATATTTCTCCTAGTAAATCTACTAAGTATGAAGATCTACTCAAAAATATGGGTCAGTTAACTATTAATCTTCTTCAAGGAAAAGAATTTAGTTCTCAGGGAGGAGATAGAGGTCCAAAAAGAAATATTTTTGAAGTTGTATGTTATGGTTGTTGTAAAAAGGGTCATTATAAGTATAATTGTCCAGATAGAGATTCTACATCTGGTAAAGGAGATAATGATAAATGAAAAGCACCTGTGAATTCTTTTGATGTAGTAGATAAGAGAAGAAATAATGAAGTAGATGTGTTTTTTAACAAAAAGAAATAAAGAAAAAAGATAATCAAGATGGAAATGATCCTAAGAAGATGAAAGGAGAAACTAGTAAGAAACATAGGAGAAGAAAGTTGGGTGTGCAGGATTTTCTAATTTCACAGGGGCAAGGACCATACTCCATCTTGTAAGATCTGTCCAAAAAGCTTGCAAATATTACATATGGTCAACTCTTGGCTATGTCTTCTGAGAAGAGGCGGGAGGGGGGAGTTGTGAAGTGGACTCAATGCTCGACGAAGGAAGGAGGTTGAGGTCCCTGTTTTGGAGGCAGAGGCGGATCCCTATGCTCCACAAGCTGAGGTATTATGTAATGGTATTTCAATTCATGAAGTCTTAGTTGATGGAGGTGCTGCAGTTAATGTAATTACTGAGTCTGTAATGAATATCTTGGGTTTAAAAATTGATCGCCCATCAACACTTATGTTAAGGTCATTAAATAAAGGAAAGAACTAAACCAGAAGGTGTAGTTTCAAATGTGGCAATATCTGTTATGGGTGTTGTATGTGTGGTAGACTTTCGGGTGATGAAAAATGGTACTATTACGTATCCAATACTGCTGGGAAGACCATGGCTAAGGAGATTTTCATGCAAGAAACTACTGGAATGAAGGTTTCATGACACTTGGACGTGGTAGAGAGAGGGTGAAGATAAACGTGATCTCTCGACATCATAAGGCAGAACCTGTGGATTCAAGTGATGAAACTGATGATTGGAAATCCTCTGATTACTCTAGTACCAGTGAAGTGGACACTGAAGATGAAAGAGAGTGAGGTTGATGTTTCAGTCATGGATATCCTTCCAGTCACACCAACCCATGACCCCATAAAATTATCTAAAGAAGAAGTTGATGATTGTCTCTAACAAATAAAGATTGGTGATGATGTGATGGAGAGTGAGAAGGAATCCTACCTCCAGCTCTTTCGAAGGGTACATACACATATTCACTTTTGATTACAAGGAACTCCGTCAAGTAAGTTGGGTAGAACATTGTATTGAGCTGGTAGATGGTGCTAAGCCCATAAAGCAAATGCCATATAGAATGAATCCTAATTTTTTCCAAGACTGTAAAAGAAGAAATAGATAAGTTGCTTGATGCAGGATTCATATTTGCTGTGGAGAATTTAGAATGGGTTTCTCCCATTGTGATCTCAATAAAAAAGAATGGGAAGCTATGCATTTGTGTTGATTACAGGAAGCTCAATAAGGCAACAAAGAAGGATCATTACCCTCTTCCATTTTCAGATCAGATCTTGGACAAAGTAGCTGGCTAGGAGTGCTATAGTTTTGCTGATGGATATAGCGGCTACAACCAAGTTTGTATAGCAGAGAAAGATCAGCTGAATACCACATTCACAACTCGTTGGGGAACGTTTGCTTATAGTGTTATGTCTTTTGGGTTGTGTAATGCTCCGGCAACATTCCAGCGTTTGATGAAATAGGGTGTTCGAACCCTACATTAGAACCTTCATTAGAGTATTTCTGGATGATTTTTGCATCTATGGGAGCAAGTTGGATCACCCTGTACCAAATGGAGACAACATTTCAAAGGTTAGATAAAGCAAAAGCCTCACTAAACCCTACAAAGTGTGTCTTTGGATGTTCTAAAGGTGTTTTGTTAGGGCATGTTGTATCTAGAGATGGTATTGGTATTGATCCTGATAAAGTTTAAAAAATCAAAGAGTTATCATTTCCTATGAATAGAAGTAAGTTGAGATCATTTTTAGGCCATGTGGGGGTACTTTAGAAGGTTCATTAGGAATTTCTCAAAGATTACACAGCCACTAACCCAGTTCTTGAAGAAAGATGTTACTTATGAACCAGGAAATAAGGCACATGAAGCTTTTGGACAACTGAAGGAAGCCCTAATGACTTCACCTGTTTTAAAGAATCCATATTGGAGCAAGCCATTCATTGTGTACACTGATGCCTCAGATGCAGCACTAGGAAGTACTTTGAGCCAAAAGGATGAAAATGAGAATGAACATCCAATTTACTTTGGGAGCAGACAAATGAGCAGTGCTGAGGTAAATTATACTGTAAGTGAAAAAGAGGCTCTGGATATCATTTTTGTTGTAAAGAATTTTAGGAATTACTTGCTAGGGCAAAAATTTATAGTTGTAACAGATAATCAGGCTCTAAAATATATTGTAAACAAGCCTAACCCATCATGGAGGATAGCAAGATGGATAATTTTGCTACAAGAATTTGAATTTGATATTATAGATAGGCTAGGAAAAAATCATGTCAATGCAGACGCACTCTCTCGAGCATATTATGATTTAGGATCATCTTGTGATGATGATGATTTCCTCGATGCAGCATTGTTATCCCTTGACACAATCCCTAGTGAATACATAGATATTTGGAATTATCTAAATGAATTCAAGTTTCCTGATGGTGCCAATGCAAAGACTAAGAGAAAGATTACTCAAGCCAGTCATCCATATTCTATTTTGCATGGAGTAATTATTTTGAATAGGACCTGATGGACAGTACAAGAGGGTAGTTGGACGTGATCAAGGGAAGGAACTGCTAGTAGAATTCCACAATGGTACGTGTGGAGGGCACTTCTCTGAACAACTTACAGCAAGAAGGATCTTAGATGCATGTTATCACTGACCCACTCTTTTTAAAGATTATTATAATTATTGTAAGACATGTGATATTTGTCAAACCCATGGTAACCATAAGACTTCATTAGCTCCATTATGTCCTATTCTTCCACTTGGTCCCTTTGAAAAGTGGGGAATATACATTGTAGGTCCACTTCCAACTACCTCACACCAAAATAAGTATATTGTAGTTGCCACAGATTATTTAACCAAGTGGGTTGAAGCTAGGACATTGAAAAATAGCTTTCCATGGATGAAGTGGCAAGGTTCATAGATGAACGCATTGTCACTAGATTTGGTTTGTATATTAGAAATTGTAACAGATCAAGGGAAGCCACTTCATTAATGAGGTAGTAGAAGCCCTAGTCAATAAATTTTCTATTAAGCACAGGAAGACAACAACATATAAGCCAAGCACAAATGGACAGGTGGAACGAACAAATTTTTGTGTTGTGTCAAATTCTAGCAAAAGATGCAGCCTTGCAGGTACATAAGTGGGATAAAAGGATTCATGCAGCATTGTGGACATATAGGGCAACATCAAAGTCCGCAATAAGATACTCCCCATTTCAGTTGGCCTATTGCATTGATCCAGTTCTTCCTATTGAGTTTGATATCCCCACTGTGAGAGTTATGAAAAATGAAAGGATGGATGAAAGTGATTCAGTAAAAGAAAGGTTGGTACATCTTCATTTGCTAGAGGAAATGATGGAAATAGGAAAGGATACAAGCCATAAGAAGAAAATGAAGCAGAAGGAATACTTTGATCAAAAGATCTGTTGGTCTCCATTTCATGTGAATGACTTGGTTCTAGTATTATGATTCCAGATACAAAAAAAAGAAGACAGAGAAAATTTCTTCCAAAATGGATGGGGCCCTACAAAATAGCAGCTGTGCATGAAAATGGTATGTACCAACTGGAGGAATTGGATGGCACTTCCATTACGAAATGGGTCAACCACGACAAGTTGAAGATTTTTCCAAGCACCAGAATAGTCTACTCCGAGGACGGAGTAGAAGCTATGAAGGGGGAAGATGTCGACACTAAAAATTTCCTCCGTAATTTCTATTTCATTAATGTATGTATCAGGAATAGGATGTTGTTAAGTGTAATTAGTAGTAGCGTCCGATACAAGATAACGGTGCTTGTCATTATGGTGCCACCAATAATGTAGAGTACGGTAACAGTCAAAAGTACAATAGGAATGTTTTGGTAAAAAGTAAATATTTGTCATAAGTGGTCTGGTAATGTTAAAATGTCAAAGTTGGGATAAGAAGAGAAGTAGGGTCTACATGATTAGGAATTAGAAATGTTATATTGGTAATAAGGACAAGGAGTGAGGTCATAAATATTTTGTGTATTTTATTTGTAAAAAGTCTAAAAATGTGGAACCCATGTGAAATGATAAGGTTTATCTTATCTTAAAAGATAAGCTTACGTGTACAGATAAAAAGTTAAGGTATGGAATATGATTCGTCATAGTGGATTTCTTATCCTATCTTAGAGATAAGATGGATAAGCCTGGAAGTTCTATAAATAAAGAGGCCACCCCCCTCATTTAGCATAGAAGGAAGTAGTGAGAAATATTGTATGAGTGAGTGTGTAAAGGAAGCCATCAGTTTAAAAGTGTGTTGAAGAAGCCATTAAGAGGTGTAATTGTGAAGTTTCTCCCATAGTATTGGTGGAAGGAAAGTGAAGTCAATAACACTTGAAGTACCTCATGGGTGAGATTGTAACAATTTCATGCTAATATTATAATTTACTCTAATATTTCAGATTTATCATCATTCCTTTTTATCATAGTCTATGGTATTCTTGTGTTATGTTTGTTGTTGTGTTTCCAGATTACATCCACCAAACTAAAGGTTGTGCATTAGTAAATAATCATAGCATGAGGAGTTCCCGGTGAAGAATTATCATAGTGCTGGATTGGTGATGACAGCCCTCACTTCTAGCCCTGGGAGAAGCGGTCACAAATGAAGCTCTCTTTCCCATTTTTCTGAGAGCCCTCCCTTCTTCACACCACATTTTTGTAACAACACTCATCTTGTCAGACCAGACGGTGAGTTTTGACAAATTGGTAAATCTACTGCAACAAGAGGAAGCCGTATGTAATAAGGATGATGAAGAGGAGCATGAAATTTCTTCTCATCAGAAATGAAAAGGAAAAGGAAAAGGTAAACCTAATTCCTATCAAAAACCCCAAAATGAGAATCGGATTCAACAAGGGGATAAACAACATAAGAAGAAGTGTCCAATCTGCAAAAGAGGACGTGAATTGAAAGATTGTTTGTATAATACTTACAAGAAAGGTTCATCAAGCAACTCTGGACCTCAACACCAATAATATTATAAGGGAAATTCAAACTACAATCAAGGGCAGAAAAAGGGGATCTGGAAAAAAAACCCCCATTAGCAAGGCAATATTGCTGAGTAAGAAGACCATTCAGATACTAAAGACTACTTATACACTTCTTGATCAATTGAACAATCCACATCATCTAGTGATGTTTGGTATGTTGATTCGGGAGCCACTCGACACATGAACGACCACATAGACTGGTTTACTTCAATGAGGGACACACCTTCGAAAAACCATGTTTCGTTAGGTGATGATTCTTCATACATAGTTCAGGGGATTGAGAACATCTCTCTACCTCTTGGTTCATGCAACTGTAGATTGTCAAATGTATTATATGTCCCTGGGTTGACTAAAAATCTGTTGTTAGGCAGTCAACTCTTAGATCACAGCTTAAAAATTGACTTTGATGGTCATTCTAGCAAGAAAATGTGTTTAATTTGAGACAAATCACGAGGCTCAAAAATAGTTGTAAAAGCCTCTAATGTGGGATGCATGTTCCAGCTTGATTTTTTCCACAGAGATGATCAGGTACTTGTGGCAAATCATTCTACCTCTACACAATTGTGGCATCAGAGACTTGGTCATATCAGTTTCAAGTATCTCGAGACACTTCACTGACACAATAGGGTAAAAGGATTACCATCTCTCCAGAAGGATACAAACAAGTGTCCTCACTGCCTAGTAGGAAAACAACACAAAGCTTCATTCCAGAAGAATACTTTTTATGCTCATGGTAAGCTTGATCTTGTTTATACCGATCTTTGTGGTCCGATGCAACCGACTCATTATGGATTCCAATACTTCATGCTTTGTGTTTATGATTATTAGAGAAAAATGTTGATTTTTTTGTCTTCGCAATAAAAGTGAAGATTTTGAAAACTTCAAGAAGTTCAAAGTAACTGTTGAGAATGAAACTGGTTGTCACATCAAAACTCTCCACTCAGAGCAAGGGGGGGAATTCACCAGCGATGAGTTCAAGGACTACCTACAAGCTCATAGAATTCATCAACAAATGCCTCCTCCACACGCACCGTAGAAAAATGGTGTTGTTGATAGAATAAATCATACTATCATTGAAATGGTGCGATGCATGATCAATGATTCTGGACTAGAAAAGACATTATGGGTAGAAGCAACAAAGAAAACATTGTATTTGTTGAATAGAGTGCCCACAGTTGCTCTTAACGGAGTAACACCACATGAAGCATGGTAAAAAAGGAATCCATCTATTTCACACTTCAGAGTATTTAGGTGTAAAACAAGTATGCATATACCCAAGTAGAACATAAAGAAATTAGATATGAAATCAAAAAAACTAATCTTCGTTGGGTATAGTGAAAAAAATCTTGGGTACAGATTCATGGATCCAAAGACTAGGAAATTCTACACCAGCAGAGATGTTGAGTTATTTAAGTAGGAAGCAAAGACTCCTCCTCTAGAGTCACTTAATGTATATTTTTCACCAGTTGTAAAAATAGAAGTTGATGTTCCCAAAGATGATGAAAGTAATAATGGGGATGATGGTGATGATCCGATAGAACCATGACCCATGGGAGAAGTTCAGCGTATGCCTAAGTGGTATACTAACATGTTACGATATGTAAGAATGGATGCTACACCGGATACATCCACCACTGGACCACTAATTCACAGTAAAGCAAGAGAAGAAGTGGAATTTTCTTTGATGATTGTAGAGTTATTGAATCTGATGAGCCCTCTACAGTCCAGGAAGCCTTACAGTTAAAATCTTGGAAAGATGTCATGGATACTGAGTATAACTTAGTAATGAAAACAAAATCTTGGCTACTTGTCGATCTTTCACCAAGGAAGAAATCCATTGGATGCAGATGGATATTCAAAAAAAAGTACAAAGCAGATGAGACAATGGACAAGTATAAAGAGAGACTAGTAGCAAAGGGGTATGCATAAAAAGAAGGCATTGACTATGAGGAGACATTTTCTCCCACAACTAAGATCAACATGATCAAGATGATCTTTTCTCTATCTACGCAGTTTAGTTTGAAATTCCATCAGATGGATGTAAAAAGTGTCTTTCTGAACAAAGATTTATAAGAAGTCTACATGACTTAACTTGAGGGATATGTTGTACCTGGTCAAGAAGAAAATGTATGCAGACTTAGGAAATCTCTGTATGGCCTCAAATAGGCACCGCGAGCATGGTACATAAAAATTGATGGGCATATCGTACAACATGGATTTGCTAGAAATCCATACAATCTCAATCTCTACCTAAAAAAGAAAAGGGGGAGATTGTGATTGTTGTTGTCTATGTTGAAAATCTAGTAATCACTGCAGTTTAGTGAGGATGATCAATGCAATGAAGAAAGATCTTAACCGATCATTTGACATGATAGATCTTGTGCTGATGCATTATTTTTTTGGATTGGAAGTATGACAGAAATAGAATCACATATTTGTTTCTTAGTTGAAATATACCAAGATAACACTCAAGAAATTTAGGATGATGGATTTCACACCTATTGCTACACCTATGGAGAACATATAGCAATTATCTCATTTAGATCCATCTCCTGCAGTAAATGCCACTCTCTATCTACAGTTGATTGGGAGTCTCATTTACCTAACCTACACTAGACCAGATATATACTTTGCAGTAAGCTATCTACCTAGGTTCATGTAAGAAACCAAAGGTTGTTATTGGAAGGTCGCAAGGTGCATCTTGAGATATCTTAAGGGATCAGTGGATTTTGGTCTAGAATACAAGAAGAATGATAACTTCTTCTTGTCAGGATATTCAGATTTAGATCATGTAGGCAACATTTATGACATAAAATCCACTTCAGGGTTTATGTTTTTTATGGGATCTGGACCAATATAACGAGGAAGCAAGAAAAAATAGATTTTTTCTCACTCTTCCACATAAGTCGAGTATCGTTGTGCAGGTGAAGATGTCTGTGAAGTGATATGGCTACGTTACATACTGGAAGTACTTGGCATACCACATGACAAACCGACCACCTTATATGTTGAAAATGAAGGTGTTCTCAAACTTCTTCGCAATCTAGTTTTTCATGAAAGAAAAAAAATATTGAGGTACATGTATATTTCATACGTGAGCATGTCTTGAAGCACAATATACAGCTTCAATTTTTTCCAACAGCTAAACAACGAGCATATATATTCACAAAATCACTTACACATGACAAGTTTGATTTTTTCATATAATTCCTCTCCTCATCCCTTAAGGCAATGCAAAATTAAGGGGTGGGAGAATGTTAGGTTAATTTATGCATTATATTACCTTCGGTAATTAATTATTCATTAAGATAATTAGTTTATTTATTGTTCTATGGTTTTAAAACAATATATGTAATATTATATCATAGGTTATATTTTTATGTAGTTGTAACAATTATTTGTTTGATTTATTCTACTTTCCGGATGTATTTTGGAAGCTATTGTGACTACTATTGTACCTGTGCAACATCTCATTTGTTTGCATATGGATGTTCAATTCCTATAAGAATTGCAGCTCATCTATTGTAAATTGATTAGATTGATTATCAATAAAATAATTAGGCTTCCATCCCTATTCTTCAGTTTACATTGATTGCCGAGAGTTTACAAATAAAATGGAACTTCTCATAATCACACATTCATCATTAAAAATTCTATCATGCAATATTCCTAGGTTAGTGACATACACTATATGATAAATGGTCACCTATCCTGTCATCTTGTAGTGGTATACACTTTAGGCTAAATCACCACTCCTCTCTATTCATCCTATAGTGATATATGCTTTAGGATAAATCATCACTCCTTCAATCATCTTATCGTGATATAAACTTCGGGTATAGGGTCACATGCACACATCATCTATAGGCTATATATCATCACTATGTATACAGAACATTGCACTACACATAACACACAATTCGACCATTTCTAGATGATGCACTCTCATTTTTGGTTCATTCTTGACTACTAAGGGGGAAAACCAAATAAACCTCATTGCATACAACTCCATTCACTTAGGGGCATATGGATCCTATCATCCATCTTGCATTCCATTCTATCCATACACAACGTGTTGCATATATTGGTTGGTTTTACTCTTGCTTTCATTTGTTTATCCATGTTTGTTTATTACCCATGCTAGATAGGTCTCTTGTATGTCATTATATTTACCATACACACATGCGCGTTCACTTACTTTTCTAGTTGTGATCGTAGATATAGGTATTTTACATGTATTATGGATGTTTGGCTACTACCAGTCCCAAAACGGTCACTAGGGGTGTCCACTTTCGTATACTACGGGTGCTATTGTTTAATTTTGTACTTAGCACTTTACATTACTTGGTTATACACACGTTTGATATACTGGTTATCTTTCTAACATGCTAACGGGTGCTTCATATGCAACAAGCTTTCAAAATATTACTTACTACCATGGCTATCTGTTTGTTTATACTTACTTATCTCTTGTTTTCTATTATATGCAGGCCTTGCCCTTTGTTTGGTGTGCATAATTATTTGATTGTATGTGGCCACTATGGCCTTGAGTGTCTTGCAACATCATGAGTGGTGTCCCATGTTTTTAACGCTCTTTGTGTGGAGTACATTATCTTCTTGGGTGTTTACATTATCATTTTTTTACTAGCTTCTACATTGTTTGGTATCTTACACTTGTTTTACTCATGCATGCTTGTTCATACAAACACTTGTTTCTAGCCACTTGTTTGTGCGCACCTTGGTTTCTACCAAGTGCATTCCCTTCCCCCTGTAGGGAACAACTTACATAATCGATCTTCTTTCGGGGCCGCATCCTCCTATCTTTGATGTCACATGCACCCCCAAAGAGGGGGGAATCATTTGAGGTTTAAAAACTACAAAACACTCTACAACGGTATAGTTTAGTTCAATTTTCCATCCTTGACATAGAGGGTTGTACAATGAGTGGGTTCAGACTAGTCTATAAAACTCCATACACAACGGCTTTTATAGGACAGTTTGTCCCTAGCATTTTGGGGAGAAATTATAGGTTAAAGGATACAACAGAATTTCCTCCATACACTACTTTGGCCAGCAACATCGGATCACCCAAAAAAACAAGAAGTACATAGATCTATTCACATTCTTAGGGAAGTAGTTACATGTTGGAGAATAACACAACTTTATCCCTATATTTCTTCAACCACAGTGGCATGAGATCACCGAAAAAACTCACACTTCATCAATAGTTATAGCATATCCTTTCTACACCCTTTCTCTCATGATGGATTAGGTGAACATGTTCCTTTTACATTTTTCATACTTCCATATAGTATTTTCTTCATTATATACATGCATTTTTACATATATACATGCATATTTGACTACTTGATCATCTTATCCTTTACAGGTCCTTTCATATGAGAAGCAAGCAATCAACAACAAAAGGCATAAAAATAACACCAACAACAACGTCTTTCGCCATTCCATACCTCGTACTAACATGTAGGTACCACACACACATTATCATCTCCACACGCATTTCCACCTTAGGTTCAATCTCATCACATTTTACACTTTTTGTATCTTTAGTATCCATGCTCCACTATATTCTCATTCCACACTTTGTCTAGTCCATCGACACACTTTCTACATCACTTTACATTAACATTAGGTATGCATCTCTATCTACTTTATGCTACTGAGAGTTCCTCTTAGCAACATAAAGTGGGCGAAAATGTACATATAAAATCACGCACTTTAAGTATTATTTAGTCCTGGTATCATACTAATATTCATATGGTTTTTTAGTGAAGAAATTACTAACTAACCCATGTCCTTTGGCCATTTTACTTTACTTTATGTTGCCACTTCTGACCTGCCACATGTAATTTCCCATTCTATTTTTCCATTTTACGTTCACCCTGTTTCTGATTGGGGCACCCAGCCAGGATTGGGGTGCCCTAGGAGCCCTTGTCCCACTTGGGTGACATGGTCCTCTTCGCACTTTATTCACTTCTTTTGGGAAAATTTTTAGCCATTTGAGCTTTCCATATTTTTAGTTGTCAACCTGTTTTAGGGTTAATTACAAAATTAGAATAAGAGAACCCTATAAATATAAAGTTATGAGACCATAATGAGGGACCAAGCACTAAACACTACTATCATCCACCTAAGGTTGCATCCATATAAGGAATATGGATCTCCATTTACATTCATCTAGATCCACCACAAGGGACAAGGTTGGTTCATCGACATCACACTTCATAGGAGGGGAGTTTATTCTATTCCATCCACCATCTATTTACATCTATACATCTAGTTATTTCTCATTACTTCACAAAGTGCAATTGACACAAGAGAACCTAGGGCATGATTTACATACATACCTATAACTACATTTGGGTCTAAAATATAGTACAATGCTCAGTTAGTAAGTCCACCATTGTGTCCCTGAGGAAAATCCTAACCCTTCATTTGCATATTTATTCTATTCCATCCACCATCTATTTACATCTATACATCTAGTTATTTCTCATTACTTCACAAAGTGCAATTGACACAAGAGAACCTAGGGCATGATTTACATACATACCTATAACTACATTTGGGTCTAAAATATAGTACAATGCTCAGTTAGTAAGTCCACCATTGTGTCCCTGAGGAAAATCCTAACCCTTCATTTGCATATTTATTCTATTCCATCCACCATCTATTTACATCTATACATCTAGTTATTTCTCATTACTTCACAAAGTGCAATTGACACAAGAGAACCTAGGGCATGATTTACATACATACCTATAACTACATTTGGGTCTAAAATATAGTACAACACTCAGTTAGTAAGTCCACTATTGTGGCAACTGAGGTCAGTCTAACCCATTCATTTGTATTTTTTTTTTTAGGGATTTGATGCTTGTTTAGGGTTTTGCATGTCTTTTTATTCATCTTGGATTATTGGCAACATCCGATACGGGGCAACAAATCTGATGCAACACACAATAAGGGTTTCATAACACCTCTCAGCCCTGTGAGACTCAGTTCCAGAACCTTTTGCACAAATCAGGGCGCGCAGTTTATAGGCGAGAGCGCATGTATGCGCCCTAGTCCCTCTCCAGGCGTCCCAGTCCAACCAAAAACTCTAGATCCATCCTTTTCTGGTCTTCTAAATAGTCGTATTCCTACTTCCAAATTTTGCAGTCACCTCTGTGACGCAGCCTTGCGAGCATCTTTTATTTAGCTAAGTTCTTTTCTCTTCTCTCTTGCACATTAGGATTAGAATTTCCTTTTGCATAATTGTTTAGGTAATTTACATATTTCTTTACTACATTTATTTATGTTATTTACAATTGTTCATAGCTTAGATTAACTATACATATACCCCATTAATCCACATGTTTAGTTAATCATTTTGGTGAACCCGACGTGAAAGCACTTCATTCACACTTTTAGTTTCTTCATTCATTGTTTGTCATCCTAGGGTTTGGTCATCATGAGTATCTCAATCAATGATTATTTGCTTGCAAATCTTGATTTACTACATAGAGTCCAACACTTTCTTGCTACTACTCACATTCGTGCTGACATGCATCCAGAATCGGTTTATAAAGCCTTTTTTGATGCCTTTTTCATCACATATAGTATTCAAGTCCAACCTTCCCATCGACGTTCACACTTTTGATAATGACCCACCGCTACATATAATCACTCGCATTCATAATGTCATTGTTAAGCGTAAGCATAGTTTGATTGATAATGGATTTGAACTTAACTTGTATCCTATGTCATTCCTTAAAGCTTTGGGTCTTTTCACTCATGACGTTAGTCCATCTTCGATATCACTGCGTGCTTACGATGGTTCTGTCCACCCATGTCTCAGTCACATTACATTACCTATTACTATTGGTCCAAAAACTATCCACCCTTCCTTTTTCATTGTTGATTTCCCAGTCTCCTACAACTGTCTACTTGGCAGGACATGACTTCATGCCATGCAAGCTTATTGCTTCTAATGTCCATAATTGTGTCAAATTATTACATGAGAGCATTGAGTATACCATCTTTCATGATTGTGATCCCTTTCAGTATTGCGATAGGGCTCCTAATACCGACCTTCCTATTCCACACACATATATTACAGATGAGCCTCAACCTCGAGAAGAACCACCTCACTTACCACCGCTTGATGGTACCATTTGTGTGATAGATGCATTTTCTTTTGTGCCAAATGCTACTACTATTGTTATGATTCCTTATCAAGCGCCTATCCAGTCCATAGACATCGCTTTATCACATACACCTTCACATGTACCATCTCCCTTAGTGCGCCCCACCATTTACTTGTACACTCTTCATGAATAATTCATACTGGGAACATATTCCATTTGACCCTACGTGCGCTGAACACCATATGTACACATGATGGTTTGGCTTGCTTAGGATTTTCTTTTGATGACCTCTTTCCTACACCATATGCTCATCATCTTTATTATGGGTGTGTCACCATCACTGCCGCTTATGGTCTGCATATCTTTCACCTCACGATATTTCTTACACGCACTCCTCGATCTTCACCACTTACATTAGGGCAATCATGGTTTGATTATATTAGGGGCACTCTAGATAATGATCATATAGAAATATCAATTACTATGCCCTTTGGACGTGTTTTCATTTGCAATGGCTCTTTTCTAGGCTACACTCAAAATCTCACTAGTTGGTATGCGCACGATTGTCCACTTCCTCACTAGTTGGTATGCGCACGATTGTCCACTTCCTCCATTCACCGATGAGGAATATGCTATGGGCATGTACACCTTACGTCTTAATGGATCACTACGTGATCAACCATACACTATAGCTTATCAAGTCACTAATGCTTATCCATTCGACTATGATCCTGAGAGCGATGATCTCCTAGATGACATTACATGATAGCCTCTTTCATCATGCATACATTGGGGGCATAGTATTCACATCCCCCTCTCTCTCATCATCATATCATCATAGGAAAATTTATTATCTTTGAATTATCATTCATTCACATCCTTACGTCATTGTACATCACACTTCTAGAATTTACACATACCATATTTTCACATTGTTATACATACATCCCATAATCATATGCTTTCATCACTGTATACATCGAATGATGGACCTTTTTTCTTCATTATCATTTGTTATTTTACTCACTCATATATACTTGGGGGCATTGCATCTATTACACCCCCCCACTCATGCTAACATCTCATGCTAACATCTATCATCTTTTCATTTGCATATAGGTATTCTCATCACACGTTCTAGCATCGACAACTACCCGATGACACATTCTTGTGCTTCAGTTCACACTTGACTATTGAGGGATTACTACACATGAACCCCACACAATGCATTATAGGACTTACTCACTGAATCTACTCACATATTATGTGTCATACACCATACATTCTATATTTCATCTACAACAGTTTTACATTTGCGCATCTTACAGCATAGTAGTCTTCATCATACATATTTACATCTATCATTCCATACTACTCATACATATTACTTTTAGTCTACACTATACATTACATCTTAGACATCATACATTACACATTCTACTCCTTACATGGTCATCTTTCATAATTACACATACTACATTTCCTTTTATGCGCTGCAATCAATATCCTATGATGCACTTTCGTTCCTCGGTCCATAATTGACTACCGAGGGTTTACAAATCAAATGGACCTTACATTCATCAATTGTTTATCATTTCATCTTTCATTATGTGATATTTCTAGGATAGTAACACATGCTATAGGCTAACTCATCACTTACACTATCATCTTGCAGTGGCATACACTTTTATGCTACATCACCACTGCCTTCTATTCATCATGTAGTGATATACACTTAGGGATAAATCATCACTCATACATTCATCTTTTGGTCATATATGATTTGGTTGTAGGGTTTACGCATACATCTCTTCTATATGTCACATATCATCATCACCACTTATACACATTCATCACAATGTGCTAGACATAACACACACTACTAGACCATTTCTTGATGACACACTCTTGTTTAGAGTTCATCATTGACTGTTTAGGGGGCAAAATAAATGAACCTCACTACATACATTTCCATCCACTCGGGGGGGCATGCGGCTCCTATCATTCCATCTTGCATTCAACCCATCCACAACATACTGCATATTATGGTTGCTTTTACTCTTGCTTACTTTTGCTTGTTCACTGGTCACTTTATTTGCTTACTTTTGCTTGTTCATGGTCACTTTATTACACATGCTAGTTAGCTTATTTGTATGTCATTTATCTATATCATCCACACTGTGCGCGTTCACGCCTTTTTCTAGTTGTGATCACAGATATGTGTCTCTTACCCACAAGCACGAATGCTCACCTTCTACCCTTCCTATAATGGTCGCTAGGGGAATCCACATTCATCCCTTACATGTGCTATTATTTCATTTTTACTTAGCACTTCACATCACTTAGTTATACACACTTTGTACATACCAGTTATCTTTCTAACATGCTAATGGGTGCTTCATGTGTAACATTTTTTATGCAGGGATATTTACTTCCATACTTATTTGTTACATTACATGATATTATATGTGGCCTTGCCCTATTTTTGGTGTGCAAACTTGTTTGTTGTTTGCGGCCATGATGGCCTTGCATGTCTTGTGACATCGTGAGTGATGTCCCATGTTTGCAGCCCACTTTTTGAGGCTTACTTGTCTTCTTATGTGTTTACTACTTTGCTTGGTAGCTTTTACAATGTTCACCTAGCTTACACACTATTGGTAGCTTTTACACTGTTCACTCTAGCTTACACACTATTTTCTATATGCATGCTTGTTCATACTAACACTTGTCTGTGGTTAGCCTTCTTGTTTGTGTGCGCCTTGGTTTCTACCAAGCACATTCCCTTCCCCCTGAAGGGGAGAGTTTCAGAGTTCATGCAGTTGGCTCTAATTTGGGGCCGCATTCTCCTATCAGTGGCATTGCATGTGCCCCCAAAGAGGGGGGCATCATTTGGAGTTTTACTTTCTACAAAACACATTTATGCTGGTTCAGTTCAGTGCACTTTCCACCCTTGGCATTATGGGTCACATACAACCAATGGGTTCAGACCAGTCTACGAACCCCGTACACAATGAATTTTATAGGACATGGTTTCCTTAGCATTTTGGGGAAGCAGTTACAGGCTCAGAGGTTACAGCGGGTGTGCCTTCCTACACTACTTCAGCCAGTGGTTGTCAGATCGCCCAAAAAACTAGGACGTACATAGATCTCTTCAAACACATTCGGGAAAGCAATTAGGGGAAAGCAATTAGAGCTTAGAGGATATAACAAAGTTCCTCCCTACACTTGTTTCAGCCTATGATGTTGGATCATAAAAAAAACCTTGGCAGTATAGGATATCCTTTTTCACTCTCTTTCTCGACATGGATCAGGTGCACATGTTCCATTTAAACTTTTTCATTTGCGCAATTTACATTTTACGTAATTTTACATGCATATTTTACATTACGTTTTTACACATACATACATACATACATAGTTGACTATTTGATCGTGTTATGTTTGTGGAGCCTATTTGCATGTTAGAATGTGGTACACCTTTTATGTGTTACACTCAGGTATTTTTATGGCGGTCTCGCTCGCCTGTGAGCGGGTCAGGGGGGTTCGGGCCTGCGAAGCCCCCGAAGCAAATCTTCATGGGTTGTTTATTAACCCATGGGTAATGGGTAACCGTTATGGGCTGTTTTTGGGGCCCATGGTTTTTCGGTACCCATTGTTTTGTAAAACCAACTTTTGTAAAACTGCATCTTCGGCTACCCATAGGTTTATGGGACGGTTTTGTTTTTTCCCATTGTTTGATACCCATGGTTTTTTTAGAATTGCTTAAGCAGTTGTCTATTTATATGTTCTTATGCATATGATAGATACAAAAGTAAATGTATTGCAGATGTGTTTTGAATTCGGGTGTGAATTCTGTAGAGTTTGTTGAGCATAGCTCCAAACGGATCTGGGTATTGTATTGAGAGAGTGGAGGCTTGTAGTAAAATATGAGCAAGTGATTCTTGGTGGACGTAGCCCAAATTGGGTGAACCACGTTAAATCTTGTCTCTCTATGTTGTGTTATTTATTATGCACTTTTATTTGAGATCTGTAATATTTTCTGCATATTAGTTTCTATTGTTTGCGATTCTGTAAAGAATTATTCGGCATATTTTATCTCTTATTTCCTAACAATTGGTATCAGAGCTTGGTTTGGTTTGTTGAAGTGTTGAATCATAGGGAAAGTTTTTAGCTTGAGTGAGAGCTATGGCAGATGAAGGAAGATCTAGGGTTGATAAATTCAACGGGTAGAATTTCAGTCTTTGGAAGATGTAGATGGAAGATTACCTTTATCAAAAGGATCTTTATACTCCGCTGTCTGAGAAGGTGAACAAACCCTCGAGTATGACAGATGAGGAATGAGATTTGTTGGATAGTAAGGCACTTGTGACAATCCAGCTGTGTCTTGCATCTTCGGAATTATTTAATGTTTCAAAGGAAAAGACTAAAAAAGATCTAATGGATGCATTAGGGAAGTTGTATGAAAAACCCTCTGCCTCTAACAAGATATTTTTAATGAAAAAGTTGTTTAATATGAAGATGTCTGAGAATAGTTCAGTAGCAGATCATTTAAATGATTTCAATACGGTTGTGAATATGCTAGCTTCGGTTACAATAGAATTTGATGAAGAAGTTAGGGATTTATTAATTCTGTGCTCTTTACCTGAGAGTTGGAATAGCTTGGTAATGGCTGTAAGTAACTCGGTTCCAACTAAATCGAAGTTGAAGTTTGAGGATGTTGTAGGGGTGATTCTAAGCGAGGAAATGAGAAGAAAAAGCTCTGGAGAATCTTCTACTTCAGGGAATTTTTTGACAGTGGAAACTAGAGGGAGACAGAAGAAAAGAGGAAACCGTGGAAAATCAAAAGATCGGGCAAGGTCAAAATCCAAGAACAAGATTGTATGTTGGAATTGTGGAAAGCCTGGGCATGCAAAGAAGGACTTTTGGTAGCTTTGGGATAAGAAGAAACAACAGGAAGAAAACAAGGAGGGAAATGTGGCATCGGGTAATGTATGTCAGGATGCTTTGATTCTTTCTTTGCATAATATTACTAAATCTTGGGTTTTAGATTCAGGGGCTTCTTTTCATGCTACTCCACATAGGCATTATTTTGTTGATTATGTTCAAGGGGATTTTGGGCATGTTTTTCTTGGTGATGATGAGCCTTGCAGTATAGTTGGAAAAGGTTCTGTTTAGGTTAAGATGTAGAATGGGAATACATGGCTATTGAAGGATGTCAGATATGTGCCTACATTAAGGAGAAATTTGATATCGGCGGGGCAATTGGGAAGTGATGGTTGTACTATGATATTTACAGCTAACTCTTGGAAGGTTACTAAGGGTGCTCTTGTGGTGGCAAGAGGTAAGAAGGTTGGAACCTTGTATTTAACCACTAATAGTAATAATGATTTTAATCTTGTAGCTTCAGATGCAGATACAACATTATGGCACTATAGGCTCGGTCATATGAGCCACAAGGGCATGGACATCATAAAGAAGAATTTTCCTGGATATACAGAAACATGTTTAGATTTATGTGAGAATTACATATATGGGAAACAGAAGCGAGTAAGGTTTCTCAAGGTTGGACCTACAAAGAAAGAGAGTAAGTTAGAGTTGGTGCATTCTGATGTGTGGGGGCCAGCTCAGGTATCATCTCTTGGGGGTTCAAGTTATTATGTCACTTTTATTGATGATGCAACAAGGAAAGTTTGGGTTTATTGTATTAGAAACAAATATGATGTATTTGACACTTTTGTTAAATGGAAAGATTTGGTAGATAATGAAACATGTCTTAAGCTAAAATGTCTCAGGTCAGATAATGGAGGGGAGTATTGCAACAATGAATTTTATGATTATTGTTCTAAGAATGGAATCCATAGGTAAAAGACGGTTCCAGGAACTCCGCAGCAGAATGGGGTATCAGAAAGGATGAACAGAACAATAATGGAACGTGCTAGGAGCATGAGGTTACATGGAGGACTGCCTCTTTCTTTTTGGGTAGAAACAGTGAGCACAACTGTGTACTTGATAAACAGAGGACCCTCAAGTGCCTTGGATGGAGGCATACCTGAGGAGGCTTGGTATGGTAAGAAAGTTGATTATTCATTTCTTAGAGTCTTTGGATGTGAGGTGTTTATTCATATAGACAAGGATGATAGGACCAAGCTAGAGGCTAAATTAGAAAAATGTACTTTCATTGGTTATGGTGGTGATGACTTTGGATATAAATGTTGGAGTATTAAGGACAATAAAATCATTCGATCTAGGGATGTGGTCTTTAATGAGAAATTCATGTATAAGCAGCAGTTGTAGGAAAATAGGGAAGAATCCAAGAAATAATATGTAGCGGTAGAGGATATTCCGGATGGGAAAGTGACCCATGTGAATTAGTTCAGGAACCCCCTCAACAGGAACCCCAAACTCCTATATTGAGGAGGTCTTCTAGGGTAAGAAGAGAACTTGAACGTTTTTCTCCTTCTCTTTATGATTTATTACTCACTGATAATGGAGAGCCAGAGAGCTTTGATGAAGCAATGCAGGTAGATGCCAATAAGAAGTGGGAGAAAGCCATGGATGAGGAGCATAAGTCTCTCATGGAGAAGCAGACTTGGGATTTGGTGAAGCTACTGGAAGGCAAAATAGCATTGCAGAACAAGTGGGTGTACAGAGTTAAAGATGAAGAAGGACGAAAGAAAAGATATAAGGCCCGGTTGGTGGTCAAGGGGTTTTCACAGAAACAAGGTATATATTTTGATGAGATATTTTCTCCTGTAGTAAAAATGACCTCTATTAGAACTGTTCTTGGAATAGTGGCAGCAGAAGACTTGCACTTAGAATAGTTAGATGTAAATATTGAATTTCTCCATGGTGATTTGGAGGAGGAACTATATATGCAACAACCAAAGGGCTATGAGGTCAAAGGTAAAAAGGAGATGGTGTGTAAATTGAAGAAGAGCTTGTATGGTTTGAAACAAGCTCCACGTCAATGGTATAAGAATTTTGATAGCTTCATGATGGAGCAAGGTTATATTAGATGTCATTCTGACCATTACGTGTATATAAAGAAATTTGAGGATGGAAGTTATATTATCCTATGTTTGTATGTTGATGACATGTTGGTTGCAGGTAAAAACACGCAGGAAATAAAATTACTCAAGAAACAGCTAAGTGAATCCTTTGATATGAAGGATTTGGGGGCAGCCAGAAAAATCCTTGGTATGAGGATAACTTGAGATAGGAAGGAATGGAAGTTGACTTTATCTTAGGAAGAGTACATTAATAAGGTATTAGACAGGTTTAACATGTATGATGCTTAAACCGGTTGGGACTCCTTTGGCAGGCCATTTTAAGTTATCAAAGGAGTAGTGTCCTAAGACAGAGCAGGAAAGAAACCAGATGTCCAAGGTAACCTTACTCATCAACAGTTGGCAGTTTGATGTATGCTATGGTGTGCACTAGGCCTGATATTGCCCATGCAGTGGGAGATGTGAGTAGATTTATGAGTGATCCAGGTAAAGAGCATTGGAAAGCAGTAAAGTGGATCCTTCGTTATTTGAGAGGAACCATGGGAACAGTTTTGTGCTATAGTGGATCAGACACCACTTTACGTGGTTATGTAGATTAAGATATGGCTGGAGATGTAGAGAACAAGAGGAGCACGACAGGTTATATTTATACTATAGGTGGGACAACACTGAGATGAATTTCATGACTACAGAAGCTGGTGGCTTTGTCAACCACAGAGGCTGAGTATGTTGCTGCCATAGAGGAAAGCAAAGAGATGATTTGGTTACAACAATTTCTTGAGGAGTTAGGGCATAAGCAGGAGGAATGTAAGCTACATAGTGATACTCAGAGTGCTATACACCTAGCTAAGAACTGCTTTCCACTCCAGGATGAAGCATATACAGTTGAGATATCACATTTCATCATGACATCTTTGGAGGAAGATAAGTTGAAGTTGGAGAAGATTCATACCAGTCAGAATCCTGCAGACATGATGACCAAGGTGGTCACAAGGGATAAACTAAAGCTATGTTCAACTTTGGTTGGTCTTCACAGATGACTAGTGAAGGGTTGAGAAGCTTGCTCAGAGGAAAACTAGTCTCCATGTGGGATATTGTTAGGTTGTGGAGCCTGTTTTTCATGTGTGAAAGTGTTGAAGACTGTGAAAAATGCACTCCGGCATATCGGGAAATGCGCTTTTCTCATATGGGTGAGTTTTTTGACCCATAGGTTTATGGGACGGGTTTTGCCCATGGTTTTGATACCCACGGTTTTGTAAAACTGCTTAAGCAGTTGTCTATTTATATGGTCTTATGCATATGATAGATGTATAAGCAAATGTATTGTAGATGTGTTTTGAATTTGGCTGTGAATTCTGTAGAGTTTGTTGAGCATAGCTCCAAACGGATCTGGGTATTGTATTGAGAGAGCGTTGGCTTGTAATAAAATTTGAGAAAGTGATTCTTGGTGGACGTAGCCCAAATTGGGTGAACCACATTAAATACTGTCTCTTTGTGTTGTGTTATTTTATTCTACAATTTTATTTGAGATCTGTAATAATTTCTGCATATTAGTTTCTACTGTTGCGATTCTATGAGGGATTATTCCCTATATTTTATCTCTTATTTCCTAACAAATGGAATATGAAAAATCATATTAGAAAATGTTGCATATAGGAAACATCTATTCTTTCATATATTTAAACAAGGGAAGATCCACACCAGAGTTGAAACCAGATTATCAAAAAATTACGATGGTTGATATCCCTTTGGAAGGACATAAAAAACACAAGCCAACTGATATCCCTTGAGAAGGATATTCTTAATAGCTTGAATTACTTGGTCAATCTCAAGGTACCTTCCCTCCATCATAACAACTACTTTTGTATGAAATAAATTATTTGCACACCATTTACCAAATTTGCATCCGTAATTCCATCGATAAGAGCATATTTCTAGAATTCTAGTGCTTTTCCAATTGTAATTCTAATATTTATGTCTAAAAATATCCATGGTAGATGAGTTGCTTCAGATTCAAATCATCAACCATATTATTTAAAGAAGAAAATACACCTTCAACATAATATTTGTGGATATTCTCATCATTCATATACCGAATGATGTTAATAAATGAGACTTTTACCTTATTATATACCTAGTGTTTCTACTCTCAAGCATTTCTCCTCCCATACTTCCTCATTTTTTCCCTTCCAATTTTGAATTTATATATTGGTTAGCTCAAAGCTAGATGAATCCAATGTCTTCATCAATCTCCAAATCTATTAGAGACAAATTTAATGATAAAGAATGATATTTTTAAAATCCAACCAAGGACTATCATTTTTTATAGCTATTTTAAGACTAGTAGCTACCAAGTTGGCTAGGAAATTAGTTGGTTTGTTTATTTCTCTTAAACAATGAGATAGAATAAATGATAGGAATTATTACAAAAAAATTCCCCACAATATTACCAATTCCTCAATTATTTCTCTGTTAAACCTCCAAATTTGCATTCTTGAGATCATCCACAATCTTCAACCCTCTCAAAAGTGTAAATGCTCCCAATGCAATCTTATTTATGAAAGCCCCTATCTTGTTGATATGTACCCGATTTCATGAATTTCAATGTAAGTCAAAATATATAAAATTTGGATGGATTCTTAGCATTTGTGTGTGCATGGGTGTAATTGATGAAGATTTTCGACTTGAAAATGACAAGTCCCGTGTTCAAATATTTTTGTTGTTGCCAACACAGAACGTACTGGCAACTTACGCTCAGCCTAATATCACTAGACTATGAATCATGGCAAAAATATTTGAACCTGCAAAAAGTTACCAGTACGTTCTATGTCGGCAACAAAAAAATAATTAAATCCAAAACTTGTCATTTTCAAGTTGACAATCTTCACCAACTGCACCCGTGCACACGCAAATGCTAAGAATCGGTCCAAATTTTATATATTTCAACTTGCATCTAAATTTGTGAAATTGGGAACACACCAGAAGATAGGGGATTTCGTGATATTACATGAAAATAAAAAGATATCAATCCCTTCACCATTTGTAATTTTTCCATTGACTCGTAACTTACCCACATTACCTTTATAGGATCCTGTAGACACCAAATTTGGGTCTTACGATTCCCTGTGCCCTGCATCTCATCTCGCAACCTAACCCTACCTCACCACCTAAACCTTACACACTTAATTATTTATTATATTACCTTATAATTAATAAATCCACATCTCCAATGTTACCACCTCACCTCGCCACCTCACTATGACTTAGCCCCTAACCCTTATAAAACTAACCTAATTAAGACCTATAACTTGGTCTAGACCCACACCCATGACTCATCACCCCTCACCTGCACCAAAATGAACCTAATAATGACCTAACCAAGCCCACAACTGATCCCTTGGGAGAAAAGGAAGGAAAGTTGGCTATTTTACTAAAAATAGCCAACTTTGACCTAACCGACATCGGTCCATACTCAATCGGCATCGGTTAGGTAACCGCCATTGGTTCCCTGTAAATGACCTCCCCCAACCAAAACTAAAGGATCCAAATTCATTTGCAAGAGAAAGACAAGTGAGAAAGAGAGAAAAGGTTGGAGGGAGGAGCATTGAACCCAAGACGGTAACTGAGCAACTAGATTGCTGTCACACTCATCCAAACATTGGGAGAGTCGGAGGATAGCTTCATCAACTCATTTCTGATTACTGGATCATCCCAACTAAGCCTTTCCTTTGCCACTGCATTCCTTGGACCTGCATCCACATCAGAAACTAGTAAGTAGTCTCTTTTATTACCTTGTATACTTCTAGACACTAGTTTGTGAACTTTTGATTCATAGTGATTATAAGCTCACTCCTAGATCTACCACCCGATAGCACCCTACACCTAACCTTCATTTAACCATCTCTATATTGCCCCAAAGATAGCTTTCTCACTCTCTGAAGTCTTCTATATCACCCTACAACTCCCCTTAACCATCTACCAAAATTTTGAGCCCCATAACCACCTTGTAACCAACCTCCATTTAAAATCCCCTAAACCACTTGCCCCTACCAATATCGGTCATCGCCTACCGGTACCAGTTTTATAACTGCGGTTGGTTATCCAGTGACCGGCATCGGTCACTGTGACTTATACCAAAAACCAACCTTTCACCTATTTACCTCCAAACAATCCCATATCCAGTTTTGTCTATCCCTGTAACTTGATCTGAATGTATCAATAACCAGTGACCAAACAAACAACATGATATTTTATTATTGGTATTTTAGTCTCTATTGCTTTTAGTAATAAGGTACCTAAATCATGATTTCACAATAGCTTCTTTATTATCATTTGCATTAATTGGTATTAAAAGGGAACTTACCACCTTCGAAAGGAAGTCTAATATTTCTTGGGCCCAAGGTAGTTCCCTCACTTATTGTTTAATGAAAATCTGGTGGTCTTGTATTCTTATTTACAGGTAGTCCTTCCCAGACAAAAAGGAGCTCTTCACAATCAGTCTGATCTCTCTACGGTATGCGCACACCTTCCCAACACTCAACAGGTATTCCTCCTAGCCCTAACCCTTATCTATTTCTCAAGAGAATGAAAAGATAGAAATAACTCTATTCTGGAACAAAATTTTGTGCGAAACATTTTGGCACGCCTGTTGGGACCCTTCTTAGGTTTCTTTCTTTCTTGCTTGTTTTCATATAGGGAGCACACTTGCTATTTCTTTATTCTAAATATTCACAAAATATTTTGTCATTTTGGTAAAAGAACTTGTCTCTCTTTTGCATCTTTGCATTAGTGAAAGTCATCTTCTTAACCTCTTCTCTTTCTTTGCTTCATCAAATATCATTTTTGATTTAGGTTTAAAACATGTGCATCACATTCTTGCTTGCTGTTTTTTTAACTCTAGTGAACGTAGATTAAGTAATAGGTCATACACGTGGGGGTGATATCCATGGTATTGATGAGAAATTAATCTTACTCTCACTACACAACAGATACCAAATCACATCATAATCTACACAACATCTCAAACATCCCCCCTTCCCACGGTATTCCTCCACCCGATTGAGGTAGCCTTACAAGCCAAAACAAACTTGACATCTCCCTTAGGTCTTTTGTTTAGGATTGACATCATCTTGCGTCTAAGGCATAAGCCCAAAGTGATTAAAACTAATCCTAGGGTTAGTCTCTTGATTTTCTTGTGCATCTTGCTTGTTTTTTTTTCTTTCAGTTCTGTTTCTCTGTTATACCCTGTCTCAGTGATCACTTCAGATAGTTTGGTGGGTATACTAAGCATTGTTATCCCCAAACCATCAACCTCTTACATTCTCTCTTTGCCTTCACAGTGACCGACACCAGTCCTCTTCTACCGACATCGGTTACACTGACTGACGCCGGCTACCATCTGACCGACATCGGTTACCAGACCGATATCAGTTACTATGTTTCACAGTTCCTGACAAACCAGCAACCTACCAATTCCAACATTTTGTTGTTGTTTCTATTCCTGATTGATTAATTCCCTATTGTATCCTCTTGTCCATGGTTGTTATCACCCGGCAACAAGCCACAGCCATGGTTTCACATGCTTGTTCCATGTCTTTTCCTGAGTCACCCCCTTCGCATCCTATGGGGAATCCTACGGACACCAGTGCTTTTCCCAAGATCTCTGTAGGAGATCTGGACTTTGCCAAATTTTTGGATGCTAATCCTAGCACCGTACAGTATTATTTGTCTCATACCCCTGACCGTACACCTGATGGTCAGCTCCTCTCTGGTATGCCTATTAGTATAGCCGCTCACTTAGCCCCTTCCCCACCTAATAACTCCGCCTCACCGTCTTCATCCTTAGCCCCATCTCCCAGCTCAGTGGCTTCGGTGGTTCATACTGCACCAATTGGCCTTCCTTTGGTTAATCTGGGGCCCCACATATCACTACCGTCCACTGCCCCTACCTCATCTCTCCCATAGATTGCCTCTTTCATAACTCGCTCTCTACCATCTATCCACACAAGCTTTCCCTCTCAGGCTCCACCCACCTTTTCATTTCCGCAGACTCATCCGGTGGCCTCAACATCTTATATAGGACACCCTTATTCGGCCACCCCAACACATTCATCATCATTACCTTATCAACATTCAACCCCACCATTGTCTAGTAGCAGCTCTTGGCCCAATCCTCCTCTGTTTACGATGACAACACCATCATCTGACCTAACCAATGATTTAATCAAACAGATGATGGACAAGATGCAAAATCTTGAGGCTTCTGTTTCAGGAAGCTGTAACACCCTGACATACGAGCAAGTTTGTCACGAGCCTATTCATCCTTCTTTCCCCCTTCATACATATCCTCCTCAATGGGAATTACCAAAATTTACTCGCTTTAGTAGTAAGGAGGACCCTCAACAACACTTGCGATCGTTTAGACATGCCTGCTATCTGATTGCTCATGACGATGCCTTACTACTCCGTACCTTCCCCATGTCCTTATCAGGACCTGCCTTGGAGTGGTACAGTGCTTTAGCCTAGCACTCAATCTTCTCCTTTAACCAGTTAGCCCAATCTTTCTTGGATCACTTCTCCATCAATATTTCCAAGAAAGTATCCATTACCGACCTCTATGCCATCCGAAAATTTGAAGACGAGTCTATCGTAGATTTCGTTGGACGATGGCAGGGCCTCATCAACCAACTTACTTATGCCTTACCTCAAGCCGAGCTCATCAAACTCTTTACACGGGCCTACGCTAAACACATTTCTCCCACCCTCCAAATTCAAACTTTCCGCACCTTTGATGAGGCCTTTACTATGGCTCGGAAACTAGAGATTCGAGCCTTAGAGGAGGAGAAATTGAAGTTGCGCAACAAAAACTCAAATTTCTGAACCCAAGACTCCACCAACAAACCCAACACCACCAACTCTCATGCATTGGTTGCTTCGAAATCAAAAGGATCCGTACACGCGGTGATGGTCAAATCTCAAGCACCGTCTAATACCCAGCCGAAACCCACCTATAGGTATAAAGCCGAGCCCATCAAGTACACTCCCTTGGGAGAAACTTATGATGTGATCTTGGAAAAATTGCTTAAAGTAGGAGCTATCACCTTGCCTCCTATTAAACCTCACTCTGGGTTTGATTCCACCCACGCTATACCTTCTTGGTATAAAGAAAATGACTTCTGTAACTTCCATCGCGTGAAGGGACACAGCCACAAAAACTGCAAGATGTTGAAAAACATAGTGCAGGAAATGGTTGATGCAGGGGATATAACCCTCGATAATCCTAATGCCCCTGCTAATCGAAATTTAAAAATCTTCAACAAACCATTTCCAAACCATTCATCTAACAGTAACACAAACCAAGAAACCTCAGCCGAGGAGAAGAGTGTGCATGAGATCCATGTGGTTTTCAACTCCCAACCAAGGGCTTCCATCGAGGAAATTCTGAATCGAGCCTCTTCACCAATGCAAGGGTCCTCGCCCCCTTCTCCTTCATCAGGACAAGAGGACAGCCCCACTATTCCTTTACCCATAAAGGAATCAACCACCCAGAGTTATCTTCTCATAGAAGAGCCTTCTTACACCACATCCCTGCAAGACTGTGAGAGGATGTTATCCAACCTATCTATTTCCCAAACATCTCCTTCCACCACTCTTGCTGCAAAAGAAGAAGGATCGCCACTTTTTCTGTCATCCTTAGAGGAGAAACCCCTCGAGCCTACATCACCAAACTCCTTAACCATGACAGATCCTCTAGAAAATTCCCTCCTCCCTATCAGTTCTTCATCGCCTAAATCTTTCCAGCAACCAGTTGACCTCTTAACACCCATTGATACAATGCCTCATTCACCCCCTGTATCACACCCATAGTGGACCAGAATCACAGCCCACTTCTCTTCCATACCAAAATTCCCATCCACACGTGAAGATTGTCATCCCCCAGAAGATAGATGAGTCTTATGGGAACATTTGAGTACACCATGCTCTACTCAAATGCAGATGACTAATCTAGACACCTCTACCATATGCCCAAAGTTTTTACAAAAGCTCAAAATGCCTATGTCCTCACCTTCACCCCCCTCATCTCTACCGAATACCTCATCCACCTCTATCAACCTAACCAAACCTTCCCCTATGCTTGGGACTTCACCAATACCCAGCCTGACGCACCCACCTAAATGGTTAGATTTATCCAAAAATAAAGCCGTCAATCCACCTAGGAGATAGACCCAATCTCCTCGAGTCCAATCTATGCCTCCGCCACAACTAAAACCCTCGCCCCTGATCACACTGGTACAGCAGGCATGGTTTCAACCCTCACCATCACACCTACCTTCTATATTGGGGCCTCACCCCTCCACCTTGCCTCAATACACCATGCCTCCCACGTCTTCTTTAACATGACCTGCACCTTCTGCACCCATACAGAAATCCACGGGCGTCTCAACACCATCACCCCAAGTATCCTACCTACCTACCAACCCTAAGAAAACTTGATCATCGAAGGACTTGTTTGTTGTCACTCCTTTTTCCCCGTGGTTGTTTCCTACCACCACGTCATCTGTGGCCTCATCATCTAACCAGCTAAACATGACTTCTGCGCAGAAGAAGCCACACCTAGTTAAACCCAATCATCAAAATCCCTTGCCTAAACCACCACCCGTATGAACCACTCGTACCCAACCATTACCAAAACAATCAATAATCTCACCCACTCAATCAATAGCCTCATCTTCATCTGAATTTGACCCGCTCAAAGGATCTTACGCCAAGATCCTTGATATGTTGGTAGGGGATGCGACCATTTCCCTACCCCCACTCAGACCCTATGATCCATCTAAACCTCGACCTATAGGTTATGATGAATCTAAAATCTGTGCCTACCACCACACACCAGGACACAATGTAGAAGGATGCAAAGCTTTGAAAGCCATCCTTTCACCAGTTACCTATCTCGGATAGAAAATCTAAGAAAGACAACTTACAGAGGGAAAATCCCTTAGCTTCGATCCCTTCTCCTATACCACCTATCCCCGCCTCACCAAAATCTATCATCATTGCAACCCCACCTCTCGAGAACAATGACTTATCCCTACCATCTTCCTCATCTCGTATTCACGAGATCAACATGATTAGCATTGCTACTCGAGGTCAGAAAAACAATGGAAAAGCTAAAGAGAGCACACCTGCGGCCTCTCTTTCTCCTTCCGCCATCCCGATCACACCACCACCTAAAGTGGTTATTCATGGACCTACCTATCCAGTCTCTGATGGAGTTTCCCATCGCACCATGATCAAACAACTTCACCAATCTCCTGTAAAAATGACACTCTATGATCTCATTCAAACATCTGAATCTCATCGACAAGCTCTAATTGAGATCCTCCAAGGGATAGAGGTCCTACCTAATGAAACCCTACCCATCACCTCCATCTTAACACCCAACCACATCACTTCTCTCACCAAACAACCTACCTCCACAACCACCTCTGTCCCTGTACAACAAGCCACTGCTGTCAGTTTTTCCGAAGAAGAAATTGTCGTCTTTGGTGCAGAAGATCCTAACCCCACTCTTTTCATTTCAGCTTACGTCCAGGACATCCAGGTACATCGTGTTATGATCGACGGGGGCGCTAGCCTAAACATCATCTCTTCCAAAGCCTTCCAACAGATGAATATCCCTCCTAGCTGCATGTGTGCCAACCCCACCATGTTGCGTTCATTCAACGATGCTATTACTTCTACCCTAGGCACCGTGATCCTTAACATTCATGTAGGGCCACGTACCTTGCCCGAACTCTTCTATGTCCTTGAGGGAGAGTTCCAATACAACATGTTGTTAGGCCGCCCTTGGATCCGGGCTATGGGATGCGTTCCCTCCACCTTACATAGATGCATAAAATTTGAGTATGAGGGGAAGTCATACACCGTCACAGCTGATGCTCCCCCCTTCAAAACCTGTAATATGTTATACCACCCTAATGATGTGCTTGTACCAGTCAAGGCACCCATTGATCTGACCCAACCATCTATTTCAACCACGCCTCAACCATCCACCTTAGCCACACCCACACCTTCGACCAATGAAACCACCGACGCGAATACCTCTTCCTTCCCCGCGGACAACATCCCAACCTCAGATCCCTTGGTAGGTGTTTTTCAACACCTTACATTGGGGGAGTACCACCTATACAACGTTAGCACCTTCCATACCCCACAAGAGTATGGACAGTTACATGCGCATCCTACCTACGACCGTCATGTGGGGGAGGTGATCTCCTACGGACCACCTAATTTCCACACCAACCTAACGTATGGGGGTGTCGACGCATCCTCTGTCACCCCTGAACCTTCCCTTGGTGTGGTTCCCTTCCAATCTGATTTTCAATATCTAACCAACCATCATTTCACCCTCACCTTCCTGACTCGCTGTGCTTGGAAAGGTTTTGGTTTCGGTCTTTATGAACAGGGCCGACATACGATCATTCCCATGACTACACGCAAACACAAAGATCGTAGTGGTCTTGGATTTTCTGAACCACCTACACCGAAGAAACCTCATGTCAATTGTATCCAGGAAGATGATGAAGTCACCCCTTCCAAACCATCAATGCCCACTTTTCCATCTTCACCCACGGAGTCGATAGACCCGGAATCTATCCCTCCTAACTTTTTTTTTTCGTGAATGCTATCTTCCTAGGTCCTCTCACTTATCAACACGATGGTGAAGACCCATCTTCTCTCCCCCTTTTGTATCCAGACATGATCAAAGAAGACTCACCTTCGATTAATGTTGTGGAGTGCCAGGATGACGACTCCATCCTCACCTACCTTGGTGCGGATGACTCTTATATTCAACGCGCCTTACCATCTGAAACCCAAACCATGTTGAATGAGTCAACTATAGAAATCAACATCCACACAGAGGATGATCCTCACATTGTAAAGATCAGACAATCTCTCGACGCATCAGAACAAGCCGCCTTCACTACCTTCCTCCGTGCCCGCAATCAAGCTTTCGCTTGGTCCTACGCCGACATGCCAGGAATCGATCCTGACATTGTTGTCCATAACATCACTCTGAAACCAGACTCCAAACCAGTTAAATAGAAACTGAGAAAAATGCATCCACGCATTGCCCTCTTGGTTAAAGAAGAGCTTCAATGACTCCTTTCTGTTTCTTTCATCTTACCTATTGACTATCCTCAATGGATTTCTAATGTCGTACCTATCACTAAAGCGATGGGGGGACTTCGGATATGTATGGATTTCTGGGACCTTAACCTCGCTTACCCAAAGGATGACTTCCCCCTACCTAGCATTGATCAACTTGTTGATCTCACTGCGGGCCATGAGATGCTTTCTCTCATGGATGGTTTCTCAGGATACAATCAAATTTTAGTAGCCCCGACCGATCAACATAAAACTACCTTCATTACCCCCTGGGGGACCTTCTGCTATCGTGTCATGCCATTTGGCCTTAAGAATGCTGGTGCGACCTATCAGCGGGCTATGACTTACATTTTTCATGACATTATGCACACTATCCTCAAGGATTATGTCGATGATCTTCTTGGAAAATCCAAACATCGCAGTGAACATCTCGATGTTTTAACCATTATTTTCGATCACCTGTTACAATACTGTGTTCATCTTCAACCAAAGAAATGTGTCTTTGGCATCCTTTCGGGAAAACTCCTTGGCTTTATCGTCTCTTTGCATGGCATTGAGGTCGACCCAGCTAAAGTCAAAGCTATCTTAGAAATTCCCCCACCCACTAACCTAAAACAATTACGTAGTTTGCAGGGAAAACTCCAATCTATCCGGTGTTTCATCTCACAACTCTCAGATCGATGTCAACCTTTCCATCATCTCCTTAAAAAGGACATTGTCTTTCAATGGAGCAAGGAGTGCCACCAAGCCTTTGAGGCTCTTAAAGCTTATCTCTTGCAGCCACCCGTGCTTATCCCACCTCAGGACGATCGCCCTTTCTACCTTTACCTTTCTGCCACCGACCATGCTGTAGGAGCCATGCTCGCACATCGTGACTCCGAGCATCGAGAGCAAGTAGTTTATTACATAAGTCGTACTCTTGTGGATTACGAGACTAGGTATACACACGTAGAAAATTTGTGCCTAGCCCTATCATTCATGGCCACCAAACTCCGACATTACCTCCTGAATCACAAAACTTTTGTCATCACCAATGCTGATCCCATACATTATATGTATGCCAAACCTCATCTAAACCAATGCATCACCCGATGGCTTATGCTCCTCACCGACCTCGACCTTGAGTTTGTACACCAGAAATCAGTCAAAGGACAAACTATCGTGGATCAACTCGCGGAAGCCCCTTTACCTGGGGAATAATTTACCAATTTTACTTTCCCTGATGAACTCATCGCAACCCTTTCACTCAGTGATGCGTCTTATCCGATGACCCTCTTCTTTGATGGATCTAAATGTCAGCATGGCGGAGGGGTGGGCATTGTTCTCATTCCTCTTGATGGTGAACCTATGCCTCTTTCATTCAGGCTCGATTTCCCCTGCACTAACAATATAGCGGAATACGAGGCCCTTGTTTTGGGTCTCCATGTTGCGTTACACTTAGGTGTGAAGTCTATTAACATTTTTGGTGACTCTCAATTGGTATAAATCAAGTTACTGGCATCTACCAATGTAAAAATGAGGAACTTCAAAAGTACAAACGTTACGTGGATTCACTTTTGACCTTATTTACTCATTATTCTATCCAAACCGTTCCACGCTCAACTAATAAATTTGCGGATACTATGGCTTGCTTGGCCTCACAAATTCCTACCTCACCAACTGACTCTGACATATTTGTCTTGGTCCAACAACTCTTTTCCCCATCTTACTTAGTCCCAGGATGTTTGTATGGTAAATAATGTATCTGCTGATTCACAGGATACCTGGTATCACCAATTTCACGACTACCTTACAACCTCTGTTCTCCCACCTGACCTTACTAGTAATGGAAAACACACTTTTCTTAAAAGTGTTTCTCATTATGTCATCATGGGGGGACTCCTCTATAAACGTGGCTTCGATGGTATCCTCCTTCGATGTCTAACTGGCACTGAAGTCACCCATACCATCCAACAAGTCCATGACGGAATTTGTGGTGGGCACTTTAGTGGCCTTGCCGTGGCCAAGCGGATCCTTCACCTAGGATATTATTGGCCTACTCTTAATAAAGACTACTACGAATATGTTAAGCGTTGTGTTATGTGTCAACAGCATGCCAACCTTCAACATACTCCCAGCCACCCGCTACAGGTCGCACGAGATCTTTGGCCTTTCTCACAATGGGGTTTAGACCTTATTGGTGAGATTCACCCACCTTCTTCACAGCATCACCATTGGATCCTCACGGCAACCGAATATTACACTAAATGGGTGGAGGCCATTCCACTCATTTCAACCAAAAAAGAGAAAATCGTTGAGTTCATCAATCATCACATTATCTGTCGTTTTGGTGTTCCTCATCGCCTGATAACAGATAATGGAAAATCTTTCAAAAATAAGCTGTTACGAGCCCTTTGTGACAACTTTGGTATCAAACTTAGCTTCTCGTCACCCTACTATCCACAAGAAAATGGTCAAGCTGAATCTTCTAACAAAACCTTAACCAAAATTCTCATGAAAGTCATTAACGATTCTGGGAAAAACTGGCATGATCACATCCCCTTTGCCCTTTGGGCTTATCGTACCAGCATTCATACTTCCACTAATGCCACACCATTTTCTTTGGTGTATGGTACCGAGGCTGTCTTGCCTCTCGAAATACAAATCCCTTCCCTCAGAATATCTCTCCAGGATATTCTCACCAATGATGACTTCCGCCAAGAGCGGTTAGCCCAATTGGAGCTTCTTGACGAGCGTCGTCTTACAGCTCTTGACCACCTTCAACTTTATCAAAAGCACATCAAGCGTGCTTATGATAAGTGAATTCATGAGCGTACCTTTAAGATTGGTGATCTTGTCCTCAAAGAGAATCAACACGTAACCAAACTAGAAAAGAGTAAACGTGGAAAATTTTCTCCTAATTGGATTGGGCCTTACATTATCACTCACACTTGGATCAGGTACTTATCATTTAGCTTCACTTAATGGTAAACCTGAGCCTGAACCCCTTAATGCCTTGCATCTCTGACCATTCTACTATTGAATTTAGTGTTACATCACTTCTTATCTACCTTGCGCTCATCCCTTGAGCTCATTTACCACCTCATACACCTTGTTTCATGCATCTCAAAGTAGAATCAAACTCACGTGGTTTGATCATCACCTCCTCTTAAAGATGCCTTCCCCTTTTTAGTCTGGTCCATGACTTAAAAGTATCAAAATAACAAGTTCTCAATTATACAATTCTGGGATATTCTTGAGTCAAACTTCCTGCAAAACTAGATGCTTCATGCCAAACGGACATCTAGACCTCTAAGCTATAAACTAGACTACTCCCTCGAAGGACAGCTATGTGCAAAGCCGCATCTACTACTATAAGTAGACTGCTCCCTTGAAGGACAGCTATACAAAGTCAGCCTCTATCAGAAGCTTCTCACATTGATCAGCTTCGTGAAGACCTCAAGAACAACAAAATGCATATCCCATATAGACTTCCCGCATCGATCAGTCTATATCCAGAAAAATAAAAGCAGTATTCAAAAGCACTTTTGAGTCATGGACTTGTCTATTTAGGTTTGGTTCTCTTTCGTCAGAATAATCACCTTATAACAAGTTCTCTCCACCCCAGCTATACCATCCACCTCACCTCACCATTCTTCAAAACAACAAAACTCAAGGGACGTGACGTATATCTGATATATTGTGATTATACAACTCTTTTCACCTATCGACTTCTCACCTATGCAAGGTACCTAGGGATTCAAGCTCATCCTATGATAATACGTGGTTTGTTTAGCTCTTTCCAACTATGGGACACTTTTTCCTCTTTTACCTGAATCTAGGATTATGTGTTGACCTTAATCAGGACATGGTTTCCTATGCTTGGGTAAGCTAACCCTCACTTCACCTATACCCTTACCAACACCAACAACATTACCCTACCAACATCAAACTTTTACCAACCAAAAAATTGCCTAACCACAACCAAATTGCCTGAATTCACCTCTCCCTGGTCCTAAGGGAGAACTACATCGGTCTGAGGCCCCTCCTTGCTTTGTGTAATGGGCTATGTAGGCAGCACTTAGGAGACATGGGGTCTCCCAAGGTTAGCTCGACCATCCCCTACCATAACCTATCATGTGTTGTGTTTTCCTTAAAAATATAAATATTTTCACGTATTTATAACACTCACCTTTGTCCTTTATCAATCCAAACATTCAAAACACAAACAGTCTTATTATTATCATAACTCAAATCAACATACATATTCAGTTTTATTTAGATGTTAAACAAATACATCTTCTCTATTATCGACACACAGGTCAGAGTCCTTATTTATTCTTCTACCCCTATGTATGAAACTCACTTAGGCCCCCGCGCCTCGTCCCGAACTAGGTAGCGATGGTGATCATCGACGCCGCTCACCTGGCCTCTCCATCCTCAAAGGTACCACTGCTATTGGTTCCTCCCACTGATCCACCAATCTCTCCTGTAACATACGAATATGCCCTCTCGCGTGGAGGAATCTTGCCTCTAGTCTCTCCACTCATGACTGCGAAGCCTCTAACAATCTCGTGGTCTCGTTCACCTGTGTTTGCAGCTGGTGAACTAAACCCTACAGGTGGTCTCTCTCCACTGTAATCACAGCTATGTCAGGATGATCAGCCCTCTCGTGTGTACCTCGCAGCTCTGCTGCCCACCATAATCTATAAGACTCTATCACTCCTACATCCATTACCCTGCGATTGGCTGCTATCTCTTCTGGTCCTTCTGGAAGTGTTGGCCATGGAGGTGAGAATGGTGCCTCGGCATCGATCCTCCTGTATGGTCTATGATCCATGGGTACATCCTGAACAAATCCAAATTGTCGCCGCACGTGATCTAGAGGAATCCTCTCGTACTCACCTGGCCTGTGTCCTGTGATCCACCTCAATCACTCTACACCCCTCAAATCCTCGGCTATGTTCACCATCACCATGTAGTTCCCATCAGGCCTCCAATGGATATCCACAATCGTCACCATCTCCAACATCTACCTATAGTACTCAGCGTCATCTGTCATGGTCTCGGCTCTTGCCTCTTGCTCTGTCTGGACCCATCGCCTGAATCCCAACCTCTGCAATCCTGTCTCTCCTACCTGGATTGGTCGGCCTATTGGTCACACACACACAATGTGCTCATAGGCCCAACAATGTAATAAGTATGCACAATCTAGTGTAGTCCTGTGATTTCACCTGCATGCCCATAAACCCCTGTATAGCTCCGCCAGATATGCGGGTGCCCATGCGAAAGTAACGCTACCTTCTATCATCTCACGAATAATACACATCAATGATTTTGGAAATCTTCCCCCATCCGCTCTAGGTAATGCATAGTACCCCACCGCTATCATTAATACCATGGCCAACCTTGTTGCCTCAGGGTGTGCCGCAAACATTATACCATAAGTAAATGTCAAGCCTCGTTGTGTCAGATCTCATGCGGCTGGACCAAATACTACCGTTATCGCTGCCCGCACCGCATTGGGCCCTACCTGATACACTGGTCTTCCTGTAATTGGAAGTCTCAAAATTTGAAACACATCTTCTAATGTCACTGTCATCTCCCCTGTTGGCAGATGGAAGGTATTCTTTTCTAGATTCCATCTCTCAATCAGCACCTGCAACATAGCATGATTGCGTGTGATTCATGAATAATAGCGGATTCCGCTTAACCCCACATGGTTTATTAATGCCCACTCAGCTGGTGTTACATCCACTCGGACCCATGATAACAAAGCTGGCACCCTATCATTCATCCTCAACCCTGCCTCTACCTGCACACATCAAACCAACAAACAACAAATAAATCCCCAAGTGTTTTTTATCAAAATCTGTAACTTTACACAGTAACCGATATCGGTTATCTAACCGATACCGGTTAGGCCTAAACTGATATCGGTCACTGTCAATTCTATCCACCCTACTCAAAAACACCACCTATGATAACTTATTCACTTGTTTTCCCCTCTCTATACCTAAAAACATATCTGAAACACCTGATTACCTACCCCATAACACTCACCCCATCCCAAACCCTTGCCTATCACCTTTCTTTTCATCTCTACCCACTTACCTTACCACATCCTATTCATAACCATGCAAAATCTAATTCCAACCAAAACTTATACCTCTTGGGATGCAGCAGCTTGAGGTGGAACCTGTCTTCCCTCTCCTCTCTGCCTGCTGGACGCTTCTCCTTGTTCAGCCATGTTCACCACCCTCTTCACTATAACTTGCCTTTACGCCTTCTTAATCCAAGCCCACGATCACTTTACCTGTCTCTTTCCTCCTTATCACTCAATTCTCCCATGCAACTAACCTGTATGGACGTCAACAGCCTCGCATCCTCATATTTAACATGTTGCATGACTCTAAAAATAAGAATTTAAGTTGCCTCCCAAGCTTTTCTATTTTTAGAAAAGCTCATTTTAGCATAACCGATATCGGTTACCTAACCGGTATCGGTCACATAGTGACCGACATCGGTTAGCTAACCGATATCGGTCACCTGTCTCCTTTTGCTTATACCTAGGCCTTTTCTTTGTTTTTTGCAAATTTTTGGCGGAGCCCACCTCTTTTCCCTGCATAACGACATCACTATCAACATCCATCATCATAATAACATCAACATTTCAAAACATATGCATATCATCAAAACATCATCAACATCATCTATATACATCAAATTCCAATACCATCGACAAAACACATGAAACATTATAATATATGCATCAAATCAAAAATTATACACACCATGTGGATCAAACTCATCATCTATATATCGTCAAATCAATGTCAAAATATACAAATTTCCCTGCATGGGGCCTCTGTAATCCAAAATACAAAGTTGGCATGCAGGCCGTTGTCTCTGTCAAAATCTCGACTCAGCTCGCAGGCCGGTCTCTCATGTCAAAAATATACTCGGCTCGTAGGCCGGTATCAACTATACAAAATGTACTCGGCTCGCAGGCCAGTATATACAACAAAAATGAATACATAAATCCTATGTGGGCACGCAGGCCCCTATATGCACACTCGGTTCGCAGACCGGTGTCTCTATCAAAAATCATCTATCCAACTCGACCAAAAATGTCTCCGCTCCTGGGGTGACTCAGCTCTCTCCCCCTCCCTCGGCCCGTCCCTCAGCTGGCCCCTGTGTCGGGTCTCACCTCCTACCTGTAACCGACCCACCGGCTGTGGCTACGGCTGTGACCTGTGACTCTGGGAAGTCTCGGCTCTATGAGCCGCATATGGCTGATACTCTACACCGGTACCATCTAGTAGGTCCTGATAGTAATGGGCCTCCACTCTAGCCTCCATGTAACGGGCCCGTGTAACCATGGCTGGTGGGGCTGGTCCCCCGGCTCCTAATAGAAGTGGGCCCTGCCCTGCCTGTATGCCCTGAACCTGAGCCAGTACCTGTGGTGGCGGTGGAGCTACCATCGGAACCTGAACAGGGACCTGAGGTTGCACCTGTGCCTGTGCCTGTGCCTGTGCCTGGGCTAACTGCCCCTGTAACACCCCAATCTGTGCCTATGTGGCAGCAAGCTGCCCCTGTAGTACCTGCACCTGACCCAGGAGACGGTCCCTCTCCACTGTAACAGCCACTAAATCTGGTTGTGCTGGCTGTGCTCTCACGGCCGCCCTCTGCCCTACCCACCAAACCAAAAATGAGCCTGTAACCCTGACATCATCCACTGTGTCATCTGTCGGTCTCTCTGCTACCCAGACTGGGTCAAATGGCTGCGGTAGAGGCAGTGGTGCCTCTACATCCTCCCTCTGATACTATGGGAGGGGAGGTGGCACATCCTGCCATAGTCCTAGCTGTCGTCGTACCCTCTCTAGGGGAATCCGCTCATACTCCCCGGGTCTCCGTCCAGCTATCCAGAAGATGTACTGGATCCATCGCAGCTGTGCTCGGGCTCCTCCACGGGGCTGATGGCCTCTGTATGGCCTCCATATAATATCTAATGCAGTCAGGCCCTCTAACATATGCCTGTAAAAGGTAACATCCCACCCTGCGACCACTGCTCGTGGCTGGCCCACGACCCCCAACCACCTCTGAAACCCATATCTGTAGACTTCCTGTGGCCCTGGCTGCTGGGGAAACCCTACTGGTCATATACACATGATGTGCTCATATGCCCAGCAGTGTAACAAGAATGTCGAACATATACCAAATCACCTCATACGGCGATAGCCCCAGAGCTCTCTATATAGCTGCACCAAATACACTGGTGCCCATGCGTAGCAGGTGTGCTCCTCCACCATCTCCTGTAAAACTCCCATCAGAGCCCGTGGGAAGTGGCCTCCCTCTGAGTCAGGGAGGGCAAAGCAGGTGATACCGACCATCATCAGCATGGCAAGCCGTGTCTCCCATCGATGAGTGTGATACATCTCGCCATAGCAGATGCTCACACTATGATACGTAACCAATGGGGTTACATCCCCGAATACCTGTAGGATGCTATCCATCGTTGTCTCGGCATCCACCTAGAACACCTCCTCACCTATGATTGGTAGTCTCAGGATGTGATACACATCCTCTAGGGTGACTGTCATCTCTCCAGTAGGGAGATGGAAGGCATTGGTTTCCAGGATCCCATCTCTCGATGAGGGAAACCATCAGGCTGTGGTCCCTATCCACAGCCCTATACCTCTGGACTCCACCGAGTCCAACCTCCCACATAACTACCCACTACTCTGTGGTCACATGTGGCCGCATCTGCTCCAATAGGGGCGGCATCCGATCTCGCATGGTCAACTGCTGGCGTGCCTACAAAAACAACCCACTCCATCAGTCCTACCCTTAACAAAACAACCAACCTAACCCTCTATACTTACTCACCCACCCAATCACAACCCAACTCTGTAAACACATTTACACCCACCTATCCTTACCCCCCACCCCAATAACCTATCCTACCCTAATCAACTACCCTAGCAATTCACCCACCTCACCCAGTAAATCTACCTTCTCCCCCCTCAACCCTATAATCTATCCTACCCACCTAAAACAACACCCAACAAAGAAATTTTACAATCCTACCTCCTACCCATGGTGACCGCTATTGGTCACCCTCGACTGCCATCGGTCCCCCACTCGCATCCCTATGTCCAAAATTTTATGAACCAACGTCGGTCGACACATGACCGACGCTGGTCTCTACACCTACTAATCTACACCTGAAAACTGTGACCGATGCCGGTCGACTAGTGACTGACATCGGTCACTGTGGGGTTTAGGGGCCGAACCGAAAATGGCCCCCAAACCCCCTTTTTTTCCCTATTTCTCCCAATTTACCCAGCATACAATTGCCTAAAACCTTACCCACCCTGACATTTTTTCCTACCTAACATATCTACCCAATCCATTTTACTGTTTACCTTCATTTATTCATTATTTTATCAAATTTTGGATTCCTACCCCAATACCCAAATCCCAGCTAAATTCATAAAATTGACAGAAATAGGGGTTCAGAGCCTACCGGTACGACTACACGTCATCGTGGTGGGATAGGTGGTGGTGGTCCAGCTCCTCCAGCACCTCCTACTCCTCCAGCCTATGCCATAGCTCCAAATCTCCTCAGCAGGGTCCTCAACCAATCAAGCTCTGCCTCCCGATCTCTGGGGCCTACCAATAACTCACTCACCCACTCAACTAGTGCCAACTCAGCCCAAACACTCGACACAATCAATTCAAAACTCAACAAGAGATGTTTTGGCGCTCAAATTCACAATGTGAAAATGACATGCCACTTTTTTTTTCTTTTTTATAGGTTTTGACCTCTAACCGATATCGGTTATGGCATACCCTAGAAGACCGATATCGGTCTTCTAACCGATATCGGTTACCTACTTATTTTAACCTAACTCCTGCCCTTATCCACCAATCTCCATTTTTCACCACATCGCCTACCCCCCGGCTTTGCTAAATAGCCTTATTTTGAATTCATCGGCCTGACCCAAGCCACAACCTAAGGCCGCAACCAACCAATTGGCCCGAGGCCAAACTCACCAAGGCTGCAACCGACGCCGGCCCGACCCAAGGCCGCAACTCACCAATCGGCCCGACCCAAGGCCGCAACCAACCAATCAGCCCGACCCAAGGCCACAACCAATCAATCGGCCCGACCCAAGGCCGCAACCAACCAATCGGCATGACCCGACCCCAACCGCAAGGCTGCAACCCATCGGCTCCGACCCAAGGCCACAACCCAACCAATCAGCCTGACCCAAGGCCGTACCCAAGGCCCGACAAGGCCAAACTAACAATCGGCCCAACCCAAGGCCGCAACCAACCAATCGGCCCGACCCAAGGCCGCAAACCAACCAATCGGCCGACCCAAGGCCGCAACCAACCAATCGGCCCGACCCAAGGCCGCACCCAACCAATCAGCCTGACCCAAGGCCGCACCAATTAAGTACCTCGACCGAGGCCCACAAGTTATGATTCTATCCACCCATCATGTAGTTGTTTGTTCAATCGAGCTCACCTGTTCATGTTTTTAGCATGACTAGGATACTTGAATTGATCAGCCAACCAGCTTTGCCTAGACTGAGACCGTGACATTTATCTCAACCAAACCAACCATTTGGTACTGCCGAACATGCCTAAACATTCCGGTACCTTACCCGTTATATCCCCTGGAGCTACTTCCTATGCCTTGGATACCAGGATTATATCAACCTTGTTTGGATAAACTATCGACCTTTGCCTATGAATTGCTTGTTTGCTCTTCAAATCATGTACCCTGGTCGCACTACTGCATTTCAACATGTGTCTTCTTCCTTGAACTTACCCCACCATCTTACCATCATCTCATCATCATTCACCCTTTATCAACCCTATCCCTGATTTCACGTCGCCTCAATCTGTGATAGATTTGAGGGGGATTACCTATACCCTTAACTAGGGCAACCACTTCTTATTATTGTCAGTGCAGCTTTACAAGACAAGCTACACGACAACAAGGGGAAAATGTAGACACCAAATTTGGGTCTTACGACACCCTGTGCCCCACATCTCGTCTCGCAACCTAACCCTACCTCACCACCTAAACCTTACACACTTAATTATTTATTAATTACCTTATAATTAATAAATCCACATCTCCAACCCTGCCACCTCACCTCGCCACCTCACCATGACCTAGCCCTAACCCTAAAACTAACCTAATTAAGACCTATAACTTGGTCCAGACCCACACCCATGACTCATCACCCCTCACCCGCACCAAAACGAACCTAATAATGACTTGACCAAGCCCACAACTGACCCCTCAGGAGAAAAGGAGGGAAAGTTGGCTATTTTACTAAAAATAGCCAACTTTGACCTAACTGACATCGGTCCCTACTCGACCGGCATCGGTTAGGTAACCACCATCGGTTCCCTGTAAATGACCTCCCCCAACCAAAATGAAAGGATGGCTGAATTCATTTGCAAACATCCGAATTCATTTTGCAAGAGAGAGACAAGTGAGAAAGAGAGAAGAGGTTGCAGAGAGGAGTATTGAGCCCAAGACTGTAACTGAGCAACTAGATCACTGTCACACTCATCCAAACATTGGGAGAGTCAGAGGATAGCTTCATCAGCTCACTTCCGATTGCCTGGATCATCCCAACTGAGCCTTGCCTTCACCACTACATTCCTTGGACCTACATCCGCATCAAAAACTAGTAAGTAGTCTCTTTTATTACCTTGTATGCTTCTAGACATTACTTTGTGAACTTTTGATTCATAGGGATTATAAGCTCACTCCTGGATCTACCACCCGGCAGCACCCTACACCTAACCTTCATTCATCCATCTCTATATTGCCCCAAAGACAACTTTCTCACTCTCTGAGTCTTCTCTATCACCCTACTACTCCCCTCAACCATCTACCAACCTTCTAAACCCCATAACCACCTTACAACCAACCTCCATTTAAAAACCCCTAAATCACTACCCCTACCGATATCGGTTATCCCCTACCGGTACCGGTTTTATAACCGCGGTTGGTTATCCAGTGACCGGCATCGGTCACTGTGACTTATACCAAAAACCAACCTTTCACCTATTTACCTCCAAACAATCTCATATCCAGCCTTGTCTATCCCTGTAACTTGATCTGAACGTATCAATAACCAGTGACCAAAAAAACAACATGACATTTTATTATTGGTAGTTTAGTCTCTATTGCTTTTAGTAACGAGGTACCTAAATCATGATTTCACAATAGCTTCTTTATTATCATTTGCATTAATTTGTATTAAAAGGGAACTGACCACCTTCGAAAGGAAGTCTAATATTTCCTGGGCCCAAGGTAGTTCCCTCACTTATTGTTTAAACGAAAATCATGGTGGTCTTGCATTCTTATTTACAGGTAGTCCTTCCTAGACAAAAAAGGAGCTCTTCACAATCGGTCTGATCTCTCTACGGTATGCGCACACCTTCCCAACACTCAACAGGTATTCCTCCTAGCCCTAACCCTTATCTGTTTCTCAAGAGAATGAAAAGATAGAAATAATTCTATTCTGGAACAAAAATTTTGTGCGAAACAGTGCCATAAAAATTTAGCTTGAAGAATTTTTAATTGAGAACATGTGAGATTGTAATTTTTTAAGAACTTATGTTCATAAAAGGCACTGAAGAAATATTACTACTTATAATTTATATTTTATTGGAAAGTACATTCCCTCACCTATAATATTTTTCTTCTGTAAAGAACCTTGGCACCAAAAATTTCTTGAATAATATTATCAAGATTCGACAAGAATTGAACATCAAAAATATATCACAAGAATTGATTATCTCATTCCTTACCTTGTAAATTGTCTCTAAGTTTTCTAATTTACTCTCTTCTCCATCCAACTACTCAAACAAGACATTCTGATGTTACTTAGCATAAAGACAACTTTACTTCTACTATGCTCTGATAGAAGAAAATTATTAAAAAACAAATAGATCCACGATAGAAAGTTGATATTTCCAAATTCTTTGAATTTCTCACTGATGTGGAGATTTAACCAAATAACATTTGACATAAACACTGTGCAGTTATAGGAAGGATAACAGAAAATGGGATCATCCCTCCAATGGTGAAAAAAATTAATATTTTTAAAATATTTGAATTTCCAACTTAGGAGGAGATTTAACCCAATAACATTTGACATAAACACCCCGCAGTTGAAGGAAAGATGAAGAATAATGGCATCTAAAAGGGATAAACATCCCTCTAACGGTGAAAAACTATTTTCTCGTCATTCTTTACCTCCCAATGTAAGAAATGAAAATTCAACACTCACATTATTTATTTAAATCCATAAAATAAAATATGTTTTATTTGTTTAATATTTTAATATTATTTAGTTTTCAAGTTATTATTGGTAATAATCTTGTTTTATATTTGATATTTCATATTTTAAAATTAAAAACTTTAATTTTAGAAAAAAACCCATGGAATAATTTAAAATGATGTTTTGATCGCATTTTCATTTCTCTACGTTTTTCTGGTAATGCGAACCTATGGCCATTATGTTTCTTGTAACAAGGAGAGGAGGCCAATTTTCATACATTTGGGTACAATGATAATGAGAGACAGTTAAACAAAATAATAAAATGTTTTTTTATTAGGGGTAAATAGTTTTGAAGGTAATATACCCTATTACAAAAAGGCTCACAATCTAGATAGAGCAGAAAAAAGCATTCCATAGTTTTGAAGGGACTATACCCTAATACAAGAAGTCTCAATAGCAAGAAAGTGTAGTAAAATCATCAAAAATGGATAAGAATCTAGGATATACATGAGGACCAACTATAGTTTAGATGAAATGTATAAAGAGGGAGCAAAAAGTGTTAATCTGCGACAAAGAAACATCAAAACAACATCCTTACAACATCAAAACAACAATCTAGAAGCAAGAAAATCCCTCTTTATTTGACTGCTTTATCAATCTTGGTCTTTATCTTTTGCAGAGGGGTGAATAATTCCTGGGCAATGACATGAGAGGGATCCTTCTTATCTAGTTGTGAGAGAACCAAGTCCCTTGTTGAATTTGACTCCCAGATGACAGCAGGAATGTCACTGAGTATACAAACACTTTTGACATGTTGCATCAAGAAGTTGTAAATGGCCTTGAGCATAGAAATGGTATAGTCATGTCTACCTTTTCAATTACCTAGTCTATTGTCCATAGAATTAAGCTTCTTGTAGATTTGTAAAATCTACTCATTATCCTTTTCAGGGTCATTATGCATCTTCCTTTTACCTTCTCTCTTACACATCTGTTGGAGCTCTTCTTTCAGGTCTCCAACTTCCTTTTAAAAATTAACAATTGTGTTAAGAAGGCATTCCTCTCTTTCCTTAGTATAAGTATCAAAAATATTGCTAATATGGAGCAGATTTTTTACTGATTCAATTTTTTTACTGCTTCGAAGGACCCTTTGGGAGGGGAAGGGTTAATTGATGGGGTAAAGTGGATTTTTAGTTCTAATTTTTCTACACTCAGAAATGGTGGTGGGGGAAATGGAGTCAGGGTAAGGGGGAGCAGGGGCAGCTAGGATTGTATGATGATGGTAAAGACAATGTCGATGAAGTAGTAGGATGATCCCTTGGTGAAAGGGGGTGGCGCAAGTGTGGTTTTGAAAATCACGAATAGAGCGTTCTAAGGAGTTTAAGAGATAATGCAGAAAGATAACATGTAAATTCCTTCTAAAATGATTTAGGAAAACAAAATGTTTAAGAGGAACCATCACATATATGCCTTCTAAAGTGACATACCTGACAATCATCCTTGCAATTTTGTCGAAGGGCTCTGGAATGGAGGTCACTTTTATACCTGCCGCAAAAAACTCAATATTTTCTCCCCTTAAGGAATTTCTCGGCTTCAATATTCTTGTCAACCCTTTTACTGAATAATCTAGCTCCTTCTAAGCTCAGCCCCATGACCTCAACAATAATTTCTTTAGTGATTTTAACGCATATCTCCCCATATTCAACTGTCACTTATTTCCATCCAGTGGTGAATTGAATATAGATGTCTTCAATATGACCCTGCATTTTTTTAATGAGGTTAGAGAGACCACCCATTTGCAAATAAGTCCATAGGATCACATCCTCCTTTGAGGACGAGTTGAAAATGGGTTTCATTTCTCACAGAGGTCCACCCATTTTTCTGCTATTATTTCTTTGATTCCCAACTGCAATGCTTCTTCCCCAAAACTGATTTTCAACAGTGCCTTTTCATACCCAAAAAGCGTGTGAAGTGTGGGTGATGTTAATGACCCTACATATGAAGGAGATAATCACTCTAAAAGTGACAGAGGAGGACTCCTTAATGATGATTTTTTATATCATATATATCCTTGATGATGACATTATGTACCTTACTAGGGAGAATGTCATCACTAAACTATTTTTGCATGCTATTACTAACACCATAGTTAGCAAGACTATCCACCACTTTGTTTCCTTCACGATAGGTATGGATGATTTGGCAATTTGCAAAATATTTACAAATTTCAATAGATTCATAAATGAAATACCTAATAGTCAATCTAGGGGGTTGAACTTGATTTAGGAGGTTTATTATGTTCAACGAGTCTCCTTTAATTACAATATTGGAAATATTGCAATCCCTTACAAGCCTTATCCCACATAATGTTCTCAGGGATTCAGAATAGTGATTTGTTTGGTGTCCCATTTTTCTTGCAAATGTAGAAAGAAGACAACCTCTGTTATCTATGATCACCCCACCTCCTCTTGATTCCCCAAGATTTCCTTTGGAAGCTCCATCAAAATTCAACTTGTACCATAAGGTGGGTGGCCGAATCCAAGGAACTGTCGATCTGTCAATGCTATTTTGATCATCCCTTTGTATGTTTTCAGTATTAATCTTCCAAGTAGCAAGTATATGTTCTTATGCCTTGGGGTATGGTCTGTTTTTTGGAGGCCTAAATCTTTCATTTTTATCCTTGACGTCAATAAAAATTTCCTGAAATATCTTATTGCATACTTGTCTGCTATTCCTCAAAATTATATCATTTGTGGTTTTCCGCAATCTCCATATGCTATGAGGTAGGACCAAATTCCAAAGTCTTCTTATCATGCAATGTTTATACGGTGGATCCCATTGCTCCCAGTTCTGCAAGAAGGTATTAGGAAGTGTCCACTTCAGATTGAAGTTTGCAAAGATAAGACACCAAACCTTTGAAGCATATTCACAATGCAAGAAAAGATGTTTGATGTCTTTAACCTCTGTTTTGCACATGCAACACCTATTGGGAATAATGAATCCCTTTTTGATTAGATTATCATTAGTGAGAATCTTTCCTTTTAAAAGAAGCCACAAAAAGAAATTAACTTTTCGGGTTAACTCAGGCATCCAAATTTTACTCCAGTTTATATCACTTTGATTACTATAAAAAAAGCATTGTATCCCAATTTGACAGTATAGTCCCCACCAAAAGAATCAACCCATAGAAGCTCATCCTTACTATCCTTTTGATTAAGAGGAATGAGAGAAAGTTGTTGTTGCAAATACGAGACATAAAGTTGTAAATGTTCTTGACCCACTTTGAGTTGTTTCCAATTTAGTAAAGTTAACAATTTAATTTTTAATATATTAACATTTTAGTAAAGCTAATTTTTAATATATTATTATTTTATAATTTTAGAGGATGTTGTTTAAGGAGAGACAATCGTATAAAATGTGTGACTTACAAAATGACAAAGATATAAAATTAATTTTAAATTTTTATTATTCAACTTGATCTTTATATGGTAGTTTTTTTTATAGAAATCATAGAAAACGTGTGATTTAAGAGATGATAAAGAAAAAAAATTATTTGAATTTTTTGTTATTTAATTTTACCTTTATTATTATTATTATTAAATTATTTAACCATTTTAGGATAGAAGATGGTTTTTAGGAGACAATCATAGTAAACACAATATGAGACTTGGGAGATGTCTACAAGATGGGTCTATGTACTCAGTTTTTTAAGAGATGTGAGAGATGTATAAACTTAGGAGATGTCTCATATATACATCATAAGTACAAAGGGAGGCATATCTAGGTTTCTATGTTAAAATTTAAAATTGTTTTTACAAGAAATTGAAGATTTTCAAACATGAGAATATACAATCAATAGAATATGTACATAACTCAAGTATAATTACCTTTAATTTGTAATGTAAAATTAAAAAATATACATATATATATTTTTCACCTTTCAGTTTTTAGCTGTCAAAAATCTAATCTCCTTTTTTAGGGTCACTAACATAATATTCATCTTCACTTCCATGTTAACTAATTTTATGAAACATTATTCTCTAGGGTCATAACTCTTAAGTTTCCTCCATTACCACACAACTCATAGTATCCCCTTCATTTCTCTAGGATTTTTTAAAACTCAACTAAGAATTGCACTTACCAAACATGAGAGTTGTGCATTAATACAATACTCGAAAGAAAACCATGACAAACTAATCATTAATTACAAAATTGTGCCAAGCAAACATACCCAAAAAATCCATGATTATTCTCTCGACAACCGTTTGTCTTACTATTATTTTACTTTAGTGTTTATGAATGTTAAATATGCTAATGAATTTAGTTAAATTGAAAAAACTAAAAATCACGAACATACTAACAACTTAGTCTCTTCCAAAAATATATATCCTCGAACCATTAAGATTTCAAGTCACTTTACTTATCCATTGATCAAGGTAACGTCTCTAATTCTATGACAGTGATCCACATCAAATTTTCAAACTCAAAAAAGAGGATGACATCAACACCGAAACTAGCTTCCTACTCACTTGAAATCTATTCAGTGTTGTATCAATGATCAGATTAACAATTCCACTCACTTGATGGTGTAAGTGTTGGAACTCCTTAACATATACAATATTTGTCTTCTTTATTATATGTACCCCATAAAACCATAGTTCAATCATTTATAGGACTATTCCTTCATGAAATTTAACTAGAAATAAAGATTTACATATACAAGAACAACCATTTCATCTATTTGATTCCTTGAAAAATCTTGATCATAGATTAAGTCATGTAAATGAGCAACCCTAAAAAATTCCATAAGATTTCTTATGCCATTATGTGGTACTGGTATACATTGAACATATATAATTAAATTGGGAAGATGGATAAGTATTCATCTATTTCCACATAATGCCATTTACAAGAAAATTTAAATTAATGAAATACAATTACACATCTCTCATGATTGAATGATATCAATGCATTTGATTTCTTACCAATGTCTTATTCATATTTATAATTTTCTATTTTATGAATAAGAAATATGAATTTGAATAAATTAGAATATTTTCCCTCAAATACTATGGGATTCAGATGTACAATTGTGCCAAAATCTTTTATTTCGTGATTATTATCCTAAACATAATATTTAAAAATAAGTGTATCACATGTTTTGCTCTACGTATACCTAGTTTTTTGTCGAAACTAATATTTATATTTATTAATTTTAATCAATAAATTAACAACAATAATAAAAAAATAAGAACTTGTGGAGATATAAATCACTACGGTAAAAGAGGGCCAAAAAGAGTCGAATGCCTCATATAACAAATCTAAATATGAAGACGTAAATTTTAATGGAAATGTGCCCACTGAAACTGAAACTAAGTGGACCTAGAAATTTTGTATAGAAAATTTTATAAGACGGACCTCAAATATGAAAAGGGGTCTATTAAAAAAGAGTAACATAAATATAAAAAATCTGAACACATTAGAGGGATTTGATCTTAAGAAAACAAATAATATATCTTAAAACTTCTCATATCAAACAAAATATTATTTAAATTAGAATATTTAAATTACAACTAATAAGATTAATTTACATTAAACTATTAAATAGTTAATAATATTTTATTTTATATTATTTAAATTAAATTAATAGTATTATTTAAATTACAATAAATAATATTAACTTATATTACAGTATAATTACTAGATTTTTGTTTTTGCATTATAGATTTCTAATTCATTGTATTTGTATTGTGTAATTTTTTCAATAACATATATTCCAATATTTCAGTGTGTAGTGACTACCACTATAAATAATTTCTAGGGCTATGAGAGAATCTTTAAGCCGAGTCTCATTTCTTAAAAGTTCACAATTTTGGAAGGATATGTGGTTACGTAATTTCCCAATTATGTGATAAATAAATAAATAATGTTAATGTTGTTGTCAAAATACGGGCCTTCAAAGGCATCTCAACTGATGTAGGTTGTGTTATCACTAAAAACAAAACCCTCTGATTTTTCATGCCTATGTGAATGAGAAACTGGTGTTTTTGGGTAATATGGGACCATCTTTGAAGTTGTGGGACTTGTTACTTGATATGGACCTCCAAAGAAGGTCGGTTCCTCTACCTAAACCTAACACTAAACTACTCCTACTGAAGGAAATGCAACTAACTAGTCCTAATCTATCAATTCTAAGGGATCAAGGAGAGAGAGAGTGCATGAAAAAAGGGAAATCCTACACTAGTAGAGGTGATAACACCAAGAAAAAGAGGAGGTGTGGCCACTTCAAAATGAATGAAAATGGGAGAAAATGGAGATGGAAAGGGTGGACAAAGCACCATAGACCATAATAACACTCAATACACCAATTTCAAAAGCACAAAGTTATTCAAGCTTGCAATGAGAACAAAAACATGCACATAATACCTAGAAATATGAATAAATGCAAGATAAAGTAGCAAAAAACCAAGCTAGGGCAGTGAAATAACCATAAAAATTGATTTTATTGCTTAAATGTTGACACGATTCATTACATTGGAGAAATAATCCATGTATTCCTTGAAAAATGCTCAAGAATGGAGGTTTTGAGCTCATAATACATCTGCAATGCCTATAGAAAGTAAAGGAGCAACTGGAGAATATCTAACTCTTTACAAATAAGCTCTTTTTACAATATATAGAAGTTGGAAAAGAGAGAGAGGAGGGGAATTTGAGTTTTGTATTCAACCACAAATATAAATCATTAAATTTCTTGTCAAATCCCATTCCTTCGTGATATTTTTCTTGTGGAAGAATAAATTTGAATTTTATGCTTACATTAATGTGTTTTATCTACATAGGACGTGTCTATTGAATGTTGGGAGTTTTTTTTTTTCCTATTTTCCCCCAAATACACCTCATAAATCTAATTTTTTATTGTTTCTAAGTCTGGGGCTTGAGAAAATGAATCCAACAATGTATAATTTTGTGATGTTTGGTGCACCAGAGCTCAAGATATGTCCATACAGATTTTAGGGTTTCGAGACACTCAAAATTAGATCCTTCGGCCTCTATTTTACTTTTGATTTGTTTGACTACTCCTAGCCACGCATCTCCTCACCATTATCTCACAATTTTTTTGGTAATGCGGGGAACATTGGTGAGTGTGTAATGGAGATTGGAGTTTTGTTTGTGCCTAATCTCCCCAAAACCCTATGCATTAAACTATCTTGACCTCATGCCAACTTTGTCTCCAACTCAGTAGGAGAGCTCACCAAACTACCCCACCAATTTTCCCTCAATATGCCTCCCCTTTGAGCCACATGTCACTTATGCATTGGGCTATGGATTTTTCACCTCCATAAGAACTAGTTCCCCCACACCTCTTTTTCTTTCGATGTCACCAACTCCTACACTAACTTGGTCCCAGAACTTGCTAACACCGTCCCTCTAACTTGGTGGACTCATCCTCCTCCTTGTTGCGGACATTTTAGGTTTGTGGCGAGCTAGAGACCCCACGATCCGTGTTCCTCCTGGGCACTCTGGGTCTAATTTTACTGAATCGCATGTATCCTTCATCCATCGGCAATCTTGGGCTTTCAAAGAAGTGAATCCCCGAAACAACTTGTACCTTGTGGGCCTTTTAGGCACGAGAATGCCGATCTTCCTGCATATAACTAAACTCACCCCCTTACCTTCTACATTGCGAAGATTTTGGTGATGCGGGGAACTGCCGAACCACCAGAACATGTGCCTTTTAGGCTCCAATAACCTGATCCACTCGCATTTCAAAGGACCCCTTTCATTGTAGCCCCCAAATGGGTTCCTGAAACCCAAGTTCCACCCGTACTTGTTCCATCTAACCCCCTTCCATTCACAATACACTATAACACACCATTTTCGCCCATTTTCCTCCAATTTTTAACCAATTTTTGGATTTTTCTTGGATAGGGGAGTTAGGAAAATAGAGTAGAGTGCTCCCAAGCAAATTTTTCTCAATTTTATCCATTTTTTACCCAAATTTGACTAAGTATTAAACCTTTGAATCCTAGAGAAGAAGAATGCATCCAAATGGTTTCCAAGTGCCCCAAAAAACATGAAATTTACCTGTTTTCTCTAGATTCTCCATTGAATTCTTATTAACTACCCAAGTCCAATTTTTCCAACTTGTTATCCATTTTTTCCAGGGGGTAAAAATGGATAATAATTTGGTGAGTCACCAGGGACATCTACCTGCTAGATGAGCTGATCAATGGCCTTGAAGCATCCATTGGGCATGGAGTTAAACTGATAACATAAAATTTGATCTAGAACTTGAAATTTCAACCCCTGAGACTAGTTGAAGTGCTTGCTTGAACTTGGAATTGATATATTTCTTGATCGAGTTTTCCATATTTATAACAATTTTTTAAATTTTGATCGAGTGGAAAATTGTTTTGAATCTAAAATATCCTTTCTTTCTTCTGCAATACTGATCTATTGGAACAAGGATGAACATCTGAATCTGTCCCAAAATCTGATGTCTCTTTCCAAGTTTTGAAGAAAACTGAGCTAAATCATTGGCAAAGATGAAGCATTCCAGAGTTCAGAAATCACATGTACTAATTATGGATGCACTTGGAACTTCTTAAAACAACTAATTTCCCCATGAACACTACCTCTTCCAATGAACTGTGCAACAACATAAACAGAGAAAAAACTATGTACAAAGATGGAAAATCATACATGCTCCAAGTGGAGACATGTAGAGTGTGCACAAACACTTCTACTGAAAATAAACCTACCTACTCTACTCTAACTAGAGGTAATGGGGAACTCAAACAAATCCTACAACTAGCAGGGAGAAGTAGCATTCCTTCCTCACAAACTGGGACCATGTGACTGATTTTACAATGAACATGGTCATAAGTAAGAGTGAAAAATTGAACTAAAAGTTGATTCTTCACCCTATCCATCAAGGTATCAACTGGAAATAGAAGAAATACCTCTTTTAGTTGCTCTGCATTTGGATTTGAGAGGTATTGCAAGCTGATCCTTGGCACTTTGAAGCTCATCCTCATACTCAAAACTAAGCATGACTGGTGGAAACTCTAGTTTTGGCTCCAATGACTAGCCAGGTATCTAATTGGGCATGGTCTGATCCTTGAAGTTTCCCATTTCTTCTGAAGCTCAATCCAAAATGAGGATCCTCTTGCATACTTTTTTGGAAAAGGTGACTAGTTGCATGTTGATTTGAACCTTGTTATTAATCTACAAATAACTCATTCTCTCCCTTGATGACTAATTTGGTAATGTTCTCATCATTCTCATTCTCTTCTCCTCAACATTCAAGGCATAAAGTTTGGAAGATCAAAACTTTCCTATTTCTTGCTCATGAGGACTATTGTGGGCAACAAGCTCTTCTTGAGACATTCTATTCCATGGTAATGAGGCTCTTATTTTTAGAAGATAGGTGGTGGAACAATAAAAGTGGTAAGTTCAAGGGCTCTTCTTCACCAATGTTATCCTCCAAATCTGATAAAAAATCAGCCTCTTCATTGTCTAGATGCCAAGGATTTTACCTCCTCCATGATGGCTTTTGATTTTGCAAATAGTTCACCATGGGTCTCCTCATCCTCAAACATAAAATTTGAGAGCTCAAACTCATCCAAAAATTCAGATTTTTGAAAGGATGAAGTGGGAGAAGGATATGAAATTTCCTCTATGACATCTTCTCTTCACTCAAGACCTTAAAATGAAACTGACTTGTCTTCCTCCATGGCATGAAGCTCCTCGTGACTAGGTTGTAACATTTGAAGATGTTCTTAGTGGATCAATGTAACCTTCCAGAAGTGCAGCAAGCTCTAAACATGCAAGACAATGAGGATCACTACATTCTATTGAAAATATTTGTACACACTTAGGATATTCTCTTCCTTTACTGATTCTTATTTTGGACTTTTCCAACTGGATGGGACAACAACCTCTATGAATATGGTTCCATCATGCACACTACACTTTGAGCAAATAGTAATGTTGGTCATCTTCTTCTTTCTTGTTCTTCTACAAAATTAGTCTCCACCTTGTGTTCTTTAACCTCAAATTTTTGAAGGCCTAGTCACCAATGACATTTGATTGAATTGAAACTTGAATAGCCCAATTCTTCAAATTTTGTGTAGTTCTTCTCTACTGGGATCTTTAATTTTCTTCCCTCCTTGACTAATTTTCTATGATTTTGTTCTTCCCAAAATGGGTTTGGGAATGCAAGAGGAGGGGTGGGTTGGGTCTTAACTATCTTTTTGCATTGTTTGAGGTGGAAGGGGAGGATTTACACTTTCTTGTGGAGGGGATGTAGTTTTGGAAGAGAAAAGGTAAAAGAATTGAAGATGGGGTGGAAGGGAAGAAGATGGAGAAATGGAATTCTCAATGGGGGAAATAGGTAGGAAAGCTAGGAATGGTTTAGAACTCAGGTTGAGATGACATAGGTTGGGGAATGAGGAATGGGATGGTGTATGAGATGATAGTGTATGAATTCCTCAATTACATGACTACTTAACAATATATTCATGAGCCTCCATCCATTTAACCCACTTTTCAACTTGAGTTATTACTTTGATTATAAATTGTAGATTTTGTTGAGGATTGAACTTACTTGGCATAAGGCCATCCCATAGATATGGAATCTTGAAACCAATATGGGCTCCATTCATTATTTTCTCAATCCTTATCTGCACCATGCTCAACTCCAACTCTTGAAACTTTCTCTGTAAATTGGCATTTCTAGGTGTAAGATGGCCTCCAAAATCTCACATACTCCCATTCTTGAATAACTCCCTAGTTTGGTAAATTACCAAACTAATTTGCATTTGGCTCATAGGGGTATACATGCTTAATTTGATTTTTTCCTTAGAAGTGATATGGAGGTGTGTTAAAACATCTTGGAGATGGATTTGAATGGTAATGTTGGTGCAAATGAGAATTCCATGATGGAAATAAATTCATGATTACACAACTTCATGGATGGAAGAACATGAAAGACATGAAAGAAAAATGGATGGAAATGGATGGAAAAAAACTCATGAAAATGGGTTGTTTTGGATCAGTAGATTTACTAGATGTTCTTTGAACATGCCTCCAAAGGCTAATATTTCAACAAGAACACATACTAATTGCTGAAATGAAGATGTAAATCTCCCCAATCTTCTCCCACCAGGCATGCTAAAACTTGTTATCACCAAAAAACAACACCCTCTGATTTTTCATGTCTGTGTGAATGAGCAACTGATGTTTTTGGGTAACATGGGACAATCTCTAAAGTTATGGGACTTTCTACTTGAGAGGGACCTCTAGAGAAGGCTAGTTCCTCTACCTAAACCTAGCACTAAACTACTCTTAATGAAGGAAATGCAACTAACTAATCCTAATCTATCAATTCCAAGGGACAAGGGAAAGGGAGAGAGAGAGAGAGAGAGAGAGAGAGAGAGAGAGAGAGAGAGAGAGAGAGAGAGAGAGAGAGAGAGAGAGAGAGAGAGAGAGAGAGAGAGAGAGAGAGAGAGAGAGAGAGTGCATGAAAAAGGAAATCCCATACTAGCAAAGGTGATAACACCAAGAAAAGGGGGTGTGTCCACTTCAAAATGAATGAAAATGGGAGAAAATAGAGATGGAGAGGGTGGAAAAATGATGCAGCCTCGAATTTACTAACCCAGACACATTAGCACATCACTCAGCCTAGACTGAGCACTCACCCAAAGCGCGCAAAGGTACCAGGCCCCTCTTTAGGGTTGTTTGTGTAGGATATTAGCATGTTGAATACTTAATGCATTCAGATCCATAATTAGTATAAACATTCTACAGAGCATATTCCACATCTAGATCTAAGGATAACCGATTTAAATAATAACCATAATGAATTCAACCATGCAAGAACTAGTTATACTTATGATTAACACCTTGATTTAGCAAATACACTCCATTATATTAAACATAGTAAATACATAGAAGCTTCTTACAAGAAGTATTACCATAAGCTCATGCACGCATCAGATCTGACAACATAACCTCACATCAATTCATATCCAGTTCTCACATATTCCTCCTATTCTATGTAGATCACTACATATTTATAAGGGTGGGGGACTTGCCCTTCATTACTTGCATAATTCCAAAAATAGGTCGCATACTGAAAATAGCCATGCACCTTTACAATAATAGCCATACATGCAACTGTGCTAAACAATAGATATCTTATAGTTAACTGGATAGTAGCAATTCTATTATTAGCCCGAACCCATGCAAAGTGCTTAATAGCAGCTCTTCAAATAATATCCCATGCATGTCATGTAATTCTTTATCCGATTTGTGTGCTCTTCACATTATCTCCAAAAATAGCTCGTACATATGAAAACGGCTACGTCGTGAATCTGCCCTTGTATTTTTGCACACGCGTCCTTCCCTATCCTTCCGCGCCTTTAACTGTGCTTTACTCCTGCATGTGAATCTTCTATATGCCCTCCCTTCATATCATACTCTTGTGCACTCAATATTACCCCCACACTAAACTGCATTACTGCCCCGGAAATGGCTTGCTATTCGAAAAATAAAGAATAAAGAATGGAAATAAATGAAATAATTTATGCATAAATAATGAACTGTCACTGTGCAACATCCTCTGTTTCAACGAAAAGAATTAATTCCAAATATTATTCTTTTATCTTCGCTTCCAAGGTATGTCATTTGGTTAGTGCAACTTCTGTTTTCTCTGGAATTTCCGCTGCAATAAGCTCCAACACAATCTTGGGAATTTTCTTCCTTCTCGTTTTGTAACACCAAAACAATGTTGGACATAACATGCATTCTTCCTTCTAATAGATCTATCTTTTTCTCTATACATTTTCCAATCTCGTCCAACTTTTATTTTATAGGGGTCCTATGCTACTGCAAGGGGCCTCACACTTTTGCTTGACTAGTGCTAATCTTTCCAAGCGTTCCAAGGTCTCATTATTCATTGCCTTCTTGACCTCATTGTCTTCTACTATTGTCCTGATCCTCATTACTACCTCTGGAGATGCACATATGTTCAGTTGCTGGTTCACTTTCTTCAGCTCGTCCTGCAAGGTTTGAAGCAATGCCTCGTATGATGAAATATTTTGCACTACTAAAGCCTTTTCCCTCTCTGCTTCCTGCTCAGGGTCCTTTGCTGTTGGCATGTAAATTTTTCCATCCTCAAACACCAGATCGAATAATTTACACACATAGTGCATAGCCAAAGGGAACCTTTCAGGTACCTTGGACTCCAAGTGCGGTCTTGCTTTCAGGACATGATCCCTGATCTCCTTTGTCATGCCAATAATAACCCCATTCTTATTTTTCTCTAGGTCCTTCTCCCCTTTCAGATGCATGATATCTACATCTTTGGCTTTGTTGTCTTCCCTTAGCACTTTAATATCTTCTCTTAGTGCTTTAATGGTGGAAACTTTATCCGCAATTCTTGCTCACTACCTCTGCAGACACCTTCACTAGGGGCATTACTCACATGTTCATCAGACATAAATGTGGGTTTGATGGTTATATGTTTGTTTTGTGGTGCCTTTCTCATTCTCATTGATACATAGGAATATTCACACACATCAAAATTAGGCTCGTCCATGTGAGTTTGCATGGACCATGACAACTGGTTCCTCGTGCCTGTGGTTTCCATGTCAGGGTCCATCAACTCCCATCCATTATAATTCCTTAAGGCCCATTGTAATTTGAAATCACATGTGGGACAATTTACTTGTGTCCTCTTCATAACCCATGATTGGCGCAACGTACTCTCCACTTTCCCTCCTTGATCTTGGCCCCTTGGGAACTTGAGCGCCAAGGTTTGGAGTTGGCTCCTCTATGTCCTGAGTTGTATCTTGCTCTGTTTCTCCTAGCTTATGTACCCCTTCTTCCTCAACCTTCATTTATTCATCCTTGGGCTCTTCCACATCCTCTGGTTTATATAGGTGATCCAGGAGCACTCTCTTCAGACTCTTCCACCTCCTCGTACAACTTCAATTTTCTCCTTCTCTTCTCAACTGTCTCCTTCTGTGGAGAGATTCATGGCGATCTTCGTAATGATTGTGGAGTAGTGCCTTGAGTTCTTATTCATCTGAAAAACCCTCTTAAATTGAAGTTCTTTAGGTTCTTCTCCTACTTCTAATTCTTCATCTCCTTCTTCTTATGCCTTGGGTGGAGTAATTGCACACTCAGCTTCTACCTTTGTCGAAGGGTTGCCTTCATCCTTTATATACCAAGCCACCATTGTCTTCATGTTCTTCCTCCTCATCATCTACCTCTATAGGTTTAGTGGGTTTTCTAGTTGGTACATTCTTTACTGTATGCTTACCCTTAGGCAGACCTACGAGTCCAAAACTCATTCTCCACATATTTGTTACCCTCCAACTTAGGCTTAAGATGAATGTATACAAGCATGGCTCCACTGTCTTCAATATCTAAAGTCACAAGGCTTCATGATTATCAGGTCAAAAATTATCCTCTCAATGTAGGCAGTCTGCCCTGGATATACATACGTATTTCACAGCATGTGGCAGTCACATTATACCTTATCTCCAACAAAATTTAGGTGGCACACATTAGTAAAACAATGGATTGATGCCTGGAAGTAGCGCACTGTGAAAGCATATAGTAGTTTACACCATGGGCTCCAAGTCCCATCCTTCATTAAAAACTATGCAATGCAAAAAGTGTTGATACACTGTGAACTACACTGCATTTCCCACCACCAAAGGTAACTCCTTGGGGATGTGTCACTTCCTCTTCAAATGTCACACGGAGCCCCATCATACCACATCTCTGCCCTATGCTTGAATGGCCCACTCATTGAACCTTCACACAAGTACTTGTCAAATATTTCCGCAAGGGAGTTGTGTTGCACGGGGTACTCCCATAATCTTATGCTTAGGCCCATCGGGCACTGTGATCTCCATAAACACAAGGGATAATAGGATAAAACTGAAACTGATTTTCTCACTTGTGCACAGCTTCCTCGATGATAGTGTTTCCACAATGTATCTTGATATGTTGTAAATTGTTTCTGTTAGTGCAAAATCACAGCACCCCCAATGGCTTGATTGTGAGGCGAGGCAATTCGGTGTGATTGCACAACATGGGACCATCTCTCAAGCTATGGGACTTACAAAACTTGAGATGGACCTCTAGAGAAAGCCGGTTCTTGCTTCCTAATCTACCTGCCACAAGCTACTCTAGTGTAGGCAGAACCTAACTATCCTAATCTAACCATTCCAAGGGGACAGAGAGAGAGAGAGGAGAGGGTGAAAGAGCCTACACTAAGTGGTGATACACCAGAAAAGGAAGTGGATGATCACAGACCCTACTACCTGAAGTAGAGAGAGGTGAGCAGAGGAGAGGGTGGACAAAATGCACCACAGACCAGAGATAGATTTCACACAGAACACCACTTCGAAACCCATTAAACATAGCTCTTAGGACCTGCAATAGACATCAAAATATGCACAGTATACCCTGCGATAATGAGAGGTAAGGAGAGACAACAAAATAAGCTAAGGATGGACAGATGCATCACAAAATAGATTTTATTACTCCAAAATGTTACACAGTGCACCATCAATGGGCAAGAGGCAAGAAAATGCCATTACAAAGCCATGAGAGGAGGCTTAGACTCTGCATTCGACCCTAAGGAAGAAAGAGAGAGGGGGCAGAAGAGAAACAGTGACCAACAATTTGAATGTGCCCCTCTATTACAATATATAGGAAGAATGGGAGAGAGAAGAGGGAAGAATTTGAATCCTGCTCCAACCACCCTGAGATACGCATTGAATCCCATTTTGAAAGCTCAACCATTAAATATCAATGCCTTCTATAAATCCACCCACAATATGTCACTTCTGGTTCCCCGATGGATCAAATCGAATCAGATCTAGTAGTTGAAGAATTAGATTCTATGTTAATGGCTCTGGAAGACTGTTTCCTAGTTTTCACCTCTCAGAGCCTTCCCAAAATAGTATTTTATGTTCCTAAGGCGTAGAGGGTGTTGAGAAATTCCAAAAACATTTCTCCCACCCAAATAGATTCTCTAGTCAAACGATATGTTATTTGAATATTAGGGTTACAGGAGCAATATTTAAAGAGTCTGCCATACAGGATCCACATGGCAGTCTCGCGGCTCGTTTGAGATTCAGCCCCCTACCTTCGATCTTTAAATGATGCCCAATGAGACATGTGGCATCATTCGTAACTCCCCCTATTTCCTTTTTATCCTACCTGAGTCTTTATGTTTGGCGGGGCCAAAACATCTGACCCTAGACATGTGGAGGATTTGCGATTGTTCGAGAACCCACCCCAAATTTTACCTTTGAAATGGTGCCATGCTGACACTTGGCACCTTCCACCAGCCTACCTCTACTTTGACTATTTAAACCCTGACGCTGTCCCCTTTTAAAATTTGGGACACATGGCGAGCCTATGCTCATTTGGTAGCTGCCCCTAAGTCTTACTTTTGAAAGAGCATCGTTAAGACATGTGTCACCTTCCGCCTTCACTCTGTACTTAGACATTTTGGGTTTACTCTCCTTTTTTGACCCTTGTTGACCATTTTCTACGTGGACGCAAGTTTGAGTCTCTACCTTGGGCTCCCATCTTGGCAAGCTGACACTTGGCACCTTCCGCTGAGTCTTCTATACTTAGTCCTCCCACTCTATCTGCCTCTTTGAATTTTAGCTATTAACTCTACCCCATCTTTGGGCCTGGGCAGTGGAGGCTTGGTGCTCATTTGAGTCTACCTCTTGGATTCACTCCTTGGAAATGCGCCATTTGGACACTTGGCAGCGTTCTCTCCTCCATACGTAGTCGTTTTGAGGCTCTTTCTGAATCGTTTGAGAGCCCGACAGCTTTGAAACCTTCACCATTTCTTTTCTTCAAGCCTCTGGCTTCCTTTGACACTACTCAGACCTCACACTCCTCAACTCTGCTATTTCATTTTAGAGCCTACCTGAGTCTGTTTGCTGGATTTGAAGCACAAATTCACTCGACAGAGCCGTTTCTCAAATTTCTTTACTGCACAGGGTCGTTTGATCTTTCACAGGCCCCACCACTCCATTACAAATTCCCTCTGTAACTTGTTTACAAGCTTTGAACATGATTTCTCTAGCTTCTTCTATGTGGGGTCATGGCTGATCCTATTTTACCTGGGGGAAAAATATGGATAATAGTTTTGGTGACTCGCAGGGGCATCTGCCTGCTCAGATGAATGGACCAGTGGCTTTGAAGCATCCATTGGGCATGGAGTCAAGAATGATAGTCCTGACACTAATCCTTCTTAGAAAATGGACCCCAACTGCCCACCTTTGCTGACCTCTACTTGACCCTTGAACCTGCCCGCATGCATCTGCACTCTCAATTTTCATGAGAAGTCTTGAAACAAGGCATTCTGAGAGTAGAAAATTGTTTTTGACCCTGGGGCTTTCATCTGTCCCTGAAATGGAATTTTTTCAAACATGACTTAAGTTGTTCTGCATTTGTTTCCTTTTGGAACTAGTAACTATTACAGACAGCTATGAGTCTTCTTGCCATGAATACTGAAGATCCTGGCCTTATGCACCTTTGGAGCAATTCAAAAACTTATGTACAAAGACCAAATCATACATACCTCAAATGATACATGCAGAGTGTGCATAAGCACTTCTTCTACTGAAAGAAAATCTACTCCTACTCCTAAACTAACCAAAGAGAAAAGTGACTAAACAAAGTCCTGCTACAAGAAGGGAGAAGTAGCTTCCCTTTCTCAAGAGGGGCAGCCATGCAAATGATTTGACACTAAATATAGTTGCATGTATGAGTGAAAAACTGAACAATAAGCCAGTCCTCCACCCAAATTATCAAGGTATCAACATTAATGGAAAATACCTCTTCAAGCTGATTTGCATTGGACTCCTGGAGGTATTGATGGTGACCCTTGGTACTTTGATGCTCATCCTCATGCCCTGAAGTAGGCATGACTGGTTTTGGCTTCTCCCTTGGCTTTAATGAAGCCAAATACCTGATGGGGCACGGTCTAGATCACATTGTGAATGTGCTCCATCATCTCTGAAATCTCAACTCCAAAAATGGAGTTTTCTTGTGGACCTTCTTGGATGAATGGTGTGAGAGAGATGATGACATCCTCCTACCTTTTCTCTTCCTCCTCCTTTGTGAAGAACATGGAAGATCAAGATCTTCCAACCTTGGTTCTAGAGGGCCATTATGAAGTGCAGGTTGTTGCACTTGAATATTCTCCTTCATGGCAACAGGTTCATATGCTTGGAAGGTGGATGATGGAGGAAAAAATGATGTTATCTCCTCATGGTTCCTCTCCATCAAAGCAATCTTCCAAGTTAGACAGATAGTCTACCTCCTTGTTGTCCTGTTGCAGGTGCTCTACCTCCTCCATGGTGTCCTCCTGATCTGTAATTGCTCACCATGGTTCCCTTCATCTTCAAACATGAATTTTGAAAGATCAAACTCCTCTTCAACATTAGAGCTTGAAGGGGATGAAGTGGGAGGAAGAACTGAAGGTTCTTCTGTGGCCTACTCCGCACTTGGAGCCTCTGAAACTTTATAGTCCTCCTCCATCATGGGTTCATCAATCAAATCAGGCCCTTGAAATGAAATCAAAAAATATTCAATGATGCTTTCTTCATTGAAGTGGCTTCAACTCTAATTTGATCTCTCCCAATTACTCCTCTTCAATGGTCCTTGTAGCTGATTGTTCCTCCTCTTTAACTAGTTGTGTAGCTTGGATTAGATCAGCATTCTCCTCAGACATAGTGCCATTAGGTACATTGCATTCGGAGAAACAGACTACTGATCTTCTTCCTCTTGTTCTTGCTCTTCTTCTACTACAAACTCAGCCTCAGCCACCACTGGCTCTTCAACCTTGACCTCCTCTATTGGCTTGACCATCAAGGGGATCTTTGTAAACCCAAATTTGGCAGCCCAACTCTTCATATTTTCTATCATTTCTTTTCTGTTGTGGCTCCTCTTCTTGTTGTTCTCCTTGACTGGATTCTTGAGTCTCTTCCCAACATGGACTTGGGAAAGCAAGAGGAGTGGTAGGTTGGGGTTCAACCAAATTTGTAATTTTTTGTGGTGGAGAGGGAGGTGGAACTTCTTGTTTGTTTGGAGGGTATGACTATTTGGGAAGGGAAAAGGGTACAGAGGAATTGAAATGGGGTGGAAGATCAAGAGATGGAGAAAAGAAACTAACACTTGGGGCAGCAACTGAGGGGCTTGACTCTTGATTATGCTGAAATGATAAAGTTTGAGAAAGAGGAAATGAAGGACAGGGAGCTGGTGATTGACTTACCCATTGAAAAGGTTGTCTCACACTTTGCTCATAAGCCTCAATGTCCTCAATCCACTCGTGTAAGTTGAGGCAACATTTCAACCATGAAGTCAAGCTTCTCTTGAGGGCTGTAATGTCTTGCAAAAGGACCTTCCCATGGACAAGGTGCCCTATGGCCAATCTTGAATGCTTTCATTTGTGCTATGGGTAACTGCACCATGGTTCTAGCCTCCATTATTTGATCTTCTCCAGTTGGGAATACATTGGATTTGACTGTTTTCATTGTATGCATACCCTGAATTTCTTGATAAGCTCCATGGCCAAACTGAACTTTGACCCTGCTCATATGGGTAAGAATGAATAGTATTGGATTTGATTATAGAATGGATGAAAAGGAGTTGGAAATGGATTGGAGGTGGTCTGCAACTGTTGTAAGTGTGAATTCCATGAAGGGAATGAAGTCATGATGTGCACAACTTCATGGAATGGGGGGGAAATGGAAGATATGGAACAGAACACATGAATGCTAAGATGACGTGGTAATGGATGGAAAAGGTCTATCCCACTCAGAAATGGGTTATTGATGATGGAGTCACCAGATGTGCTTATGGTGCCTCAAAAGGTTGACCCTTAATGAAACACCTTGGAAGATGAAGTGGTAAGATGCTTCAGACCTCATGACCACCGGGCATGCCAAAATTTGTAGTGTGGTCACACTGTGGCTTATGATTTGCTGTTGATAATGAGACACCTTGGAAATATGGAAGATCTAACCTCAATATCCCACCGGGCATGCCAAAAAATTGTTAGTGCAAAATCACAGCACCTCCGAATGGCCTCGGGTGTGAAGTGGGGCATTCAGTGTGATTGCACAACATGGGACCATCTCTCAAGTTGTGGGACTTGCAAAAACTTGAGATGGACCTCTGGAGAAAGTCGGTTCTTGCTTCCTAATCTACCTACCACAAGCTACTCCAGTGCAGGAAGAACCTAACTATCCTAAACTAATCATTCCAAGGGGAAAAGAGAGAGAGAGAGAGAGAGTGAAAGAGCCTACACTAAGTGGTGATACACCAGAAAAGAAAGTGGATGATCACAGACCCGACTGCTTAAAGCAGAGAGAGGTAAGTAGAGGATACGGTGGACAAAACACACCATAGACCAGAGATAGATTTCACACAGAACACCACTTTGAAACCCATTAAACACAACTCCCAGGACCTGCAATAGAACATCAAAAGTATGTATAGTATACCCTGCGACAATGAGAGGTAAGGAGAGACAACAAAATAAGCCAAGGATGGACAGATGCATCACAAAATATATTTTATTGCTCCAAAATGTTACACAGTGCACCATCAGTGGGCAAGAGGCAAGAAAATGCCATTACAAAGCTATGAGAGGAGGCTTAGACTCTGCATTCGACCCTAAGGAAGAAAGAGAGAGGGGGAAGAAGAGAAACAACAACCAACCATTTGAATGTACCCCTCTATTATAATATATAGGAAGAATGGGAGAGAGAAGAGGGAAGAATTCAAATCCTACTCCAACCACCCTGAGACATGCATTGAATCCCATTTTGAAAGCTTAACCACTAAATATCAATGCCTTATGTAAATCTTGCCCACAATATGTCACTTCTGGTTCCCCGACAGATCAAATCGAATCAAATTTGGTAGTCAAAGAGATCAGATTCTATGTTAATGGTCTGAAAGAATTTTTCCCAATTTTCACCTACCAAAGCCTTCCCAAAATGATATTTTATGTTCCCAAGTCATAGAGGGTGTTGAGACATTTCCAAAAAGTCTTTTCCCGCTCAAATTCTGATTCTCAAGTCAAAAGATATGGCCATTTGAACATTAGGGTTACGGGGTGCAATATTTAAAGAGTCTACCCCTATAGGGTCCACGTGGTGGCCTCACGCTCATTTGAGATTTTGTTCCTACCCTCACTCTTGAAATTATGTCAGATTGACATGTGGCGGCCTCCACGAGCTTCTTAAGGTCCTTTGTATTTTTCCTGAGTCCTTTTTCTTGGCGGGGCCAAAAGTCTGACCCTGGACACATGGAGCCTTCGACACTCATTTGAAAACCCATCCCAAATTTTACCTTTGAAATGACGTCGTGCTGATACTTGGCACCCTCCATTAGCCTACCTCTACTTTGACTTTTCAAACCCTGAATTTGTCCCTTTTTAAAAGCTGGGACATGTGGTGAGCCCACGCTCATTTGGAAATCGCCCGTAAATCTTACTTTTGAAAGAGCCAATCATTAAGACACGTGTTGCCTTCTGCCTTCACTCTGTACTTAGACATTTTGGGCCCACTCTCCTTTTTTGACCCCTATTGACCATTTGCCACATGGAGGGATACCACAATTTTGAGTCTCTGCCTTGGGCTCCCGTCTTGGAATTGCATCGAGCCAACACTTGGCACCTTCCACTGAGTCTTCTATACTTAACCAATTTTGAGGCCCACCTTGTCTACCTTTTGAATTTTGTTGACTTTTCACCCGCTTTGGACCTGGAACATGTGGAGGTTGGTACTCATTTGATTCTACCCTTTTGGGTTTTAATATTTGAAGGTGCACCGCTTTGACACTTGGTAGTGTCTGTTGTCTCCTCCATACTTAGTCAATTTTGAGGCTCATTCTGAGTCGTTTGAGAGCTTGACTGACTTTAAACCTTTGTTGTTTCTTTTCCTTGAGCCTTTGGCTTCTTTGACATTGTTCGACCTCCTTCCTTTCCCGACCTTGCTATTTCATTTTAGAGCCTACTTGAGTCTGTTTGCTGATTTGAAGTATGAATTTTCTCGACAGAGTCGTTCCTTGAATGTCTTTACTGCACAGGGTCGTTTGATCTTTTGCAAGCCCTGCCACTCCATTGTAGAGTCCCTCTGTAAAATGATTGTAGGCTTTAAACATGATTTCTCTGGCTTCTTATTGTGCAGGGTTGTGGCTGATCCTATTTTACCCAAGGACAAAATATGGATAACAATTCCCTGTGACATTCTCCTTGTAATGTGTAGCCACATTGTATTCACATGTGACCATCTCTCTTGATCATTCAATTTGGTCACTAGATGTGCAGCTGTCTATACCACTGGGTACTTCTTAAACTTTTTGATATCCATTCCGCGCAGACCCTTGGTATACCCTAACTCCTTCCGTGTCTCCAAGATTTCTAATTTATCTACCAAGTCACTATTTAGATCCACTCTCATGTGCCCTTTAATAATGTTATAGTTGAAATCAAGGCAGTTGTAATCCTTACGCTGCATCCGGTGAAATAGAAAAATTCTTCATGTACCCTACTCATCAATCAATGGTACAAAGGTTCGTATTTTCCAAAATATGGGAGCTCGTATAATTGTCAGACTCCAATCTGCTTTAGCAACTTCTCTCCAACATCATCATACACTGACATGTCCTTTATTGTGCGCTTGATTGTCTTTGAACTCAACAACGCTTCTAATTCCTTTTTATTATCCGATGAAAAATGGCTATAATCACTTATCTTGCACTTCTGAATGTGAGAATCCCATTCTTTTCCCACTATCACGCCTTTTGGGTATTGCATCTCCGAGAAATTACTCTTAGGGGAAATTTCAACCTCTGCTTCCAATTCTTCTTTCCCTTGGCTCCTACATCAGGTTATTTCTTTGGTGCCATATGTAAATTACAACTTTCTATCCTCTGTAGTGTGCAAATGCTTGCCTTCTATCGTAGGTAATGAGAATTTCCAAACCCTAGCTTGAATCTACGTGCCCTAGTTGAAATTGTGTGCCCTATCTCTTTTGCAACACTTTGCTTCACTCAAACCCTTCACCAATGGGGATGTAATCTTATCATGCGCACAAATATGGTCTCAACATCTGGTTTCACACTCTTCGCACCTTAACACAATTCGCACAACTCATGTTGCACTTAGCTCGTTCAATTTTTTGTGATTTACAATGGTAAAGATGAATTCATATCCCTTCCTTATATAGATTTTGAAAAATTTAGTGCATTTATTGCTTCTTCACCTACCAATAATACTCATTAATTGACCCTTTTCACATTTTTCCACGTGGTACATCTTCGTGTGTCAGTTATAACCATTTAGTGCGCCTTCCTACCTTCTAGCTACAGACTTATCTTCATTGCACTTCCATGTGCCTGAGTACCTTGCCACTATGCCTTCTCCTGGTAGTCTCCCCGGCCAGTACTTGCCTCGTGTTATACTGTTCCTTCATTTATTTATATCTATGGTCCTTATTTGGAAGAAATATTCTATCCACCAACTCTTCAAACTTGAATAACACCTGTAGCAATTTTTTCCTTTCTGTGTACCCATTTTTCAATAACCACCCCACACAAATGGTATGTGTAGTCCTTTGCGCATAAAAATACTGCAAATGGTAATTAGCTTCTGTCACAAAAACGCACTTATTTCACAAAATACCAACTAAATTGACAAAGCATATTGATAAAGAAGGAAATACATTAAGGGAATACATAAAACAAAACCTAATCTAAATGGCAACGTTGCCTTATTACAAACACCAAGAAGACTTATTTATAGTAGGGCTTCAGCATACTCCCGTTGAAATAATTGGGTAACCATATTCCATCAAGCATTTCTAATCGATAAGCTCCTATTTCAAGTATGTAAGTGATAACATATGGTCATAACCAATGTACTTTGAGATTTCTAGGATGGCATAGAAACTTATAATAATAAAGAAGTACCATTTTCCCTATCTCAAGATTTTTTCGTTGATGTGCCTATCATGCCATGCTTTCTACCTGGATTTTTCTTGCTTCTGACTCCATCGTGCTATTGTTCTTCGCTCATTCAGCTTAATAAACTATTCAATTTGTTCTTCTAATGCTTGTTCTTTAGCTAGACCTCCAGTGCATGTAATACGTAAATAAGGTAACACGAATTCCATAGGAAGGACTGCTTCTATGCCAAACACCAATTGAAAGGGTGTGGCCTTGTTTATCCACTTGTATTTTGTTCTATAAGCCCAAAGCACTGCAAAAACATTATCATCCCAATCCTTCCTTCCAACATCACAAATTTTTGTCAATGTCTGTCTCAAGATCTTGTTGAAAGTCTCACCAGTCCCATTTTCTTGAGGATGATATGGTGTAGTATTCTGGTGTGCAATCATGAATTCATCCAATAGAATTTTGATTGTCTCATTCAGGAAATGTGTGCCCCTATCACTGGTTAAACTCAACGGGCATTCATACCTTGTAATAATATTTTCCCATAGAAACTTGGTTGTTTTAGTTGATGTATAACCCTTTGTAGGTGCTACCTTGGCCCATCTTGTCAGATAATCTATGAAAGTGATGATATAGCAAGATCTAGTCCTATGCGCGGCTGATGAAATAGGACCCACAAAATCTATAGCCCATTTATCAAACGGTTCTACACTAGTAATAGGTCTTAACAAAATTTCATCTCTTTGACCTAGTTTTCCAAGGTGTTGACAGTGATCACAAGCCTTGGAATATGCCTTACAATCTTTATACAGGGTCTCCCACCATAATCCAATGAGTAGAATCTTGCATGCAGTGGTGTCACCTGCATAGTGCCCACTTGCAATACCACCATGAGCCTCATCCATGATATCTTTGCACTCATGTTCCATTACACATCAGCGCAATAATTCATCCCAGCCTAACTTGTACAGGTCACTGCTTATCAACATAAATGGTGCCGCGCGAATGGAAAGTTTTTTCTTCTCTAAGGATTTCATTCCTTCTGGCGCCATACCTGTACGTAGAAATAAAACAATGTCCTCTTATTCCAATGGTGTGCATTGTATATTTAATAATTTTACATCGGGCATGGTATCTTTAATTTCCTGCTCATCTTCTCTTGACTATATTTTGGATAGATGATCCGGTCCAGAATTACTCTTCCCTAGTTTGACCACAATTGTAAAATCAAATTCTTGGACTAAGAGTACCCATTGGCATATGCACCCCTATAAAATGGGATTGTTTACCAAATACTCAATGTCATGTGATTGGTGTAGAATTAAAATTATTTTACTGACAGGTATTGTCTAAAGTTATGTAGTGCATAGATCATTGATAAAGCTTTGCGCTCTGTAGTTGTATAATTTTGCTCTACAGGAGTCAAATTTCTACTAGAAAAACATATATGATGATCTATAATACCATCTCCAAGCTGAGCCAACACCACACCAATGGCCATGCTAGACGCATCAACATGTACATGAAATGGTTGGTTCCACGAAGGAAAGCACAGAATAGGCGTTGTAGTAAGTTTCTCCTTCAATGTCTTGAATGCACATTGTTGTAGTTCTCCCTAGTAGAACGTCCCTTTTCCTTTTAGTAACTCCTCTAAGGGTGTGACGACCTTAGCATAGCCCTTTATAAATTTTCTATAATACCCAGTATGACCTAAGAATCCGTGCACATCACTTTGACTTGTAGGATCTTCCAGGCCGATAATGACTGCAACCTTAGCTGGATCAACCAAAAAACCTTCCTTGTAGATGATGTGCGCTAATAATGTGCCAAATGGTATAGAAAATATGCATTTCTTGATGTTCAAAGAGATGCTTAACTGGCAACATCATTCAAACATTAAGCATAAATTTTCACAATGATCCTTAACAAGTCCGTCCGGTCATCTAAATGAACATGCAAGAATTTTTTAATAAAATATTTGAACGTTTAAACAACTGTGCATGAAAATACAACAGGCACGTTTTTCAGACCAAAAGGCATCACAGTATAGGAAAAATTTCCCCATTTTGTAGTAAAAGTAGTCTTTTCCTGATCCTCATGTGCAAACCTAACCTGATGATACCCAAAGAATCCATCTATAAACGAATAGATTTCGCACCCTGTAATGCCTTCTAGTATTTCCTCAATGAATGACGTAGAAAAGGGATCAGTCACACATGCAGCATTCAACTCCATGTATTCCACATAGATCCTAGTCTGACCATCCTTCTTGATATTGATCACCATTGGGCTAACCCATTCTAACTCCTCTAGGGGCTTGATGATTCCAAACTTCAACATTTTGTCAATTTCTTCTTTGACCTTTTCGCACAAGTTGGGTTTCATCCTGTAGGTTCTCTTCCTGACCGAGCACACACCTTCCTTAAGCTTTATCTTCATTTATCCTAATGATTCATGAATGATTTTTAGTTCATGGTATCCCCTAGGAAATAAATCCTGATAATCTCGTAGTAACTCGATGATTTTTTCCACTTCAGAGTCAGACCAATAGTCCCCAATTATGGCCTCCTTAGGCTTAGCATATAATCCAATATTCACTTTATTTGCTTTCATAGGTTCATGATAGGTGCATGTGGTGTTATCTACCCTATCCAAAACCTCACATCTACCTGTTGAATGGCCTACATCCAGAGTTTCTACTTCTTCATCATCCACTAAGTAGACCATCTTTCCTTTCTCCTTCTCAAGAAAAGTGTGCTTAAGTATTGTGGCATTTGTCTCAATTTCTTCAGCAAAATGCACTCCCAAGTCTTCATCATCAAATAAATCCTAAATTAGTTCTTTCACCTTGGCACTATCTCCTATAGTTAAGCACTTTATAACCTTTAATGCCTCTTCTAATGGAGGTTTAGTAGATAAATAATCAAATGTCTAGATCATTCCTGCATCAAATCCTTCCAATTTCCAGTCTCTCTATGGAGTTCCACATATACATACCATGCACACGTCCAACCTTGTAAAGTGGAATAAAATTTGTGCACCCAGAGTGAAGGTGGTAAAGTTTCATGCCCATCTATCCAGAGTCTCTCACACTACTGAATGTGGTGCTGAACAGGTTGATTATCATGATAAGTGCAGATTTGAGTAGGTGTATTGCTCTTAGAAAACCAAGTAGAAAGAGTAATCCTGATTTCATTCCACCCTACAAGATTATCCTTGTGAACCACCCACCAACACGTTGTTGTCCTACACAGGGTATATGCTAGCATATTCTATATCTCCAATTGGTTTATCCATTGTTCCTCCATAGTGCATAGAAATACCGTAGGATCTCCTTCTCTAGTGTAATGAGGTACTAAGTTGTTACTTATTCTCTTCATATAATGAGGTCTATTTTTCCAAGAAATTGTGTACTTTACTTTGTGCCCTACCAACTCATAAGTACTATGAGCCCAATCATCACAAGAAACACTTGTAGTATCGCTAATAGAATGTGGATCTTCCCACTGAAGGATTCCTTCTTTAGATGGATCAAGTACCTCTGGGTTCCAGATGACACATACATAAATCCTATTCAGATCTTCCTCACTCAAAGGCTCAACATAGGGTGAATATTTTCCATTTGTTAAAGGGATAATAACTTTTTCCTCATTATTTTTAGAACTGATATAACCTTTGTTAAACTGAAGATCAACATTATTTGCATAGCACCAAGGGTTTCCAAGTAGAGATGGGAAGCTATCTACCTCTACAAGTGCTAAAACCTCAAAATCCCCAGTGAACTTGGCTCCCTATATGGTAATGGATGCATCTTTTAAATTTCCAATGGGAGTGGCTTTAGTTTGGTTAGCCATGAACAGTACATTCAAAGATGGCTATAATGGGGGTATCCCCATCTGTACCCATGCATCTAAAGTAAGAATATTGACTTTTGCGCCTATATCAATCAATATATTACTCAAAAGCCATCCATCCACAACAACATTTAGAGTGATTTCTTTGTCGTAGTATAAGCTATGAGGGGGAAGATTTGCATGCAATATTTTCTGTCCAATCTCAATAGTTGGACGCAGAGTGTTTCCCTTTAGCCAACTTCCTAACAATGGAATGATATTCTCCTGATGCAACATCTTGCACACCTCTTTCAAGTCATCCATATCATATTGGTCTATCTTTGTTGCTTTCTTTTGCTCCATCTTCCGTGATTGCTCCTTTAAACATTGTATTTCACCCTGAATATTTATGAGTACCTCCATGGTTTCCTGATAAACCTCCTTCTGATGGACAGGATCTGGGTACCATGCATGTAGAACATCCTCCTTAATGATGGTAGGCTTCTGTTGTAACACTTCTTTGGCACGCTCTGCTTCAGCGTGGGTACTGATCTTTATAGGCAATGCCTCAGATTCCGGTTCTAACTTGGGAATCCACTTATTTTCCACAGCGCATTGTATCCTAACCATCCTTGTGCCTTTGTTTTCTTGTTTATGCTACTTACTAATATGCTTATATAAGTCCAGGCATTCCTCATAACTATGATTCTTTCCACATAAAGAACATGTAAGATCATGAGGAAATTCATGCCTGTAGTGGTCAAGAGATCCACAGGTATAATATGTTCCATAAGGAAACTTGCCTCGTCCACCACCACAGCCTCATCCTTCAAATCCACCATGGTATCCTCGACCTCTGCCACATCCCCCTTTAAAATGCCCTTCATTCCTATCATAGCGTGCTTAATTTTAACCCTGATCCTAATGCACATTCTTATCTTTAGAGTTATCTGATACTCTTGTCTATATCACACCAATACCTATGGCATCATGGATCTGAATAATCAACAGGCAGTCTTCTGTATCGTGAGTCGTTGACCTAAAAATTTTACAGTAGTGAGAGACTTTCTTCCTCATTACACATTGTAATAATGGGTAGTGGCTAGCATCATAGTTTAAATGGCATATCTTACAGTCTAACAACAATGAACATATTGATCTGTGGGGACAACTATCTTTGGTGTGGTCATCCACTTCATAATCTATACACCAAATCCCCGTGTGTGTCTCATGTGCTGAATTTTCCGATAGCTTCTCCAACTGTTTTGCCATAGCTGCAATATGTGCTTCCAAAAATGTGCTCACCCCAATGTCTATACTTCCAACTACCTCAGCATGTAAAGTTGTTTCAAGTGCTTCATGTGGATTAGTGTATGTCTTAGTTGATAGTTCCCTCTAAAATGTGTAATCAAACCTCCAACAAACCATTTCACATGCTAGCTTGCATGAACATCATAAGAAAGCTTAGATAAAAGTGTTTTGAAATAGGCATCATACTCTCTGACACTCTCAGTAATGATTTTATTAATATCCTTGAGCACACTTATACTATTCTACTCGAACTGAGGGATGTGAAACTCTTTAAGGAAAGCATATTTTAAAGTAGCATAGTATACATAAGTCTGATTAGGGTCATACTTTTTGTACCAGCTGTGTCTGCACCCTTGCAACGTAGTGGCAAATTAACTTGCCCTGCACTCAGAAATCATGATTCCTTTTGCGTACCATAGTATTTCACACATGTGCACATGTTCAGCAGCATCTTTTATGCTCCTATATTTTGGCAGATGAAGAGACATCTCCAAATAAATTTTTTGGGGTTGGTGTGGACCTTACCTACCTGATCTAGAACCTCATGTGTTCCCTCTACCTCCAAAACCACTAGATCCACTAGAACTAGAACCACCTATACCTCTTGATCCTACACCTATTTTTGTAGATGGAGTAGAAGATGTACTTCCATGTGTCCCAATAGTAGTAGTGAACTATACCCATACAGTCTGCAAAGTGTTACCACTCCCAGAAGTGAGTCCAAAATTCTGCGCATTTGAATTCTATGTAGATGATGCACCTAAAAAGGTACCTCCAAACAACAACGAAGATGTTTGCCTTGCCATCAATTTACTTTCTATATTTCTTAATCCTTCTCTCCCACTGCCTAAAGTAGCTTGCTGGCTATTTTTCATACTAGATATTGGAAAACCAACCATAAGGGCTAGGTTACCAGGTAGATTTAGATGTGCACCCATGGCCCAGGTCGTCTCTACTGGCGCGCTTCCACGTAAGGCCGAGGGTGGTTCCCTATTATGCTTTCCCAAATGGGGGAATTCTTGATGCTTTGGCTCCATGCCTTCTATGTGAGCTCCAAATCCTTCACGATCCATCTCTCTCCTCAACTTCATTCACTCTGCAACATCCTGTTACTTCTCTATATCCCTCTCGTGCACCTCATTATACTTAAGTCACCTTTCTTCTCTCTACCTTTCTGCCACTAGGTCTGCCATCTTTAAAAAAACCTGCTCCTGCCTCCGCGCATGGTGGAGTTTAGTTATCCATTGGTTTGCTTTTCAATTTCATGGTTACCATCAAGATTTTGATCGTCATTGGAATGCCTTGTAGGTAAGTTCCCTTGGGATATCGTAAAAAATGGAATTCCACTACCTCTGGGAAAGAATAAGTGGAAATTGAGTACTCCAAAATATAACTATTCAGAACACCACAAAACCAAGTATGCAAAGTGTGTGTCCAAATTAGATCAACATCATAGAGAGCCTAAAATTCTTCCCATGTCCAAACAAGTGTGCGATATCTCTAATCCCTTTTAGACACATAACCAACCAGCCACTCATACAGTTCTACTGGAAAAATAGCGAAGAAGATCTCGTAAAAACTATCATAGAGATTTTGTTCCACCCATACACACGGATTAAACTCAGATCCGGTGTTGAACCTCTATGCGTATTCTTCTTCTAGATCATGTATCAACTCCTCACCACTTGTTAGGGTGAACCGGAATGTCTTCATCGCAAACCATCCTGAAAACAACTGAAAAAGAGGTCCCATAAACGGAACCAATGATGCAGGCTAGAATTTACCAGTAATAACCCAGGTGCACTGGCACATCACTCAACCTAGACTGAGCGCTCACCCGAAGCACACAAAGGTACTAGGTCCCTCTTTAGGGTTGCTTGTGCAAGATGTTAGCATGTTGAAGAATTAATGCATTCAGATCCATGTAACTAGTATAACATTCTACATAACATATTCCACATCTATATCTAAGGATAATGGATTTAAATAATAACCATAATGAATTCAACCATGGAAGAACCAATTATACTTATGATTAACACCTTGATTCAGCTAATACATTCCATTATATTAAAAATAATAAATACACAGAAGCTTCTTATAATAAGTAATAACATAAGCTCATGAGTGCATCCGATTTTGTAGCATAACCTCACAATAATTCATATCTAGTTCTCACGTAGTCCTCCTATTCTACGTAGATCACTACTTATTTATAAGGGTGGGGACTTTCCCTTCACCGCTTGCATAATTCCCAAAATAGGTCACATGCTGAAAATAGCCATACGCCTTTACAATAATAGCCACACATGTAAGTGTGCTAACAATAGATCTCTTCTAGTTAACTGGCAGTAGATATTCTATTATTAGCATGAACCCATGCAAAGTGCTTAATAGCCACTCTTCCAATAATAGCCCATGTGTGTCGAGCAAGTCTTTATCCAGTTTGTGTGCTTTGCAAGCTATCTCCAAAAATAGCCCGTACATGCGAAAATGGCTAAGTCCCAAATCTTCCCTTGTCTTATGTACACGTGTCCTTCCCTATCCTTCCGTGTCTTTGACTGTGCTTTACTCATGCGTGTGAATATTATGTGCACCCTCTCCTTCGTATCATATTCTTGTCCACTCAACAACAAAGCACCACATACCATAACAACACCCAGTACACTAGTTTCATTAGCACAACATTATTCAAGCTTACAATTAGAACAAGAAAATGCACAAAATATATGGAAACATGAATAAAGGCAAGATAAAGTTGTAGAAACCCAAGTTATGGCAGTGAAAAAACCACAAAACTTGATTTTATTGCTTCAGAAGTTTGCATAATACATCATACTGAAGGTAGAAGAGCATGATTCATCATTACAATGCTAAAAAATGAGGCTTGAAACTCCATCATCTACCCAACAGTTGACTAGAAGAGAGAGCAACATTCTAAAAATGTCCAACCTTTTTTATTTAAATGAGCTCCCCTTACAATAGATGGAAGAAAAATGAGAAAGAGAGAAAAGGAACTCAATATGGGGGCTTCACCAACCAATAAAGGGTTGTAATTCCTGCAAAACATCATGGAGACTCCTACAAACACATTCCTTCACTGTATCATTTCTTGTGGAAGAGAAAAAATCCCCCATGTCTTCATTAATGTCTCTTTTACCCACCTCAAACATGTTCATTTGGAATGAGATATTTTTTCACCCTTTTCACTGAACAAATCCACCTACTTCTAATTTTTATGATTTTTGAGTACAAAGGAGAGAAATACAAATCCAACGAGTATATTTTTATCAAATTTTGTGCATGTGGGAAGGAGTTATGGAAATGTGAGTTCAGTGTCTCCATTTCACCAATTACTCAATTTTTCGGGCTTGTTCCTCTAATTCGTGCGTAATCCACACTATATTGGCCTCTCCTTTACATATTTTCATTTGGATTTTGGTGAATATGGATGATTCAGGCTCATTTGGAACTTATGGAATGGGTCGTTTGTTCTCTGGATCCCCAAAATCACCAACACCCTGGCCTTGTGTCCTGTGGCCCATCTTCTGTCTACTGACACAAACTTGACAAGCTCTCTAAGTTCCTTCTCTTCCTTCTACGTTCACATCAGCCCTTCAGGTAATAAATGGCCCACAAGAAAAAATTCTCATGGGGTCCTTAGTGCCCTACAACCCTATTTCGCTCGTGCACCTCATATGAACTCTGCACCCTGAACCTAGGCCTGAATGTTCACTGTGGGACATTTTTCAGCTCCAGTGAGGAACAAGTTGTTCCCTCGGAACCTTGTTCCACTCTGATACTTCCAAGCCCAAAATCACTGATCCACCCACAACCTGTAATACATTATCTCCCTAACCTCCTTTGCGACTTCTTCAGCTCTAAAGCAAGTGCAGAGAACCACGACCCTGCCAAGAACATTGTTCCAGTTTGGGACTTCCCAAAAGACCCACTTTTTCTGCATTACTACTGTATCTCATCAAACACCCTTTTCATTGCATTTTCCAAACAAGGGTAGGGAGTATTAGTTCCCAACTCTTTTGAATGGTTCCATTTGGACCCCCTGGGGAGTTAGGAAAATATTAGATTAGGCAATTTTTCCATGTTTATCCAATTTTCTCCTAAGTTTTAACCATTTCTTTGCAATTTTTTTGGCTAAGTATGGGGACTTCTGAAGCTATAGAGAGGGGAATGTCCATCAAATGATTGTAAGTTTACCAAAATCATGAAATTACTTGAAATCTCCATATCTCATCCATTGAAGACTCCATCAGCTTCCCAAGTGCATTGTTTTCATCCTCCTCCTTCATTTTCCTCATCATCCACCAGGGTAAAAATGGATAGGTCAATTTGCCGACTCACGAGGACATCTACATGTTAGGATTGTTGTGTGATCAGTAGGATCTTCTTGAAAGTTATCTTCCATGTTATGAGGCTCTTTGAGTTAGCCTAATAGGTGATAGAACAACTAATAGTGGTAACTTTTAATGGGATTATTCTTCACTCGAATCGCACTTGAAGCACTGATGTAATAAGACATGGACCTGATCATTGGTACGGATGTGCCAATTGACCATTCACATCCTAAGAAATGATGGCTAAATGAGGTTTTCATGTGAGTGGACCATTTTTCTCCTCATCCTGAATATGCAATAAGTTGGAGAGCTCAAACTCATCCTCTACAACTTAGATATGTTGAGACAAGGATGAAAAGGAAGAAGCATATGAAGTTTTCTCAAAATATAATTTATTCTTCACTCAAGACCTATGAAGAAAACTAAATCTCAATCATGGTAAGGTGAAGCTCCTTGCAGTGAGCCTTAGTAACATTGGAATTATGATAATGGAGTGCACTTAGAATTGTTAAAACCTTACTGTATCCCAAGAATCTACCTTTCCTGAAATGGTAAATTGTGAAAGAGAAAAAAATGTGCAAAAACTATCAGGGTACAAGTAGGTGGAAAATGGTTAATGCTCCAAGTGGAATAAAATGCAGGAGTGTGCACAAGTACTTCTTCTTTTGAAAACAAACTTACCCTAACGTACTATAACCAGAGGAAAGTCCAGGAAGTTAAAAAAACCTGTAAAAAGTAGTGAGAAGTTAGCTTTGGCCTATCCTAAAAAAATGCGGCCAAATTGTGATCTTTTGGAGCAACAGGCCGCACATGTATGAAAATGCAAACGTCCTTGTACTCCCAAAATTACCTCAAAGTATTAGGCAATAAACAAATGGGAATACCCCCTCCATTTTCTCTGACATTTTTTGGTCCAGATGGCATACGTTAAAGTTGGGACGCTTTGGTACTCTGCATGATCACCCTCATGGCTCGGAAGTGGAAAGATTACTAGTTATGACTCCTTCCTTGTCTCTACATAATCGGGTAATATTTGACTACACATGATCTGATCCTCTAAGATCTGCCCATTTCTACGTGAAACTCAACTCGCAGAGCCAATGAATTCATCCTACACCAAGATTAAATCTTGGAAATAATAGACTGTTTAAGAGCCCATGTTGCATCTAGGTACGTGTGGGACTTCCAAGATACAAATATCTCAAAAAGGCTCCCTTGAAAGGGATGATTTGGTAAAAGCGGATTGTCATCGATTCTCACTTCTTCTTCTCAAGATCCACCATGGACAGTTCATACATTTCAAACTTCTCTGATTTCTTGCTCATGGAAGGAGGCTATGTGTGTGGATCAACAGGTATTTTTCCTGAACATTCTCAAGACATGGAAAGAGGCTCCTTATGCCTAGAATGCATATGTGGTAGAAAATTTTTTTGGTAAGTTTAATGGGATCCTCCTGAACTTCAAACGGCAATGAAATTTTGACCTCCAACCTCTGATTTTCACAGAAATTAGCATCTTCACTATCCAACTATGCCAATGGATTCCTATATCCTCACATGACGACTTCTGTTATATTTATGAAAATAAAGTTCACCATGAGTCTCCTCATCCTCAAACAGTAAATTTTGAGATGCTCAAACTCATGAATTTTTTTAGAATTGCCTGACATACCCAAGATAGCTGGAATAAGGACTCATGAAGGCCATTTATTTTATGCACTTTCTCTTCGACTCAAGACATCATAAATTTGTACCGTTGGAATCCTCCTCTATGAGCATCAATGCTCGTAAATGATAGAAACATACAATTTTATGAAGAGTTGATGGAGATTCTTGGTGGATAAACGTGCAACCAGGTTTACAAAAGTGAATCATTTGGTAGCTCTGGGATGCATGTCAATGGAAAATGAGCTGACATTTCTCACTGCATCCTGTTAAAACATCTTGCACACTTAGGATATTTTATTCCTTTGTCTGATTCTTTTGGGGATAGAACAAAAAACCTCTATGAATATGGTGTCATCATGCACACTACACTTAGAGCAAAAGGACTACTGGTGATCTTCTTCTTGCTCCTTTTCTTTTGCAGAATCAGTCTCTCACCTTGTGCTCTTCAACCTTCAAACTCCTTTAAATGTCCTAGTCATTAGTGGCATATGATTGAATTGAAAATTGGTAGCCCAATTCTTCAAATTTTGTGTTAAGTGCTTCTCTATTGGGATCTTCGATTTTCTTCCCTCCTGGACTGATTTTTTGATTTTTTTCTTCCCAAAATGGGTTTGGGAAAGCAAAGAGGATGGGTTGGGCTTGGGTCTCAACTGATTTTTGCAATGGTTATGTGGTGGAAGGGGAAGGTGTTATAATATTCCTGTGGAGGGGATGGAGTTTTGGAAGCCAAAAGGGCAGAAAATTAAAGATGGGGTGGAGGATTAGAAGATGGAGAAATGGAATTCATCAATGGGGGCAACAATGGGTAGAAAGTTAAGGAAAATGAAACTTCAGATTGAGATGAAATATAGTTGGGGAAGAGGAATCAAAGAGTTGTGAGATGGCAACGTAGGATCTTCCCCATAGATAGGGCTTCCCTAGCACTAGATTCATGAGTCTCCATCTTTGCAACCCACTTTACAACTTGAGTCATTAGTTTTGATAATGAACTACAACTTTTGTTGAGGATTGAACTTACTTGGTATAAGATCCAGCCCATAGGATAAGGAATCCTAAAACCAATCTTGGTTGCCTTCATTTTCTTCTCAATCCTTATCTCCACCATCCTCGGCTCCAACTCATGAATATTTCTATCTGCAAATCAACATTTCCTTAGGTGTATGATGGCCTCCAAAATATAGATACTCCTGCTCTTGAATAACTCCATAGTTTGGTGACATACCTAAAATGATTTATATTTGTCTCATAGGGATATGCATGCTAAATATGATTTTGTCCATAAAACTGATTATAGAAGCTGTGTTATAAACAGCTTGGAGATGGATTTGAATGGAACTGCTGCTGATAAATGAGAGTTCCATGATGGAAATGAAGTCATGGTTGCACACCTTCATGAATGGAATGGAAATGGAAAGATATCAGAAAGAAAAATGGATGGAAATGGATAGAAAGGAAAGGTCTGTAACTCAGAAAATGGGTTGTTTTAGAATCAGCGGAGTCACCGTATGTGCTTTGAACATGCCTAGAAAGGATGGATCTCAACAAGAACACATAAAACCTACTGAGATGAAGATGTAAATCTCCTTAATCCTAGTCCCACCGAGCATGCCAAAACTGTTATGTCAAAATAAACAGCACCCTCTGAGATTTTTTATGCCTATGTGAATCAGAAAATGGTACTTTTTGGGTAACATGGGACCATCTCTCAAGTTATGGGACTTGATACTTGAGATGGAGCTCTGGAGAAGGCTAAATTCCTCTACTTAAGTCTAATGCTAAACTACTTCCTAATGAAGGGAAAATATGGCTAACTAATCCTAGTCTAGCCATTCAAAGGGACTAGGAGAGAGAGAAGTAAAAAAATGCACAAAGGGAAATCCTACACTAACATAGAGGTGATCAGCACTAAGAAAAAGGGGGTCGGGGCCACTTTCAAAATGGATGGAAATGGGAGAAAATGGAGATGGAGAGGGTGGACAAAGCACCACAGACCACAACAACACTCAATACACCATTTTCATAAGCACAACATCATTCAAGCTTGCAATGAGAACAAGAAAATGCACAAAATACCTAAAAACATGAAGAAAGGAAATATAAAGAAATAAAAACCAAAACTAGAGCAGTGAAACAACCACAAAACTTTATTTTATGGATTCAGAAGTTTGCACATTACATCATACTAAAGGTAGAAGGCATGATTCATCATTACAATGCTCATAAATGAGGCTTGGAACTTCAACATACTACCTAGACAACTGAGATAGAAGAGAGAGAAACATTCCAAAATGTCCAACCACAACAAAAATGAGCCTTTTTTTACATATATAGAAGTTTAGAAGAGAAAGAGAGAAATGGAACTCAAAATATAGGATTTATCAACCAACAAAGGGTAGTAAATGCTTGTAAAACATCATAGAGACCCCTATAAATACATTCCTTCATTGTACCATCTCTTGTGGAAAAATAAAATTTCCCCATGTCTTAATTCATGTCTATTTTACACACCTAGAACGTGTTCATTTGGACCGAGAGATATTTTCACCTTCTTTTTCCCACCAACTCCACCTACTTCTATTTTTTTAGTGTAGAGGAGATAAATATACAACGAGTATATTTTTATCAAATTTGATGCACGTTGGAAGGAGTTATGGTAATACAGGTTTGGGGTATTCATTTATCCCATTTCTCAGTTTTTTGGGCGTGTTCATCTAATTTGTGCGTAGTCTGCACTATACTGACCTTTCCTTTACCACTTTTCCTTTATATTTTGGTGAATGTGGGTGATTGGGGATCATATGGAACTCATGGAATGGGTATTCCATTGTTTATTCTATGGATCCCCATGTTCATGCATCTTTTTATTCCCCACACTCCATTATTTCCCTTCCCCACCCCCCCCCTTTTACTTTATCTTTCAGGTGGATGTTTTGTATGGGGAATTAGTTACCTAGTGGAACTAGCTCCCCAGTTTTTAAATTTCCTGCAATCCCATGTGGCCCATGCCACTCCATGCCCCCACTACCATTGTTGTGGATTTTAATACCCCACGGAGAACAATGTTCCACAACCTCCCCCTTTAATTTGACTTTCATGCGGATGTTTTATGTGGGGAACTAGTTACCTGGTGCAAGTAGTTCCCCAAGTTTCGTAGTTTTCTATGGGCCCATGTGGTCTGTGCCATGCCACACCCCCACTACGTTTGCTATAGATTTTAATTCCCCACTGGGAATAATGTTTTATGGCCTTGTTTCACCTACACCTCATATTCTTTGAACCTTAAACCTTGGCCCCCCTTTTACTACAGACATTTCGGCTCTGCGGGCAACTAACGACCTTGTGGAATCATTCCGCTTGGGCCTCATGAGCTTGCAATCACTGATCCACTCACAATAAACACCCTCCACATTGTGCGCCTTCTTCATCCCTTTGAAAAAAAGTTTCACTAGGGCCCTAAAAACCTGCATTCACCACACTCTATTGTATTTTCTCAAACCCTTTATAATGCAGCTCCCAAACAAAGGCAAGGAACCTTAGTTCCACCCATAATAGTTCCATCCACACCCCCTGAGTCTGCAATACATTAAAATAGGCCATTTTTTCATTTTCCTCAATTTTCTCCAAATTTTCCCTAACTCTTTGGATTTTTCTTAGACTGAGGAGTTAGAGAAAAAGGAGTGGAGTGCCCCTAAAGCCAAATTTCCCAATTTTATCCATATTTTTCTCAAATTTGGCTAAGTATTGGACTGAAACAAAGGGAAATGCATTAAAATGATTTTAAGTGCCCCAAAACATGAAATTTACTTATTTTTCTAGATTCTCCATTGAAGCTCCATCATCTGCCCAAGTCCATTTTGTCCAAGTTGTCCATTTTTGTTACGGGGTAAAAATGGATAACATGTTCCAGTGCTTAATGGATGAAGTAAGATGCCAAACAAATAGGAAAATGACATTTGGTACGTCTGACAGGTTGTATAATGCCATTGTATCATATGCGTAAAAGAACAAGTGTAGGTTTGAAAATGGTTAAATAGAAAGAAAGGAAAAAAATTCTACTGGTGAGACTATGTACTGTTTAAAAAATAAGGGTAAATTTACATATATAAAGTTGAAATATAGTTTGAGTATTACAATTAAATTATCAATCAATTATTGTGTAAACAATGGGAAGGAACATTTCCTTATTCAGTTATGTATTATAAATGTGGTACTATCATTAATATTATGTGAGTTATTATAATTCAAATAATAATACTTTATAATTTAGATAACAATAGTTAATTGTTATAAGGTCATGAATGACATATAATGCCGAAGTAATTGTAAAATGATGTTGTAGACATCTATGTTGTGATAAATTGAGGATTTGGTTTAGCCATTACGTGACCATATAGTTGTGGGTTTCATGTAAAATTGCTCAAAAGCCTCACAATTTTGAAGTCAAAACTTATACTTCTGACTCATTATCGAGGGGAATGTTTTCTAGTGTTTCTAGATTCACATGCCACAATTAGGGGTTTTAGTATATTCTTCAAGTCAAATAAATTGAATGAGACATTGCCTGCAATTGGACTAACAATAAGATTTTTTGTTTCCTGTTATTCTTGCTCGGTGGATGGTTCTATGGCCCATAACTTTTCCAACACCACTTTACATTTTTAGAGGATCTTGGAGTGTTTGTGAAATGAGGCATTTTTAGTGATCTTGTCTAGAGTGGGGCATATTTTGGGCCTATGTGGGAGGATTCCATAGCTAGGGTTTCAGATGTAGCTAATGATGTTTGGAATAGTACCAGGATAACAACCAAAAGAATAAATCGTGACTACATTATTTAAACCCCAGACGAATGTATTGAGCATCATCTTAGAGGGGCGTTCTATATTTTTTACAGGACTGGCCAATACTGGTAAGACTTTGAAAACATAAACCATGTTGATATGCTGATTTTAGAGAATCTAAATATAAATCATGCTCTTTAATACCTCATTTGACTATTAAATGAATTTTATGTGCCATAAATTTGACATTAAAGCCTTAAATGGTGTTTCCGTAAGATTACTTCCAGATGTGTACCATCACCATCAAGGATGAGATTTTATGGCCACCGTAGTTCTTCAATTAAAAAATTATCCACAATTTGACATTTTTACAGAGCGTAAAAATGCAGTTTCTAATCACCGTTGACTACACTGAATTAAGTAATTAGGAAATATAATTCCAACATTGAGTAATCACTTTTTTAAAATTTTAAAACCAACAATACATTTATGAATTTAGACTCTTAAGAGTATGGGAGAAGATATTGACACATTGTGGTTTCCAAAAAATAACTTTAAATCTGCAGGTTGCAATAATATTATTCAAAATAAATATGGAAATTATAAAAATATTAGATTTCACAAATTAGAACTTTTAAAAATCTTAGATCTTAGAAATTTTAATGGTACTCGGCTACTACTTTAATTAACGAAGCTATATTTGTAACCATATATAATTAAGGTTAATGCAATCCTTTATATCTGAAAACCTACAATGAAACTTCTACAAAAACCATGCTCAACTTTTCTATTGGATTGGATAGGCAGAGAGATTGTCATTTTGGTTTTGTATGTAGATGATCTTGTAATCACAAGGAGTTCTGAAAATCTCGTCGAAGATGTGAAGAATGATTTGAAGAAATCCTTTGACATGAAATATTTGGGGCTAATTCATTATTATCTTGGCTTGGAAATATGGCAGAAGAAGAATCATATTTTTATCTCTCAAATGAAATATGCCAAGACACTCTTGGAAAAGTATGACATGTCAAATTGTAAACCCGTGTCCACTCCAATGGAAAACGTTTTTCAACTTTCTAGGTTCTAGAATTCACCTCAAGTAAATGGTACTCTCTATAGATAACTTGTTGGGAATCTCATTTACTTGACATATACCAAACCAGACTTGTGCTTTGCTCTGAGTTATCTATCCAAATTCATGCAGGAGCCAAAGAAATGTCACTGGGTAGCAGTGAAACATGTGTTGAGATATGTCTAAGGTACAGTTGAGTATGGTCTAGAGTATCAAAAGAAATCTCAGTTCTTATTGTAGGTATATACAGACTTAGACTATGTTAGATCCATTGATGATGGGAAATCAACTTCATGTTGTATTTTTCATCTTGGGTATGGACCTATCTCGTGGATAAGTAAGAAGTAAACTATTGTTGTTCTCTCATCCCCTAAGGTAAAGTATTGTGCCGCACGAGGAGCTATGTGCGAAGTGATTTGGTTACATCACATTTTGTCAAATATGAGAATTTCTGAAGAAAATTGTCCCATCATTCATTGTGACAATCAGGGTGTGTTGAAACTTGTGAAAAATACAGTTTTCTATGAGAGAACAAAACACATTGAGATAGAATGTCACTACATTCAAGAAAAAGTCTTGAACCACCACACCCAACTCCATTACTTTTGAAAGATGCTGAAAATGCAGATATACTCACAAAGTCTCTTGACAATGTGAAGTTTGAATTGTTTTAAATGCACGTTTGTAAAAACAATGTAATAAGGGGGGAATGTTAGAAAATAATTAATACGTTATTTGTTGGGACATTTCATCTCCTCCGCGTGATTTTTCCCTCAACCTTTCACCTCTCATCTCTTGTTATTCCTCTTCTGGTGAGACAGATGAATCAAACTATTTTCGGAGCATGTATAAATATGATGTTTGATGTTGTGAATAGACCATCGAGTTATGTCTTCTGATCTCTTATGTCTAATAGAATGAATTTTTTTTCCTATGGCCATCTGTTGAAGTGAAATGGTATGATTTCATGTGTGTTTCATCCTTCAAGGTGTGAACACACTACAAGATGTCATATGAGTTTTTAAGAAGAAGGATCAAATTCAATGTATAGTAAAGAGGGTACAAACATTTAATTTATGATCAAGGTAATGAAGTAAAGCAATGCAACATCTACTAATTTGTTACAACAGTCAAAATGAGTAAAAATACAATCACACTCAAAATGTATTTTATTCCTCACTAAAAAGAAACTATCTTCAGATCCCCACTTGCTCCCCACCACCAAAAACATTCATGTTTTCCTTAATTTTTCAATATCTAACTAAAAAAATAACAAAAACAACTTCTGTTATTCCCACGAGAAAAGGGAAGTCATGAAATTTTTTAGTATTAGTAAATTAAATATTAAATAAACTCCTAAACAATGACTTCTAATTAGCTCACTACAACCAGCAGTAATTAATAATAATTAGATACATAAAACATACAAACTACACAAAAATAAATTTAAATGCAATTGAAAATACTCGTATGAGAGAGTTGTTCACTAGAGGATACTTCTGAATCGTAGCAAAACAAAATTACGGAACTGGAAAATGAATTAGATATTTTCACAAAAAGCATCGCGATTCATGAATGAGTGCAAATGGCATGCTCTGGCCATTAAGACGCTTGGTGGGACAATGTCGCGGCTGCACCAGAGTGAGCCATATGAGAGAGATTTCTTTTTGAAGCAGTTCTACCGCATTCATGAAGATCATGTGTTAGATTGCTACAAAAATCTTAGATGTTTGAAGGAAATTTGTACACTAATAGAAAACAAGTTAATGCGAATAGGTTATACATTTATTATACATCATATATGTGGCTTTAAACTTAATGGAATTAGATGTAAAATTAAAGGGAATCAAGTGGTCAAAGAATAAGATGGATTTGGCAGAGCTCTGGTAGGGTTTCCTTTGCATGTTTGTCATTCCAGGACCTTCTTGGGAATTGCAATATTTTATTTCTATCAGTTTATTAGGGTTTCTCGCCCTCTGGGAGCTTATATATAATGCGATCTTCCACTTCAATCTTGGTTGTTAAAACCATGAGTAGAGATAGTGGAGCTTTGAACAATGGAACTGTCACTGAAACACCCTAAAAAATTCATCCTGAAGGTTTTTCACCAGGTAATGACTCTCCTCTTGATGTTGTTTTACCTATTCTTGATTTTAATGTAACTTGTCAATGGTTGGAACAATTCTGTCTTATTGGTTATTTTGTGGATCGCATCCCCTCTGAAAGTATGTCAAATCTTGGGTTACCTAATCCCAGACTCCTCATGGCATCTGACTTGAGAGTGTACAAAATATGAACAAAGGATTCTTCCTTTTTTTCTTCTTTGACCCATCCAATGCCCCCAAAAGTTTGACCCAATAGGCCACTTGGTATGTTCACAACTCCTTATTAGTCTCCAACGCATTTTAGAAACCAATGCTACATTCATAGTTCTGATTTTTTTAATGCCAACGCCTCCTTATTTCTTACTATTGTGGGTCGTATCCCACACAACCAAGTGAATTCTATTCTTCTCTTTTATTCTTGTCCAAAGAAATTTATTTTGAATTCTCTCGATTTTATCCTCAATAGCTGTAGGAATAAAGAAGAGAGACATGATGTAGATCGGGAGGTTTTGGAGCATACTTTTAATGAGCAGAATTTTCTCAGCACTAGAGAAGGCAATCCCCTTCCAACCAGAAAGATTTCTTTGAAACCTATCAAGCAAAACATTCCAAACACTCATGTGAAACTTATTAGTACCAAGAGGAAGCCCAAGGTAAGTGGTAGGAAAAAGAATTGATTTCACAACCAAGGATTTGAGTAATTTTCCTTTTTCTAGTTGGTGGAGTTTAAAGAAGTATAAAGAACTTTTATCAAAGTTGATTTTTTGACGAGAGGCCTATTCATAGAGTTGAAGGATATGCTTCATTGTTTTGTCCTTAAGAATAGAGGCAAGAGGAAGAAGAATAGTGTCATCAGCAAATTGCTGATGGGAGACCATAATCTCTAAAGATGCGGGCTTAAATCCATTCAGATTACCCAGAGAAACAAATCTTGTAATGGTATGACTAAGACTATCCACCCTGATGATTAAAAGGATGAGAGAAATAGGATCACCTTGATGGATGTCCTGGCTACTTGGAAAGAAGTGTTATCCAATTTTTCCTCTCAGGAAAAATAGACAAACATGACCTTGCACATAGAGAAGCTGACGAGGTTGATTCAGTCATGGAGGATTAGTTGGGTGAATAAAGATAAAACAGGGTCGAGAAAAATTTAGGGAAGCTTAGGATCTTGAGCTATTTCTAAGAATCAAGAATTTTTGAAGTCTAAAAATCAGACTTCGGAGGTGGAGGTTTTTGGAGATAGGCTAAAAGAGGATTTCAGGACTCAGCAAAATTTTTGAAATCCCGAACTTTGAAAGTTTGAAATTTCGTACTTTCGTGTTTCATAATTTCGGAACTCTCAGGCCATTTTGAGCGGTGAATAGTAGCTCGACTTCCGAAACCAAAATTTCTGAAAATCTAAATTTTGGGATTTCAGAGGTTGCATGCTTTTCGGACTCTAAATCAGGATAGAGCCAACCACCCGCCATTTTTGTAGAATGACACCCCCGACCTTCATATGGCCATAACTTTTGACTGGGAGCTCATATTTGAACAAGAAAGGAGTTTTTGTAAAGCTCTTAGTGTCTGCTACTCAACTACAATTGGATATCTTAAAATTAGTGACACTAAGTTATTCAAAATGAATAAATACAGTCCGCCATTTTTTAGGGTGTCAGACTTCACACCTACCACAATAATGAAGTATGTGCTTCCTTTCTTTCCCAACAAGAAAGAGTACATGGAGGCATATGTTTTTCAGTGGCACCCATCATTGTTGCAGGTGAATTTAATGCATTTTAGGGTGGTTGGAGCAAGAATTCGAATTCTTCTCTCTTCCTTCTGTCATTCTTCCTATATATTGTAAGGAGGGGCATCTTTAAAAAGGTTGGACAATTTTTCTTTGAACCCTCCCTTCTTCTCTTATATGTAAGTGGATTTGTAGAGTTCAAACCTCCCATTTAAGTTGTAATGCAAGTTTGTGCCTCTTGGTCATTGTAATGGATTGTATCAAATCTTTGGAGCAATAAAAATAAGTCTATGGATGATCTCAACCCTCTCTTGTGTTCATTGATTTCATCTGATCTCTCATTACAATATTGGTTATCTATGTATGGTGGTTATGTTACATTTTTTAATGGTTTGTGTTTAATGACAAAACAGGTGTTCAACATTCCTTTGGTGCATCACCTTTCTTGGTTTAGGTTTATTTTCTTACATCTTCTTAACCTTGTCTCCTTGGCAAGTTAGAGTAGATTGTAGGTGGATCCTCTAAAATTTTTATGTGTGCATCAGAACAGAGGAATAGGAACCAACCTTCATTTGGAGAGCTTTCCTGATTTGAAATTCCCACACTTTGGGAAAAGCTCCTTGTTATGCAATCAAATAGAGAGTTTCAACCCATCGAGTTGCAAACATTTAAGGGTGTTGTGATTATGCATCAACATGTATCTTCTTAGCCATGTTCCATTAATAACAATAGATCCCATAGGATATCCTAGGCATTCTCTGTATATGATTGAAGCTATCAATTTATTTTTTTCCTTAACACAACAACACAAATAATAAAAAACATGACCTACATCACATTATACACAAAATATTTAGTTTCAATAATTTATTCATTAATAAGTTCCATAACATGACAAAAACTATAAATTTTTACAAAATAATGTAGATATAGAATACTTGGTTGTACTAGCTCTGATCTATTATCAAAATTAATTGATGCTTCTCTCACTTTGAGTTGTAGATCTCGTAGAGGTTGATAGGTTTCGGGTGGATATAATTGTCTACAACACCATTCATTAACCCACTCTTTTAACTCACATTCATCCCAAAATTAATACGTACATGAAGAGAAAAATCATGCCATTTTCCTTGTATAAATAGTCCATGAACATGCATTTGAACTTCTAAAAGAGTGTAGTTTATTAGATCCCGTTAGGGTACAAAAATCTTCATATTTTTCAAAATTAGCTTCTTTTACTAACCAAAAAAACCTATGAACTGTAGACTTACCCTCATTACTTGGCACCATCTTTGTACTTAAATTATTCTTTTACTTGGGCTCCTTTAACACTTTCTTCTGCACCCTCATGTTCTCCTTTTCCATGTCTGACCTAAGTGAAATTCCAAAAATGTTGAACACTGCGTATTGTATGCATCCTACTAAACCAATAGAACATTCACGTACTCTTGAATTGTGATGTATAATTATTTGAGCATATGATTTTTTTATCAAATATGATGTTTATGTTATTTAAATTTCCATAAAAGACCTTGAAACAACCTTGCACAAAATCTAATGAATGTCCATGACCATGACTAATATAGAAATGGTACTCCCTCAAAATATGTTTTTATTCCTCTGTAGTGTCGAGAGCATGAGTGAATATTATATGTATAAATATGGAAACCTGAATAGAGTTGTAGTATTGTGATTGCACTTCATTTTGTGGTTGTAGAGTATATTTCTCTGCAAACTCAACAACTAAAACAATGGTACCAAGAGGAAATGTGACATTGCATAACCTGAATTTATCATTTAATCATTGATCTTTGTGTGTATGTCATGCATACTCATACACTAGCTTCTCTCGAAATATAGTGATAAAATTATATACACTTATTTATTTACTCACTAATCCAAACCTCTTGGCTTCATCACAATCTTTTGAAGTTTACGTCACCGACTTGTATTTTCAAAAACTAACTAGTTCATTTTTGATTACATGTGTATTCTTTGGGTGTATAAATATTTGTAAACGTTCTGAACTACCATAACTATCAAAAGTTCCTTCTAAACATGATTTTTTATAATAAAAAAAGTATCCTTCTTCTCTTGTACAAAAAACATTTTTGATGAAATCTCTTTCTGGTTTAGGTGGAACATTGATCAAGCACTCTTGCAAAATATTCTGAGTATGCAAATTAACACATATATGTCAGAAAATATTATAATGTATAGGAAATTCAATATGGATCCTACAACAAGTAGTCCGTGAGTGATTTATTTTAACATAAAAAGGTTTTGACATTTCAAAATACCTTTGACAAATTTCTATTTCGGGATGAGTCTCTTTAAATTTATTAAAAAATTGTGTTTTTATCATATTCAAAAAAAAAAAAAGATATGATTCACGGTTTCTACAACTAACTCTTCTTTTTAAAACATATTTTTTATTAGGTGAAACCATTTTATTACTTTTCTAAAATTCAATTTTTTTCTATTTTAACTCATAGTTGTCTTTGTATTTTCATGGAAGACTACCAGAGAATGCCCATAATTCATTGTTATTTGAATCTTCAATTATTTCACGATGCTTGAGAGCTTTGTATAATGTTTTCTTATTTATTTTTGGTGCACTACTTGTTTTTATAATTAAATGATACTTTTTATTGCTTTACTTACTATAGTCGATGTAATAACATGTCGAGTAACATTACTATCTTTGGTACATGAGGTTGAACCTACTGATTGGTAAACATTCATTATATTTTTTACAATAGATTTGTCACTTTCAGTCTTATATGTTCTTAGACCAAGGGTTTTCATTGTCGGTCTATAATTAATATTTTTCATCATTTCAACAAATAATCGGCATCTACATGTTTCATTTAAGTTGTTAAAATAATGATTCCATATCTGATTAGCTTTTCTTATACAAGGGTGCTGACAAATCTTATTAGGCATTAGATTTAAAATATTTTCATTAATCTCAAGTAAATGTTTGGGTGTTTTCTGCAAAATTTTAATAAATGATTTAAATGGAAATCATTGTTCAATATCATCTAAACATTATTCATTTTCTATATTTCGTCCATCTTCATAATTTGGTAAAGAGTGTGTGTTTTCAATAGGTTGGTCATCTGGTGTACCATCTATGTTTGAATTTGGAATTGCATCATCATTCATTGAATATTCATTATTTATTGACTCAATTGGTGTTTGGGGATATGTTGCACCATCAATTTCGTTTGGAATAGATGGCATACCTTCATCTCCATGCATTGATTTCTTTTTTTAAGTCTTTTTTGTGTTCGCTCCCTTGTTTCATTTTTTATTTCTTCTTTCTTGGCTTTGTTAGATTATATAAGGTTTTTCACATCTCCAATATTTGTTAAATATGTGTTCAATTTCATTTTTTCACACCATTTTTTCACCCGTTCCATTTGTTTTTCCAATTTCTTAAGTGTTTACCTTCATGGTTTCCTCCCCATAATTTTCAAAATTATATTTACCACCACAAAACAATTGATAAAAAAATGTTAATGAGTGTTAGGAATATAATAAACAATAGAAACACACTTAAATATATCAAATAATGCTTAAATATTTCACAAAACAATCTCTATATAACATAAAATAAAAAAAAATTGTTAACAAGAATAAAAATTTGCAAGAATTTGCAGACAACCCGTGACCAGTGGGACCAATATCACATATTATTTTTGTCCTATTGTGTTTAAATTTCATTTTTAAGTGAGTTATAATGTGCTCGCGTTTCATATTATTAGGGTTTGGAATACCCAATCCATAGGATTGGATTTACCTTGGATATCTAAACCAAAGGTTTAGACTGTGTAATCTGTGAATGAAACTATGTTTGACATAAAAACATTAAAATCTCATGTGTGCACCCAAATATCTCATGCATTATAACATAATATTCAAAAATAAATTACTCTACTATGTCAAGCTCAGTTTTACCTTGATAACGATATAATTATTTCTAAAATCCAATTAGTGTAAGGCTTTCATCCATAATTTCTTTTACTAGTGCTTTCTTTTCTTGCAAAAACTTATGCATACGCTTTGGTGGACAATTTATGATTTTTTCATCCAAATTTCAAACAGAAAGTGGTTTTTTCTTAACTCCATTCTAAACATACTAAACAAATGACTTTTTTTTCTCAAATCTATGGGGGTGCGCGCACGAATATTTCATTTTTGAGATATTTGTACTTTGAAAATAAATTAAAAAACTACATATTCATCCAAAAATATGAAAAATTAGCGGGACCTCGTACATGGTATTAGCTAACTTTCTATTGAATGGATTTGAAAAATAATTTCTTAAACTCAAAAAATGGGGGGAGAGGCGGGGCACGCACACAATGGGTTCTTATCTTTTTGACACAAAACTATACATACTTTCTATGCATACCACATTTGACCCTCTTAATCTCAACCATTTTCAAAAAAATAGTATTTTAGAAACTAGATTCCGAGATCTGTGGTACTTATTCTTATCACTTTGTCAAATTTTGAGCATGCGCATGCCAAATTATTTGATGAAGTTCAGGTTTCACTTATTTCATGTAAAATGTGTCCCTTTTACACCCCTTTTGGCTCCCCATTTCCATGCACTTACCCCATATGCTTTAGAATTTTTTTTTTTTCGAATCTCATTAACCTTAGTGTCAAATAGGTAAGTTTCCTTTCATAATGCTAATCTTTGAAGACTATAATTCACAAAATACAACATAACAACCCATAATAATATATTGAAATACAAATGAAATAAAACCCCAATTATTTTTCTTAGAACATTAAGATGTAAAATTCTATAAAATTAGTCACTCAACAAAAGAAACTATAGATATAGAAAAAAATTAGATATTTATTAAACTATATACTAAATATTTAACGTCTTCGAGGATAGATTTATTACCACGTGAAAATTCAAAAGGATGGAAAACCATATATACTACTATGAAAAATGTGTACATGTAAATAGTTTTTCTCAATAAGATCTATATGATTAATTCGAGGCCATCCATATATATGATTTTAATCACCACTCTTAACTTTGGTTTCTCAATATTTTCATTAAATATGTTATCACTTAAAATAAATTCAAAATTGAGACGTTTATAACGAGAATTCATAAATTCTCTAATAACACAAATTCATTTTTCCTTCTATTTTGAAGGCTGGATCTAAATATTCTATTAAATCGTATAGAAAATAAAAAATGTATTTCTCCAATTCACCAATAATATAAATTTATTTTTTCTTCTATTTCAAATCCTAAATATCAGTTGATTGGTCAAGGAGCAAGTGCAATATATTTGCGACTTTCTAGTTTTGTGTTGTCTCGGTTACTTTTAGTGTGTGTTTCATTCCTTCATGTTAGTGGACCGTGAGTTTTTCAGTCATCCCTGATGTTGTAACTCTTTTGTATATTAATATAAAGACATGTTCTAATAACAAATTTCAAAATATTGTAAAGTTGCTCAAAAAATTGGAAATATTTATTATTTTGTTTACATTTATGGATAAGACAATATAAGTTTGATTTTGTTGGTTTATCAAACAGGTATATAAGTACTCAACCTATCAGTTGAGTTCCTCAACCCTCATATATCTAGAACCATATCTATAGGGGGCTCTAGATATGGACTCTACCCTTGGCTCCTAAGGCCCATTAAGGGTAGTATAGGAGAAACTTCACCTTGGTGGCCGAGGTGTATATCAATTAATGATCTCCACACACACACACACACACACACACACAAGAGGTTGTCAGTGTCGGGGGTGACCTCGACATAATTAATGACCTTAGGGCTAGATAGATATATAGTGTCCTTGCCCCTCCCCCTCTGTATAAACATATATCTAGAGGGGAAATTGGACTATTGAGTGATATTCAAAACTACATGTACTATTGCTCACCCCTTATATAGATATAAGGTTTATTCACTTCAACCATAATCCATTAAATTCTAATGTGATGTTCATATGAACATTCTCATGAGAAAATATGTGCTACATTAATTATGAAGATATTCATCAATATTTTCAAAATCTATGCTTATATTTGTAAATATTTTATAGTGAGTAAATGGTCATACTTTTTCGTTTTGATGTTATGGGATTTCTCCTTTTTTTTAAGAAATTAAAACTACAAACAGATGTACAAATATGCATTAGAAAATAAGATTATATGGTTGGATGTTCAATGTTATATCCAAAATAATTTAGTCCATAAATTTATACAAAGGATGCATTAAAACATTGAAAGTAGGACGGTAGCGTAATGACTACTAGTTTTCATGCTTATGCATGAATGATGATAAAGAGTAAGAAACCAGGAGAGAAAAAATATTTTTACTATAGAAATTACCCCTATAACAGAGACGTGAGCTGTTAGATAACTGATCCTAATATGGCATATTAACTTTCAACGATGAAGAAGATCTACACAAAATTTAACGAGTCTTATTCATAAAATAAGTGACCCTAAAAAAATTGATAAACAAATCTGTTGACTATTTCACTTTCATAATCCGTGTGCTAAGCCACTTTCTTCTGATTGCTACTTTAAATTTGTACATAATAAATAAATAAATAAAAAATTAGACATTAGAGAAAAAAAATGAAAGCGTTAGCAAGAAATTGAACTTTAGGAAGGCCTATCGGATATTTACAACATTTCTTCATGAAGAAGAAAATTATATATAATGATTTCTTAACCAAATTTTTTTTAAAAAAAAATTAGTAGGACCACTAGGAGATGGAGAGAATATGTTGCAAGAAATGAGAAAAAAAACGAAAAAAAAACATAATATCGAATCAAAAAAGGTTGTATACAAGGAACATTTTTTTTGACATATTTAAATGAGGGAATCCTGAACTAAAGTTAATCACATATCATAAAAAAGTATTATGAGGGATGATATCATTTAATATCCCAAGTAAACTTACTAATTATTACGATCAATTCACAAAAACAATGACTCAAAGTATAACAAAAGTAAACAAAAAGATCACTAAACTGATAAGCTAGTACATTTTTTTATTAGATAAGGTAATAAGAAAGATTTCGAAGGGATTGGGAACCATCTACAACCGAAATATAAAGTGTTGAAGCATAAAGGCAATACATCAAGGATAAAGTCCTGAGAGGCCACAAGTGAAGCAACCAAACAAGACAAAAGAAACCAGACGCAGGGAAAAACCAGGAGGATAAAAGGGCCCCACAAAGCAAAAAATTATAAAGAACTTGACCATCTATGCACATGACAACCCTAACTACCATGTTATTTCCCCTGATGAGATTTAAGGCTCATATTCAGAGGATATTTTCCATTTTTTCTTTTCTTCTTATTGTTCACGACCTTCCATCCATCACCCCCATTAGGATCCACATTCTCATCTAGGTGGATCGGTAGATAGATCTCAAGAACCTGTTTGTTTTTGTTTTTAAGGCTATGAATCTGCATAGACCTATGAGGCCACAACAAAGATGCCCCCTTTTCCTACATCCTGCTAAGTAACAATAACTAGTCTAGAAGGGAAGGAAACAATCTTGCCCTTCTTCTCTTCGGTATTATCCATAAGACTAACTAAATCATCTTCTCTATCACTGTCCTCAAGAGCATAAACCACTAAATTTTCTGGATTAATTTATTCTTCCACCACAAAACTCCTCCCTTGATTTGTTTCTTTATAATGGGACAATCCGAGGTTAGATTTCCTAGATAAAAAAAAAATCTGCATCTAAATGAAAATCCTTTATAATTCAAGTTTTGTGTCCATATTGTATCCTTAACTTTAAACGCCATGGTAAATGAGAATTCATTGGACATATCCATGTCCACCAGAATCTAGGAATAATTGGTATGATCATAAGATTCAGTCTTGGGATCTATTGCTAAGAATTTTCCCAAAGCATCACCCATAGCCTTGAAGTAATCATCGCCCTAGAAGTGCAAAGGCAAGTACAGAAACCTTATCCACATAGGTCTGATATTAAATTTTTCAATCAAAGTATTAAAGTGTGGAAAATAGGGCTTCATGAGAAGAATATACAAGTGGAAATCCCAAACTTTACCTAAAATAACCTTCTTATTGAAGGAACTATCAAACACTTCAATAAAAAATTCCATGAACAAATGGGTATATGTTAACTTTACGTTCAATGATTAGGTGCCAATGCTCAGAAATCTAGTTGTGCAAGGCAAGAAGGCTAGAGAAACATCCATTGAACCTGTAAATTAGACCCATATTCTAGTAAAAACTCGACTGATTCAATAACTTCCTCCCCAAAGGATACCATAAAATGACATTTTAGTGGGGCCATAGGTTGGGGGGTGGTAACCACCAGCATTAGCTATAACAAGGAAGGATCTCCCACCCAGCATAGAACCTGATCCGTTCAAAGTACATCTGGTCATTTTATTTGGGGCCTCAGTAGAGAACACAACCCTACCACTCCCAGAATCCACCCAGTCGATGTCCCAACCACTGAAAGCAGAGCCTGAAAACCCCCCGCTCCAAAGAAAAGCCACCACAAATACCGTTACTTGAGCCAAGGACAAGAGAAGGGCTTCCTGCAGAAGCTGCCAAGAGGAAACCAAAGGGACCCCCAGAAAAATATGGTTGCTTAGCCATTTTCTTTTATTGCTGAGATTTCTTGGATTTTACCTTTGATTGGTGACTTGGATCTCATTTATCTCGATGGCCACTTGGCTAAATATTGTCAAGAATGTTATGTGATCCTCTTCTTGTCGATTGATGAGCTGGTTCTACACTGTTTGTATTGTGATCTCTCGTTGTATGGGGGTACACCCTAGGTGCCTTGATTGTCTCCTTAGGTGCTTCAAGTCATGCCTTTGGTTTTGGAATGACGGAACCTTGTGTGTCTAGGATCTTGGAGTGACTCTTTCATTACTCAACCTTTGTAGGGAGAGAGTTCTCTGTGTCATGCAGTTTAGTTGGCAGTTTGAGGTGGTTGTGTTTCTTTTGCACCCTGGTAGGAGATTTTTTCCTCGTCCAGAATAGATGTGTTATTCGCTATGGACTTATGGATTATGTTAGGGATGGATTAAATCTTGGATAATTATAGGTTTTAGTGGATAGTGTATTGTTTGGATGTGATGGTCCACTGATGGGCATAATGAGTTATAACTCAGTTTCCCTTGTTGTATTTTAGAAAATATCGATAGTTTGAACAATATCTACCTTGGGTAAATATGGTTAGACTTAAGCTCTTTCGGGAATTGTACTTAAATAAGTGTGCTCATTTTAGTCTTGATGAACCATAGATAGACCTATCATTGTCTTAACCTCTTAAATTGTTTAAGTGTACCACACTATAATATATTAGTATTGAGTTATGTTGAGGAAGATATGGATGCATTGGAGTCCTTTTTAGACCTTGTGCTTAGAATATTTTGGTTTATAGGTCTTAAGTAATCCGACCTTAGCTATGTTTATGTCATGCTCTTTCACCTAAGCTATAACTCTTGGCCTTAGAGGCCATGTTTGAGTAAATCATTTGACTTTCCTCTTGATATTTGATGTCCTCTTGATGAGGAAGAGTGGTGTTTATGGGGTAATCTTCCCCTTATTCATCTTGATTGTTTGGTTGATGATATCTTGTGGAGGTATAAGTTTTGTCTGGAAACTATATCTCTTAATATAGTGAACCTATTTTGAGTATAAACCATAAACATTGTTTCTCCCTCATACTAATCTAGACTCCTTGAATTCACTAAAAGCAAAATTGTATCTCTAATGTGCACCTTCATCGTAACTCCTATTGATACTTGTGGATGCATGTATCTTTTGGGAAAACTCTTGTAAACTTGGTGTGTTCGTTTTGGTTAATGATCTCTTGTTTCTATAAAAATTAATAATGTGATATGTTTGGATCTTCCTACTCATTAAAATTCAATTAGTAATGTGATAAACCTGAACATATTAGAACTCTAATTGAGGGGCTTGGACTTTAAAAACTTAATAAGTAAGCTGGAACATTAAGAGGAAAATGGTTCCTTACTCTATCTTTGTAGCTTAATAAAGAAATAAAAAAAACAAGAAGAGAAAAGTCTGTGAAAATTGCAAAGAATCCTCCCTTACCCTCCACAAAAGAAAAATAAATAGTTTTGTTGCCTAATTAAAGTGGTGAGGTATCATGTCAACATTGGTGGTGACCTTAATGACACAAGATATGGGATATCATAATAAAAAGAATGCATTAATTAAGAAAACTTATAAGAGATATGCTTAACGAATGTAACTATAACTTAGTGTCTTATACTTTGGATTATGGAATGAGTAATTTTATGAGATTGAACACAAGTAGAATGTATAAATAAGACAACCTTGATTGTATAAATGGTTATTGCACGCCCTAAATTTATAAAGGGACATAATCTAAAAAGTTTGAACTAATTGAAAGGTTCCCTTGAACTACTGTAAGATTATCTAATCTCTTTTGGCGGCCTAAGATTTTGGGGTGTGATATGGTTGAGTAATTTCCATACCCCCCATTTTATATCAAACAACAAACATATGTATAATGTTCATAACACAAGTATATGCTAGGTCATTTTGGACCTCTCTTTTAGTAGTGGAAGATTTTAGAAGTATGCATAAAGATTTTATCCCCTTGTTAGAATGGATTAATTGTTATGTTCATATTGATGGACCCTACGTCCATCTATTCCAAAGGTGGTGACTATTTGAACCTTTAGGTCTTCCACCTACCCTGATTAATGAAACACCTTGTTGATAGTGATGTGTTCTAGCTATGTTTTACTTTCTTGAACAAAATGTGTGTGATTTCCCATTGTTGGAGCCTTTTGGGTCGTCGTACCCTTGTTTCCTCTTAGCTTGACGAGTGTATGATTTGTGGTTTAGGAGAGAGTCTATGCATCTCTTGTTTTAAGAAAGGCACCCTCCTTGTGTGTGGAATAGGTCATTGGTGACCTAGGATTAGTGGCAAGATTAGGCAACATATGTTAAGGATATGGAGAATTTTGGAATCCTCCTTTCCTTTTGTGGAACCATGATGTTGTCCTTTAAGGAAGAGAATGGTGCAAGTTTGTCTTCATAAGTTTCTACAAGAATGTCTTGTGTGCTGCTCTCTTAAATTGTAGTTGGACCTCTCTTATTGCCTATTTTCTCCTAAGCTCCCTTGTGTGTTCATTATGATGTTATGATTTTATGTGAACATTTTAAGATTCTTTTGAGCTAGGGTAGGATTTAAAATAAATAAATTCCATTTTTTATATAGGCAAAGATTAGTATCTCTTGTATTTATATGTTAGTTTGGGAAAATATATACTTATCATTAAAAGTGGAAATATTATCTAAGTGTTTGGGGTTTCTAAATCAAGGATTAGTGTTTGTGTGTTCGATATTTGAGTACAATTTCAAGTTATAGAAACCTTGTGGCCAAGATTATGCTTAGTATTACCATGAAAATTTAATTGAATTCCTTTCGAGTTATAAAAGTTCTTCTAATGAATAGTCTTCATCCTTGTAAACATTTTTGCTAATTTAGGTGTTTTCCTGTTGTTAAACCTCATCTTGTGTGGTCCTAAATTTGTTAGACCTATGAGTAGGTGTGTTTCTATCATGTAAATTGAGGGTTCATGATTGGTAGTTGTTAATCTTGTCTAAAATAATGAACATTGAAGTATAATTCAACTAAATGGAAGATTTTATCCTTCCCTTTTCTCAATGTGTTGCACCCATGTGTGACTACGTGGACCCTGTATGTGCATAACCCTTCTTGTTCTTCTTGGACCTTGGTTATTATTCTTTGGATTCCATTGGAAATTTCCTATTTAGATGCTCAGTGTTGTAACTTTGGTTAACCTCATAGAGTTTACTCTGTAAAATTAAAAGTTTGTAACCTTGTTGGAGGAGGAGGTTTAGTATATGTGCCTAACAATCTCCCTTCTCTTTTTTGAATAGCATTGGACCAAACTTGGGTTCTAGGAACCCACTTTTTATTGAAATAAAGAAATCCCATAAAAGGCGTGACTTATATTCATATGCATTGGTTTCCTACCTCTTTTCGTGACTTCCAGGAGGAAGTCAAATCTAAGGGGAGGGGGATGTAATGCCCACTCCTCTTCGACACTGATTATACTATGATTTTAATTTTGGTTGATTAGAGACATGGACCTTATTGTTATATTTTAGTTAGCATGTTAATAAGATACGAGGGACATCATGATTACTATTGTGTTCTGATTATTACTTTGGACTGTATGGGTGTATTGTGGACCTTGATGGACATTTAAGGATATGATGATAATCTAGAATGGTTACTTTGTTATATACTGACATTTGGATTCTTGACGTATTGAGTATATTCGGAGTATTGGACTAACCATGTGGTCTCATTGATTTTGTGAATTGCTAACAATATGATGGTATTAGGGATCGGTAATATGTTGTTGAGTGTATTTAGTAGTTAGGAGTTCACAATAGATATAGGGAATTTCATGATTTTTATAGAATGTGAAATTGGATTATTGATGATTGTAAATTATTTACTAGAGTAGAATTGAAGTGTTAAGTGAAATTGCAAATAATTGATAAAAACTCGTAAATTTGATGATAATGATTTAGCCACATTATACGACAATGTTAATTGACATAGATATATGTGTGTGTTGTATTTCTTGATGTATGTTGAAGATTGTATGATGGATGTTTTATATGCATTGATTTCCATGACATATTGATATGGCCTTGAGGCCAGAGAGGTATTTTTTTTGTGATTGCACAAAAATTATATCACTATACATCGAAAGGGGATAGGGGACCAACCCTAGAAGGATGTTGTGTGTTTGCAACAAGGGCCAATTGACAACTTGTGTGAGTGTTGTGTTTTTTCTTTGCTAGGTTAGGAGGTTTCCCCATGGGGGGTGACCTCATATATGTGGCCTAGGGTGGTGATGTTTTCCTTTTCTTTATTTTGTGTGTTTTAATTTTGTGGAGCATGTTTTTAATAATTGGGAAAATTTAGTCACTTTATTAACACTTGTTAATGTGTCTTAATTAGCTAATTTAACTTAAATTTTAAACTAAAAAGAAGAGGTGACATGTGGGTAATAAATGGGGTAGTTAGTTCTTGATTTGTGCATGATGATGAATGAAATTTATTGCATTTGTGTTGTGTGCACTAAACTTTCTCCCTCTCCAAACCCGAAATTTGACTTGGAGGGCACTTTTTGAGACTTGTGGGACAAGTCGTAAACCTTGTCCCTTGTCTCTCATAATCATCTACCAACCATACTTATGAAGTATGGGGCTAATTTTGAACAATTTTAATGCTTTGTTGAGTGTAAAAGGGAAAATAAAGTCACTTCTCTTCTTATCACATTTATTTTGTCCTTGAAAGGTATGGGGTGCATGTGAAGTGTGCATGTGGGCATGTCATAACCTTACCTTTTTCATTTAATTTCCTTGGTTTTGGGGTTTGAATTGTTGTGTTGGAGTGGAGGAATGATGAAGTGGCATCCTACATGGAGCCACCTCATCATCCTCACCTCTTTTCTATTTATTGGTGTGAAATTGGAGGAATGGGGGTTACTTGTCTCATTTTCTTGATTTGCATTTTGGAAATTTGGTCTTGAGAATTCTTTACTTGGAGCTTGAAGGATGGCTTTGGTGCTTGCTTGGTTTTGTAAATGATTAAAGCTTGTGGATTCAAGATTGTGGAAGCTAGTATGGAAAGGTATGGTCTACATACCTTGTTTTTATTGCTTGTTGTATGTTTTGTAAATGCATGGGTGTGTGTATTGTGAGTGGGATTGGTGTAGTATGTCCCTAAGATGTGTGGGAGATAGAAGCATGGGACCATTGGGGAGGGAAAAGGAAATTTGTAGGCTTGTGGAGGGAGTATGAGAAGGGAGTTCCACCTATGGGGAGTGAAAAGGATAAAATTGATATACTTTGTGTATTATGCATTGGGAGGGAAAAAGGTTATATTATGTAGTTTAGGATGTGCACATGGAGGTATTTTGGGTGGAACCCCTAACTCATTTGGGAGCAAAAGGAGGTGGTCCCATTGTTCTATTCTCCCTTGGCTTTGAATGTAAGCCTATGTGTTGGGTTTTGTGGCTTGTGTTTGTGTTTGGTGTTTAAAAGCTTCTATTTGTTAATTGTATGAGTGTTGTTCTATGTTTTGTGGAAGCCATTGTTGTGAAAGTTGTCAAAGTTGCCTATACACACTTCATGGTTCTTTGGTTGGGGCTTGAGGGCCAATAAGGAGGATGGATTCTCCTCTTATTGGATTATAGGTTGGGTGGAGAGTGTCCCTATACCTCTTTCCTTTGTATTGTGATTCAAGTTTTGAAGAGTTGAAGGAGTGTGCAAATTGAAAGCTATGAAGTTGGAAAGTGATCATTGAAATGAAGACTTTGTCTATTTGAACCTTTGGAAGAATCTCTATGTTGTAAATTTGACCATATTGTTCTCCACTTAGAGTGGAAGGTTGTAATTCTTGTATTTTTAAAGAAGGATGTCTTGTAAATTTCATTTATCAAAATTGGTAATGTTATAGTGGAAAAAGGAAAGGCTTAAGTTGTATATTTTTAGGAAATGAAACTTTCCAAATTTTAGATATTATGTCAAAGTTGCAATGTGTGTTATTGGAAAATAAAGATTTTGTTATAAAGATGAAGTATTGTTGAGTTTTCTGTTGTATTGTTGGCAAGCTTAAATTGAAAAAGGAAATTTATTGTAAGTGTGTGATATCTTGTGTGATATATTATTTTCTCTCCAATTTGTGGTTCCAACTATATGTAAAAAAAAAGATTTGAATTTAAGTCTGAAATCAGTTTTTAGAAGGGAAATGGTTCCAACTATTTTATTGCAAATAAAATTAACCTCCAATGCATATACTCACTTAATTATTAATATTTATATAATTTATATAACAAAAAAACATATATATATATACAATTTCAGTTGCATATAGTCTTACCATGTTCAAATTTGCAGATTTAAATACTTTCTCAAACCCTAAACTTACTATTTAATAGATTACTTTATGGATTATATAAATATATATATTATTAACATATAATATGCATATTATTAATATATATTATTATATTAAAATTTATATTTTAAAGTTTATATATATATATTAATAAAAAATATTTATATAAACAAAGATGTGCTGTGTGTGTGTGTGTGTGTTTAGGCCTAATATCAAGATGTTATAAAATAAAACAAATAAGTGGGTGGGGGAGGCACCCCCACCCAAATGTAATTAATGATTTACCAGTCAGCTATGGGGCCGACTCCCCTCCAATGTAAAACAAAACCTACGATAAAACATGTAACAAGCCACAAACCACTGAGTTATTCAATGCAATATCGTACACTTAGGTCAAACCCGTAAACTTTCACTGACACTGTATTGTGTGTGTGTGTGTGTGTCTGAATATCACTTAAATCTACCAACAATTAAGTTTAAATTGTAATAAATAATATTATATATATAATGATATATGTAGTTATTATATATGTGTGTGTGTGTGTGTGGTTGAATCATTTTTTTAAAATAATATATATATATAATATATATATATATATATATATATATATAACCTGCACGAGAAAAGTTCAAATAACATAAATAAAATAGGGTAAATAATACCCACAATGGGAATATGTTAGATCTATTATTTTAGCAAAAGTATGAACATAAAAGGGGTTTTGTAAACCCTCCCAATGGCTTCAATGGCCTCCATGGCTCCCTCTCTCTCCTCCTCCTGCAAACCTGCAAAATTCAAAATGAGATAAAATTAGGGAAAATGGATATAAAAGGAACTCATAAGGAAATTTAGGGCAATATAGATCCATTGGCCCAAATAGATCAAATCTAATGGTTGAAAATAAACCCTACATCACTTAAGTGATGGGGATTTTGTGGGAGTGTGATTAAATTAAAAAGGGTATGGGTAATTAGTTGAATGGGGCCACTTAGTGGATAGGGCAAGTTGTTATCCTTTTTGTGGTAGAAAATAAATTAAACCTTGTGCATGGAAATTAAGTAATGAACTAAAAAGAGATTTTTAAATAAATATTAGTAAGGGGTAGTTAAATAAATTTAGTGGATCATGACTATTAAATAATTGAAAAAAACTCTAATAGAGTAAATGAACTTAATGGGAGACTTATTAGGGTTACAACACTGAGTTATAGAGCACCCTGACATATTCATGTATTAAATTGTTCTAGAAAAAATAAGTTAATTTTTTCCAATATATTTTACCATCTCCTTATCTGAGTTAGAGAATACAACAATATAATCTCTACCATAAACTTTGTCTTTAATAGTCACAATAAAGGTTTCAACCATGTGATATTCTCCATAATCAATAATGTTGATAGCCAACACTCCACATATACATCAATATTTTTTCTTTTAATTGTGTCTTCTACGTAAGAGTCTATCCATCACATGTTTGCAAGGTTGGTCGGTCAACCAAGCAATGGGGTTTTTCACAACTTTTGGGGGGGTATTTATCACCGGTTGGTTGACTGGTCAACCTTGCAAACATACATAATCTTTAGGAGGATATGTCTTCCACAACTAGTGACTTTAAAAGTTTCATCATTTAATCCAATTGATTTAAGATCAAAGCTTGGATACTTCATATTTTCATGCATTCTATGAGTATTATTGGGACTAAAGAGAATAGTCCACACTCCTATGAGTTAGGAAACTTTTAGAGTATCGATTCATGGGCTGGATTACTAAGGATCATTCATATCTTAAATTACTTGGTCAATCTTGAGGTACCTTCCCCCAACCTAATAGCTACTTGTGCATGAAATAAATTTGTTGCACGCAATTTTAGGAAATTTGTATCCTTAATTCCATCAACAAGAGCAGATATCTAGAATTTCAGTGCTTGTCTAATTATAATTCTAAAATTTTTATCCTAAAAAACCATGCTTCATGATCTACCTCAGTTTGAAATCATCAAAAATACTATTGAAAGAAGAAAATACACCTTCAACATAATATTTGAAGTCATCTAATTTTTCATTTCTTGAATGATTAAATGTTGTTTACATTACTATTAAATAATTAATAATATTTTATTTTGTATTATTTAAATCACATTAATAATATTACTTAAATTACAGTTATTATAATACAATATTAGATAATAATATTATAAATGTTTATTTTACTTCATTCAAAATAAAAATGCATTTTTTTAAACATTTTTGTTTTCTCGCATTCTCTAATTTTTTCAATACCATCTATTCCAATATTACAATATCCACCACCTACGACTCCTATATTACAATATGCCACTGTGTATAAATTGTAGAGTTGTGAAAGAATCAATCACCCATTTTTATTTTTTGGCATTAAAGTTTATTAAGAATATGCGGTTACACAATTGAGCAATTACGTGATAAATAAATAAATCATGTTAATGTTGCCGTCAAAATATGGACCTTCCAAGGTATCTCAACTGATGTATTTTGCAGCGCTTAATAGATGAAGTAAGACGCCACACGGATAAGCAAATGACATGTTGACTGGCTCTCGCTATTATGGCTCATGTGACAGGTGGTCCAATGCCATCGTATAACATGCATAAAGATCAATTGCCTGTTTGAAAACAGTTAAATAGAAGGCACGGAAAAAATTATTTGCCAATGGTTAGACGATCTACTCTTTAAATAGCAAATAAGGGTAAATTTACATTCATAAAGGTGAAATCTGGTTTGAGTTTTATTACAATCAAACTATCAATCAATTATTGTGTAAACAATGGGCATGTACATCTCTTAAGGTAAAAGGATTCTTAAGTGTTATAAATGTCATCATTCTTCTCATGTGAATTCATCACAAATTCAAACATGATAAAATAAATTATAACAAATTATTCATCTATGTGAGTAGAAATAGACATATTTTTAATACTTAATATGACTAGTAATCATACACAAACGATTAATGAAGATATTGATAGAGATACTAATGAGTGTAATAAGACTTGTAATGCCCCGTCCCCCGTTCTTCTTTTGCTTCTTCGACGACCGTGTTGCTAAGCGTTTAACGTTGTGCTCCTGCTAATCCTTGTTGGCTTCACCTTTTCGATTACCCTGTTAAGGAAAACTTCTCTTTCTTGAATTCGATAGGTGGTTTGAATGATGACTTAATGTTGTTAGAGCGTGACCAACTAGAGGGATCACCCACGTAATGATAATTATTCTTTCGAATTGTCGGTTCCTGCTATTATTGTCTTGGTCAAGCTTGTATGTTGATCCTTGTCAATGTGATTAATAAATAGTATTAAGTTGTAATAATTATAGTAATAATATTATTATTTTAAGTATCGATCGACGATAACTTCATTATCCGATCGTCGATTTGCTAAAAACCTTGTTGTTAACTATCGCTAAGCGATTTTATTGTTAGATCGGTTGCTTCGCAGATCGATCCTCAATTCGCGCAAGAGGAGGGTATCCTGTTGCAACGTTGTGGCTGGTCCTTGTCTTGCGTTCGTTTTCGAAACTCCTCTCTAGTTCCTCCTAAAGCCGACCTAGTCTCCTCTCGCATTATATATATATCTAAATTAATGAGAAGAATGGATTTAAAATAAAATAAAAAATAAGAAATAGAAGCATGATTTTTAAAAAAAATAAAGGAATTAAAATTTAAAGAAAAAAAGGGGGCCCGTGAATTTTGGGCGTCTTAGGGCTAAGATGGCTTGGGCTCCTTTGTGTTTTTTTCTTGTCTTTTTTTTGCTGAGTAAGAGAGGGTGCCGCCGCCATGGCGGGAAGGAGAGCTCTGAACCAATCTTGGGCGCACCCACCAAGCTGCTGAAGGAAAACATGGGTTCAGGGTATGTCTGGTCGCAGTTTTTCTGTCACCGATCCATTTACTTGGGCGTTTTTTTTGTCTTTTTCAAAGAAATGCCTCGCCACGTGTAATTTCATGGAATGCCTTGGTCGCGGCCTGTGCCAGTATTCTCCCAGCCTGCGTAAAAAAAAAACGAGCCCCCCAGACATACGTGACATCTAGCAAAGCATAAAAGATTGAGGAATTCTATCAGATGTTGTAGTCACATATGCTTTGGGGGCGCTTTTTCAGTTTTTGACCAAATGAAAGAACGAGGCAGCTCCTCATGGAATATGTATGGTGTTGTGCGTGGAAGGACGTGGGTCCCTCATAAGGCAACCACACTGTTTCACTATGCAACAAACAAAACCTGATGAGTTTACATTTGCCAGCGTGCTTCCAACATGTGCCAAGATGGAAGCTTTGGAGTAGGGTATGAACAATAGAATTTGTTTTTTTTTGTAGGATTTTGTTCTTGCAAGCGTCATAGTTGGTATGTATGAAAAATGTGGAAGTGTATTCAAGGCATGTGAATTGTTCGACAAAATGCCTCAGATATTTCATCTCATGGAATGCAATGATTGTAGGGTATGCACAAGATGTTATTTGTATACTATATTCCAATGAAGTTTGAGCAGAGAAGGCATGCCCACAAGACCTTGTTGTTTTCTAAACTACAATGATAGCAGGATATGCACAAAATGGATTTGTTGAGAAGGCGCATGAACTGTTTGTTAGAATACCTCAAAGACATGCGATCTCATGGAGTGCCATGATTTGCGGGATATGCACATAATAGATTCATAATACACATGGCATTTTTTTGCTATCCCAAACACACTGATAAGCCTCTTTACCGTGGACTTGTTACTCAGCTGGAGGCACTTGTTGTTCCTTTCTTGCCACCAGAGGATGTTCCAATAGAACTGGCCACTGATTTTGACATTATTGTGGATGCTATTTTTGGGTTTTCCTTCTGTGGCTGCAAGCAAGTGAAATCAATCGATGCGATGTCAACTCCTCGACTTTTTCCTCGCCAGTTCATTTCCAGGCATGGTTTATCTTCCCTTACCTCTCATAATTATTGTGCTTTAGTTCTCTTTTGCAATGTAATAGAATTTTAAATTATTAGGATTTTAATACAGTTAAATGTTTTTATCAACTCGTAGCAGAAACAATGAAATATCGTGTCATAACTCATGATGCCAAAATAACTAGTTGCATTAAAACATGAACTTCCACCCTCATTATGTGGTGATTTAGAAAACTTCCTACCCACCTAGATCGCTCCAATATTGGTATATCGACAAGACGAGATTGACTTCCCAGTAATAATGTTGACCTTCTCCCTGTTTAAATAGTTAATTTTTAAATTTTTCAGAGACTCATTAAGTACCCTTCGTAACTCTGAAAACGAGATGTGAAGCTTCATTCGTGTACCTTGGTATGCGAGGAGTCACCTTGACCTTTGGATTGACCCCGAACGAACATATGAGATCTTTTTAACACTCTTATAGGAGCCTTGTTACATTGTTTTACAGTAGTAGAAAGTTGAAAAAATTAGAAAGTTGACTTTCGTTTTGAATCGTCATTTAAAACCTAGATAGAGAAATTATTCCCCGTCTTCGCAAACCTCTAGTATTCTTGCTAGACAATTGCATGGAATTTTTAGTTTAGGTAAAAACACTTTTCTGGATAGTTTGGAAAAGCCATTTTGTAGGCCTCCGGTCGCAGTTTGATGAGGTCAAACTGGACCGATTTTGACTTATCGCTCTAGAAAACTTGTCACCGTTTGAAAATGGTTTTCTAATTCTCAGTCCTGTCGACTCCGATGAATTCTCCTTATATAGGGGAACTTGTACGAAGTGTCTCGTTGCATGCTCATCCACCGAATGTCAGTTTTGGACATGGTTTTCTGAGCCTTCGAGCTAACTTTTGTTCATTTTACACTGGGCCAACTATGACCAGTGGCCCCGAAAAACTAGCCACCAAACGCAAACCGTTCATTTTTTTCCCAATTCCGTCAGTTGCTTTGAACTCTTGGTATATCTGGGGACACGCAAAAAGTTATACGTGGTGTGCGTTCTAATCGGAAGATAACTTTTGGAAGCGTTTTCTTAGCCTTCGAGCCCGTTTTGAACGTTTTGTAGCCAGTAAGAAAATGTAAAAATAGGAAGCTGCGAGACCCTTGTCGGGTTGCCAAACCACCGTGGATACTTTTTACACATGCAAATAATTATTTAAAACTCTATAGTGTAATTGTTGTATGAAATAGAACTTTTGACAAAATGGTGTTTTCTCTCTCTTCCCTTCTCTTTCTCTCTCCCGGGTTACAAAATGAAGTGAAATGAAATGCATTGAATACATGTCTCTAAACTTTTTCTCTCGCTTGCAAATTGTAATTATTATTATATGTAAATGGAAAAATGAAAAATGATAATTATGTTAGATTAGGGTGGATGCCATGCCAGCGAATTATCACTGAGATCATGCTCACGTGGTTTTGCAGGATGAAAGAATGATGACGAAAAGGCGACGTGTTATTCATTAATTATCATTGTAATTTAGATAGTTCGTTGTTAAATGAATAAATGTATAAGGTAGTCTCATGTTATAGAAGGTTATAATTGATAATTTGTTGATATGTATGAAAAGCTAGTTTCAAGGACATCTAGGAAATGTGCATGTAATCATAGTTCAATTTTGATTTATAGTACACCTAGTAAAAAGGGTTGATATTTATATAAGGTAAATGAATTTGAAGTAATATCTTGTAGTGCATAATTAGTGCTCAATAAATGATTAATGAGTCATCTTGTGCATTCATACTTTGTAAATGTAATAAAAAGATTTAATTGAAACACTCTACCCTTATTCAATATCGAAGCACAACTTGTTTTCATGTGTGATACTCCTTACCGTAGAAGACATTGAAAACCGTAGAGTGAACTTAAACCCTGCACTCAATGGAAATCTCATAGTTTGAGTAAACAAGAACCCAAGAATGGGCTTATCGTCTTAGTTAGTATGTTTAGTGACATTGTCTTAAACTTGTCAGATAGGAGTGACACAGTCAAACTTCTCTTAGATTTTTTAGAGCTAACTCCTCCTTTGTATCCTAGTGAACTACCTTTTCTGCCGAAGATAGATTTAAAGTTAAAATTCTTCATCGAATGAAAACCCTGTTGGATCCCGATGACATTGATGGAGGAGGTAACTTAGTTGTCTAGGCCTTAAAATTTTGTTAGTGAGCTCCTTGGCTCCGCTCTGCTTAATGTGTTACCCTGGTTTCTCTCAACGTAACACCTTGGTCCTTTCTGAAGGTGGTTTAGCATAAATTTGTCCTCTCTTAAAAATCGTTTATAGTCGAGGGATAGACCCTTAGGTGAAGTTGAAATTAATCTAAACCTCAGTTGATTTGGATGTTATCTTGGGTTCGTGTGAAGCTTCGAGTCTTCTAGTCTTTTATCTCTTCAAGAGGTTAGATAGACACTTCGTAGCTCCTTTTACAAGACAATTCTAAGAATAAGGCCATAACGTGACGTAGAAAATGAAGCATATAAGCGTAAAAATGAGATTTGAGGTTCGAAATGATGCCACTTTTGGGAGACCTTATAATTCAATTAAATATATTCCGTTGTATCAAAGAATATGTATTGCATTGTTGTGATCAAACTACGAGAAATCCAAAGATATATAAATATAAAAGGAAGTCATTAAGTTATTGCACTTTATTAACTATGGTAGCAAAATAACTAACCCGTGATCGAGGTATGTTTTTGGTAATGAGCTATCTCGCATCTAAATCTCTGTTAAATCCTAACATCACTTTATGGACGCCAAGTCACATACACATGGGTTGTAAGAGTAAAAAGGTAGACATTGAATTTATGTTTGAGAAGAATATTATTCACATAAGAACAAGATAATTAAGTATTTTGTACGCATTTGAACTAAGCCAAATAAGAATGCAAGTTATGGAAACTTTTGTAAAGAATAAGGAACCAACTTCAAAGGGGTGAACGATAATTTAACCGCGGTATGAACTTAAGAATTTGTAGGTGGACAAACGAGAAATTTATCCTTTCCCAATAATGTTCTTGGGATGTTAATCGTAACTAAAATACAATTAAAGAAATGATGTGTTGTGGGTTCACCATTCCTTGAGTATTCCTTTTTTGGTTGGGGCATTGCTAGTATTCGTTCATTGGGAAAAGTGTGGCATCGATATGCCTATGTTGTCTTCATGTGTCTATGTGAGTCGATGACTTATGTGATTGTCGTATGCGAGTCGAGTTTCTGTACTTGGATCCCTTGTTGTGTTGTGTGTAGTGAGCAATGTAAGTCAAAAAAAATTATCCTGGTATTTTACTGTTGTATTTGGGTGTGTAAATGTGGGTACTACAAGACTCGTTTCATAGTGAACACAATACAAGTGGATTTGAAAGGGATATAAGGTGATGGTCAGCCCCGTTGAAATGTAACATCTCAAATCCAATTTTTGCCATTTATGATCCTCTTCTTTCTCCTGGAAAGTAACATGGAGTAATTTCCATTTGCGTTTTATACTCGCAAGGGAAAGAGTATGTGGACTTCATGAAAGACACATGGCATATAGTGTCGAACTTGGGATTAACAATATATATCTTTTATAGAGAAAAAAAGGCTATGGGACTTCAATGACATTTCTAATGGAGCTTCTCATGTGTGACAGAAGGTGAGAACAACACGAGTGGATTTGAAGGGGGATCCTATGTGAAAAGTAGTGTGAGATGGATAACCCAATTGAAAGTGCCTACCAGTGAAAATTCGTCCCCCACCATCAAATTTTAATATAGTATAATGGACTTTAATTTTTTATTTATTTAATTCCCTTTCGAGTTGAATTCCATTTGAGTTGAATACCATTAACTATTGGTGTCATGTGCACTCTAATGTTTAGATTAAAAATAAATCACAAGCGTGTCATTACATACTTAGACATTAATGTTTGTATAAATTTTATCTTAATAACTATCAACCTAAAAAGTATTTTATATATTGTCTTTGTAACTTTTTTTTATTACTACGATTATATAATATTTTATAGTCTAATAAAAAACATTGATGCAAAAGACGACAGTAATCACATCGAAAATTAAAAATACTTTAGAACTAAAAAACATCGTATGTGAAGTCTAAATTGAAACATATGTGAGGTTGAAAAAAATGATAACTTTAAATATTATTAATAAAATATATGTAGGATACATGGAATCATTGGAGACATTAACCTATGACACACAACAATTCAAAAAATTACACTAACCATTACCATAGTGGAAAGGACAAAGCAATATTTATAAAACTTAAATTTCAGTGGTGCTCAATTAATGCTTAGAAGGGAAAACATGTATATATATTCAACACATCATAAGCATTAAAGAGATAGATATTCTTCTCTAGTACTAACATGAATGTAAAACAAAGGATATTGATGAGCACCACCCTTAAGAGAGAGAAAAAACATGAAATGAAGATGTTATCTCACAAGATAGTTGGAAGGCCTCACATAATTCACAAGATAGTTGGAAGGCCTCACATAATTTTCCCTAACATTCACATTCTCCCTCTTCTCTAAAAGCAATTAAGGAAAATTCCAAATTTGAGGTTTGTATGAAAACATAAGATAGAAACTGGATATGAAAAACTATCTCATGGAAGAGGAAAAATATGATGCCATAAGAAAGTAATGAAATATTCTACTTGAAGGAAAGCAGGGTCCTCATTTGATTAAGAAATTTAAGGACATGAGGTCTCCCAAGTCTCAACTAAAGAATCATAAAGAAAAAGGGATTGTGTAGTCAATTCCTATAAAGGCTCAGGTTTTGCCAAGGAAAGTTATTGAATGTGATAAGATGAAGCTTTCCTTTACTTGTTTTATTTTAAGCATTACATGTCACCCCACTATGTCATTCCAAAGGTGAGACCACAAAAAATAGATGGACAACAAATATCACATTATACATCATTGATGGCCCACAACTAATCTCTATTGTACATTATCAACAACATATTAGACATGGACTAATCTCCATTTTACATTTGATTATTTTGTCTCAACCTTCTAAATCCAAATTCTACTTCTCTAAGATATATATTTAACTGTTCTAGAGCTTTCGTATGCAACGCTTAATTTCTCTAATCATTTAACACTTTTTCCACTTTCCACGTAACTACAATAAATTATAAGCATATAATTCTTTGAGTATTATCACCAAATCACTGTACCCCCTAAATGGCCTGAGTTTGAATGGGAATTCAGTGTGATGGGGTAACATGCAATTATTCCAAGGTGTGGCACCTTGCGAATGGGATAGCTCTCTAGAGAAGGCCAGCTTCCTCTTCCTAAACTAAACACTACACTACTCCTAATGCAAGAAAAATAGCTAATTAGACCTATACTAACATTTCTAGGGGATTAGGGAGAGAGATTGCATGAAATGAAACCTATATTAGAAGTGGTGATGCACCAAGAAAAGGGTTTGCTAGACAAATTTTCAGCTTTCCAATGAAGAAAGATGAATATCGGAAGAATGGACATGCATTAAAACCCAACTACATGCAATACTTCATTCCCATTAAGCACAACATTCTTCCAAAACCTACAATGTAAACTGAGGTTGCACAGTACACTTGTAAACACGAGAGAGGAAAAAGAGATTAACAAACAACAATTCAAGGATAGGAAATTGATCACAAGACATCATTTTTATTACTTCGAGCACTTGCAAAGTACATCCTTATAGTAGGAAAAGGAAAGCGTTGCCATTACAAATTTCATAAGGAAGGCTTGAAAGCCTCCAAATTCGCAACAACTCAGCTTGTGAAGTGAGGGGAAGCCTTGAAAAAAACATGTCTAACTCCTTGAAATAATGCATTCCCTTTTACATTTATACAAAGTTCTAAGTTGGTGAGAGAAAGAAGGAGGAATCCTCAAATATATGCATGAATATAGCAGATAGGTGGAGCCATGATTTTCCTAGGCTTGCCTACAACACTTCATAGTGACTTATGTCATTCTTGCCCCTGAAGAAAAATTTTCTCCATGTCTTCATAAATTCACAAATATGAATTTCCTCCACATTTTAATAAAAAAAATATTTTAAAATCCCTTGGAGAAGTTGAATTAGTCTATTAGTGGGACCCATAGATGAAAAGATGCATTCTGGGGCTCCTTGGGTTGTTTAGATGAGCAACTCGGCAAACAGCTCACCAACTAGCTTGCCGAGTTGTCTGATAAGCTCTTTGGTGAGTTCCTCCATTTACTTCTGTAGCTTCTCCTATAGCTAATTGTTGAGAGACTCTTTACATCTTATACTGACCTCTTCATTTGGCGACCAACTCGGTAACTTTATATTTAAACCTAAACCGCCGAGCCAAAAAAAATGCATCCGCCATTTGAGTACGTATGGATCACCGCCACGTTTCTATCTGAGCTCCTCCACATTAATCATGCAACTCCTCCCCTAGGCCTTCCCACTAGCTTGGACATCCTGAAATGCTTTGATCTTATCCTATCAAGTTCCTTGTTAACCATTTTCCACTTTGTGAGTGGTGGGTTATTCGCGTGTTGCCACCTTGTTTTGCATTGATTTAGTCTTCACGCAGTTTTACTTGGTTGCCCCCCAAACTGCCTAGTTGGATTAATCAACTCACATTTTAACGTTCCCCGCATATTGTTTAATATCTCGATGGCTCCTTGAAAACCGTTCATTTCATTCATAAGCCGAGCACCTTGGTGTTTAACTTGGCAACCACAACAAACCATTTCGTGTTTGACCAACTCGACTCCCGAGATCTTCCTACTCTAACCCCATCCATGTCATATTTCGGGATCCGAACACCCTGAAACACTCCGAGCTAGCCCACAACCTCCGCATTGCCAAAGAACCCAAAAACCGAAGTCTAAAATTGGAATTTCGGGTTTCAGACAACTCGATCTCTTTCACCCCACTATGTCACAAAAAACCTGAAATCACGACATGTCATGATCCTGGACTGCGAAAAATGTTCCAAAGTTCGAATTGACTTGGTCTAACTCATCGGATTTCACACCTTCTAAACTCCAAAGAGTTTCTACCCTGAAAACGACCACTTCAGATTCGGGGTCCGAAATTCATTTTTTCCATTCTTTCAATCCGATATCCTCTTCCACGTATGATCACTGAGATGATCGATCCATTTATGTCTTGATTTCTTATGCGGCGAGCTCACCATGACTACCTATCCAGCCATCATTGATATGCGCCCTTAGTTCTCCTTTCACTCCACTTCGACCTTCACGTTTTTGTGGCTCACTGACTTGAATCTTGAAACACCTCACAGCCTCGAGCTAACTAGATGGGATGACACCCGAGCCGTGACTCGAGAACTGGTTCAAATACCTTCATTTTTTCCCCATAACTCTTTTCGATTCATCCACATTTTACCGATCCATCTGTGTTCGGTCTACCACGATGCCGAGCAATGCGGCCACATTCTGAGCTACCTCCTGTGAAGGCTCGGCCCATTCTGTGTGATGACTCGATCTTGTTTGGAAAGCATCTCACCTACATGTCCGAGTCGGACCTGTTTTTTCCTTTTATTGATTTCCATTGTGACTCTATTCAAACTCCTGAGCCCGATCCCTGTCTAGCCCGAACCATGACATGTTTGATGACCTGACCCATTCCACTTGAGCTCTATTATCGATGCATTGCATTGCAAGTCACTGCCGACCCGACTCTACCACCACGAGATCGCCATCACTTCAAATAGCTCGATTCCATACCTCGGTGTTGAGTTCCTTCACGACCACTAAGCTCTAAATCATTAGCTCATCCCCATCTATCCAAAATAGCTCGACCGAGCTATTTTGGAGAAGGCTCTTTCATTGCATCTCGAGCTCACCGAGCTGCTCGATGAGTAACTCAGGGAGCTATTTCATAGCTCGATGTTATTTGACCCCTTTAAAATTAATCTTTCCCTCATTTTGAGTTCCTTGGGCTTTCTCTTAAAACCAGGTGGTTAATAGAGATACAACAAGAATGAATTTCTGCCCATAATGACTGAAAGTGGGCCCACCGTGCCAATTTTTTTGTTCCAAGCAAACCTTAAGCCTCACGGACTCGAAAAAGAAACAATAGCCCAAAATGACCCCGAAACCTCCTAGAACACCGTAAATCTCCCCAAAGCACAAAAAATTCTTGTAGGCCCAAAGTTCTCCTGTGAAACCCTTTCTGGCCCTAGGGTCCTATTTACCCCGTTGTCCATTTTTTCCTAGGGGGCAAAAATGGATAACAAATATGAAAATACTCGTTGTCATGAGAAAAACCCTCTTCTATGTTTTGCATCGTAACGAGGGTGATTTTTTAAATTGAAGATGATTTTTTTTGTTTTCTAATAACAAAATCAAGGTAATTTTCTAATGCATAACTAAAGAACCACAATTGTTAGACTTCATTGTCACGATTTCATTAATGTCTCTAAACAATTTGTTTCCTTTCTTTAAAAAATTCATGCCTCTACACACATATCCAACAACTCGTATTGTTGCAATCTTATCCTCAAATTGTCATCTTGAAAATAATAACAAATTATTGTAAATTTATAATTTTTAGGGAAATGAGTGATATACACGTTTTTACATACGATAAATTTGATGCCCACTCAATGGTCAATGCTTCTTATCAATGATATTTTATAACACTTCATTTTTATTAAGAATAAATGTTTTCGAGCGTGGATCCTACCTTTGGTACAACCAAATAGGCTCTAACCACCCAGATAAACAACTATGAAGAAAAAACAAGAAACCAACTAGAACAAGCTGAAAATTCAACAAAACAACATAACTAATGCAGTAGAAAATCAAGACAAAAACAAAAAACCACCCAAACAAAGAGGAACACAAGAGCAGATGAGAATCAAAGGGTGTAAGATCTAGGTAACTTTTGTATCTACTCCTAGTGATTCTGTCGCAGTGTGAAACTTAGTTCTTCCATTTAGATGGTCGCAGCAAGTTACAGGTTATCAAAACATTATGGAAATGTACAAAATGGAACCTCATATAATAGTTTCCCTAAAATCAGTACCATTATGGGTTAAATTAATCCTGCATGCAGAACCCAATATCTTGTCATTTTACTATACACAAATTGATTGAGTCTGAATCTACATCTGCATTCGAAGCGGTTGCATTTGTCTCTGACAGAACAAAGAAAACTGTTGCCTACCATTCCTTTGTGGTTGAATGAAAAAAAAAGTTTGAGGTTAGGAGGCGCTTTCTTTTTTGGGGTAATGTTTTGTTGTATTGTTTTTGGTGTTTTCTGCTTCTGAGCACCTGCGTAGCACTGTAACCTGACAGCACCACTCTCAGGGTATACGAGAGCTACCACTTCAATTTTCTTGCTCCTTATCTTTTACTTCGAGTGGTTGTTTTATTATTTAGGTCATTGAAAGCATACTTCCATGTTATCCCACGCTTTAGGATAATTCAATATCGTTCACATTCCATCTCACAGAACTCTATAGAGATATTTTCTTGAAAGGTGCACTAAAATTTCTTCTTGCTACACACAATCCGCCAAGTGAATCTTGTATATAAATATATATATATATATATATATATATATATATTATATATATATATATCTTCAACTATTAAAGACCGGTGATACCAGGAATGGACTTTCATAGTGTAATCTAATCCCCTCTTTCTTCAATGACAGGGGATTTTCATTTACTCGATGCATATTTTTCAAAATAAAATTACCAACTTGTATGGAAAGTGGTGTTGTTTAGTAAATGTTCATAAGTGTCTGAGGAAATGACATAACGAGGCTACAGAAGACATGTGTGTCCTCTTGAGGCATTGGCACTCCATTACCGAATGCAACGAATAGTTGTTCAACCTGATCGATTTACCTTTGGCTGCATTGTTTCATCCTGTGCCGAAATAAATTGTTTCATCTTGTGCCGAAATAAGAGGTTTGGAAGAGGGTATGCACATCCATCAAAACAGAATTGAGAGAGGATTTATGTCGGATGTGGTAGTCAGGACTTCCCTAATAAACATGTATGCTAAATGTGGAAGTGTATAGAAGGCACAAATAAGAATCTTTTTGATAAAATACCTTAGAGAAATATGGTGTCTTGCAGTGTGAGGAGGAGAAGATATTTCATCCTTACCGTTATGCTTATAACCCGTGCAAAGTAAGAGTTTTACAATTAGATATGTATACTAAATGTGGCATACATAGATTAACACAAGAAGTGTTGGTCGCAGTGGGTTAGAAAGATTGTAATATCCTAAACAACGGATGTGTCTTGAATGGTCGAAAATAGAGGGGTTTTTAGATGCACACAAATTATTTTACAGAATTCTAAAAGAAAGTTAGGATTCTTTGTAGAATGCGAGCAAACCCACCTGGAACACCACTTGCACTACGGACGCTAGTATTGTCCAGGACATGGGTCTCCTCATCATCATCTTTCTAGAATTTTTGTATAAATTAGTTCTTCATTTGCAATATAATAGAGATATTAAACCATTAGATACTTAAACAATTTGGATATTTTAACCAAACTGTTAGTGCAAAACAATAAAACTCCACCATGTGATTTATGTTACCAGACCTACAATTTGACCATCCAACCATGTTGCTACCACAACTTTATGTACGTTGTTAACTAGGGTTATCGTAAATTAGGTGCTCGTGTCTACTGGTACTAGCAATTGAGTGAGAGTTTGATTCGTTGACTAAAATAACCATTTCACTTCTACCTTGCAAAGTTAGAAAAACATGTAATATTCAAAGACTCACAAAACAATTTTTTGAAACCCTAAAAAATAAGATGTCAAGTTTTGTTTATGTCTCCCTTGTTATGTGGAGAGTCATACCGAGCTTAAGCATTGAGCTCAATCTTGATTGACCATTTTTTCTCTCTGTTTACCACCCCTTTAGGACCCATGTTACCCCATTTTACAGTTTTAGGGAGCTATTAAAACTGAAAATTTTGTTTTTGTTTCATCTCACCATTTGGACCCTGAATGCAAGATGAACACTTTTCCACCTTCGCAAAACTCTAAGTATTTCTACTATACATATTGCTTGTTACCTTCATTTTGGGAAAAACACAACTTTCTAGAAATGTTTGGAAAAGGAGTTTTGTATGCCTTAGGCCACTATTTGACTAGGTCAAACTGGACCAATTATGACTAGGTGGGTCCAGAAAACCTATCGTGCCATTTGTAACCCATTTTCTAGTTCTTAGTTACTGTCGACTTTGTTAAATTATACATATATAGGAGAACTTGTAGGAAATTTTCACATTACGCGTTATTCTATCCATTAAGTCATTAGTTTTGTACGTGGTTTTCTAAGCCCTCGTGATCTAAAATTGGTTGTCTTCTATGCAACTAGGTCAATTACGACCGATGGCCCCAGAAAACTAAGCTAGAAATAGTAAACCATTTCGCTAGTGTCTGATTTTCGTCACAAGTTCTTGTAAATTCATTGGTATATAGAAGTACACGAAGGAACTTAACCGTTATACATTTTCCCATTGGAAGACATCTTTTCAAACATAATTCCTTATCCTCTAATCGAAAATTAGACATTTTTGCACAACTTAGTAGGAAAATGTCAAATAAGGCTCGTATGATCCTTAGTCAAGACAAAATAAACCATCGTGAAAAATATTTGAAACTTATAAATAAATGTATGAAACTCTACCTTGTGGCTTGCTGTGTGAAATGTAATTTTTTGAAAAATAGTGTTTCTCTCTATTCTCTCTCTTCCCTACCTCTTTCTCTCTCCTCCCTTGGATATAGAAATTAAAATGAAATTAAATGAATATATGTATGTAAACCTCTCTTGTTGCATTTTCATTATTGTTATTATGTACATGGAAAACTAAAGACATGATGATTATAATGGATTTATGTGGATGCCATGCCAACAAAAAATCATTTACTCATGCTCACATGGTTTTTCTAGGCGTACAAATAAGACGATGAAATGGCGTGGTTGTAATTTATTATGTATTATTATAGTTTCTATATGATGGTGCAAAATAGTAATGTATTTCTATGTTTACACTAAAGTTTCATCTATTCTATTGCTTTGAAATAATAGAGTTTGTCCTTGTTGTGCATGAAGTATAAATAAACTTGTAATTGTTCTTTTTTTATCGAGTTTCAAGAGTTATCCAAATAATTGCTTAGTGCTCTTCTTGACTTTGTTTATAGCTATATTGTGAAGACTTACATCATGTATGGAAGGAAGAAGCATATCTCCTTATAAATTTAAACTGAAATTTTTCATTAAACCACTTCAATTATTCATCTTTCCCTGAATTATTGCTATGACTAGTAGGTGAGCTTTAACACTAGTCGAGTTGAGAGACTACTTGAGATTTGTTCCTCTAGATTGAGTGATACATCACTTTGACCATGACCATGCCTACTTAGTACGGGTGTTAGTGTTTAGCTAACTAATAGATCCTTCTCTCTGGTGTGTTGTGCTTTGACAGAATCTCGTGATGATGGGTTGTGCCCTTGTGTTTTGTCTTGGTTAATGTCGTATCTAGTATAAACCTATAGACTTGGCCCTAATGAGGTGTTAAACCTAATGTAACTTAAAACTCTATGATTTATCCCATAGACATAGTGCTAAGCATGTTATGTACCTATGAAATGAGGATTTGAACCATTAGTGAAACCCATGTCATAAGATACCTATGTATGAAACCTTTGATTTTGAAGCCCTATATCTTCACAAATAGGGGTGTTATATTTGAAGGATTCCCTCTAGTTGTGCATATGTCTGTGAGGTAGGCATAATTGTTTTATCTAGTTTTTCCTATTGGTATGGTGTAGGCCCTTTTTTGTGACAAAGGAAATTAGTCAAAAGTTGACTTCATTGTGAGAAGTAGGTTGCATTACACATTAATATAATTTATCCAGTGAGAATGGTAGTCATTAGACGATCATAAGGGTGTAAAACATGTATAATTGCATATCACCTTATAATACACATCTAATACTTAAACTTTCCCATTAATAATCCAAGTTTGGTTAAGTGCGAAATCATACCCCTTAGGAGACCTTGTGACTCAGTAAAGGAAAAATATTATATGCACACCTTAGTTTTTTTAACAAGAAGTCACTTTGAAGTCAACATAATGATGTATGGGTTACAAGAACATGAGAGGAGACTTTGGAAACTATTTTCCAATGTCACTTACATATGTATGATGTCCACATTCTAAGATGACTAAGATGACTTTATAAAAAATAAAAGTAAAGTAATGTCTCCTTAGTAAAATTTTAACCTAGTAAATGAGGAAACTTGAGGTTCGTAAGGGAAGAACACAGTCACTACACCCCTCGACACATTTTAATCAATATTTTTTAACAATAAAAAAAATTAAAAAAATAAATTTGAGGATTTACACGTTTGACTCGAGGAAAATCCTCTACTGTGTATCATGATCAATGCAAAATTATCTAAGGGAAGTAGTTATAATATACGGTTAGTTGTAATAAATTAAAGCAAAATAGTGTAACTCTAGTGCTTAAATGTTATTATGTGTAATGTCCACTCCTCTTCAACACTGAATGATCTGTGTTATCAATTTTGAATTTATTATAATATTAAACCTTGTTGTTGTATTCTAGTTAGCATATAAATAAAATGTGTGGGACATGATGATTACTACTGTGTTTTGGTTATTATTTTGACTATATGGTTGTATTGTGGACTTGATGGGAATTTAAGGATATGGCGATGATCTAGAATGGTTTCCTTGTTATAAATTAATTGGGATGTCATTACTCTTCGATATTGCTTTATTGTATTTGATTTATCTCTATGACTGGACAAATAGATACTATTGCACATTGTACCTAAAAATATTAATAGACAGAACACCATTAACTCATTGTGATATGGGAATAAAAGGATAGACATTGCTGTAACTAAACTGATTAACTATTGATAAACATTCAATATGGAAGAGAATGATGTGTTTTCATCTTAGATATGTATTGATATTACGAATTTCCTTCTTATTAATTTTACTATGATGTTTGAAGTTATTTTGTCATTTCTTTGATATTGAAGAATTGGTGAAATTGTGAATGAGTGAAAGTATTTCTTAAATTAGATGATTCAGTTGGTTTATGATTTTAATTGCAAATTGATGTATTAGTAGAATCGAAATGTTGAAAGTCAGATTAATTTTTGAATTACTTAGTCTTAGTGATAGTAGTTATGATATTTGATGTTGAAATTGATATTTAGATATAAGCATTTTATTATTTCTATGCATCGTTAATATGGCCATGAGGCCAGAGAGGTATTGTGTTATTTTGTAGGTAATTATATCACAACAATAAACTACAGGGGATAGGATACCGACAACGAAGGAATCTGGGGTAATGGCAATAGGTCACCATGGAAACTCGTGTATTTGTATGTTGTGTTTTGTTGTTGATTGTTTGGAGGTCCCAATTGGGGGAGGTAACCTCAATTGTGACCTTGTGTGAGGTTTGTGACTTTGTCTTGTTGATTTTATTCAATTGTGATTTATTATATTTTTTTAGTATGTGGACTCATTTTTATTATTTTGTTTAGCACCCCTCTTAAGTTAATTTTAGAATTGTTTAACTAGTGTTAATTAGGATGTGAAAAAAGGGGAGGAAATAAATGTGTGTTGGTAGCCTGAATGTGTGTTTTATTATAATGAATTTAATTTTTTTTGAAGTAGTGTGCAGTCAATCTCCCAAGTCAAATTCGGATTTTGACCTTCTAGGCCATTTTGGTGAATTGTGGGACAAGTTAAGCTTGTCCCATGCACCTCTTAAAGTTACACACCCACTAGGTCTATGATGTGACAGACTTATTTTAGGTCTTATTTTGTGTTTTAATTGAAGGAAAAGAGAAATTAATTACATTGTTCTTACATGGGTATTAATTTGTTGTCCTTAAGGGGTGTGGGTTGGGTTGAGTGTGTAAGAGGGCGGTCTTTTTCCCAACCACAAAATTATTATGCTTTGGGGTTTGGGTTTGACCTTGGTGATGTGGGTTGGAGGAGAGATGATGTGGCACCCTACATGGAGCCACATAACCCCTCTCTCCCTCTTTTCTAATTATTTCATTTTTGTGTGATGATTTTGGGGTTACTTGTTCATTTTTTAGGGTAGATGATTGGAATTTTTGAGAGCTTTCTTCAGAATGGTGATTTGAGATTGGAATGGATGGTGCTTGCCTGGGATTTTGGGAAGGCTTGGAACTTGTTTGTGCTTGATCCTCTTCATTTATAAGGTAGATCTTCACCCTTGTCTTTTACCTTGTTATTTTTTTATACTCATATGTTTGGATGATGGTTTTTGTATTGCTTATGATTGTGGGAAATAAATTTGATCCTTAGGTTGTTGGAGAAATGGTAATGAGAGTAAAAATTGTGGGAGGCATAAGAGAAATGTTATTGGGTATTTTAGGAGGTAGTTTGGGTTAGGATATCCACCATGTTTATAAATATGATTTGTGTTTTTCTTTTTATTTTGTTGAGGGAGGCATAAGAGTGAGGGAGGCATAAGAGTGGGTTGATTTCTTGAGGGAGGAATAAGAGTGGTGTATCTTCTTAGAGGGAGGCATAATTGTTTTGTGTGTATTGTGATGGATTTTTTGAGGCTCATACGTGGACACCCAATCCCTTGGGAGGCATAAGAAGAAACCCCATGTTCCTTTCTCCTCCTTGGATTTAGTATGAAGCCTTTGTGTTTTTATATTTGTTGGTTTTGTTGTAAAATTTGTATTTTGTTATTGCATTGAATGTCTTGGTTGAATGTGTATGTGGAATCTATTTTGAGTTGCTAATGGTTTTCTAAATAACCCTCATTGCTTCCTTGTTGGGGCTTGGGGGCCAATGAGGAAGAAGACTTCTCTCCCTCATTGGATAATTGGTTGGGTGGAGAGTGTTGCCTACTCTCCCATTTTGTTGTGTGCATGACTTGATGAAGATGGTGAACTCAATGGATGAAATGCTCTTGTTGGAAAAATACATGTGGAGTTGTAACTTGTGCTACTATTATTCTACAACTTGGTACCAATAGTATATTAAATGTAATTTTATTCATTGGTTAAACCCTTGTAAATTGTTTATTTTGATTTACATTACTTCATATGAATGTGAACTTTGTAATGATCTTGTAATGGAAATTAAGCTCTCACAAATCAATGTTTTTGTTTAGGAGTTGCATTGCAAATCTGTTTATTCTCAAATGCTGGAGCTCTTGGATGGGAAATAAATTTTGATTATTTTCATTATTGATAATCTGTGTTTACTTGAATATTGAGATAAATTTCATTTAAGAGTGTTTTATTTTTCCTTACCCAAGTAGAGGTATAAAAAGGAATAGATAGAAATTATTTCATAATGAAATTTCCTCTTTGTTGCAATTGGAATCATTGTAAGTAAATGAATAAATCCTAATTAATCATACCCTTAAAGTAGCAATATAAATGAAATTGAAAGAGATGATTTGGTTAAATTGGATAAATGCTCAAATTTCTACTCTACCATATATACCTTCGTAAATGCAAATTTGTACCCATATGAATTTTATAGTTGTAAAATTCAATCTTCCACGCTATTTTGAAAATTCCTATTTAATTGAAAACTTAGTTGATAAGAAAACATATATTATTAATGTATATAATAAATATATATTAATAATATACCTTGATTATTTTCAAAATTTAAAACACCATTATATAAATACCGTTAATAAATATTGATACTTACCCTTAATACACACACACACACACACATTACATTTATACGTAGTAATATATATTACATATTAGTATTTATTAATAATTAAAATTAGTAATATAATGCTAAACTGCATGAATCGGTTTAGTATAGGTAGTACTTTTTAAAATTAAAAAAAAAAATTGTTTGAGAAGGCTTGGGGTTGCGGCCTAGGGTGTGTATTAGGTTTAATTAAATAAAATATTGGGGGAGGGGCACCAACCCCACCCCATATAATGGAGTGGGGCTGGGGGAGGAGTGGGGTCGGTGCCCCTCCCCCCAGCACTAACCCATTTCCATTAAAAAAAATAAAACCTTGACTTTTCTTTGTATGCAGCCACTCTATATTTTTTCAGCATGTGTATTCCAAATGCGGATTATTTTCTCTCATGCATTTTTTAGTACGCGACTTTATGTGTGTGTGTGTGTGTGAGATTCAGTTTCTTTTTTTTAAGTAATTATAATATATGAAATATACATACAAACATATATAAATATATATGTGAATATATGTAATTGGACTAAATGAGTAATTAGGGTTTTTGTTTTACACAAATGGGTCTATACTCATTGTATATACAATTAACCAACAAGAAAATACTATATAAAAACAAATAAAGAAGAGAGACCATAACCCACAAAGGAAATGGGTAGATCTTTGCCCTAAACACAAAACAAAACAAAAAACTTAACAAAGGAGAGCTTCCAATCCTCTCTAATGGCATCCATGGTTTCCTCTTCTTCTCTTCCTTCCTTCACCTGTAACACAATACAAGAGAAAATGAGAGATTAGATTTAGAAAATGAATATAAGAGAACCCATAAGGATATCTAGGGTTTCTTTAGTCTAAACTACATCTAATGGCTTAGATAGATTAGATCCAATGGTGTAGGATGAACCCTACATCACTTAAGTGATGGGGTATTTAGGTGGGAAATGAAATAAATATAAGGGCATGTGTAATATTTAATGGGGCCTAAGGGGTTAGCACAGGTTGTACACACTTGACCTTTTAAAAAATAAACTAAATATTAAGGTGCATGATTTTGAACTATAGGATTTTGGTCTTGCCTAATTTAAATTTAATTAGGGGCCTTTAAATAAATTAATTTAAAGTGATTAATGGAGTTAAATAATGAAAAGCTAAATGAGGATTATTTAAATAAAATATTTGAGTCTAGAATAGAAAGAATTAAATTGTAACACATTTTGAAATCGGGCTTAAAATATTAATCATTATTTTAGTTATGATTGCCTTGTAATTGTTTAAAATTTTATAATAGGGATTTAATTAAAATCCTAGCTAAGGCCTTATAACCTTTCAAAAAAAAATATATTTCAGAATTTTCAAGGTTTGCTATCGGGTTTATCGTGGCGTTTTGTCGAACCCGGTTAATGGTAAAATGTTAAATTAAATTGATGTTCTTATGAACTCCTAGTGGTATCAGGAACTTAGTCCCCTTACAAGGGTGTGTCTAGTGAGTCCTGGCTCTTAAATTTTTAATCATGTGATGTGATGACTCCATTGAGACTCTTCCTTGTTGGAATGCTGAATTGTATGGTGTGACTCTTGTGGATTAGCATTAGTGGTTGTGTTCAAGGGTCAGACAAAGTAAATAAGAAGTTAGTTGTCTAAAGCTCCACTTTTCCACTAGTGGTTAGATGCTTTAGTTTTGGTTGTCTCTTTATTGATTTAGTACCTGTATGGGAGAGTAGATATCAGGTCTTGGTGTCATAAACGATCTAGTTTTGCATATGTGTTCTTAGAATGGAGCTCGAGCTATAGTACCCCTATTGGAGGCCATAAAGGGCTGTGAGGTGAATGTGATGTGGACTTTTTGTATTTTACATTCGTAAACTTATTTTATTTTATCAACTAGGACTAGGAAGGAATTTGATAAATTAAAAGATTAAGTTTACTTGTCTTTTGTTTAAATTAGATTTCTTTCCATTATTTATTTAGTGTTAGGATTTTAACGTAATCTAGGAATCCAAATCAAAATGATAAACCTAGTCATTAGGAATTCACGCTACCATTTCATAGCTTCTTACTGTCATTTGATTGTTTATCATGTTTCCTTTATTCTCACTCATGAATTGACGACCATACATGACCATTGGAAGAGTTTGGTCAAGTGGTGATTTGACTGAGCATGAAAAACAAACTTATATCAGATTTTTCAAGGAATACCAGGAGTTTTTTAGCGTGGTCATACTCTGGGTTAAATGATGAAAAGGAAGGCAGTGGTCAACATGCCTTTATGTTGGAGTATGATGTGCATATTGGTTTGAAGAGTTGTGTTTCTCATACTATACTCATTGCACTATGTTTTGAAATAGAGGAGCAACTGCAGGATTTCAAATTAATGTTGGCTCTAGGCACATGTCTCCTCATTGCCAAACTTGATGAGCATGTTCTCGGCCCCCGTGCATAGTCAAAGGTTCAACTATAGTCTGGGATCCTGGTGGTTCTTGATGGCACTTTTTGGTCCTCAGGGCCAGAAGGGACCCATGTGTAGTTTCTTTTTTTTGTTGCCTTTTTTGTCCCTTCTTTCCCTTTTTGTTGTCCTTGGTAGTTTGTGTAACAGTTGTATAGTTTCTTTTCTTTGTTTTTTGGTTTCCTTTTTTTGTCCCTTCGTTCCCTTTTGTTGTCCTTGGTAGTTAATGTAACTCGTGTGATCCCTGAAATGCAAAAGACTATGTGCTTGTTTGTTTGACTCCTTTGCCCAATGAATAGGCCCCTGGTCTACTCCATCCATGACTTTCTTCTATAGTTCTTTGGATACCCACTGGGGGTATCCATCCTCGAGCTAGAGCCATTGTTGGTGCCCAATTTGGACTCTCTACATTTTGGCACCATTTTTATAAAAAAAACTCACTTATTCCCTGTTTTGGCTCCTTGTAACCCTGAATTGTTCTTCATTTGTTGATGCTCATTTCCTGCCTTGGTTGTTACTAAAAGAGATTTTAAAGAGCTAGATTTTTTGAGTGAGGGATTTAAAGTGTGTTTGCATGATGCTTTTTATTATAATTTGGGAGATGTAGCCTGAAGCTTGGCATGTTTTGGGTTTTCTTGCTCAAACCTCAAAAAAAACAGTATGGTTGCAGGTTTCATGGCGGGTCTCTAAAAAGTTCATAGCCCTTCTCCTAAGTGATCTCGAGGATACCCATTTCAGAATATTTAATTATCTTGCAGGGAGAAGCTATTGTATGATTTTGCAACTACAAAGATGTAAGGTACAGAAACTATCCCTGCCGCCTAGAGTGGTTGAGTTTTCAATTTATTATTTGTGCATTCAGGCCTTTCTTGCAATCTTCGCAACTCAAGCAAAATTAAAATGTGCGTGCGCACGCCTTGATGCCCAACGAAATATTCTATGGCATCTCGCGAACAAGTTGGCAGGTGCTCATTGCATTTTTGCACTTTGCAGGTCTACATGTTGTGCAAGTGTGCAAGATGGTCTTGGTCCCCGAGCCTCGGGTCCCGAAAAGAGAGACATGTAGCATGTTGTTGTTACACATCGGGACTGGTCATCCCACGCATGCTTGCACTTTGCATTTTTGTGTATAATGCAAAAATACAATGTGCTCCCCAAGGTTTGGGGGCCCGATGGTGGAAACGTTGCATTACGGTGGAGGTTCAGCTTGAAATTACAATTAACAGGAGGTCGGTTTATTTGAAGTCATGCATGTAGGGAATGGCCCGGTCAAATAGGGGACACATGGCGCGTTGTGGAGGCTTGAGAGGAAATATGCATCTGTGTAGTCTCGCAGTTTGCAGTTACAAAATGCAAACTACTTTCACAAACCCAATTCCCACCGTTCGATTATTGAGCACCACGTGGCGTCCCCTCGGAGGTACCAAACATGAAATGCAGTTTGTGGGAGGTGCACTCGCTAAATTTCATGGCGGACCCTGAAGCTGGGCTTTTACATATTTACCTGTAACTTTTTGCCCCATGATCCAAATTTAATGTTTCTAGTGGTGTTGGAACCATCTTTTCGAGGGTTTTCCATGGAGGTTAATTTCACGATGAATGGAAAAATATATTTTACAGAGCAGAGAATAAGGAGAAGATGAATTTGAAACAGAGCATAGAGAACAAACATTTTACATAAAATGAAACCAAAATGGGGATTCTATAGGGGGCCCGCCCCATGTAATATATGCAAAATTATACAAAAAGATACTATAACCAGTTACATCATGTCTTCAATTTTCACAAACTCCTCTATGAAAAATGCAAGTGGACTTAGAAACTTCTCCTTTCATGTGGTGAATTCCTTGCCGTCAGCCGAGCAGAAGACAAATTGTATGTCGCTCGCCAATCTACGAGACATCCCCTTCGTCACCAGTTCATGGATGCTCACCTGGGGCCCGTCTAGAATTTGGATCAACTCTGATTTTTTCGAAGGGAGATGGCCTATTCCAAAAGGTCGACTCAACCTTTCAGATATGCCTTGTCCCAAGGCGAATTTTTTGTTTTGGCGTAGGGGTTGTTTTGAGCTCAGTTGTTGCTTTTCTCGGGGTTGCCTGATGTTTTATCCTGGGGGGGGGGGGACAAGCTTCGCAATAGACCTTTCCAGGAGGTGACTTATTCTCGTGTGTCTAGCCGTTGGGCGACAGTGGGCCTGTGGGGTTGAGGCTCATCCATTGGCACGAAATCCAGGAGTTGTTGTTCCAACAATGTAGGGGGCAAAGTAAGTTTGTGTTCTCTCGGAATGTCTTCCTTCATGATGGGGTGGTGCGCGGTGAAGCCAAAATTGCTTCAATACGTCCATTGTAACATGGTATTGCAAGCGTAGGATGTGGTGGAGCAAAACTTGATACACAACAAATGAAGGCACCATTTCAACAAGGTCATTAACGAAGGCCAGCTGCACTACATTGCTGGTCAGATCTTCGGGATTAAATGCTTGCTCTCTACGAATTTCGAAGACCATTCTAACGAAGTCTTCCTCAAGGGATCTGGAAAACTCGTTCTCATGTGGGTGAACACCGAGACTACAAACCAATAACAAATCATCGAATGATAGAGGACTTAGGAACTCAGATATAGATATGGATTCTGGATATGGGCACAGATAAAATAGATCTGTGAGAAAAAAATATAGATCTGTAAGATGGAAACAGATAAGATTAGATAATGATATGCGGGGGCTTCCTGACAAAGCAGATCCGAGAAGCGTTAACTTCCTCAGTGGTTGTCAACCCCCATTTTCACAAGAAAATAATGAATATCCAACGATAAGATGACATGCCAAAACTACAGAGATTTGCAATATGTTGAATAAACAATATAAATATGATACCAAGCCAATGTTTCGATATAACAACAAATTGATCGTTAGAGTGACAATATGAGACCGATAGAGCTTCGCCTCCAAACACTCCACAATATGATTCAAAGCTTCACAAACAATTTTGACAAAATATTATGAATTTTAAGCTTGAGAATTTCAAGAATTTTCTACCTCTTTTCTAGAGGGGGAGAAAGAGTTCTATTTATAACTTGAATTGGGATTAAAATAAAGGATTAACAAATAATTATAATTTGCAAAATAAATCCTGATTAAGAGGACATGATGAAGAGTTGATTTGATGGTGGGGTTCATGATGTGAGAAAAGGAAAAGGTGTGATGTGGAGTGGGGACATGGTTAGGTGTAATAGTGAAGTCATGTGCTCACTTTACACTATTGATTTTTGGATTTGTTGTCAGATAGGGAGATTTTTGAATTATTGACTTCATGGGTGGGGTTAATAATTTAATAATTTGAGGGAATTGAATTTTTAGGTGGGAATTGATTTTTAGGTGAGAAGTGATTTTGACTTAAGTGGGGAACATGTGGGGTTGTTGATTTGTATATATATTTTTGAATTATTTAATTATTAAATAGGATGATATGACTTATTTAAAATAAATAAATTATTTAACATAATATAGTTTTGGCATGTAATAAGAGATTAATTAAGTTATAAGATTAATTAACGAATATGAATTGTTGGTGGGAAACAAGATTTGAGTAAGCCTGCTGAAGGAGACCAAAACACGGGGTGATACCAAAATTTGGTGTCTACATTTGCCCCTTTTTGTTGAGTGGTTTGCGATAGCAAGCCATGAGACAAAAACAAAAAGGGTTAGATGAAAGATGTGTCTGAGGATGGATGAAGACATGACCAAAGGCAAGATGCCCCAGGCAAAAAAGGATCGCAATAAATAAAAAAAATATGGCGGTGACTCCAATATCACATCGGTAGAGGACAATTGCAGTCTCAATGGAGACAGACGACAATTTTCTACAGACCAGTGAGTGGGTGAAGACCACTACAGTATGGATGTAAACCAAGATGACCAATGGGTCATAGGAAAACATCAAAATATGTGCAACTAAATGTGAAAGATGTGCGCAATCCTTTGTTTGTGAGGAATCGTGTGAAAAATCATGCATCCACAAAAGGGACAGAATGAAGATAATGATGCCCCAGCATAGGGCACGAGAAGGACACAAAGTGAGTTATATGTGTTGACAAGTACAAGGATGAAAAGGTGCCCCAACATAAGACATAGATAGAATAATCATAAATGTGGAACAAGATGAGAAGATAGGATAGAAAGGTGAGATAAAATGCCCTAAAAGGGTAATAAATATGATGACAATCATGTTTCATAGGAAAGATGCATAAGTGTTAGCAAATTAGAAGGTGAAGAAGACAAAAAAGTCTTATTTCTTTGGTAAGTGTGATAGAGATACTTTTGCGACAAAACAAAAGCAGAGCAAATATTCATGGAAGAGAACAAGATTAGATAGGTGATGGCCGTTATGGTATCTTCCAAGACAAAAATGTCAAAAGAAGATGGGAAGAGATTCTTAGAAATGGATATGATGATGTCCCTGCGAGAGGACTGACGAAGATAAAAGATGTGACAGGGTTCTCAAAAAGAGAAGAGGTCAATGTGGCAAAGAGAAGAACAAGAACGGTAATGAAAGGGATAGATGGTGATACATAAACAGAGAAACATTGGCATTGACTGTGAATGCCAGATGTAAGGGATGTTGAGAAAGAGAAAAGGGAATAGACAGGAGGATTGGTTGATTATGAGAAGAGCAAGAAAGATTGAATATGAAGGTGACAGGGATATGGAATAGAGGGATGGAGATGGAGGAGGAGAAAATAAGGAATGAAAGGGGAGGAAGAAGATAACAAAGAAGGATTATAGAGAAAGGGGGAAAGGAAGAAGGACAAACAAAGAGAAGACAAGAAAAGAACAGAGTAGAGGATGAAATTATGAAAAAGGGAGAGATTTATTCAAGATGAAAGGCGTGATGAAGGTTGGAGCAGAGGAAAACAGAGAGGTAATGGAAAACGAAAGAGATGATAGAGCAAAGAAAATTGAAGGAAACAGATCATAGTGAGGAAATCCAAGGCAAAGAATATGGAACTGACCGCATGGAAATGCATGTGGATGATGAGATGATAAAGGAAATGGGATAACGCTGAAGAGTCAGGTTTTTGATGGGGAAGTAAGGAGGAAGTGCGAGGTAAAATGGGAAGAAGGATGATGTAGAGGAAGTGAAATAAGATGAAGATCAGAAAGGAGGAGAAGACAACGAAGAAAATTATGCAGAAGGAAGGGAACCAAGAATGAAGATATTTGGTAAAGAGTGAGAAGCATAAGGAACGTAAAGAGAAACTTGAGGGAAGGAATGACATTGATTGGAAAAGAAACAGAGATGCATGAGATGAGGATATGCTGATGACGAGAAAATAGAGAGAAGGTGTATGATGAAGACAGTGAAGAAATTGGCAAGGAAGAATGGAAGATAGAGAGGTGGCGAGGAAAAAGAAAGGAAGGGATAGGAAAGGCAATGCCAGTGAATGGATGTTAGGAGAAATCCACCGATAATGATCAGTAGGAAAAGATGAGACAAAAGATAAGACAAGGCAGAAAGTAAATGAAGAATGGGAGGGGGAACACCAATGAAGGGACGTTAGGAGAAGTCCTCTGATAATGATCAGAGGACACAGAGGAAGGAAGGAATGAAGATAGAATGGAGGAGGTCAAAGAAAAGGATTCAGGCTGTGCAGAATGGGGATGAGTGATTTTTAGGAGAAGTCCACCGATAATTACTAGTGGAAATGGAAGATGATGATGAAAGAATTGGAAGATCAATGACAATGATGGGTAAACATGGGAGTAGATATGTGGGAGAACTCTAGAAGATGGAGTGGAAAGAGTAAAGAAAGGAGGGATAACGATGTGTAGGAAGATGAAGGCGAGGAGAGGATGCAATGGATGAGAATGAATGAGAGAGAAATGAAGAAACAAGACATGAAATGAATGGAGAAGCAATGGTTAAGTAAGATTACCCAGCGACGGATGATGGAGATGAAAAAGGGACCAGTAAGAAGTGGTGTTTGCGTGAATGGAAGAGGAGGTGAGAGGATGTGATGATGGGGAATGATGAGAAAATGTAGATGGAGAGAATGTGGGGTAGTGGGGGAGTGCAGGATGACAAATCATGCTTAAGAGGGACTCTTAAGTAAGATCACCATGCCACAGGAGGATTTAAGTAAGATCACCAAACTGGTAGTGACAATATGGAAGGAGAAAGACAACATTGTATTGGATGCAGGTGTGGAAGGGTTGGTTGGAATGGATGAGTATGATGAGAGGTGGAAGATAGAAGATGAGGAAGAGATGATGGGAGATGGAAGGATCAGATGGCCAACCATTCTTAAGAGAAACTCTTAAGTAAGATTTCCCTGCGACGGAGATGGTTAAGTAGGATCGCCAAACCGAAGAAGAAGAAGAATGATGAAAAGACTGAGCAGTGTATACCAAAATGGAACAAGAGATGAAAGGAGGTGATATTAAAGTGATAACAAAGAAACAAAGGAGTGTGACATGAGTGGATGGAGGAACATATGCAACGTAGATGGAGAGTGTAAGGGAAATCCTTAACTGGGATGCCCACGTGGTGGTAGTGATGATGCAAGAGTGTTAAGCGGAAAAGGAGGAGTGGAAGACGTTTGTGGTGGTGATTGTCATTTGTTGAAAGAGGAAATGGTGGAGAAGCTTCTACAGTGGGAGGATCCAAGGAAGAAGATATACCTTAACTAAGGTTCTCTGGCTATATGGATGGTTAAGCAAGATTGTCAAACTGAAAGCGGAAGAGTAAAAGAGAAACTCAAGAGGAAAGACAAGTAAGATATCTGGCATCGTGCAAGGGGATAGAAAGGTGAGAAGGATGATGTGGAGACAAATGGTGATGAGTGGACATGGAGAGTGAGGAGAAATGGATCAAAGATGGTGTTGAACATGTTGAGAGATAAGGAGCTGCAGGATAATGAACTTGCCTTGAGAAGGACCCTCAAGTAGGATTCACAAACTGCAATGGTGATCAAGTAGAATTCACAAACCGAAAAGTGTATTTGCAAACACATTCATGGAGATGATGGATAGATATAAAATTCATAGTGTGAAATTTGATGTGATTTTTATAAAAGATGATTTGGATGAGATGAATGGAACATAGTTGTAGCAAGGGTGTACAGGGAAACTATGTTTCGAACTGGATTGGAGATAAACAAGAAAGGGTTACCACTCAAGGCATTGCACTTGTAGCCAATAGCAGGTGTTAATACATAACCAATGATAGTTAGTTATACCAAAATATCATGAGGGAAATATGGATGAAATATGCTCATAATCCTAATATTGACATGACAAAGGGATCGAAGATGTGACTTGTACATGGAAGAGGGATCTCCAAAGGTGGTGTTCCTTAAGTCTATGCCCCAGCTCTGGGAAAGGGAAAGAACAATAGCAGAAAGTTGATCAATGCGGGAAGCTTTTGGAAAATGTTGATAAAAGAAGGTTGATCAATGCGGAAAACCTTCCAGATGCCATAATAACAGAGTAGCCATCCTTCGAGGGTATGGTCTACTTTATACATAATATGGATGGAAAGAATAATATGATAGCCGTCCTTCAAGGGATCGGTCTATTTCTTTTGATTTTTCTTGGATTTTGATTTGTATACTTTTTTTTTTGTGTATTTTCTTTTGTATTTTGCATGAACAGTTGTCCTTCGAGGGATCAGTCTATTTTTTATAACTTTGATTTTTCCTTTTACATACATGAATTTGAGCTTCACATGGGGGAGAGCTGGGAATAGCTAAGTAAACCACTTAAGAGGGGATAAGGAATGTACAAGAGACACCTGGACCCTTGCATGGCTGCAATAGGAGAATGAGAAGGTAATGGATGTAATGGTTACGGGATCACATCAAAGTAGTGAAGGCAGACAACATAATTCAGATTATTACAATGACAAATGGAAGGGGCTAAAGATGGAGAACAATCTAAGGATGTAACTAAGTTCTCATTGGTATATATGCTAATAGTAGACTGGTCACAAGTGCAATGCATTAAGAGGTTCCATTTCTGGTTTACCACCACGAGAGAGAAGACAGTGTAGTTGCAATAAGATGAGATGATAGCTAAGCAGGAAACAAAAACTATGTCCTGAAGGAAACAAACATATGACCACAATGGTGGATTTAGATGAAAATAAATGATGATGCCCCAAGAGAGACATAAACATAGAAGGACAATCATGGCCTCAAAGGAGGGCTTGATGAAATAAACGGTGTCCCAAAAGAGACACACATATAGCCACAATGGTGGACTTCAAAATAGATGGTGCCCTAGAAGAGACACAAATATAGCCACAAAGGTGGACTTGGAGAAAAAGGGATCCCTCAATGGAGAGACAAACATGGCCTCAAAGGAGGGCTTCAATGAAAAATATGATACTCCCAAAAGGAGCAAAGGAGGACTTGTGAACATAAAAGAACAAATATGGCCACAATGGTGGACTTCAAAAAAAGGTCCCTCAATGGAGGACAAAAATGGCCTCAAAGAGGATTAGAATGATGAGGATTTGGATATAATTAATTTAGATTGGATGGATGTGAAGAAAGTAAACAAAACAATGTCAAAGAGCGAAGTCCCCTAGTAACAAGGGATTTGTACGGATGATGTGTTCAAGGGCAAGGGAAGGTTATTCCCCCAATAAGTTAAATGTGAAGGAGGTAAAGGATGTCGAAAGAGCTTAGATGAGATTGTTTTAGATTTGGATGGGGTAAACGATTGGAGACCACAAGTGTGCTTAGTAAGATAAGCGGTATTGATGAACAATGGAGGGATTCCTTAGGAGGAATGACATGGGCTGGATGGATATTAAGGGATGATGTGGATGGAGGGATCATGGGAGATCTGACAGATGGGATATGGATTGGATTCAAGGTAGATGGAGAAGGAACTTTCCCCTGAATGAGGAAATCATCTTTCTCAATAAGGTTGTGGACGATTGACCGAAAGGCCTTACAATGTTCGATGTCATGACCTGGGGTACGATGATAAGCAAACTACAATTAGGATTGAACCATGATGGCTTGGGACCATAGGGATTAAAGGATTTAATAGGAGGAAGTTTGATGGCAGATGTTCGAGTTAAATGTTGAAAGATATCTGCGTATGACCCCATTGAAGTGTCATGGGGAAGGTAACTCTTGTGGGTTTTGATAGGATGTCTCAGCTTGGAGTTAGGAGAAAATGTGGATGTAGATTGGATGTGTGAATTTCATGTTTTGGAGGACAAATCAAATTTGGTTGAAGGATGATATTGTTTGGATGTGGATTGATTATTGCAAGATGTCATAGATGGAAAAACTGATCCTGACATGGATGTTGTGGCATTAGATTGTTGAGAAGAGGGAAAACCTGAATGTTTCCAAGGAGGCGCAGGGGACTGTCGGGGATGTTTTCCCCAAGCCTTAGACTTCAACCGAGAAGATTTACCTCTAGCAGGGATGACAATAATTTCAACCAGAGGATCTGATAGCGGTGGTGTGGTTATTAATGGAGAAACTGTCCTAAAACAAGATGAAGATGTTAATGAAGAGATAGGTGTTTGTATGATGCGATTAATGATATCTATGTGAGATGTGGATTGTTTTGATTTGGGCATGGAAAGAGATGATTTTTTAGAGGGAGAAGGTAAAGCATCTTTATTTGATTTAGGTGGATGTGTTGGTACAGTAGGTGATTCAAGGGGTATATTTGATAGGGTTACAGATCGAGAGGATTGGGTTGGTGTGATAGAAGGATTAGGTAAAGAGTATTGGGGTAGACTGGGTGATGTGGCCACGGGAAAGGTTGTCAAGGTAGAGATAGGTGGATTTTTTGATATGATAGGTATAGGGGTCGTTGGGATAGATAAAGATGTAGGCACTTTTGGAATATGTGGAGATGTGAGTGATGTGATAACCAATGGAGTAGACCTTATTGGTAAGGGTAATGCAGCAAATGCAGGAGCATTTTCAGATGTAGAAGTAGAAGGGACTGGTTGTTTCATAAATGTTTCAAGGGGTAAGAATGATATGTTAGCTAATGGGGTTGATGTCGAAGGTGGGGTTGTAAGGGTGCATGTAGTAGAACTGAGTTTTGTTGGGATGGTTGTGAGTAATGTAGGTGTAGTAACAGGTGTATTTGAGGCAGATATGGGTGAAGAAATAGATGGGAGAGATGTAGGGATATGTGTGGATATGAGTGGGGCTGAAATAAATGCTAAGGATGAATCTAATGTGGTAGATTGGGATGTATTTGAAGGTGGAAATGGATGATATAGCTGAATTTGATGTAGATGTGATAAGGACAGGAGAAGGTGTAGGTCCAACACAAGTAGTAAAAGTTGATGTAGGTGTGACAGGTTCTAAATAAGAGGTGGGAATAATGTCCACTGTGGGAACATGTGGAGTTGGTGATAAGATAAGATCTTGATTGACAGTGTCAACCATACAAGCGTTTGATAGTTGAGATGTAAAGGGGGTGACGTGATTTGTTGGTGGTTGATTAGTTTGTGCAGTGGAAGTATCAATTTGGATATCCCCTTGATTTACAAGTTGTTGGACACGATCTTTGAAGGAACGACATCTCTCAATGTCATGACCTTTGACTCGATGATATTTACAAAAGTGGGCCTCGTGATACCAAATAGGCTTGGCTTGCGAGTTGTCTACGGTCGTATGGGAGGTAGTTGGATAGAGTTTACGCTCATCAACTTATCAAATATAGAACTGTATGATTCTCCTAAAGGAGTGTAGTTGGTTGTTGATTGAGGAGATCATTGTTGAGACCATGTGCTTGGTGTAGATGGGGATGAGGGTTCAATGACCACAGTGTTGGCCGCAGTCTTGAACTCATCATTATGTGTGAATGGTTTAGTGGATTCAATTTTTGATTTAGTTGAACTTAATTTAAGATGACCCTGCTCAATGGCATGGGTTTCGAGCTTGTGAGCCATTGTGAAAGCTTCATCAAAGGTTTGGAATGATTGGATCTACAAAGTGGATGATATATGTTTGGCACATGAATGCGAGAATAAGTCGATGAGTTCGGTTTGTGGGATAGTGAAGGATAGTTGGTTTATAACATCATGCCATCGTGTGATGAAGTCGGCGATGGGCTCATTTTCATACTGTCAAATGGTATATAGATCAGCGATAGTGGTTTTGCATGTGATATTGATAGAAAAGTGTTCTAAGAACAACTGTGCAAGTTGAGTGAAAGAGAATATGGAATGTCATGGGATACTGTTGTACCAGTCCAACGTGGGACCAGACAAAGACATGGGGAAAGTGTGAAGAAGTAGAATCATGATCATGCGCAATAAGACAACATGCGTGTTTAAATGCGAGGAGATGTTGTTGGGGATCTTCTTTATTATTGAACTTATTAAATGCAGGAAGTTTCCAATGAGGAGGGTAGGGTTTAATTGGAACCGACGGATGAATGGGTTCATTACAAATGTGTTCATAGGATAAGGTGTTCTTGGGTGGTATGGTAAGGGTTTCTAAACTAGCTAACTGATTCATTAAGGCGTGAATTGAATCACTCGAGGTGTTGTAAGGTTGAGATTGGATTGGCTGTGTGGTTTGAAAAGTAGTTTGATAAGGTGAATGATGTGTTTGTGGGTGTGTGGGTAGTTTGGGAAGCGTCTGATAAGGTGGTTGATAAGTTTGTGGATAGGATGTTTGCGGAATGGTTTGATAAGACAGTTGATTAATTTGTGGATATGTAGATGTTTGGAGGAGACTACTTGGCAAAGACTAACATGTGTCACAGGTTGGGATTGTTGCATAGGTTGGTGTTGAGCAATAGGGGCATGACGATAAGTGGGATATGTGTGTTAAGAATTGGAGATGGTTGGACAAGGCCTATTAATGGAATTGTCAAAATGGGATGTGGGTGGAATGCGATCCACCAATTTTGGAGATTGGGAGGATTGAGAGATTATAGGAGATTTCTGGAGTAAGAAGTCATATATGGGGTTAGGAGGAGATTTGAGTGTATCTAGAGGAGCAGGAGATGGTGGTGTGATCGATTTAGGAAGACTGGCTTGATGAGGGATATGAGGGTTGGTGTCAAGGTAGGGAGAATTTTGTATGACATGGTTCTCATGAGGTGAGACCATGGAGACTGGAGATTGGGTGACTGATGACGTGGTTTTGAGTTTAGAATCCTGTTGAGTGAGATCATCAGAGGAAGTAACTTTATTGGATAGAGTAGATTGTTGTTTTGTCTCGATTTGGGAGAGAGCGAAATAGGTGTGAAATAGAGAAACATTTGTTTATGTATATTGTTGACAAACAAATCAAGCAAGAATATTTTTTAACATCATGATTAATTTAGAGGATGTGAACAGAAAAGAAAAGTAAGTAATGAAGGTGCCTAAAGGAGTCTAAGGCTGGTTTCAGGCAGTTATGGATTGGGAGATGTCTGAGATGGTTTCCTATTGGGTGTTTAGGTCCCAATCAGTTAACCAGGTGAGAGGAATGTTTTGATGTGTTAATTATGTTTGTGCAGTCTCAGGTAGTGTGTGATAAGTGAAATGCAAAGAGTTAAATTCTTTTACTTAAGCTATGTGATCAGGCAGGATGCAGAAGGTTCATTTTAGACCAAAATGAAATGTGACATTCGATGTATACAGACACTCAGGAAAGGGAAAGTTTGATGCAGAAAAGAGAAAATAGAGAAAAATGAGAAATACCTGGAGAATCACTTATTCCTGGTTATTTAAGTGCATGTGATAGTGATGTATTTTGAAAGCGTCAGTTAGTGGCCCGAAACACCTGGGTACCCTAAAATGGCACCGTTTACAATCTCAGATAGAATCAGTGAAAGGAGATTGGTGGTGTGTTTATGTTTCAATGGTTATCTTTGATAGTGTATGTTGTTGTCTCGAGTTTTTATAATTCACCTACAAAATCGAAGAACACAATTAGTCATTTTAGTTGGAAAATAAGATAAAGAAATGGAAAGATCGTAAATTTGTTGGTTGATTTTCAAAGTAAATTGATTATAAAAATAACTAATCTAAAAATTATTGTATATCAAACTAAGGCCTAATGAGTTGTGAACGAAGATCTGGGAAAAGAAAGTGACCATATGATAAAAAAAGAATAGAAACGACCAAATGAGGTTAATACTTTATTAAAGTTGATATAAATATAAGCACGAAACCTATTATCAACTTGATAACATGAGTTAATGAAATGAGGAGCATACGACAAATTATGTAAGGACATCGAGCTATTTACAAATTAAAGAGAAAAGTAATAATAAAACTTATCTAAACAATGTGATCAAATTAAAATGCGCTAAATAACAATAATAACTATGAACGATTGTTGATCTATTTTGTTGATTTTAATTTAATCTATGACGAAGGATGATAATAACACAAAATGTTTTTGATTGTCATTTTTTAATTATTATTTGTTTTGTTTTTTTGTTCGATGTTAAGAGGAAATAAGCTTTGGATTATACCTTGAAAGTAATTTTAGCGCTTCGTTGAATACACACTCTATGTTGATTCCCTCATAACATATTGTCATATATAAATGGTTGAAGATCATTAGGAATCATAGGTTCCAAAAATGGGAGTTTGATGCATTGAGGGTGGGGAATTAGTGACTCGGGGTAGGCAGGTCATGGGAGATTAGCTCGGAGAGGAAATTGACCAAATGATCTAACCATGGCCCAGGCCACATGATTTTTGTGGTTGACCAAATATTAAAAGGATTATTCACTTTATATGCCCACGGATGTGGGACAAGAAACTAGACCTTGCACCGAACCAAGCACTAAGAAACATTCCACGTGGGAGAATGGGGGGAGCTTTATCAATGGTGGATCAGTTCAAATCGATGGCAGAATCAAATCTCACTTTATGTAAGGTGAATGCAGTGGTGGTCATACTACACATGGATGTGGATTTTCACATGTACGATGTCAAAAAGATAATCACAGAAAAACAAAAAAATGTGAAATATATAATTGGCTATAGTGCAATGTTTATGACTAGATCATTTAAAAGATGTGTTGTAAAGAATTGCGAGCCTATTGAAGTATGAAGTGACTGTACAATCACTACCCAAAAAGTTGTGTGAATTTGATATGGAACTGAAAATAGTTGGGGCAGCATCAAGGATCGGAATCGTGTGAGTCTGTACTAAATAGGGAATCAATGTAAGTTACCGTCTGAGGAGGCAATGTGAGAGGGTAGATAGGTAGGAGTTGGATGAGGAAGAGGAATAGCTCGGGAGGAGACTCAGTAAGTTGGAAAGGAATGGAGGGAGATGTCGCATGGGCAGAGTGAAGGATGAGTGGTGGTAGTAATGTTTACATGGACTGTAAGCTATATAATATATGGAGGGGCAGATATATATGGGATAGATGGTATATAAGTAAGGAGACATTTTACTATTGGATTGATTTTTTGGCATGAGGTGGGAAGAATGGATGCGTGGGAGTTCCTACGTGGAGAGAAGGGAATGAAGGATGGGAACTTCATATGGCCAAGTGGCTGAGGTGAGGAGAGGAGAGCTAGGTGAGGGAAACAATGAGTTTGGAGTGGTGAGGAGATGGTATCTCGGGGATATGGGAGCTCGGGAGGTGCGTGGGGATGTTGAGGGAGAAGTGGATGGGAGAGAAAGGGAGTTCAACGGGGAAGAATCTCAGTTTGTGTCGGGAGGAGAGATTAGAAGGTGGAGTGGAGGACTTGGTGGGGAGTCGTGGGGAGAGGAAAACAGTGGAAGGGAGATGGAGGAGGAGGATGGCTGAAGGGAGGGAATGGTGGATGAAGGAGAGAGTGTGCTGGTTTGGTGGGAGATAGGTAGGGTTAGGAGATGGATGGTTGGAGGTAAGGTAGGAATGCTAAGGGAATGGGTAGTTTTAGGATAATATTTTTTAAATTTTTTTTTTTTTTTAAATTTTTTTTAATAATGATTATTTATGTAAATATAAATTAAATTTAATATTTATTTAAATAATTAAATGAAATTTTTTGAACAATAATCAAACTATCATAACTTGAAGTATAAACAAAAATGACTGAAACACATACCAAATGCCGTACACCACTTAGATAACATGACAGAAATGACAATAAAGTGAGTTGAAAACATGAAACATTTGCAAAATATACTAAATGACGTAAAGGTAGGTAAAAACAATGAAATGTACAATATATATAACTTGAAAACTAGGTGAATAATAAATTAATTTCTGGATTCATTTCCCATGTGAGTGGATTTCAGTACAAGAAAACACAAGAAGAGCATGTACCTCCTGGTGATTTCAATGAGTGACCAAACTGAACTTAAAACAAAAAATACCAAGATATTGAAAGCAAGCAAGTTAGAAAAAGAGTAAAATAACAAACAAAAATGACCAGATCTAGGATCTAGTCCCACCAGGCGTGCCAAATGTTGATCTGGAAAACTCGTTCTCATGCGGGTGAACATCGAGACTGCAAGCCACCAAAAACTCTGAATGATAGAGGGCTTAGGACCTCAGATGTAGATATAGATTCTGGATACAGGCGCAGAGAAAATAGATCTGTGAGAAAGAAAGATAGATCTGTAAGATGGAAACAGATAAGATTAGATAACGATATGCGGGGGTTGCCTGACAAAGCAGATCCGAGAAGCATTAACTTCCTCGGTGGTTGTCAACCCCCGTGTTCACAAGAAAATAATGAATATCCAACGATAAGATGACATGCCAAAACTACAGAGATTTGCAATATGTTGAATAAACAATATAAATATGATACCAAGCTAGTGTTTCGATATAACAACAAATTGATCGTTAGACTGACAATATGAGACCGATAGAGCTTCGCCTCCAAACACTCCACAATATGATTCAAAGCTTCACAAACAATTTTGACAAAATATTATGAATTTTAAGCTTGAGAATTTCAAGAATTTTCTACCTCTTCCTTCCTAGAGGGGGAGAAAGAGTTCTATTTATAACTTGAATTGGGATTAAAATAAAGGATTAACAAATAATTATAATTTGCAAAATAAATCTTGATTAAGAGGACATGATGAAGAGTTGATTTGATGGTGGGGTTCATGATGTGAGAAAAGGAAAAGGTGTGATGTGGAGTGGGGACATGGTTAGGTGTAATAGTGAAGTCATGTGCTCACTTTACACTATTGATTTTTGGATTTGTTGTCGGATAGGGAGATTTTTGAATTATTGACTTCATGGGTGGGGTTAATAATTTAATAATTTGAGGGAATTGAATTTTTAGGTGGGAATTGATTTTTAGGTGAGAAGTGATTTTGACTTAAGTGGGGAACATGTGGGGTTGTTGATTTGTATATATATTTTTGAATTATTTAATTATTAAATAGGATGATATGACTTATTTAAAAAAATAAATTATTTAACATAATATAGTTTTGGCATGTAATAAGAGATTAATTATTTTATAAGATTAATTAACTGAATATGAATTATCGGTGGGAAACGAGATTTGAGTATAATATAGCCTGCTGAAAGAGACCAAAACACGGGGTGATACCAACATTTGGTGTCTACAGTTATTGGAGCCTTCACCTTGTATAGGATTAGAATTAATAGTAAAAAATTGCATTATCAAAGATATTAGTTGTATAATAGGAACCTAGAGTAGGGTGCATAGTGTCACATTGCATACTAACATAAGGTGGAATAATATTTCCTACTGGCTAGGGATTGAGAACACTTGGTTTGAAGGTAAATATTGTAGAAGAGATGAGGGTTAATCATGATGACAGATAATAAAATAAATACAAAATCAAGAGTGAAAAGAAAGGTCATAAGAAATCCTTAGGGAAGCTAAGGTGGGTGTTAAGGTCAAATCACAAGTCGAGTTCACCAAAAATTTTACACCCTAATTAGATTTATGTGAAGTCTAAGAACTAGTGAATTAGGTGCACTACATGATGTAAGGGTTAACAACACATGATTATTCATATTAATCAAACTTCCAACATTAATTACCAATATCATAAATAACACATCAATAGTTGTAATGGGTATATTAAACAAGATACATATTTAAAAATACAAAGGAATGAGTGCACTTATCTTATTATAGATGATACATGAAGTTATTGGAGGATGAATTGCTAAAATAAGATCTTAATATGATGATGATTTGTTTTAGACATTGTTCCTATAAAATGACTCGAGGCATGACCGTAAATTTATATCAATACCATATGTATGGTCCTAACCCTTTTCTATGGTCTTGGACCTACTTGGTTTCTAGCTATGTAACTTTTTGACATTGTCTCCTACTTAGAACTATCTTTTGTTGTCAAACCCTAGTTATTGGTCAATATTCTAAGGATATCTAAATATTTTGAACATGATCTCAAACCATATCATGGATGTGAATCCCTACAAAATAAATATCATTTGGGTTGTAGGAACCCGCCTACACCATCAAATTTAGAACTATTCCGAAGAGTCCTCAAACTACTGCATATCTTTCTCCACCTAGCATGTGATATTTGGATGAATGCAACTAGATTTGTAAACCTTCTTTGGCAATGTTTGAGCTGATTTGGATCTTGTTAAAGTACTTGGGGAAAGGTTGTTTGAGTGATTATAGATAAGATTGGTTGACTCCTTAACTTGGTAAGAAACTTCATACCCATAGTGATTGTTTACCCTAGTTATTGTAGATGTGATATTGTGGGATTTAGGGACCCTTGGTGTAGTGCCCACCCAGGTGGGACCCAAACACAAGACCAAATAAACCAGGATAATTTTTTTACTCTAACTTACAAGTTACAACTAAGCGACACCACTAAGGTTCACAATAAAACTCCAAATCTCATGGGACGATTACACCATTATGAATAACATGCAAGAAATAAGATTACACAAGATGTACATCAATGCCACACTTTTATAAATGAACAAGTACAAATCTATGAACTGGTCCACCATAAGAACTCAACATAGGCATATTCCACAACACAATCATTTTTGTGGGTTAAATATTTATTACAACTAAGTTCTTATTGATTATCCTTGTATGTTTAAAGCTCATTAACATGTAAGGTATGAATCCCCTCTTCTCAAAATTTCATAACTATATTACACATAATGAATATCTTATAATAAATGTACACTAATTGTTTCACATCTCAATTGTTATTAATTTGTAAAACTAAATGTTAGTTATAACATTTTGAACATATATACATCACCCAACACTCGTTCTTAAACTATGGGTTTAATTCTTAAGAATCATGGTTACTCATCATTTTACTTATCTTTCATTGTGAGGGAAAAGATCTCATGATGACAAGAAGATAATCTTAACCCTAATCTTATGCTTGCGGTACATTTTGAAGATAGAGATGATTGAGAGCATTTATAAGATACAAAAGAGTCACTTGTGGTTAGTGTTGAAGTTAAAAGTTAATGTTTTAGAATATCATGTTCTCCAAAGAGACATATCCTTTTATCTTTAATGTCATAAAATGGACACCTAACAAGGAGTTAAATTACAATTAAAAATTATCACCTTTTTGATGCGTCAACATCCTACCAATAATAATCTCCTATGATAAGGTTTATATAAAAAATTACGTCCACATATTAACCTCAAAATGGTCCTAGGATTAGTTATAAATTTCAATCACATTTACCCTAAGGGATATATTCCCTACTACAGGCCAAAGCTAGCATTCAAGAACTTAATCCCCCAAGACCTTTGAAAACTCAAAGGTATTCCTATAATCAAAAGCTAAGGAAAATACTTCCATTCCTAAGGCGTACTTATGTCTCAAGTGGTTTTCAGTTCCACTATAGAAATAAGGCACGAGGTTAATCTCAAAGGGGACCATTCCATACCACGAGGGTTGATATTTCAAACTCTAAGTTTGGTTGACGCTTTCCACCCAAAATAGTAACAAACACATGCAAGTTTTTATACTATTCTTTGAAGGCTAAAATATTTCATGCTTCAAGACATCACTAGCAGATAGATGAATTACGCCATTATCATATTACTGCCATCAATTTTACCGGTACAAACACATCTAAAATTATGATGGTACAAACAGTTTTAAATAACATGATTTCAATTTCATTCTCCTAATGATGATTTGGATATAATAAAAGGGATCCTCTTACATCATTTTATAATGCAACATGATACAATCAACTTCATTTACCTAACCAAATATATTGAAAAATGACTAAGTGTGGAATTAGTCAAACATGCAAAAGAATAACTATGTAAGAAATAGTACATTGCATCAATATGCAACAATATGGTAAACATTGTGGAAACAATGAAATAACGCATTCTATTCATAACAGGATGTTTGATGTATTCTATACAATTACATTGCTTTCAGATAGCATGCTAATAAGAAGACATAAGCATCATTGTACTTCTCCTTGTCCGGGTACTTGCAACCACACACATGGTCAACACTACAGCCAGAATGGCATCTACCTCTAAACTGGAAAAATTCATGATTTCAAATATTTCCAAGAATAATAAAATAAATACTTAACATATTTCTAAGAAGAGTAAGAAATGTAAATTCCATTTGAGTTCATTTCAGAGTTATCAAGAGAAAGAGAGAGGAGAGAGAAAATGATATTTTTTCACAATCAAATTATTTTTAAAACAAGCTCAAAGGAAATTTTCTACAGTCATATGTTAGTGTATACAAAATGTCATGATCTATAGTTTTCTTGAGTAAATTCATACAACTGTTTTCCCCATTTGATTACAAGTTCCCAGAAATGATAAATTTAGGCAAGTTGCTTAAAAATAAGCATTCAAAAACAATCTTCGAGACCCAAACAACCATAGGAACAAATTCCTACCTATTCCCCTATATATAGGGAAACAGTCGGAGCTAACAGAATCCCAAACTAGAAAACATGATTAAAATAGTGTTTTTATTTCCAGAGCTACTAATTGTAAATGCACTCAAGCAAATTTTCCACCCAACGATTAGAGGCCTACAAAACCTATCAGGAAAACTAGCTTGTGGGAATTTTTTCTCCAAAATGAGGGTTTGTAGTAATTTTATTATAGAAATATTAGAGGTATGCGGAAGCCAAAATACGTTTCAACACCCAAGGAAAAAATGGTGGGTCAAAACCAAACTTCATTTTTCACTTTCAGTAGTTGTTTAAAGTTATGAACTGACTGGATGGGCTCCTAAACAGGTTACGAAACAAAGAAAATTGACTTCTGAGGAACAACCCAAGGTTTGGTTGGAAACTTCACATGATAGGGTACACAGATAAAGTCTGTTTTTCTCATTTTAGGGTTCATAAGGATATTTTGTTCCTTCATGAAAACATGTTCTTTTTAACATTGCACAAATCCATCTAGAATTTGTTTTCACTAAGTTTATCATTTTTCATGCTAATCGAGTGCTTTCCAAAACTAAAAATAGTATAAGAGTTTTCCCAATATCTCACAAGTTAGATACTGAGTTGAGTTTACATTCCATATTATGGTTCTAGTTTCATACATAAATAGAGGTAATTTTTCCATAAGCCACTACATCTCATTTAGATCACTAATAATTTATTCTACTTTAGTTTGATTTTATACTACATTTAAATAAGAAAACTATAAGGATTAACATCGTGTTAGAAGAGAAAGATGACCATGCCTATATTGAGATGGTGAGTGATTGAAGAACAACAAGTGCACAGGTTATGGCTGTCCAAGCATTCCATCAAACATTTTTCATGCCTTGAGAAATTTTCCACATTTTTCTAACATATCTATCGGGGAATTTGCAAATATGACAATTGGAAAAAAAAATTCTCCATCCATTATACTTTTATGGATGTTCAAATGCTTATCAAATCTTTCCATCTTGGCGTAGGTGGCAGGAAGTCCAACACTAAAAATTCCACCTCTATAAATTCATCCACTTCTTATTATTTACCCAACCATACCTTAACAACTTCTTCATAAGGATATACTCACTGCTACATAGAATTCCAAGTGAACTTTCTATGAGATTGTTCACAATATCAATAAACTTTTCCAATCCAATGCTCATAAAACTTACCCTGCCAAGATTAATCTCTTCACTATTATTAGAATGAGAACTCAATAAGAGAGACATTCTATGCTTATAAATAGGGACATGATTCAATTCTAATGAAGGAAGCACATCAGGCAAAAACAATCTTCCCAACATCTACTCAAAAGAACTCTCAGTATCCACATTCTAACTATAAAAAACTCAACAATAACCACAACACTTCAATGAGATGACATTTGGTTGGGGAATTTCTTTGAAAATCCTTAAAGCGCCAACACACACCAATTTGAGCATATCTTGCACTCATTGTATTTCATGAAACCACACTTTTATTAGGTAGTTTTGTTGAATGGTTTGTTTCCTTTGTGTATGCTTCCATATTTTTCTTATGTGACTAACAATGCACTTGTAAAAAAATAAACCAAAAATGTCCAAAAATTATTCCCAAGGCTATAATAATCATCCCTCTTTTATGCCTGGAGTAAGTGCACCAAGTTGGTGGACCAAAAAGGAGTCATAAGTGGATGTCATATTGAAAAAAAACAACAAAATCTCAACTTGTAGGGATTATTAGCAATATGCGCACTCAAAATTAGAAAAAATTATATAAATATGAATTGTAGCATCCAGAATCTAGTTTCTAAACTACTAAAAAAAATTAAAAACAGACAAGTTTAGATATATTAAACACTCAAAATTATATGACTTGTTTTTTTTTTTTGAAAAAACCTATAAGATTGTAGTCCGTTTGCCCACGATTTTGATGACCAAATCTTGTTATTTTTTTTTCCTTTGGTGAAAATTTAGATGTCCTTCTCTACCTTGGGATGGATTTTATTTGGTATTTATTCGAGAAATATTTTTTTTATGATTTTTTCCGTGAAAGTGGTGTGAAAATTTTTAGAAAACAGAGTACTTTCCATTTGCTTGCCATAACTATATCAAAAAATATCGAAATCAATTTTTTTAACGTGTATAGAATTTTACCATGGTTGGGATGGTATAGGTTTTATCACATTTTGATAAGCGAAACAAAAGTTACAATCTTAAACGTAGACATGAACATTCGCGGGAAAAAATTTCTTAAAGACCTACTGTTAGTAAAAAATTATAAAAATATATTTATCTTATTATATTCACTTTAAAATCAATATTTCTACGAAGCTAACAGTCTCCCCTATGCGATGGTACCATTTTTGTGAGATGTTTTCAATTTTTCAGCATGGTTCAAGTCTGCAGAAGAGAAAATTAGAATGTTTTGACCTTTTACACGCCATAATGACCTCCCATAGCTCTGGTTGGGGAAAAAAAAGATTTCCTGAGCCTTGAGGGTCGGATTTGATGATATAGACAGAACCGCGATCGTGCTTTATAAACTATGATCGTGGTGTTTAATATTAGAACAAGGATCTCTCTTTATAAACTATGATCATGGTTTATAAAGCGTAATCACAGTTATTAAATCATATTTACATGCATCCCAACATTGGAATTAACATGTAATTTTTACTGTTTGGCCTTAATGTATGAATTACTGTGAATTTTTGTCACTTTCTGCATGTTTTTCTTATCACTGAAAGTAAAACATCATGGGAGAAAAGAAACGAAGTCAAAAAAGGAAGTAAATAAGTGAAAAAACACCAAACGAAGTAGAGGCAAAAATATTTCAAAATGCTAAGAGAATGTGGAATCTTCGTGAATCAAGAAGAGGTTCATCTTCAACCCCTACTATTGTAAACAATGAGGAACCAGGTAATGTTTCTACTGTCAATGTTGAAGATGAATTAAATACTTCATGAACATGTTTTTAAGATGTTGAATAAGAATTAAATAATCATGATGAATTTGATGTTGAAATTGAATGAGACAATGAAAATGTGAATCAGGAAATCCAGGTTAAAACTGTAGACAAGCAAAATTTGACAAAAACACCTCCTAGGATTTTACATAAGAGACATAATTATTTTATTGAAATTGATGAGAATATTTTGAAACTAATGTATGACAAACTTTTTGAATGGAAAATCAGAAGAAAAGCCATTGAAATTTGGGATAATCATTTTGAAAGTTTAAATGATTCCCAAAGATGTCAGTTGTTGGTTAGTTTGATGAAATTGATTAAAATGAGACCTATATTAAACACCTTAGGATTGACAACATCTAATTTACGTGGTCAAACCTCTACAATTGTTAAAAAAATTCATGATGCATATAACATTTTTGGTGTCAAGAGATGCACAAGGGATAGTAATATTGTGCTTCCTGTACTTGCTACTAGTGTTGTAAGTGAATCAACAAAAAAAACAATGTTTGATTACGTAAACAAGTCGAATGTTGAAAGTTAATCGAAAAACTCTAATGAAAGTAATTGAAAGACGTAATATGCTTCAATCACTCAATAACACCAATTTTTTTGGGCATTTTCTACTAGATCGTCGTGTAAGGACAAAGATATATCTGATGCTATAAGAGAAGTTGTTATTCAATTTTGACATGGTAACACTAGAGTTTCACCTAATACAAGAGATGCTATAAAATGGAGAGTTATTTCTACTAATCACGAACCACATCTAAAGCATTTCTTAGATATGAATCAAACTCATTTTTTTCGTAAGTTTGAACAGGAGCATCTAGAAATTAAAATTAGTCAATGTTTTTTTGAAATGTTGAAACCATTCTATTTAAAAATCAACCACACTCGCACCATTTGTTGTTGTAGGAAGCATGTTGAATTTACGATGCATTATGTTAAATTCTTACGTATTCGTTCTGATTTTCATTCTGAAACTATGTTATCGGAATGTGGTGTTCAAGTTCCACCAATATTTTCTCAGGGATTTAATTCCTACGCTATTTTGTGAAAGAGAAGTTGGAAAAAAAATTTATAGTCAGGATTGTTTAGATGGAAATTGTTGTACATGCAGTGGATTACCTAAATTAGAAATTTACATCCATGAGAAAATTGGAGGTGCAATAGGACATAATTTAGTTGAGTTTGATAAATATAAATCAATACCATACCACTTGAAATATGGAAAGGATTCTAAACGGTGTGAGGTAGTTACAAAATATATGCATGTTTTTCAATTTATGAGAAAATTTAAGGATGAAATTATTTATGAGTATGCTAGGCATACACACAGAGATCGATGGTTGGCTGAACAGTTCAAGATATTCAAGGACACATTTCCTATTGGTGCTTTTTTTTAGTGGTCGATTTTTCAAATAATTACACATTACAACCAAAAATGGAGGTTCAATCACAATATTACAACTCAGTACATGTTGCCATTTTTGTGCATATAACATTTATACAGTCTCCTAAAAGTACAGAGAATGATCAATTTTTTTAAGAGAGTACCACTTTTATATCAGTGATGATCGTATTCAATCTACTGAATTTGTGCAAGGGTGTGTCTAGTTATTTTATGGAAACTTGTCTGATAGGGACATCTGCTTCAATCAACATTATATATGGTCAGATAATTGCATGTCTCAGTTTAAGAATGCATGAATGTTTTATTAGATTAAAAGGATGCACGTCAAGATGGGTGTGCAACATATTTGGAGTTTTACTGAGGCTGGACATAGAAAATGAGAGCATGACGGTGCAGGGGCATGTGTGAAAAGAGATCTTGCAAGAGAAGAGTTGAAGTACAAAGATGGTGCTAAATTGAAAGATGCAAAGAGCATAGTGGAATGGTGTATTGACAACATGGCTCGAGGTTCTCAAAAAAATTCCACAGTTCACAGATATCTTTGTTTGATAGAGGAACAACAAATTACTAACTACGAGGATTGTGTGACACTCATCAGGGTCCAGTGATATGCACTCATTTTGTATCTCAGACACTATTTCGTGGGCCACATGGACAAGAAAGTTAGCATGCTTTTATGCATCTTATATTGAATTTTTCGCTACTGAGTGTAATTCACAATAATGGATGGATGGGATGGATTTGTAGGCCTCTAACTCCGCTTCTTAGTTATCAACCTCCACAGCATTATCACTTGTTTCTCTAGATGAAGTTGCAACATCCTTAGAATTTTATGAAATTTTAATTTTTGTACGACAAGGTAAATGGTTATTTACAATTTTGTATTGAGTTATGTCCATTGAAATTAATATGTAATTTACATTTAAGTTGACACCTTTTTTTGTATGACGTGGGTTTGAAGTTATTTGATAGAAGACAACGAAGAAGGAATAGACTATTTCTTATGTCATTACATCGAGGAAAGAACTAAGTTTACTTCTCCTATTATGGATGGCGAAGATATTGAGTACCATATAAGGTCAGTGGTAGTTACTGAAACTTGGCTTCGACGGTATCCAGTAAAAATTCCTCAGTTTGGGTGTTTGAAGAGTTTGAGACACACAGGAAAATAATCTTATATTCACAACTAGTTATAGCGATAGATATTCATATGTATATATATCGAGGAAGGCCTAATAATAAGATTCTTTGGAAGGTTCGAGAGTCGGATCATGAAACCAATCATGTCTGTTATTCAGAGTAGATATGATCTTTATGGATCATAGGAATGAATTTACATGCTCACATCTGATATATATAATTTATTTGAAGTGTTTAAATTTTTCAACCAGATCATTCAAGTTCATATATTTTATTAATTTTTTATATTTTGTATATATCTAGTATATGGTTTTGATTAAACACTAAATTTCTTTGACTAACACTTTTATGAAGGTTAGTGGTGCCAGAAAAGATTCCACTTTCACATCCTAATGGTGAACATTGGAATGAATTTACATGAGCTCATATGGTATATATAATTTCTTTGAATTGTTTAAAAATTTCAGTTTAGATTCATGTTCAAATATTTTATTAAATTTGTGTATTTTGTATACATCTAGTATGGTTTTGATTCAACTTAAATTTATTTGGAATAACACTTTTATGCAGGTTAGTGGTGCCATAAAATCTTCCACCTTAACATGGTTGGCACTGTTAATAGAGAATTTTACACTCTCAAAGCTAAGAGAAGCTTTCATTATTTTACAAGAAAAGAGAAGCAAATAACAATAGTTTATGTACCTATGAAGGGGGTTCTTAGCTCCGGAGGAGGTATCCTGGAAGCACCAGGAGCGTACGGGACCAAAAATATGCCTCTAAAAGTGTTTAAAATTCCATCCCTACGTGTTTTCACAGTCGTTTTAGTGCCACGAGCCACCGTTTACAAAATATAGTATTTGACAGCCTTACACTAGCTTAAACTGCACTATTTTACATGTTTACAAACAATAGGACAACAAGAGCACCAATTGGAGACAAAAAAAACCAAGATAAGATATTGTAGAGGGTCCATATGCCAAGGTGTAGGATCTAACGAGACATCTCTAGGTGCCACGAAGAAGGAGTAATCACTTGTTGAAGTTGAATGGTTTTTTTGGTCTCAGGGCTCTTAATGGACTATGCCCGAACGAAGTATCCCAGAAGCAACGACCTTGTGAAGCATGAAACAATGCCTCCTCAGCGTTTACCTAGCCACTCAGACATTGTTGACGTAATTGGTTTAGTGCCATGACCCACCGTTTACAAAATATAGCGTTTGATAGCCTTACACTGGCTCAAACTGCACTATTTCACGTGTTTCCAAATAATAGGCCAGTGAGAGCACCGATTGGAGACAGAAAAAACTAAGATAGGCTATTGTAGAGGGTCCCTACACCAAGTTTTAGTATCTGACGAGACATATCTAGGTACCACAAAGACCGAGTAATCACCCGTCGAAGTTGAACAATTTTTTGGTCTTAGGGCTCTTAAAAGACTACGCCTAAATGAATTAGCCCGGAAGCAATGACCTTGTCATGTACAAAAATGATGCCTTCCTCTAGCATTTACCTAACCACCCGGATGTTTTGACGTAATCGGTTTGGTACCATGACCCACCGTTTGCAAAATATAGCGTTTGATAGCCTTATACTAGCTCAAACTACACTATTTCGTGCATTTGCAAATAATAGGGCAATGAGAGCACCGATTGGAGATGGAAAAAACCAAGAAAAAATATTTTATAGGGTCCCTATGCTGAGGTGTAGGATCCAACGAGATGTCTTTAGGTGCCACAGAGATCGAGTAATCACCCATCGAAGTTGAATGGGTTTTTGGTCTCATGGCTCTTATGGGACTGTGCCTGAATGAAATATCCCAGAAGCAATGATGTTTTCATGCACTAGACAAGTTTTAGTGCAATTAGTTTTGTGACACGACCCACCATTTGCAAAATATAGCGTTTGACAAAATTACATTGGCTGAAACTACACTATTTCTCTCGTTTGCAAACAATAGGGCAGAAAGAACACCGATTAGAGACAGAAAAAACAAAGATAGGATATTGTATAGGGTCCCTACACTGAGGTGTATGATCTAACAAGATATCTCTAGGTTCCAAGGGAGTTCGAGTAATTACCTGTCGAAGTTGAATGGTTTTTTTTTGTAAGAGGGCTCTTAAGGGACTACCCCTAAATGAAGTAGCCCGGAAGCAACGACCTCGTCGCACACCAAAACGATGCCTCTTCTAGTGTTTACCTAGCCACCTAGACGTGTTAGAGTAGTTTTTTTGGTGCCATGACCCACCATTTACAAAATATAGCATTTGATAGCCTTACATTGGCTCAAAATGCACTATTTCGTGTGTTTACAAATAATAGTGCACAAAGAGCACCGATTGGAGATGAAAAAAAATAAGATAGGCTATTGTAGAGGGTCCCTACATCGAGGCTTAGGATTTAATGAGACATCTCTAGGTGCCACGGAGACCAAGTAATCACCTGTCAAAATTCAACATTTTTTTGGTATCAGGGGTCATAAGGGACTACACTCGAGCGAAGTAGCCGGGAAGCAACGACCTTGTCAAGCATAAAAAAAAAACATCCTCTAGCTTTTACCTAGCCACCCAGACATGTTGGCACATTCATTTTGGTGCCATGACCCACTGTTTGAAAAATATAGCATTTGACAGCCTTACAGTGGCTCAAACTGCACTATTTCACGCGTTTTGCAAACTATAGGGCAACGAGAGCACCGATTAGAGATAGAAAAAACTGAGATAGGATATTCTAGAGGGTCCCTACACCGAGGTGTAAGATCTGATGAGATGTCTCTAGGTTCAATTGACTCCGAGTAATCACCCGTCAAATTTGAACGATTTTTTGGTCTCAAGCCTCTTAAAGGACTACGCCCAAACGAAGTATCCCGAAAGGAATGACATTGTGTTGTATCAAAATGATGCCTCCTCTAGCATTCACTTGGCCACTCAGACATTTTGGCGTAGTAGGTTCGGTTCCATGACCCACAGTTTGCAAAATATAGCATTTGACAGCCTTACACTAGCTCAAACTACACTATTTCGCATGTTTGCAAACAATAGGGCAGCGAGAGCACCAATTGGATATGAAAAAAAACCAAGAAAGGATATTGTAGAGGGTCCCTACACAAATTTTTAGGATCTAATAAGACATCTCTATGTGCTACGGAGTCTGAGTAATCACCCGTCAAATTTGGACGGTTCTTTGCTCTCATGGCTCTTAAGGGACTACGCCCGAATGAAGTAGCCTGGAAGCAACGACCTTTTCGCACACCAAAATGATGCCTCCTCTATCATTTACCTAGCCAACTAGACATTTTGGTGCATTCGTTTCGGTGCCATGACCCATCGTTTGCAAAATATAGCTTTTGACAGGCTTACACTAGCTCAAATTGCACTATTTCGTGCATTTACAAATAAGAGGGCAGTACGAGAGCACCGATTGGAGACGGAAAAAACTGAGACAAGTATATTGTAGAGGGGCCCTACACCGAGGTGTAGGATCCAATGAGACATCTCTAGGTGATATGGAGTCTGAGTAATCACCTGTCAAAGTTGAACGATTTTTTGGTCTCAAGGCTCTTAAGGGACTACGCTTGAACAAAGTAATCCTGGAAGCAACGACCTTTTCACACACTACATATTCAGTTCAGTTCCACGACCTACTGTTTGTAAAATATGGTGTTTGACAGCCTTAAATTGGCTCAAACTACACTATTTTGTGCATTTACAAACAATAGGGAAATGAGAGCACCAATTAGAGACGGAAAAAACCGAGATAGGCTATTATAGAGGGTCCCTACACCAAGGTGTAGGATCTGAAGATACATCTCTGGGTGCCACGGAGACCGAGTAATCACCCATCAAATTTGAATGGTTTTTTGGTCTTAGGGATCTTAAGGGACTACGCCTGAATGAAGTATCCTGGAAGTAATGACATTTTTCATGCACCAAAACAACACCTCCTCTAGCATTTACCTTGTCACTCAGACATGTTGGCATAGTTGGTTTGGTGCCATGACCCACCGTTTGTAAAATATAGTGTTTGACAACCTTACACCGACTCAAATTGCACTATTTCACGCATTTACAAATAATAAGGCAGCGAGAACACCGATTGGAGACGGAAAAAACTAAGACAGGATATTTTAGAGGGTCCCTACACCTAGGTTTATGATCTAACGAGACATCTCTTTGTTCCAGGGAGACTGAGTAATCACCCACCGAAGTTGAACAATTTTATGGTCTCATGGCTCTTAAGGGACTGCATCCGAATGAAGTAGACTGGAAGGAACGACATTGTTCGCATACCAAAAAGATACCTCCTCTAGAATTCACTTGGCCACCCAGACATAGTGGCACATTCAGTTCAATTCCATGACGTCTTGAGGCATGACTTCTCACTACTCACCTTCCTTCATTTCCTAGTATTGCCTAGAAAAGGTAGTTTTGTAAACATTTATGCCACGAAGGCTCAAGGAATGCCACGACCCTGAATTCTTGGGTGCGGCTAGTGTCCTCCTTCACTAAAGTTTTTTCTCAAACGGTTCTTGGTTTAGATGACCGAGTGCAAAAAGTTTTGACCGTCATAAGTTTCCGCTAAAAACATGAATTGGGATTAATAGGGAAGAGGTTCTTGGCTTCGGATCCAGTGGTCTGACTCCAAACCAGGCCTCCATAGAGCCAGCCATAGCACCCGAAGACATATACCCCCCCAATTGGATGCGTTGGCAGTGACAATTTTCTCCCACGACATCCTGGGGCATGAATTCTCACTACTCGGCCTCACATCAATGAGATTGTAACAAGGTAAACACATTACCATGTAAATACTCTAATGATTGTTTGACCTCTTTTTAAAGCATGTTTATACAAAATAGAGTGTTAATAATATTTTTTGCATATCTTGTACCAACTAAACTATAATGTTTCTGTATTGTTTTAAACAAGTGAACTCAAACTAGGACTTTATTGTTATGCACATCAATAACACTTAATTTAGACTAATACTTAACAAATAAATTGTAAGTATGCTAAAAACATATAAAATGACTTGTAATAAATCCCTCAAGACCATTTTTAATTATGTACATTTTTTCCCACTTTGGAGTGTGTTAACCATGTGCTTAAAATAATAAAATTGATATAAGTCCACACTTGAATCTCTTGAAAAAAAATGATCTTGCACCCAAGAACCTTCAAAACTATTATATAACATAACATAATATATCATATATCATAACAATAACATAACATCATATATCATATATGATCATATGGATAATTGTCACATAATTGAGGCTATCAAATCAAATCAAACATAGAAAATTAATATGGTTATGAAAACATACATAGAAGGATAACATATGCAATGAAATCAAATCAAACATAGAAGTAATATCATTATGAAAACCAACATGGATATAATGTATCAAACTAAGTGTTCCACTTGTCTCTGAAAATATAAGTTAATAATGTATCAAAATAAGTGTGTCATACATATAGGACCACAAGCAGTCGCATAAGGCTATATGCATAGACTATATGAAAAACCATGAATGATCTGTAAACTCTTCAAATTTGGAATTATCCACATAATCACAAATTAAGTGTGGTTGTTCTACTTTATGTTAGAAAATGACAGAGATAGCTTGTGAATGAATTTTGCTTACGCTTAGAATCCACAATTACAGGAAAGGAAATAATCTAAATTCATAAACACTAACAAGTTTTACCCTGGAAACCTCCAGAGGAGGAAAACAAGTCGGGAAAGGTAATTTCTCTTTGTTCCCACTTTTATTGGCCAATTCAAAACAATAAGTACAAAATTTACAATAAGTATGAAAGAGAAGTAGATAATATCTCACACTTCCTCCCAATTACTTGTTTTCTCTTCCTCAACACTCCTTTCTTATATAAAACACAATTCTAGCACTAAGAACTTCTTTCTGACTTGCCTTTCATGCTTCGATGATCTTGTTCTCTTCTACAAACATGTATTTATAACCTTTATCATGTCCTCCCGTGCACTGGAGAATGAGAAAGGTCATGGAGGAGAAGAGAAACAACAGATCCTTCCAAATTATAGAGGATGTTCGTTTCAAATTTTTATTTTATGTCAATAATGGCCAAGACTGCTGACCTATGTAGACTGGTGGTCCTAGGATCGTCACCCTATGGTAGGAGATGGCGGTTCTGTAACCGCCACCTTGTATAGTGCAGTGGTCCTGTTACTATAAAAGATAGAACCTCCATTTATTATTTTTATTTCTTCATGTGCTGACTGATTTTGATGAAGTAGAGTTATTTTGGATCCCTATGGATCACACCTCCCCTGCTTAGGAGGCTTTTGGTCCCACAAAATCTTAGTGGGGGAGTATATGAGGAAATAATTCCCTCATTTTCTCCTTTGAGTACAACCGGGCCTACCTTGGTGTCTTTCCTTTCAATCCAATCTGCCAAGACTCCTGGGGACCTCTCCTGGTCTCTATGACCTTCTGCTGTAGTACTAAATCCTCCTCTAATTTTCCTCATGAGTCCAAGATGCAATTCTCAATGGAAGGTTGCAACTGTGGTTCTTCATCAGCATATATCATGTGATGGCTCATATAGGTGTAAGTTCTTGCAGTTTACTACAAAGTACATCCTCATAAATGATCAGTAAATCAATTCAAAAATAATTTTCTCCAACCTGCTCCAATATGGTGAAGGGTCCATATCATAGTGGCTTGAGCTTCCGTGCTTGACCTTGAAGTATCTCCTTGCTCAAGTAAAGCCAAAATCTATCTCCAACATGAAGCTTGTGTTCCCTCATATGCTGATCGTGCCTAGCTTTGTACTTGGTTTGAGATTTCTCTAGCTATTCTTTGACCCTTGAGATGGATTTGTCGGATCCTCTTAATGAATTTGTTTGCTCTAGTCACCTATGTGTCTCGTGTATCCTTCTCATCATGCTTTTCCAACTACTATGTCCAGTGGATTGTAGGTATATATCCCAAGAATGCTTCAAATGGTGACTTCATAGTGGATGTGTGTACTACCCGGTTATAGGAATGTTGAATGTAGGCTAAGGACTCGTCCCAAGTCCTTGGGTATTTGTTGTTGTACCCTCTAATAAACTATACCAAATTCTTGTTCACCACCTCTGTTTGTACATCTGTTTGTGGATGGAAAGTTTTGCTCCTCTGTAACCTGGTATCCATCTTATCCCACAAAGTAGTCCAATACTTCCCCAAGAACCTAGAATCCTTGTTAGAAACAATTGACTTTGGCAAACCAAAATGCACCCATACATTAGCAAAGAAAATATTTGCCACCTCATGTGCTTTTACTGTCTTTTTACATGCCATAAGAATACACATTTTACTAAATCTATCAACAATAACATAGAGATAGTCACGACCATGTTTAGAAATAGGTAATCCTCCTAAAAAATCCATAGAAATGTCCTCCCATGGATGAGTAGGTACTAGTAAAGGCATATATAAACCTTCCTTCCTAGTCTTAGGCTTTCTAGTACAACAAAGTTTACATCCACGTATAAATTTTGATAATTCCTCTTGCATATTGGGCCAATACACATATCTTTCCAAGAGGGATAAGGTCTTACCAACACTAAAATGTCCCACTACTTTTGAGGTATGTACTTCCCTCATCAATAGAATTCTTTCTTATTTAGGCACACAAAGCTTCCCCCATCGATAGAATAGACCATCCTTGAGATACCAATCTTCAATCCCTATCCTTTCAATCCCTTGGGACTGTAACTTCTGAAATGTCAGCCCAAAGTCTTTGTCTTGTGCATATGCCTCTCCATAAGCTTCCTTCATGAAGGGCTCAATCCGAGAGATAATGGCCAAACAAGAGAACTTTTCCTATGTGGGCAGCCCATACAACATGTCTGACACCAAGTTTTACTACTCTTCTTGTATTTGATCACCAGATGGAACTGCTGAAGAAACCCCATCCATTTGTAGTGCCTTGCATGTTGCTACAATTTATACTGTGCTTGCAAATATTGGAGAGGTTTGTGGTCAGTGTGCACAATAGTTTCTTTACCCAACAAATAATGTTTCCATTTTTAATTGTCTGAACTAGTGCATACATTTCTTTATCATATACTGGATATCCTTTAACTACTGAAGTGAAATTTTTAGAATGATAGCATACGGGATTACCTCCTTGAAGCAACACTACCCCCATAGCGTAATCACTGGCATCTATCTCTACTTCTAAAGGATGTTGTAAATTAGGAAGAGAAAGTACTAGAGCATGACTAATCTTGTATTTTAATAACTCAAAGTATTTGTCTTGTTCCTTACCCCATTCAAAACCCTTACTCTTTACAGCCACTATGTGTACAAGTGCTGTAATCATGGAGAAGCCCATAATGAACTTCTGCATTTAATGTACTATTCCCACAAAACTCCTAGTCTCTATGGATCTTGTTGGTGTTGGAAAATTAGTGATGGCTTCCACCTTCTTTGGATCCACTCATAGCTCTCCCCCTCCAACTACGTGCCCAAGATAGACAAGGTACTGTTTGGAAAATTCACATTTCTTCATATTACAAAGTAGTTGTTTTTCCCTAAGAACTTGTAAGACTTGCTGCAAATGAGTTAGATGTTCTTCCCATGTGGCACTAAAAATCAAGATATCATCTAGATATACAATGACACATGAATTTATGAAATCCCGCAATACATCATTCATCAGTCTCCTAAATGTAGCAGGTGCATTGCATAAACCAAAAGGAAGTACTAACCATTCATACAAACCTTGTTTTGTCTTGAAGGTAGTCTTCCATATATCCTCCTCCTTCATTCTAACTTGGTGATAACCAGACTTGAGATCCAACTTCATGAATAATTTGGCATTTTGAATCTAGTCCAAGAGATCATCTATGCGGGGAAGTGGGTATCTATTCTTTATGGTGATCTTGTTCAAAGCACGATAGTCGATGCACATTCTCCAAGAACCATCCTTATTTGGCACCATGACAATAAGTGAACCACATGGCAAGGTGCTCGGACATATCACCCATTGGTCTAGTAGTTCATGGAGTTGTTTATTTACTTCAGTACTCTTAATTAAAGATTTGTCCTATACAACCTGATGTTCAGTAGAGGGGACTCTGGCAATAGTTGAATCTCATGCTCTTCTTCCCATTTTGGTGGTAACCCACTAGGAGTCTGAAAAACTTCCTAAAAATACTAAATAATACTATCCAAATAAAGCTTTCCCTGGTTAGAAATCTCTGCAACTTCTACCCCATTTTGTTTATCCTTCAATAAAAATAAACAAAAATGATTATGATTTTCCTGAATAAGTCATTTTTCTTGGTTAGCACTTACCATAATAACCTGTGTCTTACGCTGGTGTGCTCAGATGTTGTAGTTGATCCCATCCTTGACCCATCTATACCATTTTTCCCTCCTCATAAATATAGCATCCCTAACATACAAGTAAGGACTCCCAATACAACATCAAAAACATCAAGTGGAATAATGTCAGCTTCAAAAACATCAATATATTGGGAATTTATCCCAAACTTGACCTTACATCTTCTTGTTACCTAAATTTCAACACCCTTCTTCACCCAACCCAAAGGATAAGGGTGTGGATTCTCGTAAGTCTCAAGACCAAGCTTCTTTACAACTACTTCAGAAATCAAGTTAGACTGTGAACCAGTATCAACCAACACATTTACCTTAGTTCTCTTGATCTGGATTTTGATCTAGAATATTCTACTCATCTCCTCTTCCTAGTTGTCCATGTTGGTGGCCATGCATCCAAGCCTCTCATCTACATTAGAGTCATTTTTAATTTCCACCTCCCCTTCTATTTTCACAGCTGTCATGGACTTCTTGGAGTCCCTGGTTTGGTTCTTCGGATGTAACTCCAGATGCAACTTCCAACATGTAGCGTCAGTATGACCATTGATATCTGTTATCCAAAATGAGCCCCTTGCACATTTTGTGGCTAACTCCCTTCATTCTTCCCTCCCTTGTGCCTCAGTCATATTTTTTTATTTTTAGGCACTCAAGATCTTCTGGAAATGGCACCATTGGATAGAGTTTTTTCTTAGCTTTCCAGAAAGGTAAATTTTTCCTCCCTAACTCCATGTATTTTTGAAGTTATGGCTCGGTGGATTTTTTGTGGGAAATTTTCCCGTGGAAGGTCCACAGCCAGTAATATGGTGCCACGTGTCGAAGGACGAGTGGCAAGGGTCGGAGGAAAACTTGGATTTTTTACCAAGTGTTTGGCAAATTTCAAAAAGAATATTTGTACCCCGCATAGCCCTGCCGGCGAATTGGATCACTGCCACATGTCCAAGGGGGAAAACTACCATTGAAAAATTTGACTAAGTGTTGTGTGCCATGGAAAAATCTCCAGGAAAGGCCCGCTACCCAACCACATTGCGCCATGTGTAAATTATTGCCAAGAAGTGGCGGAGGGCGGAGATAGAATGCTTAGAATCTTTGGTGACAAGTGTTTGGATGAGGGTGCAAGGTCAAATTTTTCCCATGGGCATGTCCGCAATCCAATGGGAGACTTGCCAAGGTGGCACCAGAGCTTCGAAACGTGGGGCAAAATTGGAAATTTCAAATGGAAAAGACTGCCCCCCAAACGTAGAGCTTCTAACTGGAATCTTGCCACATGTCCGGGTGGCAGAACAAAATTATCTATTTTTTAGGCCCACAGGGAAAATAGGGAAATTGGAAAACCCACAGTCAATGGGGTTTTACCACGTAGTCCGAGTCAGAAAAATGGTCAAATAGAAATGGAAAATTTAAAATTGATACTGCAAGTTTGGTGAATCACGTTATGCCACGTGATCCCCAGGTCATCGGCCTGGCGGAGAATTTTTGGAAAATTTTCCAATGGCCAAAACAGTAGGAAAAATGAAGTGCAGAAGGCCCACATCTAATCAGATTGTAGCCACGTGGCACCCAAAATGGACTGGAGCGTGAATGGATGATTTTTGGGAAATTTTCCCAAATGTCAGGAATTATGAGTGGAAAAAAGTTCCTATGTAATTCATTTTGCCTGCCAATCCGTTTTGGCCCTATTTTTCCCTAAGACATTTCAAGCATGGCCATAACATTTGATCCAAGGAAGCTTGGTTCTTCTCACACAACTTTATATCAACAGTAAGGAGCCTTTTTGTGATAAATTATCTACAAGATTCCGGGGTCAACCTCCATTGTATTTTGGGTGGAGTTTGGATGAGAGAAATCATATGAAAAATGTTCACTAGCACATGGTAATGAGCAGAGCTGACAGTTATCAACCACCATGTTTAAGTGAAGAATGGCTCGCATTCTCTCCCAGCATGGTAAAAAATGTCAGGGAATGGACCTGTCAAGGATGGACGGTTGGGGGTTGGACCCCATAGGGTTGTTTTATTCACATTTTTTTACGTGTAAAAATATTTTTTGATGCTCATCGCACCCATGTAACACTTGCACGATGCCCAGGTTAGATGGTACGACCAGCTTGGCCAGGTCATGGGGGTTGGACATTTTTTAGTGGTTGGTCGGGTCACATTTTTTTATGCATCCGAATGGTTTTTGATGCCCTTCACACCCGTCACACTTGCACAATGCCCATGTTAGACAGTACATCCATGTTGGATGGGTCATGGGGGTTGGATGCCCTGGGGTTGGTCGGCTAGGGGTTAGACGCCCAATGGTTGGTCGGGTCACATTTTTTGACGTGTAGGATCAGTTTTTGATGCCCTTTACACCCCTCTCATTTGCATGACACTCGGGTTTCTATGATGGTACGACCAGAAGTTGGATAGGTCACATGGTTGGGCATCACTCATTAGAGTCTCAACAACTCAATCTTGGATTTTAATGTGGTATGGCACCCATGTCTTCATCAAACAGAAACTTTCAAGTAACCCCCCTAATCTCAGGAAGCGAATTTGTATGGGTGCCCATACCTCTTTAATGAGGTTTGGTGAGATATTGCTTATATATTGTAAAATCCACCTCATTTTTAAAGGAGACATTCTAGGAGTCTGGGGAAACTCTTGCAAAAAAATTCTCTCGACTCCATTTGAGCTATAAGCCTTCTTCTTTGCTTGACAAGCGTATTTATGTATTTAAGCATCAATGTAATGGTCTGTACACCTTATAGAGCAACAAATTCATGTTTTTGTGGCATTTTTAAACCCTTTTTCATGTTTTGTTGTTTCTTTATGCCTCTCCATTTCAAAAAAATTTCTGTGCATGTATTTAACATTTGTAGGTGTAAGATGTTGTGTTTCATGGAGTGCAGATGGAAGATGGAGTTTAGGTTTGTGTCACTGTTGTTCTGACCTCTCACAGATCTATTTTTTCTCTTCTTCCTCCCTCATCAGAGTATCTCACCCCTTTTCTTGGTGATATCACCTTGTTAGTGTAGGATTTCCCATTTTCTTGTATTTTCTCTTTCCCTGTATTTGGCCTATTGTTAGGATAGGTGTAGCTAGCTTTTTTTGGTTTACATTAGGATTAGGTAGCCAAGACAACCTTACTCTGGAGGCTCTTTGTTCTCAAGTTCAAGTATGGAGGTTAGCACATCTTGATAGATGGTCCCATTATTATAGAGGAAGTTACAGATTACACCTATGTACCCTTACATTCAAAATATGGAGCATTCGGGTTGAGTTTATAATTTTACATTGTATTGTAGTTACTCTGCATCTACTTGTCCTTCAAAGATTTTAATCTCAAATTTCATCTCAATTCCTTTAAAAGGATTATGATCAGATTTTACCTTTTCTCTTGCGTTTGAAGTCTCTTGGCGTTCATGCTCTTCCCCATAAGCTTCCTCATGGTGGCTCCTCCCTATGCTATAACTTTTTTAGCTAAGCCTCAAACCACTGAGTCCATGGAGTCTTACTTGACAGAAGTTGTCTTCTACTGGTATGCAAGTTCTTCTTGGTTCTAAACATCTGTATCCATCATGGTCTTCAGCATCTCAATTCTACAGACCAACTTGGATCTTCCTCCATTTTGTAGGCCCAATTCTTTGTTTGCACTTCCTTGTGGAAATTTCTGGATCGCAAGGTAAAACCTCTTCACCTTTAGATCTCGTCATTGTCTTACAAATTCAGAGAATGAATACCACAATCCTAGATACTTGTTAGGCTCTTGGATACCAAAATGATCTATAAACTCTTCAACTTTGGAATTATTGCAAGCATAGAATCACAAATTAAGCTCTTGATGTTTACTTTCTATTAGAAAATGACAGAGATAACTAGTGAATGAATTTTGGCTTATGCTTAGAATCAACAATTGTAAAGAAAGGAAAAAATATAAACTCATAAACACTAACAATTTTATCTCTGTCAACCTCTAAAGGAGGAAAACCAAAAGGGAAATTTCTCTTTCTTCCCACTTTTATTGGCCAATTCAAAACAATAAGTACATTTGGATTACAATAAGTGTGAAAGAGAAGTAGATAATATCTCACAATTCCTCCCAATTACTTGCTTGCTTTGTCTCAACACTCCTTTCTTCTGCAAAACACAATTCCAACACTAAGAACTTCTCTTCTCACTTGCTTTCATGCTTCGTTGATTGTGTTCTCTTCTACAAACATGTATTTATAGCCTTTCTCAATGTCCTCCCGTGCACTGGAGAATGGGAAAGGTCATGGAGGAGATGAGACATGGACAATATTTCAAATTATGTGGTTTTTTGTTTATTTTTTGTTTCTTTTGAAAGAGCCAAGACCACCACCCTAGTTGGGCAGTGATTCTATAACCGTTGTCTACACAGAGCGACAATCCTGTTACTATAAAGTGCAGAACCTCCGTGTATTATTTTTCTTTCTTCGTGCTGACTAATCTGATGAAGTAGAGTCATTTGGATCCCTATGGATCAATGAACTAGGACCATATGGCATATATATCTATACATCCAAGTCCCATGAATCTAATCATGAAACATCTTCCCTCTCTTCTCCCTATTATAAGAAGCATGTCCAGTGACCTATGGATGTAGTGGAGGGATATGCCACTACGGATTTCATCTGTGTGGTCCTAGGCATCTCTAAGCAAGCCTGTAACCTAGCCTGTCACATTCATAAACATCAAGTTTTAACACCCAAATTTTTGAAATACATTAGTAATTTAGAAACTTAGAATTTATAATGCATGTGAAATCTTCCTGCATCTCATGATCCCTATCAATTTTTCATCGACGCGTTGTAGGGTCAATGGTAGACTCACAAGGGGTAGGCTACATACAAATAAATCGTTCAAATTAAATATTTGCATGTATAAAATTTGATATTGTAGATAAGTAATAAGAAAAAATTCCTCCAAAATTTAACAAATTTGAAAAATTGCACTTGAGTATAGTGGATCTACAGACATTATGGCAGCATTTACAGCAGCCTCTAGAGTCTGCATAAAGGGAGGAGTCTCTCTGTTAGTCATAAGCTATACAAAAAAACATGTACAGATCAATATTAATCTACATGACTGCCACATAACAGACTCAAAGCATAATTGACACATAACAGAGATAATATATTAATTTTCTAATAGAAACCAACCAAAGACTCTTAATATCTTCTTCCCAAGTTTATTTTCCTTTTACGATTGAGAGTAATTTGTCTACAAAAAGTGTCAAAAGTGAATGTGTTCCCAAGACTAGTGCAATGTTCTTAATGCCTTTCTTATTGCATATTATCATGAAATAGGATTATATACCTTCCCAATTGATATAACCTAGTATTTTGAAACCACCCAAGGCTTGTAAAACCTTCCATACAAGTTTATCTTTACAAAGAGACAATTTCACAACCTTGACTTGGTTGTCTAGTAAAATGTGGAGAAATTTTACATACCAACAATGTCTACGATTTATACAATGCAATAGGTAAGGTTAGAAGGCATAAATAATATTTGAGCTCGAGGGAGGTCCACTAGTTGCTTACGAGCTTTATCATTGATTATCTTTCCCCAATCTATGAATTCTATCTCTGTTGATGGTGGAAATGACCTAGATATTTAAGGCTCAAAACACCATATCACCTTATCTCCTTTTACTTAAATTATAAATGTGATGACATTAAAAATAACATCATTGAAATCATACTTTTGGATTCTCTCATAGACTTAGGATTTACCCTATTTGTAAAATTGGATCATGACAAATTAATTTCCTTTAGAAACTATTCTTGATGATTTTCCTAGTAAGTTAACACACCATTAATGCTCAAGTCATTGTAAACCTCACAAAAATGGATTAGTTATGCTAATGGAGTACGTGAATCCTTTCTCACTTCCCAAGAATTTAGATCATAATTATTTATGCATTAAAATAATAAGTCTACACATTTAGTGAGATATGGAAGCCAATCACCTTATTGAGACTATTTTTGGCCAAGTATTTGAAAATTTTGAATGTGTCTAGTATAGTCAACTTGTCTTGAAAGATATCAATTTCAACATGTCTATTTTATAATTCTTTAATCTACAAGAAGTTAGTTTATAATGTGGAACATGGCTCAAATCCATGGTACTATGAACATAATTTTATTTCAATAATGGAAACAATTGAACTTGTATCACTAAGAAGTTGGGCACTTGAAATATAGTGTTCAGGAAGCTAAATTTTTTTTTGGGGGGTTGTTTATAAGTAAGAAAAGTAATATAGTTGAGTTCATGCATATTCTGAATGAACCACTTTTTTTGATATTTGGAGGACTTTTGCAGTATGATTTAGTGTATTAATAGGCTTCAAAAATGACCTGTCTATATGAGGGATAGGTGTGAAGTGAATCAACTCCAGGTATCCCATTTTGAACAACTCATTAGCATCATATTCTATGTCCAACTGTGACCCATTAGAGATAAAATTCTTATTGAGTTGTGGATCTTAATTACTTCAGATTAGCATGCAATACAGAAACTTGCAGGAAAATACACAGTAACTGGCTTTGGTTATGGAGGGACCAACATCGGTCACCTATGACCGGAATCAGTCACCTATGACCGGCATCGGTCATGCAAGGAGGAACCGACATCAGTTAGGGCTAACCGACGTCGATTACCTATGTGTGAGTGTTTTAATTAATTCACGGGAATTAGATCTAATATTAGTTGTAAAATCATATCTATTAATTGTAATTACATGGCTAAGTGCCCTAAGTTTGTATATTCATATATAATCTTGAAAGCTAGGGTTTAGAAGTAAGAATTGAAAATTTTGACGATTATTGTGAGAATAATTGTGAGAGAGAAAATTCTTGAGAGAAAAACAAAATCTTAAGAGAAAGAAAGTACTATACATCTGAGAGGTGTGGAAGATTGAAAATCTTCAATTGTATATCTTGTGAAAGCTTTGGATAATAGATTGGTTTGTTTCTTGGTGGATGTAACCCGCACTGGGTGAACCACGTTAAATATTGTGTTGATTTATATGTCTTGTTTTGTATATTTCTTTATGGTAGAATATCTACTTTTATTTGCATATATGCTTAGATCTGATATATTATCTCTACAACCGGTGTGCTAACCCTAACAAATGGTATCAAAGCATTTATTTAAGGGTTTTTTTGTTGACATATTTACTCACAGAGGGTTTTCTGATTGAGTGGGAGCTACAGTAATGGGAGAAGAAAAAAATACAAGGTAGAGAAATTTGATGACCGAAATTATAAATTATGGAATATATGCAGATTGAGGATTATCTGTATCAAAGAGATTTGTACTTACCATTGGATGAAAAATCTAGACCTACGAAGATGACTGATGAAGAATGGAATATTCTTGACAGAAAGGATTTGGGATCTATAATATTGAGCCTAACAGCATCTGTGGCTTCCAATATTATAGAAACAACATCTACAGTAGAGTTAATGAAATCTCTTACTAATTTATATGAAAAAACTAGTGCTTCAAATAAATTTTATTTGATGAAGAAACTATTTAGTTCTATGATGCATGAAGGTGGATCTGCATCTAGTCATTTGAATGATTTCCAGATCTATTATAAATTAGTTAAAATAAGTTGATATTCTGTTTAATGATGAAGTGAAAGCACTTTTATTCTTATGTTCTTTGCCTGATAGTTGGGATAAATCGGTAATGGTTGTTAGTAATACAACATCTGCTAATAATACTTTGAAGTTTGATGATGTGGTTAGTATAATCTTGAATGAAGAAATTTACAGGAAAAGTATAGAGGAATCATCATATGGGAATGCTTTGAATTTAGAAAGCAGGGGAAGGTAGAAAGAGAGATCCAAGAGTAAGAGTAATGGGAAATTAAATTCAAGGGATAACAGATATAAATCCAAAGGTAATGAAGTTACCTATTGGAAATGTGGAAATAAAGGACATGCAAAGAAAGATTGTTGGTTCAAAGGATAAAGTGAACCAACACTCAAACAAAGGTAAAGAGAAAAATATTGCAGCAGAGGTAATGCAAGATGATCTTATTCTTTCTTTAGATAATAGAATAGAATCATGGGTTTTAGATTCAGGAGCTTCTTTCCATGCAACCCCTAACAAGGGTTATTTTAGAAATTATGTCCAAGGTAATTTTGGGCATGTTTATTTAGGTGATGATGAACCTTGCAGTATCATTGGTAAAGGGTAAGTCCATCTTAAATTGCAGAATGGAAATACTTGGGTATTGAAATATGTGAGGAATGTGCCAAGCCTGAGGAGGAATCTTATTTCTGAAGGAAAACTAGGTGAAACTGGCTACATGGTTACTTTTACAGGAGACTCTTGGAAATTCACCATGGGTGTTTTTGTTGTGGAAAGAAGTAAGAAGGTAGGAAAGTTATATTTATCTACATGTGTTATTGATTCCTTTTCTACATTATCTACTTCAGATTCAGATGCATGTATGTGGCATAATCGGTTGAGCCATATGAGCCAAAAAGGGATGGAGATCTTAAAGGCTAAGGGTAAGTTATTAGATTTCAAATATTTGGATTTGTATTTTTGTGAGCATCGTGTCTTTGGAAAGCAAAAGAGAATGATATATCTCAAAGTTGGGGCAAATAAAGAAGGATAATAAATTGGAGCTTGTACACTCAGATGTGTGGGGATCAACTCAGGTAGCTTCTCATGGAGGATACCAGTATTATGTTACTTTCATTGATGATGCTACAAGAAAGGTATGGGTTTATTGTATTAAACATAAATATGATGTTTTTGAAACTTTTAAAATATGGAAAGCCCTTGTTGAGAATGAATCAAATTCAAAGTTAAAATGCCTTAGAACTGACAATGGTGGTGAATATTGTATCAAGGATTTCAATGATTATTCGTTCAGTGAATGGGATACGTAGAGAAAGAATGGTTCCTAAGAACACCACAAGAGAATGGTGTTGCAGAAAGAATGAGCATGTCAATCATGGAACATGCTAGAAGTATGAGGATACGTTCTACATTTCCTTTGCATTTTTGGGAAGAAGCAGTTGATACATGTGGTTTATTTGATTAACAGTGGGCCTTCAAGTTCACTAGATGGAGGAATACCGGAGGAAGCTTGGACCGGAAAAGAGGTACATCTTTCTTTTCTTAGAGTATTTGGTTTAGAATATTTTGTGCATATTGATAAGGAAAATAGGAAAAATTTGGATGCAAAATCCAAGAGATGCCCTTTCATTGGTTATGGATCTGGTGATTTCAAATTCCGATTTTGGGATTTAGAGAATTCTAAAATTATTAGGAAACATGAAATTGAATGAAATGAAAAGAGAATGTACATGGATCAAATTTTAGTACCCAAGGATGAATCAGTTAAGAAGTTTGTGAATGAAAATGAATTCTCATATTTAAAAATAATACTGACAAGGTTTACATAGTAACCAGTGTCGGTTAAACCCTAACTGACATCTATAAGAAGAACTAATATCGGTTACAAAAGAGCAAAACCGACATTGGTTAGAAGAACCTGGCATCGGTTACATGTGACTAGTGTCGGTCACTGACACATTTGGATACGAATGTCAAGGAGGTCCAGAATGAGCCTCTGGTACCCCAAACTCCTGTGAGAAGGTCACAAAGGGTAAGTAAACCTCCAAAAATATTTACACCTTCTCTGTTTTATTTATTATTTACTGATAACGGTGAAATAGAAATTTTTGAAGAAGTAATGCACGATAAGATCCACGTCCAGTGGGAGTATGGCATGGATGAGGAGATGGACTCCTTGGAACAGAACCAAACTTGGGATTTGGTTAAGTTGCCAGCAAGTAAGAGGATATTACAGAACAAGTGGGTTTACAGGATCAAGGAAGAAAAGGGTGCGACAAAAAAGGTACAAGGCAAGGCTTATAGTAAAGGGATTCACACAGAAAGTAGGTATTGACTTTGGTGAAATATTTTCTCCTGTTGTTAAGATGACTTCTATTCATATTGTATTGAGTTTAGTTGTAGTACATGATTTGCATTTAGAGAAACTAGATGTGAAGATGGATTTCCTTCATGGTGATTTGGATGAAGATATTTATATGCAGCAGTCGCTTGGGTATAAAGTCAAGGGTAAGGATAAATTAGTGTGCAAATTGAAAAAGAGCCTATATGGGCTCAAGCAAGCTCCAAGGTAATGGTACATGAGGTTTGATAGTTTTATGAATGAGCATGGTTACTTGAAATGTGGATCTGACCATTGTTTTTATTTCAAGAAGCTTGAAAATGGGAGCTATATTATTTTGTTACTATATGTGGATGATATGCTTATTACAGGATCTAGTATGCAGGACATTGGTGAGCTTAAAGGAAAGCTAGCTCACACATTTTCTATGAAGGATTTAGGTGCTGCAAAAAGATTCCTTGGTATGCAAATACATAGAGACAAGAAGAACAAGAAATTATATTTGTCTCAGGAGGCTTATATCAATAAGGTGTTGGAAAGGTTTTATATACAAGATTCAAAACATGTAAGTACACCTATGGCTAGACACTTAAAATTGAGCAAAGATCAATGTCCATACATCACACGAGGAGGTTGAGTACATGAGCATGAGTTCCATATGCTTCAGCAGTTGGGAGTCTTGATGTATGTTATGGTTTGTACCAGACCAGAAATTGCCCATAGGAAATGGGAGTTGTGAGTAGATTTATGGCTAATCCAGGTAAAGAACATTGGAAATTAGTCCAATGAATTCTCAAGTATTTGAGAGGGACATCCAGCATGAAGTTATGTTATGGAAGGTTAGGATACTTCTTTACATGGCTATAAGTTGATTCAGACATGGCTGGTGATTTGGATGGCAGGAGGAGCACCACTGGATATGTTTTCACAGTAGGCAGGCACGATAGCTAGCTTGGATTTCTAGATTACAAAAGGTTGTGGCCCTACCTACTACAAAGGTTGAGTATGTTGCAGCTATAGAAGCTAGCAAGGAGATGATATGGATGAGCAGGTTCATGGAAGAGTTAGGAAAAGGAGAAAGAGGATTGCAGATTGTACAATGATAGTCAAAGTGTGATTCATCTGGCAAAGAACTCAGTGTTTAATTCTAAGAATGAAACACATTCAATTAATATATCACTTCATACAGTAGGTATTGGAGGATGGGAAACTAAAGTTGGGGAAAATTCATACAAGAGGAGAACCATGCGGATATGCTAACAAAATCGTTGGCAAAGGACAAGTTGGAGCTACACTCCACTTCTATTGGTCTTCGAGTTTGATACTTGAAGACGAAGAAACAAAGCTAAGGAATGATCCAAGAATGACGTTGTATAGGTATAGTGTGGTAAATTATCTCCAAGTGGAAGATTTTTGAGTTATGGAGCGCAATTACTTCAGATTAGCATGTAATATGAAACTTGTAAGAAAAATACAGTAACCGACATTGGTTATGGAGGGACCGGCATCGATTAGGGATAACCAGCGTTGGTTACCTGTGTGTGAGTGTTTTAATTAAATCACATGAATTAGATCTAATTTTAGCATAAAAACATATCTATTAATTGTAATTTCATGGCTAAGTGCCCTAAGTTTGTATATGCCTATATAAGCATGAAAGCTAGGGTTTAGAAGTAAGAATTGAATAATTTTATGATTATTGTGAGAATAATTTTGAGAAATAAAATTCTTGGAGAAAAAGTAAAAGCTTAAGAGAAATAAATTATTGTACATCTGAGAGGTGTGGAAGATTGTAAATATTCAAATGTATATCTTGTGAAAGCTTTGGATAATAGATTGGCTTGTTTCTTGGTGGATGTATCCCACACTGGGTGAACCATGTTAAATTTGGTATTGATTTATATATCTTGTTTAGTATATTTCTTCTGGTAGAATATCCACTTTTATTTGCATATATGCTTAGATCTAATATATTATATGTACAATCAGTGTGCTAACCCCAACAAGTTTGTTATTTGTTGTAATGTCATTCTATAGAAGTATCGGTAATAAACATTAATCTTGTTGAAACAACCTTCTCAATAATCCTCCATTTTAGGTTGATGAGAAATGTTGAGATACTTTTGTTTTGTTTCCATAAACTACTTATTTTCATATGACCTCCTAAAAGAGTAGGAATCTAGGTTTAATGATCCTATGAAAGCTTCGATGTTACTCGAGTCTCCAAAATTCCTACAAGAGTAGATACACAATTGAACTTCCACAATTAGAAACAAAGTGTAAAGAGAAACTATTCTACGTAAAATTCATGTGAGGCGTGCCAGTAGCCTCAGTTCCCAGAGCAAATCATGACCCGTTAAGCTCCTGCGTATAAAAGAAAAACATATTAATATGTACATGTACACGTGAAATATTACACACAAATATTAAAAATGTGTATTTAATAATAAAAGTGAAATCAAATGAAATTTGAAATGTAAGTAACTTAAAACATACGTCTGTAACATGCCCAGCTGCAGTAGCTAGTATATCAACGTCGGATGTGTCCTTCATTAGCTCTTGTTGTTTAAAAATAAAAATACATATTACTTTTTACATGTATGTACATGACGTAATCAAATACATATATATTAAAATCTCAAATAAATTAAACTATTATATATATATATATATATATATATATATATATAAAATATTTGTTTGACATTTACCTATAAAAAACCAATAGCATTTGCACAAATTCCAAAAACATCTGCTATCATCTTATCTAGAGAAAAGAAATTATGTGATCCAGTAAATGATGTCTTTCCCACAGTGCATACGGCACCACATGATCCACAGTGGTGTGGTGCGCTAGAACTGGCACCTCCACCAACATCACCAGATATAATCTAGTCATTATGTTGGGTGAGAGTGTCAGTGAGCTCCCTTAATGCATGTAGTGTATCAATCTCCGTAACTCCTTCACTGTAGGAGGAATAATTGAAGGAAGTGGAGGTTTTGGGGCATGGGGGATCCTTGGTTGACCAACGCATTCACCAGGTCTACTCTGTGCAGAGCTACCTCCTTGCCCATAAAACTCTTAAAATTCAAAATAATTTGGGACCTCATTAAGCACGAACTCGCAATATAATTTCTTCAAAAAATAGAGAGGAACCTCATTTTTGTTGCATGGTGGATAATCAAAAACCATCCACCATTTGTCCCAAAAATTGTTCTTGATTTGGTCATCATGGCACCAATGGATTGGGAACTATTTGCAAGTAGTTGCGGGAGGGCATTGGTTCCCGAGCTAGTAAATAATGCACAAATGCGGTCTTTTACAATTTTTTTGTCTTTTACGGTACCATGGGATAATTTATCTACATACCTATTGTCCTCTCAATTTTCCCTGAATCTATTTTCATGGAAATTGGAGCCCCGCTCATACGAAGGGGAAAATTTCTAAGTTAAGGCCCGCAGTCAATCAGGAAGGGACATGTGGCCTATGTTAGTGAGTCAACGGCGGGGGCATGGACTTTCGGGGGGAAGATTAGAATTTTCCCCTTTCCAAAATAGATAAAGTATGAAAACGAAACACGCCCCCGTAACCAGTTAGGTGATGCCACGTGTCAAAGAATGAAATCATAATAGTGGGCCCACGGAGGTTTTTGAGAATTTGATCCTTTTGTTAAAAAAGAGTTGAAATGGTAGATTTGAACCACATTTCCTCAGTCACTCAGACGGCACCACGTGTCTGGCCTTTGGCGGAGCTACGGGGGCAGAGCAAATCAAGAAAATGCACTTTTTCTCCCAAATGTCAGGAAATGTAAATTTTCTCCCCCAGGGCCGTCATTGCTTGGATCTTGCCACGTGTAGGATCCAAATTTGAAGGTAAAAGGGGGAAAAGATAGTCAAAAGCCCTCTTCTAGTTTTTATCGCCTTTAATGAACCAGAGCTCTGCAAAACAAAAAAATGGATCATTCTCCTTTCTTTTCTCTTTGATTCCTTTTATTTCTTTCATGTGATGTGTTTTGGTTTGATTTTGGAGACGAATTGATAAGTTTAAAGAGATGTAAAGTTTGATTTCAGAAAGCATATTTTATCGGGCATACGCGATAAAAAGGGATAAAACTTACCAGTAAGCACTCGAGTGCTATGAAAGTGGTTAAAAGGTAGAAATGGCAGGACCACATGAAGGAGAAAATCATGAGATGTCCCCTGCTAAAATAATCACGCTTGAACTGACGAAATATTCACCTTTTTGAACCTCTGATTTTCATGAGTGTGTTTGTTTCATGTCACTTTCCAAAAGAGGATCTGTGACAAACATTATCCCTTTCAGATATTCTTTTCTTGGGGACAAAGTATGGATGTATACAAATTGTTATAAATATATGGCTTTGGCCACGGGAAAAGGGGATTCTGGTTTTCTGGGAAGGTTGTAAATTCTGAAGTAATTAAATACATAAGTTCTTTCTTTCTTATTTTCCTCTGTTATATCTTTCTCTCTCCTCGCTTGATTCAATGAATATTTTGTTTTTCATTCAATATAAACTTTGTGTTCTGGTCTGTGCGAATCTTTAGAACTTTGTGTTTGCAGATTTATGTCGGTGGTGAAGTAATAGATCCTTTTCTATATTTTCTTGGTTCGATGTAAGTAGGGAGATACTCTACTATCTATATTTCCCCAAAGCATCATTGTTTTTCTTCCTTCTCCCAATATCCATATTCTTCTATTCCTTCTAAGTGATAACCTTTTAAGTATGAAAACATTCCAGTATATCAGGGTCCAAACATTGAGAGATATATATTTGCACATTTATTTTTCCTGCTTTCAATAAGGGAACCTCTCCCATTAAAGAGGAGGGACTTGTTGTCCCCGGAATGCGGTTTCCACCCATGTTCCATTCGGAAACCCAACAATACCACCGCCTACAATCGCCTCTAAAAGTATTTCATCTATCTATTTGGTTAGTTGCGGAGTCGACTTCGCCAATCAATGTTTGCAATGTGTTGGCTAAAGTCATGCGGGATGGATTTGTGGCATGATTTTGTCTTATTTTATGAATAAGGTTCTCAGTGGCAATTGTATTTTGTCAGATTCTTCCAATGATATCAGCTTGTGTTCCTGTTGATTCTATGGGGACAGAAGGAGCCACATGAGGTGGGTCTACATTTGGAGGAGGGTTTTGAGGAATGCTTGGAGGATTTGGAGGAATATTTGGACGGTTTGTAGGATTATGAGCTTTCCGAACAACTAAAAAAATAAATAAATTGTATACATAAACAAAAAATGAAAATCACAAAAAATAACCTAAAATGCAAGAAAATTGATCAAAATCAGAGGACATACCTCTTCATCTTGGTGGCATCATTGAAAATTTTGCGATCCAGAAGTTTGAAAAGTAATTTGTAGGGGGTATCCAAAGATCGAGTGCCAACAATGGAGGAGAAATCATGGTTCGTAGGGGAAAATGAGGGAGAATGAGGGGTCACGGGTCTATTTTTTTTCTCAGAGGACCACAATTGCCTTTTATAACCATGATCACAGTTTTAGGTTTGGAAATCCCCAAACCTGTAGAAAACAATCTTTGATCACAGTTTTTAAAACCATGATCGCGGTACGTGAATTTGGGGTTTTCATGTCCACCAACTTGCTGCACTGACCTCCTGACAGAGCTCCTTCTTTTGAAATCCCATTGTCCATTAATGTATTTGAAACTAGATTGGTGTTAATAACCCCCTTGTTCTCATACACCAATTCATCTGACCTCACCAGATAATACATGTTGGTTAGTTTAGTAGGAAGCAATTGAAAAAGTGATGTTGCTTCTGCAATTTTATTTCCCCTATAAGTGGGTATGCCTGTCAAATTCCCAAAACTCGGAATTGCAGATAGGATGTAAACATATAAAGTCTTCTTCATGCTATCTGAAATGCCAATTAAGATTTGTTGGGAAGGTCTTGAATTCCTATTATTGAGAAATTTATTTGAGAGAGTGAGAGGTGGATACAAATGCAAAGGAAATATGCTCAGTGTGACATGCGTAGCTATTACCACTCCCACTGGAACTAACATATTTACACCCAAACTTCAACTTCCAAACCAAGCCCAAAATCATCAAATATATCCTCTAAAAATGCTTACAAATTCCCCAAAATCCAATTTTCCCAAAATTCTCATGCATGCCCAAAATTTCATTAAAACATTCTCACATAAATCAAAAATCCTATTATTTTATTCTTGAGATGGGGTTCCCACAAGCCCCAAGTAAATTGGGAGAATTTAGGAATGTTTGAAATATTTCATGATTTACTTAAATTTACTTGAATTTCCTTCTATGGAAATCCATTATCTAGTGCTCACATTTCATATATATGGGTAATTATTATTTACATGTGTTTGTAATTACCATATGGTTGAAATGATAAATATGTGGTTAGTGAGTGGTTCATATATAGATATAATAAAACAATTGTTATTATTTTATTATATCTACAAGAGAATATTGTTGTACCTCTAAATCTATTAACAGGTTATTTGTTTGTATGGGTTCCTATTTTATAGGGTATTAGTTTTCTATTACGATGGCTATGTAATAGCCTAATGTATTACATGAGATATCTGGACATAAAATACAATACAGTGTGAATATATTATTTGTTATATTGTGTTCATTATGTTCTCTGTTGCTTAGACTTTGACCCAATTCAAGATTTGGTATTAGAGTGAAGTTCATCTATGTCTTTGATGAAATAACAAATATGAAGGGGTGCATCTCTTTGTGTTAAGCCCCAGACTAATAAAAATCTCATGGGACAATAGTATTTGTATTATTATATTTTAACAGATTTGATTGCGCATTATATTGGTTTTGGTCTACATCAGTGAAGCATTGCATATGGAAGTATTGATTTGTTTACAATGTGTTTGGTTCATCCCTAACTTGGTATGATAAATAGACTGTTTATTTATATTTTTGCATAAGAAAAAAAACACCTATACTCGGCTCCACATGTTCCACCTTTGCTTGAGCCTCATCTCCAACTCAACATGGTTGATCTGAATGCATGTTCGGTTTGTATAAAAGATGCTTCTACAGTAAAATTCACTTGTGTAGTGGTTATCAAGTGATATACACCTCTACTGATAGTTTCCAAAATTATATCAACACTCTGCTCGTTGGTGGTGGACACCGTGTGATTGATGTGTTGAGAAATAACCCAAAAAATAGTCATCGTTATCCTCGTACAAATCTTCGATACAGTTACAAAATTGGGTTACATAATTTCTATGCAAAATTGGTACATGCATCAGGATCATTGTTGGGTCTGGTTCAGGTTCTAAATTGAAAACATTTGGTGAGAACCATGGATATTCCATATATCAAATTAGTTAAAGAAATTTTCTCAAACATACAACCACTCCTTAGCATCAAATTTCTTTTTCTGAATATCTACGCTCAACAATGAATTTCATCCACAGATCTCGGCATTCTTAGTGCTCTCTGTCCTACTCAACATCTTTGTATTCTTTGAGACCTCCATGTAAGTTGCACTTTCTCAGGTCTATAGTTTAAAATACCATGTTTATTTGCAATATAAAGGTTGTTGTTTGTTAGATCAAGGAGAGAAGATTCATCCAAAGGCCATTACAGTGCATGCCAAGAAACATTGCACAGAGCACATAATTGATCAACGAACAAGAGAAGAAATCTTAGGGTTTTTTTAGTTCAAAATTAAGTATGTCTTGTTATTATATGCCAATTATGAGTCAAGTTATCATGTTAAGATTCTATATTCTAGGTTAAAGTTTTATTTAAAAAGTAATTAGTTGTATTGAAATTCATTGTCAATCATATAGGTGATTAGGTGGGTCTTTTAAATTGAGTCATCAATGAAATGTTATTTTGTTGTCAAAAGTGTCCAATATTTGTATGTGTCAAAAAATTAAGTCATTTATATTATTAATTTTTTCATTACAAATGTTTGGTATTATTTTTCCATCTAAAAATTTAGTAAGAGTTTAGGTTTAGAGTTAAGTTTTGAGGTCCAATCAAAATTGCCAAAATAGGTGATTTTAGGATTATCATCCTTGTCTAGTCAAAGCATCAAAAGTGTAAAGTTGTAAAAATAAAAAATAAAATTTTTCTCACGAACGCATTTTTGGTGTTACCAGACATTCGAAAAATAAGTTGTTTCATATTTCGGGAGGGATACTATATAATAAACAATGTGGAAACAGTTGAGCATCACATATTTATCCAACTGAGTTAGCATCACATTCACTGGAGGATGGAGGCAAAGGAGGTTGGATGTCGATCAGCGACCTCTTGTCAGTCACAAACGACGAGGCTGCACAAATTTGTGGTGGCATGTTCAAGATTTCAGTTGTGTGCTTCAATTTCATAGTACTTGTTTTACAATATGTTCATGTGGTAATAAAGTGAGCATTTTTTCCTATGTTAATTCCCTAATGTGAAGATATTGTGGAAAGATGAAAGCACAAAGGTAAAATCAACATCATGACACTTCAAGAGGATGAACAGGGGGTTCATACCTGGAACAAGGGTTCCTTTTTGGTGGACAGGGGTCCATTTTTGTTGAAGGGTTTGTACAGTGAACAGAGGTTCATGAATGGAATATGGGTTCCTTTTTTTATGGACAAGGGTTTGTATATGATGAACAAGGATTCATACCAGATGAGCAGGGGCTCATACCGAGGTTTTTTGTCAGCCTTTGGAAAACCATCAATGAGCCAGCTGCAAGTTGCAAAAGAAGTGTGAGTATGTTTCTCCCCATGTTTGCACTAAGGGGGGGGAATGTTAGTAAATCCATTGTCTAGTGCTCACATTTCATATGTATGGGTTATTATTATTTACATGTGTTTATAATTACCGTATGGTTGAAATGGTAAATATGTGATTAGTGAGTGGTTCGTATATAAATATAATAAAACAAACATTATTATTTTATTATATATATATGAGAAAATATTGTTGTACATGTTATCTAATTTTGCACACATGGAAAAATTAGACAAGGGAGTCCTGTTGAACCCTAGGTCTTCACCGAAGGACTTAGAGGCCTACATGTAAGTTCTTGTGTTTCGAGAACATTTACAATGTTCCAAGAGGATTTAGGAACATCTTGAACTATTTTTCCTTTCCTGGGTTTTAAAATATCCAAATTTACTCAGAGCAAGGAAATTGATATTTGAGAGGCACACTCTCAAATGATTCATGTAGAAATGATCAAAATCTGTAAATCAGGTTTAAAGGGTCTTGTTGCACTTACTTTACCCTCTAGTTTCAAGAAAGATCCAAACAAAGTCACTTATTAGTGCAAAATAACATTTTGAGAGGATCCGCATTAGGGGGATGAGTTAAGGGATAACTCACCGAGTGGCTCGACAAGTTGAGCTCGAGGAAAAAGGGTGCTTCTTAAGTTGGAAGGCCCGAGTGGCTCCAAAAAGGAATGTTTACATTAAGAAACTAAACCATGAGATTATGCATGGTAACTACGGGTATCCCGACAATTTGTGGAATCGCTCAGTAGTCAATCCTGAGAATACGAATTCAAGATGGTGGTAACGCGAGACTAGTTCATCGGGGGCTCGACTCGGTAATATTGTTACAAAGATCAACCATGAGCTCTAAAAATAGCTAAGAATAGTGCATGAAGGACTGATCTCTTAAGAGCTTGATGAATAACGAGTCACGGGATCGAACTAAATATAGCTTTCATCGAGTAGAGCCCGAGTTCATGAGTAAACAGATAGATTTATACTGGAGCTCAATGTGAAGGCTCAGAAACTGGGTTTGACCTTGCAGAAAGAGTGGATCTAGGTTTGCCACAAAATAATTGATATCGAACAAGGGAACCGAGTTAACTAGAGGATCTTGTAGGAAATAAGGAGCTCAGGAAATTTTGTGTCAACATCGAATTCGCATAACGACCGAGTTGTGTTTTCCAAGAGCTATGCTCAAATGGAAACATTGACGTAACATAAGGTGGGAGAAATTCTAAATTATGTCCAAGTGGGAATAATAATGTTGGCAAGACAAGGTAATAGGTTCCACTTTGGGGGGTTTCCAAGACTCGCATTGTCAGGATGTGGGAGATTCAAGTGAACATGGCCAAGTGGTAAACTCGTTGATACGCAGCTATGGAGAATTCAAGTGTTAGCACCATAATGTTTAATATCCCATATCCGAATTTAGCGTGGGCCCATCGAGTCACTTTACCAAGTGGGGGATAATCATGTTGATGGACCAAGGTAACTTGCAACCCCTTGCCACCCCAACCAACTCATTCTAATTTTGTAAGGTTATCGACTTGATAAATATTGAAGACATAATCAGTGTGTTAGCATGGAAAGTTAATCACTCAAGATTCGTTAAGAGACATGGTGTTCTAGCTAGTGCAAGACTTGTCACTCAATGCGTGATTGTTGGTGAAATTAGAGGCATGTGAGAAAATGATTTTAAGCTCATATTATAGGAAAAATTGAGTTTGGTATGCAACCAAATCATGAACCATGGAGAAGTGCAGACGAGTGTGAGCTCACGTAATTTGGTGAGCCACTCAAGAACTCAAACATGGCTGTCAAGTCGATGTTCAGGCTAGGATAACCCTTCATTAGCCGAGTCATGTTTAGAAAAGATTGGAAAGAATCACGTAGCTCAGGTATTTCGTGAGGAACATGACTAGGTAGTTTTGTCGGTGCAAGCGAGTTTGGTAAAAGAACACAGGGACGACAAGGTAGAACATAGTTGAGGGGTCGATCCGTTGTAATAATGCATTGCTCGATGGAACAGATCGAGATATTTAGAGATTTTGATTGGCAGGGATGGCAATCTAATGCATAGGTGAGCTCGAGATTGGAAGATATAGTTCGGATTGGATGGATTTCAGCTCAACAAGATTAAACATTGGTAAAGGTGAGTCCTTCGATGATTTGGTGAGCTAATTTGAAGTGTCGCAAATGGTATGGTATGATTGTAAATACCTTGGTGTCGGGATAGCTCGAGGTTTTCTTCAGTGAGCCATGTATAGTTTATTGCATCGTTGGATGAGCTCAGCGATCATACAGAGAAAATGAACTTGGTTGTGGGGAAGTTGTGCAGAGAAAGTTTCATGACATGTGTTGTTGAGGTGAATCCACAAAGGTGACGAGATCCTTGCTGATGGAATGAAGTTGAGAGAGACCATTACCGTGAGGGGTTTTGATCAAGCCCACCATAGCAAAATCTAGAGAGTATGACAAGGATATCGATTCATAGATCGTGGTAAGCCATAAACTCACAAGCATGGCTCAAATAGTGAGTAAATTGGTAGCTCAACCATCAAGAGAATGGAAACTCGAGGCTCAAAATGAGTAGCTCAATCTTAATGATAATGAGAAAAGGAGCTTGTAAGAGAGGTGACTAGTTAAGGAAGAGTGATGGAGCTTGTTCAGGCGGATGCACAGGTTGATCGATGAAGCACTGGCTCGTGGTGTGAATGAACCGATTTGGTGTTGAATTGATTTATTGTTGGAGCTAGCTCAAACACGGCTTAACTCAGTAACTCACTCACCGAGTCACTTTGTTGGGTTAGCCGAAGTGAAGGTCCAGGTCAATGCAATGTGTGGAGAATGTGGGGGTTTGGTCAGGTAGCCCGACGTGATGGAAAAGTAAATTTGGTCCAAGTGAGTGGTCGTTACTTGAGTTGGCCAAGTCATAAGGAAATGTTAGAGCTCGGCTGGTCGGTGTAATATGCTTGAGAGCCCGTCAATCCATAACGAGCAACTCGTTAACCAACTCGGTGAGAGGCAAGCAAGCCAATCACCGAGCTGGTCCATTTTGCAAATTGGGCCCATCCAAAGCATAAACCAACCATAAGGGGGGTCCCACAAAAACATTAAATTTTATTTTTATTAAAATATTTTAATAAAATGATATTTTTATTAGTAAAATATTTTAACTAAAATATTATTTTAATTAAATAGTGGATAAGTATCAAACCTTTACATTAATGGCACATGATGGAATGTTCCTAGGTAGTGTCATTATTGATGTAATTAATGTAGACCATCATGTGCTACATTTTAGGCTAGGCATTTATTATTTTCTCCTCTCATCTCTCATAAAAAATTTCTATAAATGTAATTTGAGAAGCTCATTCCAAGGGGTTCGACAAGTTAGACATCTTAGAAAAGTGTATATTTTTTAAGAATTATCTCTCTTCTGCAATCTTAGCTTTGTAGATAGTGGGAACTTTCAAATCCTCCTTTCCAAGAATGTAATGGCAACCATTTGCCTTTTCCTGAATGTAATGATGCATTGTGCACATTGTTGAAGTAATAAAGAGTGTAGGGTTATGTGACTACTCATTAGTCCTTTCATTATTTTTGTATACTTCTTTGTGCCTCTCTCATGCTTGCAGGTATATTGTGCAAGTTCAATTTTCCATTGCAGGTTCTTAGAGTTCTATGCTTATCAAGTGGTGGGGTTGTGCATGCAGTTGAGTTGTGGTGTTTCTTCACCCTTCTGAGATTTCATCCTTCTTCGCTAGAAGACTGAAAGATTGATTTTTCTAGTTGATTTTAACGAAGGAAATACACGTTTCTTAGTTTTTGGTATTTTGTTTACCCTTTCTAAGTTGTAGTGGTGCACAATATCCTCTTCAAAACAACCCCTCCCAAAGTCTAGCAACATCCCTTTATTTGGCGCATTACCACTCCCTAGTATAGGTTTTATTCCTGTACAAATCTCTCTCCCTAAATTCCATGAAAATGATAGCATAAGCCTAGATAGCTAATTTTATTACACTAGGAGTAGTACAACACTTAGTTTATGAAGAGAAAGTCTGAGCCTTCTCCATGGAGGTTCACCTCGAGCCCAAGTCCCACAGCTTGAGAGGTGATCCCATGTTACCTAATCACACCGAACTTCCCTATTCATCATTCCTGGCCATTCGGAGGGTGCAGTGATTTGGTGATAACAGTTTTTGGAACTGCCTGGTGGGACCGAGTTGGTACTTCTCTTCATCACTTACACAAATAAAAGCAACTGTTGACTCCATATCTCTACATTTCAAATCTTAGTGTGTTAACTTATGCGAATAATTCAGATAAGATAGCTTCTTTAAAACAAGGAAATTATTAGCATACCGAGTTATCCTTGTATCCTCTAAGGAGAAGGAGAAGAGGCATTTCATCATCACCAGTTACAGCGTCACCTCTGTAGGGATCATTCAACTCCTCCTTACAAGAAGGTTTCCTCCACTAAGGAACAATCAACCTTTCATCATTATGGCATATCTCCTGAAAATAACTCAAACTTGCCTTCCTTTCAATGCAAGCAACCCCCTACGATCTAGCCCAGATGGGATGTTATACCCGCAGCTGCTCTTAAAATTTTACAATTCTTATAATGGGGAAACCAATGTCACTCTTTGGGAGCATATTTTGGACATAGCTAGCATTTGTGCAGTGCATAGTATTACAGAGGACAACATTGTTGTCAGGATCCTTGCTACTTCTCTTAAGGTAAAATCTCTTCAAGTGTTTCGAATCTTGGATGTCATTTCCATAACTACTTGGAATGAGTTAGGGGAGAAGTTCTACAAATAGTTCAAAGACAAGAGCAGATCACCTGTCACTCATGGAACAACTCACTACCATAAAGAGAGCTCATCAAGAATATATGAGTGATTTCAACTTCCGATTCCACAACACTTGGAATAGAATTTCAGCACTCAAAAATCCTTCTCCAAATAAATGCATTCTTGTATTATTTATGAGCCTTAAACAATGATGTAGCAGTTATGATCCAGTCCATGGGAGGACCACACTACCTGATGCCTATGAAGTTTCAATAAGAGCTGAGAATTATTTGATCCAAAAAGGGAAGATTCTACCAAACCTCTCATGCCTTTGTTTGTTGAACTTTCAAGTAATCAACCAACCATTTCGCCTTGTTCCATCAACTTCCATCCAACCAGTTATGTTTCCACCAGCTGCGACTGCGCCAATTCCTTCAAACGATCTGGCTGAGGTCAAGTCACTACTACAAACTTTTGGGAATGAACTTGTAGCACTTAAGAGGCAACGGTCTCAATATGCTCATCCTTACCAATCCTAGAATTGAACAGTACTAGGAAAACCATCCCACCTTTTCAAGGAAATGATCAGCCTGCAAAATCAACCAGCAAATCAAGTTGTGAATGTCAAGCCTCTGAACTTTAGGAATCCTCTTGTTGTTAACTCTTCTAGAGCCCTTGTACCTGTCTAGAATAATCTAGTTCAAGACTACGAATGGTGTTACCATTTTTCTCAACCTCACAATCAAAATATTTTCCCCAATGGATTTCTTATCCAAGCCCTTATGGTTCAAAGTGTATTTGCTCCATCGGAGTCAATGGAAATTTCATATACGTAAGAATCAGAAAATAAACCATAGGCCCTTGAGGAAACCACTTTGTTAAATTGGCAAGCAGAAGATTTTTGTGAGTTGAACACAGATTCTTCATCAGTAGTAGTAAATAATCACTCCAAGAAAAGGGAAATGGAATCCCAACCCTCCAAAACTGATCAAGTATCCACTTCGCAGCCTCAGCCACAAGTGGTGGTTACCAACAAAGACGAGGGGAAGAAGTCAACATAAATGCATGTTGGTCAAACTACAAGGAAAGAAGGTTCTCCATGCATCACAATACCCAACAAGCACTTTCCAAAAGAGGGTTATAATGCCCAAAGAAACATCAAAAAAGTAGGATCAATTCCCTTCAGTACCATGAAACAAATGAAGAAGACCAACCTGAGTGTTACCATGTGGGACGCACTTTCAATTCCTTCCTAAGGAATTTGTTGCAAGAAGCTCTAAAATGTTTTAGTACAACCGACAGATCATCAGGTTGTGGGGCAACAAATGCTAGAACTTTGTGTCAACCAGAAGGGAAAATTATTCCTAAGGCGAACAAACCACCACCATTCTATATTTCCCTAATCATTGGTGATCATTTAGTACATAATTACATGATTGATTTTGATTCCAGTAGCTCAGTCATGCCCAAGAAAATTACAGACGTGATAGGAATTCAATATACCCCAGTCTCTAGAGGACTCGTTCAGTTGGATGGTATAACGTCCAGTTCAAACCATTGGAATCATCAAAGGGCTCCAACTTACTATCCATGCATCTCCCATTTTTTCATTCACACAAGACATGTCTGTCATCAACCTTCCTCCTCTCTTCATCAATTTCCTATCATGATATTTCACTGCCAAGATGGGTGGTTACCTATTAGCTGATTAGTCGTATATGATCCCTAGGAATCGATACAGAACTAAAGTGACTATAAGGGCGGAACCAATTTTCCATTATCATGTAGAGCCCTATACCTCTAGTCCTATAAATGGGAATTATACCATCCATGATCTAGATGAAGAAGATGTTGATTATGAACCAACCACTCTTATGGAAGAATTCCCTCATACTGTGTTGGATGAGGTAAGTGGAGACCATCATTACGATCCCTATGTTGAGGCATTAGTAGAAGAAGAAGTTGGTTTTTTGTTTTTAGAAGAGACAGGGTTGGGTACATATTGTATTCATGAAGAAAGTGTGATCATACCACAACTTGTTAAGACCCAAAGAAGCTCTGAAGGAATTTGGAAATTGTTTTTCGATGGTTCAAGGAGTAAAAATGGAGCAGGTGGTGGTGTCATATTAGTTTCTATCCAGAAGGGGATAAGTACTTCTCATATTTTCAACTACAAGTCAGCTGCACCAACAACATTGTTGAATATGAATCTCTCGTGCAAGGAATTCAGCTAGCTCAAAAGAAGGGAATCAAAGCTTTGACTATTTTTGGTGAAAGTGAATTGGTTTTACAACAAGTAAGAGCATGTAGTGCATCCAAAACTGATTTTAAGATCATACAAGAACCAGATTTGGGATCTGATTGAAGATTTTGAGGCTTTTGGGATTCATGTTATTCCTAGAAATAAAAATCAAGATGTTGATAGGCTTGCCACAGTTGGCTAGAAGTATGAAATACCTATTAATATCATGAAAGAAGGGTGGAATTATGTCAAAAAGGTGGTTTGACTTGCAGTTCCTAATAATGTGAGTAGCTGGAAAGTGTTCGATAGTAACAAATAAATTGTTATTTTCCTACAAGAAGAAGCAGATTTTGCTACGAAGGATCAAGTCGAGGTTGCAAGAAGCATACGGTGACCAAAGCATACAATTGTAAAGTAACAAGCTACCAAAAGGATTAGTTACTCTGGAATCCATTTTCAATTTAGATGATCAAGCCAAAAGACAAAGCTCTAACATGGTGGTCAAAGAAGAAGATTTTAAGGAAGTCAAGGTACCAAATGAAAAATTTCTAAAGATCGGAAAATTATGCACTTCCGAAGAAAAATAATATTTCATCAAAATTTTTCAAGAGTATTATGAAATTTTTATGTGGAGCTACAAAGAAATGTGTGCTTTTGATCCAGGTATAGCACAACATACCATTAAACTGGATCTTAATGCTAAGCTAGTTCATAAAAAATAGAGGCCAATTAATCCCAAAATTGATCCACTTATGAGGAAGGAGCTAACCAAACTCATCGAGGCCTGTATAATTTTTCATATTAATCATTCCTCTTGGGTAGCTAGTTTGGTCCCTACAAGGAAGAAGAACAAAGAAATTCGGCTATGCATGGACTTCAGCGATTTGAGCAGTGCCTCGTTGAAAGATCACTATCCCCTTCCATCGATGGATCAAATCCTTCAAACGATGGAAGGATCTCAAATATTTTCTTTGCTCCATGGATATTTGGATTACAATCAAATTCTAGTCTTAGAAGAGGATATCAATTTAAAACAGATTTCACTATCAAGTGGGGCACGTACGCTTACAACAATTTGTCATTTGGATTGTCAAATGTCAAGGTTGCTTTCTAAAGAGCCATGGACATGGCATTTAAGGGACTAATCACCAACATCATCTTAGTTTACCTTGATGATATAATTGTCTACCGTAAGCATGCAAAAGACCACATCACGCATCTAAGGAAAGTTTTCTGAATATGTAGAGAAATTGGGGTTTCACTTAACCCCAAGAAATGTATTTTTACAGTGCATGAAGGAAATTTATTGGGGCATGTTGTTTCAGCGGAAGGAATTTAGATTGATCCAGCCAGGATCTATTCGATTATGTCCTTATCTCTCCCAAGTCACAAGAAGGGTCTCTAGAGTTTTCTGGGAACCATAAACTTCATGCGGAGATTCATCCCTTAATTCGTAGAATTGGCTAAACCACTAAAATCCATGCTGAAGAAGAATATTCCATTATCATGGACAAAGGAAGGAAGGGAGAGATTCAAAGCCATAAAAATGGCCATTTCTCAAGATCTCACACTGGTGAACCTCAGGTTTGATAAAGATTTTATTCTTTATGCTTTTGCAGGTCAAGAGAGCATTTCAGGTATCCTCACCCAGCAAAATGACAATATGATGGAGCAACCAATTGCTTTCTTCAGTTAATCCCTCAAAGACTATGAGCTCAAATATTCATTCATTGAAAAACAAGTCTTTGTGGTTATTTGAGATTTTAAGAAATTCAAGCAAATGTTGTCCAACAACAAAATTCATCTGATGGTGTCTCATCCAGGTGTCAAGGAATTTTTGTTGAAAAAAGAGATGAATGAAAAGCATGTTGGATGGATCACTAAGGTGATGGAGTATGACGTACATATCAAAAGTTACCAAACTTTTCAAAGGTAAAGGTTTGTGTCAACAACTTACTGTAGACCTGGAATCAAAAGGTGATGAAGGTGTGACGCTCATAAAAACTGATGAAGGTGATGATCAGGTTGGCTGGTTATCTAAAATGAAGAGTTTCCTTTTCTAAGGAGCATATCCTGTTGACATGGATAAAACTCAAAGCCATACTTTCTATCTTCAGTATATTCCATATGTTCTGGTAAATGATGTTCTCTTTCGAAGGGATTTGAATGGTGTTCTCCTTCGGTGCGTAGGTCCGGAACAAGTGAGCAAGATACTAGAAGAATTCCACAATGGCTTATCTGGAGGACATTACTCGACACGAACAACTTTCACAAATATTATGAGGTTCGGCTACTATTGGCTAGATTTATTCAAAGATGCCCATCTCTGGGTAAAGAAGTGCAAGGAATGTGCCTTTTTCACTAGAAAGTAGAAGATGGCAGCTCTTCCACTCCATCCAATCCAATTGAATCGACCCTTCATTCAATTTGGGTTGGATTTCATCGGAATGATTAATCCTCCATTCAGTGACAAACATAAATGGGTCCTTACTGCAATGGACTATTTTACTTAATGGACAGAGGCGGTAGCATTGAAGGAGAGCAATGAGAAGGCAGTTTTTGATTTCTTAGAAGGTATAATGACAAGGTTCAGTGTTCCATTTACATTCATTTCAGACAATGTAATGTATTTTCATGGTTTGAAGTTAAGTAAATGGGCTATTAAGAATGAAGTTTATCTCAAAACTTCATCTAATTACTATCCGCAAGGAAATGGATTGGCTAAGTCTAGCAACAAGAACCTCACAAGGATTATCAAGCACACAATAGAAACTAAACATGAGGACTTGGCACACACAGCTTAAAATTTCCTTATGGGAAAATTGGATCACACCTAAAATGTCCATTGGAAATTCTCCTTTCATGCTAGTATATGGAAGAGAAGAAAAACTTCCGCTAACCTTGGAATTACCTTCTTTGGAGTTAGCTCATCAGCTTGAGGTTATGGAGATTGATCCTATGATAGTTAGGTTCACTGAACTTATAGAGTTAGAATAATTATAGAGAAACATTAGGCTCGAGTTAAAAAATATTTTTACAAAAGGGCATGGGCCCGATAGGCATTTTCAAGAGGGAGATTTAGTTCTCAAATGGGATGAAGATAGATCCCCAGGAAATCACGCCGAGTTTGACACTCTCTGGAGTGGGCCATACATTATCACAAGTTGCAAGGAGGTGAATTCATTTCATCTATCTAGGCTAAGAATGGAGAAAATTACCCATTCATGTGAATGGGATACATATCAAAGCTTGTTTTTGAGATATTTTCACCCCCCGTATAGTTTAGTCAGGTGTTTTCCTCCAAGTGTTTTGCACATTATTTTTGTGTTGTGTTTCGTTGTTTTTATTTGTTTTCCTCATTTTTGTGTGTTGTTTTTTGTTGTTGCTCTTGCACAGTGTATCAAAGGTGATATATTCAAAGGATAAGAAGAGGTTCAAGTTTCAAAGAGGGTTACAAGATATTCCCAATTCCTCAAATGCTCTGTAAGAGTCAAGCATTTGTCAGTGTTCATTGGGTCCAATATATTTCTTGTTTAGCATTAGTGGAGAGTTCAATATCATGCATCAAAGAAGGTCAAATCATCTTCAAGACTCCAATATATACTCCATGCCCAATGGATGACTTAAGGCTACTGGAATCATCCTTAGCAACATAATCATCCCCAAGAGATTGCCAAAAAATGTTATCCAATTTCTCACACATGGAAAAATTGGACAATGGGGTCCTATTGAACCCTAGTTCTTCAAACTTGAATGACTTAGGATCCTACAGGAAATTTCTTGTGTTTCGAGAACATTTACAATGTTTAAAAGGAACGATAACCAGATCATACCAAGCCAAGAACACAGATGCTAATCAAACACCATCTCAATAAGATGAAAGAAATTTTCCAGAATAACTTTACATAAACCTTTACAAATGTTTGAGGAGCAATTTCATATATTATTATGGAACTCAATGAAATACAATGAGAATGGGCCTTGTTTATATAGGTTCAAGGAATAACAATCTAAGAACCATTCAAGGTCGTAGATCAAGCCATAAATCAAGGTGTCCAAGAACTAGTCATCAAAGAACTAGTCAAGACCATAGATTTAGGAAATAACTAAACATCAAGGGTCTAGTCAGATACCATAAATCAAGGAAAGAACTAGTCAATACCATAGATCAAGGAAAGAACTATACCTAACAACTAGATAATATCCCCCTAATATCTAAATAAATAAAAATAAATATCCACACACATAAGTGGGTGAGGATAAATACAATAAAGTTAAATAAAGTACCTAGGTGAACATGAGCTAAGGTAAATACCTACTCTAACAATGTTCCAAGAGTATTCAGGAACATCTTGAACTCTTTTTCCTTTCATGGGTTTTCAAAGCTCTAGGTTTACTCATAGCAAGGAAATTGATATTTGAGAGGCCCACTCTCAAATGATTCATGAAGAAATGATAAAAATCTGTAAATCAAGTTTAAAGGGTCTTGTTGCACTTACAATACCTTATAGTTTCAAGAAATATCCTGATAAAGTCACTTATCAGAGAAAATTAACATTTTGAGAGGATCCACATTAGGGGGGTTGAGTTAAGGGATAACTCGCTGAGTAGCTTAGCGAGTTTGAGCTCGAGGAAAAAGGACACTTCATAAGTTGGAAAGCCCGACCGACTCCAAAAAGGAATGTTTGCATTAAGAAATGGAACCATGAGATCATGCATGGTAAATAATGGTATCCTAACAATTTGTGGAATGGCTCAGTAGTCAAGCTTGAGATTACGAATTCAAGATGGTGGTGACTCGGGACTACCTCGTATGGGGCTCGACTCAGACAATATTGTTACAAAGATCAAACATGAGCTCTAGACCAAGCTGAGATTAGTGCATGAAGGACCAAGCTCTTAATATCTTGATGAAGAACAAGTCACGGGATCGAACAAAACATAGCTCGACATTTCATGAATGCAAGTAAAGAGTTTGACATGTTTCACCGAGTGGAGACCGAGTTCATGAGTAAGAAAATACATTTAGACTAAGCTCAATATGAAGGCTTAGGAACCGGGTTCGACATTACAGATAAGAGTGGAACCAGGTTCACCATGAAAGAATTGAGCTCGAACAAGCAAACAAAGTTGACTAGAGGAGATTACAAGAAAGAAGGAGCTCGGGAAAGTTTGTGTTAACATCGAACTCACATAACGGCCGAGTCATTTTTTTAGGAGCTATGCTCAAATGGAAATATGGACGCAACGTAAGGTGGGAGAAATTATAAATTATGGCCAAGTGGGAATAATAATGTTGGTTAAGCCAAGGTAAGAGGTTCTAGGTTGGGGGGTTTCAAGACTCGCATTTCCAGGACATCAGAGATTCAGGTGAACATGGCCAAGTGGGAAATTTGTTGAAACTCAGTTGTGGAGAATTCAAGTGTTGGCACCCTAATGTTTGATCTCCCATCATCTGAATTTAGTGCAGGCCTTGGTCTCATAGCCACTTTACCAAGTGAGGAAGAAATCATGCTGATGGACTAGGGAAACTTGCAACCCCTTTCCACCCAAACCAACTCGCGTTAATTATGTGAGGTTTCATTGACATGATAAATATTGGGTTGAAGACATAATCAACGCGTTAGCATAGTGAGTTAATCACTCAGGATTCGTTGAGAGACTTGGTGTTCTCGCTAGTGCAGGACTCATCATTCAAAGCATGAATTTTGGTGAAATTAGAGGCATGCAAGAAAATGAGTTTAATTTTAGATTATAGGAAAAATTGAGTTTGGTATGTAACCAAATCATGAACCATGTAGAAGCGCAAACAAGTGTGGGATCACGTAATTTGGCGAGCCACTCAAGAACTCAAACATGGCTGCCAAGTCCATGTTTGGGCCAGGATAACACTTTAGTAGTCGAGTTTTGTTTAGAAAATATTGGTAGGAATCACGTAGCTCAGGTATTTGGTGAGGAACATGACTAGGTAGTTCTGTCGGTGCGAGCGAGTTCGATAAAAGAACATAGGGATGGCGAGGTGGAACATAGTTGAGGAGTTGATCCATTGTAACGATGCATTGCTTGATGGAGCAGATCGAGCTAGTTGGATATTTTGGATGACGGGGATGGAAAACCAATACATAGGTGAGCTCGAGATCGAAGGATATAGTTCAGATTGGATGGAGTTCGGCTCTTCAGATTAAACATTGGTAAAGGTGAGTCCTTTGATGATTTAGTGAGCTAATTTGAAGCTTCACAAACAGTACTCCGTGATTGTAAACACCTCAGTTTCAAGATAGCTCGGGGTTTGGATCTGTGAGCCATGTACAATTTCTTGCATCATTGGATGATCTCGGCGGTCATACAGAGGAAATGAACTCGGCCATGGGGAAGTTGTGTAGAGAAAGCTTCATGACTTATGTTGGTGAGGTGAATCAGCAGAGGTGACGAGCTCCTTGCTGATGGAATGAAGTTGAGAGAGACAATTACCAAGAGGGGTTTTGATCAGGGTCACCATCGTAAAATCTAGAGAGTGTGGCAAGGATCTCAAGTCATAGATTGTGGTAAGCCATAAACTCACATGCATGGCTCGAATAGTGAGTAACTTGGTAGCTCGGTCATCAAGAGAATGGAATCTCGAGCTCAAAATGAGTAGCTCAGTCTGAATGGTAATGAGCAAAGGATCTTGTAAGAGAGATGTCTAGTTAAGGAGGGTGATGGAGCTTGCTCAGGCAAATGCACGGGTTGATCGATAGCACTGGTTCGTAGTGAGATTAATCGAGTTGGTATTGAATTGAGTTATTGTAGATAGCTCAAACACGGATTAACTCAGTAACTTGATCGCTAAGCCACTTTTTTGGGTTACCCGAGTAAAGGTCGGGTCAATACAATGTGTGGAGAGTGTGGAGGTTTGGTCAGGTAGCTCAACGTGATGGACAAGGAAATACGGTCCAAGTGGGTGGTCATTACATGGGTTGGCCGAGTCATAAGGAAATGTGGAGCTCAGTGGTCGGTGCAATATGCTTGAGAGCCTGTCAATGCATAAAGAGAAGCTCGCTAACCAACTCGGTGAGCTGGCAGGTGAGCCAATCACCGAGTTGGTCCATTTTAAAAACCTTAGGCCCATCCAAAGCATGAAACCGACCCTAAGGGGGGTCCCATCCAAAATGATTAAATTTTATTTTTATTAAAATATTTTAATAAAATCATTATTTGTAATATTAAAATATTTTATTTAAAATATTATTTTAATTAAATAGTGGATAAGTTCAAACCTTTCATTTATGAGACATAGATGGGTAATGTTCCTAGGTGGTGCCATTATTGATGTAATTAACATAGGTCATCATGTGCTACATTTTAGCCCAAGAATTTAGGATTTCTCCTCTCTTCTCTCACAGAGATTTTCTATAAATGAAAATTGAGAAGTTCATTCCAAAGGGTTAGATAGTAAGACATTTTTCAATTCCTCTCTCTTTTCTACAAGCTTAATTGTGGATTGTGGGAACTTTTAAGGCCTCTTTTCCAACATTGTAATGGCAAAAAATTTCCTCTTCCTAATGTAATGATGCATTGTGCACGTGATTGAAGTAATAAATATTGTGTTCTTTGACTAATCATTGGTCCTTTCATCATTCTTTCTACTCCGTTGTGCCTTTCTCATGCTTGCAAGTATATTGTGCAATTTCAAATTTTCATTGCAGGTTTTGAGAGTTTTGTGCTTATCTGAGAGTGAATTTTTGTATTTGGTTGAGTTGTGATGCTTGTTCATCCTTCTCATTTACATCTTTCTTCATTGGAAAACCAAAAAACTTGTCTAACAACACCCTTTCTTGGTGCATCACCACTTCTAGTATAGGTTTTATTTCTTGCAAATCTCTCTCCCTAAATCCCATGAAATGTTAACATAGGTCTAGTTAGTTATTTTATTGCATTAGAAGTAGTGTTGTGTTTAGATTAGGAATAGGAAGTCGGCCTTCTCCGGAGGTTCACCTCGATCCCAAGTCCCACTACTTTATAGGTGATCCCATGCTACCCAATCACACTGAATGCCCAATCCATCACCTTGTCATTCGGAGGATGTAGTGATTTGGTGATAACATTACCTGTAAATCTATTAACATGTTATTTGTTTGTATGGGTTCCTATTTTTAATGGTATTGGTTTTCTATTACAATTGCTATATAATAGCCTAATGTATTGCACAAGATATATGGATTGAAAATATAATACAGTGTCAATATATATATTTTATATTGTGTTCTATTCGCTCTTTGTTGCTTAGACTCTAACCAAATTCAAGATTCATGGGTTTTTTTCTTAATTGTTTAACATTTGCTTTAAAACCTCTGCCACTCCCAATACACCACTTATTTATCACGTAAATATCTTCATTGAGAATTATGTGTAATTCTTTATTGATATGGTAATACAATTTTTTATTACCTGAACTTCAACATCGTCCATACTTACTATCATCTCATAATTAATTTTATTAAATTTAACAAAGGTAAATATGATATAATTAATGTGATCTCATTGTCTGCGGATGCACCTCATATTAAATGTCGTAAGAGTCCTCTTAACCACTACGAAGGTGACAATAACTCGTAAAACTTGGAGACTTGACTCCTATCAAGGTAAATTGTCTTGAAAGCTTGAATTTTAGACCTTTCATAATTATAGATAATCGTGCTCTTGTCCTTAGGAAAGACAAACGCCAGCTATAAAAGGTCCATACAATTACTTTTATCTTTTAACAACATCTAATATTGAAAATATTGAAAATGTAGTACTATTTTCTTTACACTCCATTTAATTGTTTCATTTTATGAACTCTTCATAACATTTACACGACGCTAAAACAATGAACTCACTCCTACCAAGGACCGACTTGAGCCCGCGCAACTATAATTGAGAGGGTGATAATAGGAGGTGCATTACACTTGGGTTCCTTTTACAAGTGTTGGAAGTGAGTATATCAATGTAGTGCCATAGGATTTCTAGGTTAGCAAATAAGGTAGTGTTTACTTTCTTATATAGGGCTTTATAGATTATCTATTGAAGAAAAGATGACTGAGAGGGATTATAATAATCAATAAAGAATATGAAATTGGAAGAAAGTTGGAGAACATGTTGGTCAAAGACCATACAAGTCAGCTAGGACTGGATATAATATCTTGACCAAACTGTATGGCGTTGCCTAAGGATGGAAAACATGCAATTTGAATTTTGTAACCTGTCAACTGATGTTTGTATATAGATTTAATGTATGGTACTCTCATAATTCGATGACATGTCAATGTGCAAGAATAAACAAGTTTCAAAAGAGACCTCACAATGTATGGAGCGGGAATGGGAAGGTTGTATTTATCTTAGCAAGAGTGCATTTTCAAATCTAGC